>CM059428.1:16142651-16792339 GCA_030390025.1 Squalus acanthias
GACCTCACACTTAGTTACATTGAAATCCATTTGCCACAGTTTTACCCATTCACTTAATCTATTAATATCTTTGTAATTTTATGCTTACAATGCCGTCTATCTTTGTGTCATCGGAAAACTTGGATTTGTGAACATAAATAGGAGCAGGAGTAGGCCATACGTCCCCTCGAGCCTGCTCCGCCATTCAATAAGATCATGGCTGACCTTCGGCCTCAACTCCGCTTTCCTGCCTGATCCCCAAATCCCTTGATTCCCTTGAGTCCAAAAATCTATCTCCGCCTTGAGCATTCACAGCTCTCTGGGGTAGAGAATTCCAAGGATTCACAACCCTCAGTGAAGAAATGTCTCCTCATCTGAGTCCTAAGTGGCCCCTTATCCTGAGACTATGCCCCCTAGTTCTAGACCAGCCAGGGGAAACAACTTCTCAGTATCTACCCTGTCAATCCCTCTCAGAAATAATGTTTCAATGAGATCACCTCTCCTCAGTACAACCCCCTCATCCCAGGAATAAATCTAGTGAACCTTCGTTGCACCACCTGTAAGGCAAGCATATCCTTCCTTGGGTACGGAGACCAAAACTGTGCACAGTACTCCAGGTGTGGTCTCACCAAAGCCCTGTACAATTGCAGCAAGACTTCCTTACTCTTGTTCTCCAACCCCCTTGCAATAAAGGCCAACATTCCAATTGCCTTCCTAATTGCTTACTGTACCTGCATGTTAACTTTCAGAGATGATTGGATAGAGAGCCATCTAACTAAGTCATTAATAAATATGGTGAATAGTTGAGGCCCTGACACAGATCCCTGTGGGACACCACTAGTCACATCCTGCCAATTAGAGTACCTGCCCATTATCCCTACTCTCTGCCTCCTGCCGCTCAGCCAATTTCCTAACCAGGTCAATAATTTGCCTTCAAATCCACAAGCTTTAACTTTAGCTAACAGTCTCTTATGAGGGACTTTATCAAATGTCTTCTGGAAGTCCATATAAATAACATCCATACACACTCCCTCTGTCCACTACTTTAGTCACTTAAGAACATAAGAAATAAGAGCAGGAGTAGGCCATACGGCCCCTCGAGCCTGCTCCACCATTCAATAAGATCATGGCTGATCATCGACCTCAACTCCACTTTCCCGCCCGATCTCTCTATCCCTTGATTTCCCCTAGAGTCCAAAAATCTATCTATCTCAGCCTTGAATACACTCAAAGACTCAGCATTCACAGCCCTCTGGGGCAGAGAATTAGATTCACAACCCTCTGAGTGAAGAAATTCCTCCTCATAAATGGCCTACCCCTTATCCTGAGACTATGCCCCCTAGTTCTAGACACTCCAGCCAGGGGAAACAACCTCTCCGCATCTACCCTGTCAATCCCCTTCAGAATCTTGTATCTTTCAATGAGATCACCTCTCATTCTTCTAAACTCCAGAGAGTATAGGCCCATTCTACACAACCTCTCATCATAGGACAGCCCTCTCATCCCAGGAATCAATCTAGTGAACCTTCGTTGCACCGCCTCCAAGGCAAGTATATCCTTCCTTAGATAAGGAGACCAAAACTGTACACAGTACTCCAGCTGTGGTCTCACCAAGGCCCTGTACAATTGTAGCAAGACTTCCTTGCAATAAAGGCCAACGTGCCATTTTGCCTTCCTTATTGCTTGCTGTACCTGCATGCTAGCTTTCTGTGTTTCTTGCACGAGGACATGCAAATCTCTCTGAACACCAACATTTGAAAGTTTCTCACCATTTAAAAAATATTCTGTTTTTCTATTCTTCCTACCAAAGTGAATAACCTCACATTTCCCTACATTATACTCCATTTGTCACCTTACTGCCCACTCACTTAGTCTATCTATATCCCTTTGCAGACTCTTTGTGTTCTCCTCACAGCTTACTGTCCCACCTAGCTTTGTATCAGCAGCAAACTTGAATACATTACACTCGGTCCCTTCACCTTTAAATAGCTGAGGCCCCAACACTGATCCTTGTGGCACCCCACTAGTTATAGCCTGCCAACCTGAAAAAGATCCGTTTATCCCTACTCTCTCTTCTGTCCGTTAACTAATCCTCTATCCATGCTACTATATTACCCCCAAACCCATGAGCCCTAATCTTGTGTAATAACCTTTTATGTGGCACCTTATCGAATGCCTTTTGGAAATCCAAATATACTACATCCACTGGTACCCCTTTATCTACCCTGCTAGTTACATCCTCAAAAAACTCTAATAAATTTGTCAAACACGATTTCCTTTTCATAAAACCATGTTGACTCTGCCTAATCATGTTATGATTTTTCTAAGTGACTTGATACCACTTCCTTAATGGATTCCAGCATTTTCCTGACGACTGATGTCAGGCTAACTGGCCTGTAGTTCCCTGTTTTTTCTCTCCCTCCTTTCTTGAATAGCGGTGTTACATTTGCGACCTTCCAATCCACTGGGACCATTCCAGAATCTAGGGAATTTTGGAAGATCAAAACCAATGCATGCACTATCTCTTCAGCCACCTCTTTAGAACCCTAGGATGTAGGCCGTCAGGCCCAGGGGATTTGTCGGCTTTTAGTCCCATTAGTTTCTCTAGTACTTTTTCTCTACTTATATTAATTACGTTAAGTTCCTCACCCTCATTAGACCCTTGGTTCCCTATCATTTTTGGTATGCTTTTTGTGTCTTCTACTGTAAAGACAGATACAAAATATTTGTTTAACGTTTCTGCCATTTCCTTATTCCCCATGATAATTTCTCCTGCCTCCGCCTCTGAGGGATCAAGGTTTACTTTTGCTACTTTTTTCCTTTTTACATACTTGTAAAAACTCTTACAGTCTGCTTTTATATTTCTTGCTAGTTTTCTCTCATTCTATTTTTTCCCCTTTATCAATTTTTTGGTCAACCTTTGCTGGTTTCTGAAACTCCCCCAATCCTCAGGGTTACTATTATTCTTTGCAACATTATAAGCTTCTTCTTTCAATCTAATGCTATCCTTAACTTCTTTCGTTAGCCATGGTTGGATCACTTTTCCCGTGGAGTTTTTGTTGCTCAATGGAATATATTTTTATTGAGAATTATGAAATATTTCTTTAAATGCTAGCCACTGCTTATCTACCGCTATACCTTTTATTCTATTTTTCCAATCTACCTTAGCCAACTCGTCCCTCATACCTATGTAATTGACTTCATTTCTTCAAAGAATTCAATCAGGTTCAACAGGTATGACATCTTTTACAAATCCATGCTGGCTCTCTCTGATCAGCTGAAAATTTACGGTACTCAGTCACTCTATCCTTAATTATAGACTCTAGTAATTTCCCGACACAGATGTTGGGCTAACTGGTCTATAATTCCCTACTTTCCCCCTCTCACATTTCTTAAATAGCGGAGTGACATGCAATTTTCCAATCTAAAGGAACAGTTCCTGAATTGAGAGAACATTGGAAGATTATAGTTAGGGCATCTGCAGTGTTCTCACCTACTTCCTTTAAAACCCTGGAATGGAAACCATCTGGTCTTGAAGATTTATCACTCTTTAGTGCCATTATTTTCTTCATTACTGTTATTTTACTTGTTAATTTTGGTGAGTCCTCATCCCTGATTCAATATTTGGTTTTTTTGGGGATGTCCGGCATCCTAGCCTCCTGCTCTACTGTAAATATTGACACAAAGTAATTATTCAATATGTCTGTCATTTCCTTATTTTCATTTACAATATCACCATCATCGGTTTTCATGGGGCCCACATTGATCCTGACCACCCTCTTTTTCCTAATATCCCCTGCAAGTTTCTTTTCATACTCCCTTTTTGTAGCTCTTACTATCTGTTTTGTCACGTTTTGTTGTTCTTTATATCTCTCCCAGTCGCCAGGATCTGTGCTAGTTTTTGCATTTTTGTATGCTTTTTCTTTTAGTTTTATGTTGGCCCTTATCTCTTGTCACCCATGGCTGTTATTTTTGGCAAGTAGAGCTCTTGCCCCTCAGGGGTATAAACTGGTTCTGTATCACGTTAAATTCTTTTTTGAACACTGCCCACTGATCTTCTGTCGACTTACCCATTAAGAGATTTGCCCAGTTTACCGTGGACAGTCTCTGCCTCATCCCGTTAAAGTCAGCCTTGCTTAAATCTAGAATCTTAGTAGCTGTTTTGCATTTCTCCCTTTCAAACACAACATTGAACACTATCATTTTATGATTGCTATGAGATAAATGCTCACGCACCATTAGGCTGTTAACTAAATCTCGCTCATTACTCATTATTAAATCTAATATGGCCTTCCCCCTTGTTGGTTCTAGGATGTATTGTTGCAGAAAACTATCCTGAACACACAAAATTCACTACCTTTCTGACATGAGCTAGTCTGCTCATCCCAATCGATATGAAAGTTAAAATCCCCCATTAAAACCACTCTGCCTTTACTACATGCTTGTCGAATCTCTGTAGTTATACATTCTGCCACATCACAGCTGCCTGCTTCCCTCTCGTTATATCCTCTCTTATCATTGAAGTAATTTCATCCTTAATTACCAAGGTTACTCCTCCCCATCTACCAGTTTCCCTATTCTCCCTGTAGACCTTAAAACCTGGTATATTCAGTTCCCAGTCCTTACCGTCTTGCTACCATGTCGTACCGTTAATGGGTCACATTTTAGTGTCTGTATAGCAATTCAAATGTTTGGAAGCCTGTGGATTCTTATACTATCCTTAGGCAAGCAATATGTATGGCAATCATCCCAGTCCTCGGGTTTCCGATCAGCATATGCACATAGCATGTGAGTCAGTGTGCCTTTAAACTTTCTACTAGACTAGCCATTGGTCTCAGGAATGTATAGATGGATCAACGCGGTTTTATTTGGTATAATTGCCACAATTGAGTAACTGGGACATAAATCTAGCCCTCTACTTGTGCAAAATCTGTTGTGGGATCTTGACGCCAGTGAACATTTTTAACACCATATTGTTCATCATTGTGACATCAGTAGTCATTGACACAAGAGCTACTGAGGTCAATATCCAAATACTTGAAGCACTATGAATAATTTATTATATAAAGAGCTTTCTGCCCTATTTTAAATTTATGACTTTTCTTCCAGCATCAAGTCATAAGCAGCAAGAACTGCACCTCTGCAGTAACACAAATCTTACTCCACTGTATATTGGATGAAAATATAGTGAACACTTTAACAACATGTGATGGCACCAGCTTCTTGTCCCAAAGTCCTTGGTCCCAGCAGTGAGGGTTTGCTAATGATTCAAAAGCCCTTAAGAATCTATCTAATTTGTCCCATTCTTTAAAATTTGGTATAAGACTAGATTTAGTAAAATGATTGCATTCAACATTACATACCCTTATTTTCCAGATACATCATAAATAAGCCTTTCTCCGCCAGTTCAGGAGCATATTGTTGCTGCTTCTCTTTTTGCTCTCGTCTTGAGTTGATGTTGCTGTTTCTTCTGTTGATCTGACACAAACCTGTGCTGATG
This sequence comes from Squalus acanthias, assembly GCA_030390025.1. Lineage (NCBI taxonomy): Eukaryota > Metazoa > Chordata > Chondrichthyes > Squaliformes > Squalidae > Squalus > Squalus acanthias. The sequence continues at coordinate 16,148,131 of CM059428.1, forward strand.
CTTCTTTCTCATCAACCTCTGCACAGGTGTTCCTTATCAATCTGCAATTTATGCAGTTGTAGCTGGTATGCCCATTCCTTGTCCTTTTTACTCTGCAGCCAATCAAGCTATTTCTAGCTCTCTCCACATGAATTTCTCAGCTCCTTTATACATTTTTAAAATACCACTGCTTGTGTCTGCTGGTTTAATTTCAGCCTGTTTGCATGCAATATTAATATCCCAACGTTGCTGCCACCAAATATGATTTTGAGTTCTCACCAGATCCTTTTTTCATGCATAACACAAAAGTCGGCTCCCATAGACAAACACTCTCTCTGAGTCAAACCATGACAGTGTTAAAACAATTTGAATAGTGTGCCTTCAGTGAAAAAGCAACCCTTTTATTGTCTTTGATTTATGTGTAGGATTTCTACTGCACACCCACATCAGCTCATAGGATGATTAATACCTGTCACGTCAAATGCCTTTGCACGACACTGAATTACCAAACTGGTTTATTCACAGATAGTCTTTTACTAGCAAAAAATACAGCCAGTTGTTGAAGTCAGCTTGCTAGCACAGTATTTTTGAACCAGTTCATGAAAGAGTTAAACAAATAAATTTTGACTTTCTTGCAGTTCCTTTGCAGAATTTTTAAGTAATAGATAGTACTCTTCTTAGTAGTTTAGCTAATCCTTACTGGATTACATATTCGGATTACATAGATGATCATACCTACTGGGTTTGCATCTCACCTGTATGTCTGTTGCAGCTCAATCAAAATCAAAACTCAATATTAGATATGTTCTTACCTTGTATATCTCGCACTTTTTTAATTACAGCCTCGCCATAGAGAAACCAATATGTGAGACTAAAAAAATTACTAGTGCAATTACTAGTTAGCTACACTCACACCTACACAAAGGTCTGTCAAAGACTTCTGGGGGTGCTAACGAATGCTATCTAAACTGAGGTTGTTCATTAATTGGATAGTAATGCGTATTAAGTGTTTCTTGCACTTGTGCCATTGTTTTTCTCAGAAACTATGGTCTCAATTTTCTGCTGTCAGTAGCCTGTTGTAAAGATGTTAATCTCTCAGCGAGTAGTGAAAAATGAGCGGAGTTCCATCCTGCCAGAATTCCACCCCTTTCTGCCTCAGCATGGTTTCTGGAGGGTGGGACCACTAGTGTTGGAAACGCCCACCTTAGACAGGTGGGTGCTTCATTTAAAGATCGCATGGATGAACTACAGAATTTGTTCATCCCTGTTTGGCATAAAAATAAAACAAAAAAGGTGACTCAACCGTGGCTAACAAGGGAAATTAGGGATAGCATAAGAGCCAAGGAGAGGACATATAAATTGGCCAGAAAAAGCAGCAAACCTGAGGATTGGGAGCAGTTTAGGATTCAGCAAAGGAGGACAAAGGGATTAATTAAGAGGGGGGAAATAGAATATGAGAGTAAGCTTGCAGGGAACATAAAAACTGACTGTAAAAGCTTCTATAGATATGTGAAGAGAAAAAGATTGGTGAAGTCAAGCGTAGGTTCCTTGCAGTCAGAATCAGGGGAATTTATAACGGGGAACGAGGAAATGGCAGACCAATTAAATACATACTTTGGTTCTGTCTTCACAAAGGAGGACACAAGTAACCTCCCTAGAGATGTCGGGGAACATAGGGTCTAATGAGAGGGAGGAACTGAATGAAATCAGTATTTGTAGGGAAATGGTGTTAGGGAAATTGACGGGATTGAAGGCCGATAAATCCCCAGGGCCTGATAATCTACATCCTAGGGTACTTAAGGAAGTGGCCCTAGAAATAGTAGATGCATTGCTGGTCATCTTCCAAAATTCTATAGACTCTGGAACAGTTCCCATGGATTGGAGGGTAGCTAATGTAACCCCACTATTTAAAAAAGGTGGTAGAGAGAAAACGGGGAATTATAGACCGGTAAGCCTGACATCGGTAGTGGGGAAAATGCTAGAGTCCATTATAAAAGATGTAATAGCAGAGCACTTGGAAAACAGTGACAGGATCGGACAAAGTCAACATGGATTTACAAAAGGTAAATCATGCTTGACTAATCTACTAGAATTTTTTGAGGATGTAACTGGTAGAATAGATAAGGGAGAACCAGTGGATGAAGTGTATTTGGACTTTCAGAAGGCTTTCGATAAGGTCCCGCATAAGAGATTAACATGCAAAGTTAAAGCACATGGGATTGGGGGTAAGGTACTGACTTGGATAGAGAACTGGTTGGCAAACAGGAAGCAAAGAGTTGGAATGAACGGGTCTTTTTCCGAGTGGCAGGCAGTGACTAGTGGGGTACCGCAGGGATCGGTGCAGGACCCCAGTTATTCACAATATATATTAATGATCTAGACGAGGGAACTAGATGTAATATCTCCAAGTTTGCAGACGACACAAAGCTGGGTGGGCGTGTGTGCTGTGAGGAGGATGCAGAGAAACTCCAGTATGATTTGGATAGGTTGGGTGATTGGGCAGATGCAGTATAATGTGGATAAATGCGAGGTTATCCACTTTGGTGGCAAAAACAGGAAGACAGATTATTATCTGAACGGCAATAGATTGGGAAAAGGGGAAGTGCAACGAGATCTGGGCGTCCTTGTGCACCAGTCGTTGAAGGGCAGCAGGCGGTTAAGAAGGCAAATGGTATGTTGGCCTTCATAGCGAGAGGATAAGAGTACAGGAGCAAGGATGTCTTGCTGCAGTTGTACAGGGCCTTGGTGAGACCACACCTTGAGTATTGTGTGCAGTTTTGGTCACCTTATCTGAGGAAGGATGTTCTTGCTATGGAGGGAGTGCAGCGAAGATTCACCAGACTGATACCTGGGATGGCAGGAATGACGTATGAAGAGAGATTGGGACGATTAGGCTTGTATTCGCTAGAGTTTCGAAGAATGAGAGGGGATCTCATTGAAACTTATAAAATTCTAACGGGACTAGACAGACTAGATGCAGGAAGGATGTTCCCGATGGTGGGGGAGTCCAGAACCAGAGGTCACAGTCTAAGGATAAGGGGTAAGCCATTTAGGACTGAGATGAGGAGGAATTTCTTCACCCAGAGAGTGGTGAACCTGTGGAATTCTCTACCACAGAAGGCAGTTGAGGCCAATTCATTAAATATATTCAAGAAGGAGTTAGATATATTTCTTAAGGCTAAAGGGATATGGGGAGAAAGCAGGATACTGAATTTGGATGATCAGCCATAATCTCATTAAATGGCGGAACAGGCTCAAGGGGCCGAAAAGCCTACTCCTGCTCCTAGCTTCTATGTTTCATTTAAATATGTTTAAGTGCATGCCCAGCCCTCACGATACTTCTCATAGTTTAGACATGCATATCATCAAGTCTGAAGGGTGCCTATTTGAAATGGACAACCAAGGTTGCTAGGGAACTAGTTATCAGTAATGCCAACCCATGAGACAAAATCATGAGACAATCTTAAAAATCATGATATTTGGTATAGAAATCATGAGTTGCTGTTTTTTTCCCCGACCCAACCCCTCGCGGGCCTTTGCTCCCAGACAGGAAGCGCGTTCTGCGACCTTTGCTTCCAGACAGGAAGCACATCCAGCCGTAACTAACCGATTACTGACATAAGAACATAAGAAATCGGCGCCTTGCACTGATCACAAAAAGTTTTTGAAAAAAAATAAGGATTTCTGCACACATGGGGTGCGGATCTAATTTTCCCATAACAGTTACTCAGCCCTCTAGTTGTAAACGATCAATAATTACCATGCAATTTCTTTTTTGCTTGCTTGTTAGCTTTGGATCTAGCCTTTTTTTTTGTGGTGACTGCCCTCAGGCCACGATGGTGATGATGTTGTAATATAAATGCGATGGTGCTGAGATATGTTAAAAGCAGCTTAAGAGGAAACGCACATTGATCCGATGCATATGAATACATTTAAATCTCTCTCTCCCTCTCCCACCCTCCCTCTTTATAATAAAAAAAAATTTGGTTACAGTGCTGAGATGGCTGCCAATGAAATGCAGTGGGCGCTCTCTCTCTCTCTCGTACACACAAAATCTTTGCAGCACCTTTCCTCTCTCTCACTCCCACCTTCCAGATCACTTTAATGCGGTCCTGTTACGTTTCTTATCCTTTCATCCCGAACCTTTTTGCAAACTGCATCTCGTGGTTTTTTTTTTTACAATCATCCCTCCTTGGTTTTTTTTGCAGTACGATCCCTTCCGGTTATAGTATTAATTTGGATGTGCAAATAGAAAAGAGCCCGCACGGTCGGATTGCAGGCGGGAGACTCACTTTTTGGGAAATTTACCTCCAGAGAACGTGACCATCCAGTACTCAACTTTACAATCGCCATATTTTTTTTCTCGTGCAAGCGCAAGTAGCAAAGTTTTTCCACGCATGCACAAATTGCCGTATTTTTTCTCCACGCATGCAAAAATTGCGTGTTTTTTGGCTCAGGATTTCCCAAGATTTAGGCGTTCCATCGCGAGTGATGCTTTATTTTATGCCAAAATCGCGTCTCTTGCAATGGAATTGCGAGAGTTGGCAATACTGGTTATGACAGTAGGTGATTTAAAGGGTTGAGATAAGTGACTTCAATTCTCACATTTCATTTGTGTTTTTTTTAACTGCTTTCTTTACTTTGTTCTTTTCTGATGGCACCGTGTGCCAATTGTTTTAAAAATGTATTTTTCCTCTCTGGCTCCAATGGGAATGGCCATATCTGACGTATTTAGAAAAAGGGGAGAATCTACAGAGGAACGCCAGGCAGGTCAGACTGCACAAGATATTGTCTGTGCCTACCTGCTGGTACCCATTCACCCTCATTTGTAGACACACATGAAGATATCTTGCTTCGGCAGACAATTAGTGAATGTGGAAGCGCCTCTTTTCAAACTAAATTGGACAGCAGACCCAATAGCACCACTAAGATATGTGAATGACTGATTAACTGCAATTTTGATTGCCTCCTAGAAGTACCCCGATCACGCTGTCAGTGCATAAAAGAAGGCATGCCAGGGTGATCAATAGCCAGCACCTGCCAATAAGCCACTAAGCATTTCTGCAGGCTCTGGCATACCTATCTGGCAACGACCATGGAGAACTATATTTGCGGGCCATCACAGAGCCAGATACAGAACTGTGCCATTTGCTTTCAGGACATTTGTAGGGCTGCATATAGTGATAGCACAATTCCCAGCCAGAATGGAGATGATTGGGTAATTCCCCCGTCAATCACGCCTGAAGACCACATTGCTGTAAGTGACTGGGATTGATTTTATGCACATAATTTGTATGTAACTATCCTCCACTCACTGCAATTTGCTGGAGAACTACTCCATTTATATTATGTAACTATTCTCCACTCACTGTATTTTGCTGGAAAAATTACCCTGCTATTATCGGGAGAAGTTGCTGCAGTTTCAGTCATGAGTTCTGTTTGCTGTATTTCATAGAAACTCTTTTTAAATAGACTCTGTAGACTGTTTGCTGAGTAAATAGACTTTTTTTGAGTCTTGCCCTGCCTCCAACTTATTGGCTGACAGTGTTATCAATAAACTCTATGCACTTGCAGTTACCCCACAATGTGGAAGGAAACCCAAGGTGCAGCATAGGACTGGCACATCTAGTGACAGTAACAATCAGATGTAGCATGAAACGTAGCTCCACATCCTTACACACATGCTACAATGCTGACAAATGAGTATGGTACTGTGGAGTGGCTCAGAGAACCACTATCCTCATGCAGCTCTATCTCATCCAGTTGTTGTCAAGTACTGGGTTGATCTGGCATTTGGCTACAGACTCATTACTGCACCTTACTCTTGTTGATTCCAGTTTCATAGCTGTACTGGAACAGTTTGGCTATGGGAGTGGCTAGCTCTGGTAAACAGGTCTTCAGTATGACAACTGAAATGTTGTCAGGCCGCATAGCCTTTGCTGTGTCCAATGTACTTAGCCATTTCTTAATGTCACATGGAGTGAACTGAATTGGCTGGATATCTATGATGAGGAGGGCCTCGGGATTATCCATTCAGCACTTTGACTGAAGACGCTTGCAAACACTTTAGCCTTTTCTCTTGCACTCACATGCCAGAATGGTTGAGGATGGGGATGTTTATGTAGCCTTGTCCTCCTGTTAGTTGCTTGGTTGCCCACCACCATTCTTAACTGGATGTGGTAGAGCTACAGAACCATTGGTTGTGGGACCCCTTAGCCCTGTCTATAGCCTGCTACTTTTAGTGTTTACCATGCAAGTAGCCCTGTGCAATAGCTTCACTAGGTTCTTAGCTCATTCTAAGATATGCCTGGTGATGCTTATGAAAAGCCCTTCTACAATCCACATTGAACCAGGATTGGTCTCCTGGTTTGATGGTGATCAAGATTTAGGGATGTGCTGGGTCATGAGGTTACAGATCGTGGTGATATACCATTCTGCTGATGGACCACAGCACCATCAGTTTTGGGTTGCTAGATATGTCCTTAGTCTGTCTCCCTCAGCACTGTACTAGTGCCACACTGCACGATAGAGGATGTCCTCATGGTGGAGACAAGACTGTCTTCACAAGGACTGTGCTTTGCCATTTCTATGAATGTTGTCATGGACAGTTATATCCACAACCGGTAGGATGAGGTCAAGTAGGTTACTGCCTTGAGTTGATCCCTCACCACCTGAAGCTGGCCCAGTCTGGCAATTATGTCCTTCTGGACTCGACCAGGTCGGTCAATGGTGGTACTACCAAGCCACTCTTGGTGTTGGACATTGAAGTCCCATGCTCAGAGGTCGCCTGAGGAAGAGAGTGTTTGAAGACCAGGACCTCAAACCCGGCACTGAGCTCATGGTCTACAGAGCAGCAGTGATACCCGCCCTGCTGTATGCCTCAGAGACATGGACCATGTACAGCAGGCACCTCAAAGCACTGGAGAGGTACCACCAACGCTGCCTCCGCAAGATCCTGCAAATCCATTGGCAGGATAGGCACACCAACGTCCGTGTTCTCGCTCAGGCCAACATCCCCAGCATCGAAGCTTTGACCACGCTCGATCAGCTCCAATGGACGGGTCACATTGTCCGCATGTCCGATACGAGACTCCCAAAACAAGCGCTCTACTCGGAGCTCCGGCATGGCAAGAGAGCCCCAGGTGGGCAGAGGAAACGCTTCAAGGACACCCTCAAAGCCTCCTTGGAAAAAGTGCAAAATCTCCACCGACACCTGGGAATCCCTGGCCCAAGACCGCACAAAGTGGAGGAGAAGCATCCGGGAAGGCGCCGAACACCTCGAGTCTCTTCGCCGGGAGCAAGCGGAAGGAGCGCACGTCAACCCAAGCACCCCACCCACCTGCCCCTTCAACCACCGTCTGCCCCACCTGTGACAGAGACTGTAGGTCCCGCATTGGACTCATCAGTCACCTGCAAACTCATTTTTAATGTGGAAGCAAGTCATCCTCGGTTCTGAGGGACTGCCTAAGAAGGATATTATATGCCCATGTTACCCTTAGTTCTTCCTCTCAAGTGGAGTGTACTGAATTGTCATTTGTGGTTGGTGGGGGTGGGGGGGGAGGTGGGCAGTAGGTGGTGGGTAGGCAGTATGAGTTTCCCTTGACCTTGTTTGACCTGAAATAATGAGACATCATGGGGTCCGGAGTCAGTGTTAAATCTCAGGGCTACTCGCACCTCATCATTGTACCCCACTTGCCATGATTCTATCCTGCCAGAAATTGCTGGAGAGGTGTGAGTTGGATTCTTTCCTCACCCTTCAGGTCGTATTATTTTTGCGTCGCAAATTGTTGGAAATGCAAATTGGTAGAAATGCAAATTGGTAATGGGGCATCTGGGATGCCATGAACGTCTGGTCCAGTGGTCTAGCTCCTTAACCAATGCAATTTAAGAATAGAGGAGAAAAAAAAGAACGAACGCTCAAATAAGATACAAAAAAGAAATAAAGAGAAAAGAGATAGAAAGGAAAAGTATCAAAAATTCTAAATTTAAGAAACCTCTAGGAACAATTTACTACCTGCAAGAGTGAGACGCCACAGTTTTAATTGTTCCCTTTTAAGGGCCTCCAAGATTGAGTTTCATTTCAGGACCATAAATCACGTCATTAGCAGGGTCCTTACGACATGAAATATTAGCCCTAAATGTCTGTGGCGAAATTCATTCGTATTTACGGCACAAAGCCAGCAATTTCTTGACATTCATGTGGAGATTGATGACCAGCTACAGCACAAATGGTCCAGCAATTTGTGGCGCTTTGCAACGCATATCTGTTCCTTGCCACAAATTGCTGGGCTTTTTTACCCACTAATAATGGCGAGCGCCATTATTTTTCCAGCAATTTCTGGGCTACTGTGATGGAGTATTCCAGTGTATTTGAGTAAATCAAAGGCAGCGCACATGCTGTACACAAAGTAAAAAATTTGGAATTGCGTATCTTCAAAAAAAAAAATTGGTTTCAGTATTTTTAATAGAAAAGCAAAATACTGCGGATGCTGGAAATCTGAAATAAAAACAGGAAAACAGAAATTGCTAGGAATACTCAGCAGGTCAGGCAGCATCTGTAGAGAGAAAAATAGAGTTAACGTTTCAGGTCGATGACTTCATCAGAACTGGAAAAAGTTAGAGAAGTAACGGGTTTGAAGCAAGTGCAGGGGAAGGGGAGGAAAGAACAAAAGGGAAGGTCTGTGATGGGTGGAAAGCAGGAGAGATTAAATGACAAAAGGGATGATGGTGCAAGGCAAAAGGGGGTGGTAATAGGGCAAGTAAAGAAACAAAATGGGTCTAGAGGAGGTGTAAATGGCAACAGCAGAATCATCACCAACAGCTGTTGTCCGATTAAAATGGGGCAGTGGTTGTGATCTGAAATTGTTGAACTCAGTATAGAGTCCGGAAGGCTGTAAAGTGCCTAATTGAAAGATGAGGTGCTGTTCCTCGAGCTTCCGTTGAGCTTCATTAGAACAGTGTAGAAGGCCAAGGACAGAGGTCAAAGTGGGAGTGGGGTGGAGAATTAAAATGACAAGCGACCGGAAGCTCAGGGTTATGCTTGTGAACTGAATGGAGGTCTTCCACAAAGCGATCACCCAATCTATGTTTGGTCTCCCCAATGTAGAGGAGTCCACATCGTGAGCATTGAATACAGTATACTACATTTAAACAAGTACAAGTGAATCGCTTTTTCACCTGGAAGGAGTGTTTGGAGCCCTGGATGATGGGAAGGGAGGAGGTAAAAGGCAGGTGTTGTATCTCCTGCACTTGCTCGTAAGGTGCATTGGGAAGGGGAGGGGGTGATGGAAGGGTGGACCAGGGTGTCGCGGAGGGAACGATCCCTTCGGAATGCTGAAAGGGGAGGCGGAAAGCTTTAGAGAGGGAATTCCAGAGCTTAGGGCCTAGACAGCTGAAAGCACAGCCACCGATGGTGGAGCAATGAAAATCGGAGATGCGCAAGGGGCCAGAATTGGAGGAGCGCAGAGATCTCAGAGGTTGTAAGGCTGGAGGAGATTACGGAGATAGGGAGGGGCGAGGCCATGGAGGGATTTGAAAACCAGGATGAGAATTTTAAAATCAAGAGATGAGTAATGAGAAGTGCATTTAAAATTTAAAAAAAAGGGGGATATATTAAATAAACTAATCAAACTCAGGATAAAACCCCTGATTGCATCCATGCATTTTAAAAGAATCTAGGGAAAAGATAGCAGAGGCATTACTACACATATTTAATAATTCGTTAGAAAAAGGTGTAGTGCCAGAGAACTGACATAGCTAACGTAATACCTATATTTAAGAAGGGGGATAGAACATGTCTAGGGAATTATAGACCAGTCAGCTTAACATCGGTGGTAGGAAAAATAATGGAATCCCTACTAAATGAGAGAATAGAAGAACATCTAGAAACAAAAAGTATCATAATGAATAGTCAGCATGGATTTCATAAGGGAAAATCTTGCTTAACCAACCTTATTGAATTTTTTGAAGAGATAACAGAGAGAGTAGACAATGGTAATGCAGTAGATGTAATTTATCTGGATTTTCAAAAGGCCTTCTTTAAGGTATCCCATAATAGACAAATGAATAATGTCAGAGAATGCGGAGTCAGGGGACAAGTAGAATGGATTGCTAGCTGGCTTTAAGACAGAAAGCAGAGACTGGGAGTAAAGGGTAGCTATTTACAGTGGCAGAAGGTGAGTAGTGGTGTTCCACAAGGATCAATGCTGGGACCACTGCTGTTCACAATTTACATTAACGATTTAGACTTTGGAATGAAAAACACAATTTCTAAATTTGCGGATGATACCAAATTGGAGGGCAATAGTCAATACTGAGGAGGACTGCAACAAATTACAGGAGGGCATTAATAATCTTGCAGAATGGGCAAATAATTGCCAAATGAAGTTCAACACAGACAAATGAGTTACTACATTTTGGTAGGAAGAATAGGGAGGTCACTTATCACTTGGAGGGTGCGAGTCTAGGTGAGGTAGAAGAACAAAGGGATCTCTGAGTACAAATACACAAATCACTAAAAGTTGCGCCACAGGTTGGGAAGGCCATTAAAAATGCAAACCAAGCACTAGGGTTTATTTCTAGAGGGATAGAATTGAAAAGTAATGAAGTTATGCTAAACTTGTATCGAACGTTGGTTAGACCACACTTGGAGTACTGCGTGCAGTTCTGGTTGCTGTATTATAAAAAGGATATAGAGGCACTGGAGAGGGTGCATAGAAGATTTACAAGGATGATACCAGAAATGCGAGGGTATACATATCAGGAAAGGATGAACAGGCTGGGTCTCTTTTCTCTTGAAAAAAGAAGGCTGAGGGTTGACCTCATAGAGGTCTATAAAATTATGAAAAGTTTTGATAGAGTGGATAGAGAGAGAATGTTTCCACTTGTGGGGAAGAGCATAACGAGAGGCCATCAATATAAGATAATTGCCAAGAAAGCCAATAGGGAATTCAGAAGAAACTTCTTTACCCAAAGAGTGGTGAGAATGTGGAACTCGCTACCACAGGGAGTGATTGAAGCGAATAGTATAGATGCATTTAAGGGGAGGCTAGATAAGCATATAAGGGAGAAGGGAATAGAGGGTTATGGTGATATATTTAGATGAGGAAAGACGGGAGGAGGCTCAAGTGGAGCATAAATGCCAGCATGGACTGGTTGGGCCGAATGGCCTGTTTCTGTGCCATATATCTTTTGTAAGGCATTGCTGAACAGGGAGGCAGTGTCGGTCAGGGAGCACAGAGGTGATGGATGAACGGGACTTGGTACAAGTTAGGATACAGGCAGCAGAGTTTTGGATGAGCTCAAGTTTACCAAGGGTGCAAGGAGGGAGGCCAGACAGGGGAACATTGGAATAGTCAAGTTTGGAGGTAACCAAAGCATGGATGAGTTTGTCAGCAGTAGCTGAGCTGAAGCAAGAGCGGAGAGGGGCGATGTAACGGTGAAGGGATTATTACTAGTCCTAGCCCTTTTAGGGCTACCCCAGATCAGGCGTATTCCCCAGATGTTCACTTTCAACTAAAGTTTGAGGTAGCCGAATCCTAAAGACGCTTAATTGGGTCTAAAGGTCTGGACCATCTCTCCCTAAAGGAAAGGAGCAACCTGAAGATGTTACCGTCCTCCAGATAGCACTTTTAATAAGTTTAGCTAGACTGTAACCTTCCGGATATTATGAGGGTCCGGAAAACTCCCCCAGAATTCGGCAACTCCTCACCAAAGAGTGTACAGAGATTGAGTTCGTGAGTTTGATACAGAAGTATTATGTGAGACAATTCTAAGAATATATAGATTTATTAAAGAACCGACATGTAATTACAGTAGGTGTTTCAATCGCAACATTAACAGTTCCAAAAATAGAAAGCTTACAATTCTATTATCAGAGATCCTTATTCTCAAATCTTACCTTCTCTACAGTTTTACAGTTCTTCGTGTATTTGATTTTGGTGGATATTCTGAATAAGACTATCATTGATCCCCGAGATACAAAGAGTTGTAGACTTACAGAGCTGCCTCTGAAGTCTGAGAATTGCTTTGCCCCTTTACAGCAAGACTATCATCCCATTTGAAAGTTCAATATTTATATCCTTTTTCTGTGGTATTTCCTTTGAAGTTTTCTGCTGATGTAAGCTAATTATCTCTAGTCATTTTTCTGCTGACCCCTGCTATTCTTAGTCACTTCAGCTGGTAGCAATGCAGAATTATGTCTCCTGTGTAGGTGTCTCAAGCTTAACACAAAAACTGTGTAACAGCAGGTGCATCTATTTGATGTCATTTTTACCAAGGTCTTCTGTTTCTTAATTTTATGTGTTTCTTTCCGAAGTGTAATTTAGAACACCTTAACAGGGTGTACCATTGTGTTCTTTCCAAAGCTTCAGACTTCAGGAGCCTCTAACCTCCTGTTTCAATAAGGTTATTGATTCAGTGTCAACAACTTATCTTATCCCAATAGCCTGAATGCTGTTAACAATTTTAGATTGTTGAGGCTTCCAGATTTCCAGACCTAGTTTGTCATGTTTTAATAAGGCCAGAATTCTTTCATAGAATGGTGTATTTTTCTGAATATGGCTTATTCCTTCACAACGGCACATACAATACAAAAGAAATATAATGATTCACCCACAGCCTTTTTCATTTATGCAATTAAGTTGAAGAAAATGCTGACAATTTGAAATGATATTATGAAGGATGCTATCTGGCCAGAAACCAGCAAATATTGGATAGATTTTATTTAGTGCTTGTCTTTCTTTTCCAGCTGCATTTTTTTCAGAAATCAGAATGTCGTACCTCAACGTATCACACTTCCACAGAGAAACAATTAGTGATTGGCTGAAATGGGTGAAATATGTTAAATTACAATCAATTACTAACTACCAATGAAAAATGAGTACGCTGCAGAAATCCAGTAAACAAATTCCCCATTTTTCATTCAAAGCTACCAATTGCTAACTAGCTGGTAGCAGAAACTAACCAAGCAAATTACTAAACTAATTTTGTGAAGTTGGCTGCTCAAGATGATGCTGACAGTAATTTAAAATTATATTTGATATTGTTTGAATTTATCACCAACTTGAAAGGCTGGTTCCCCTGGCTGGAGAGTCTAGAAATAGCTGTCACAGTCTCAGAATAAGGGGTCGACCATTTAGGACTAAGTTGAGGAGAAATTTCTTCACTCAGAGGGTTGTGAATCTTTGTAATTCTCTATCCCAGAGGGCTGTGGATGCTCAGTCGTTTTTCAAGACTGAGATCGCTAGATTTTTGGCCACTAAGGGAATCAAGGGATATAGGGATCGGGCGCGAAAGTGGAGTTGATGTAGAAGATTAGCCATGATCTTATTCAATGGCGGAGCAGGCTCGAGGGGCCGTATGGCTTACTCTTGCTCCTATTTCTTATGAAAAGCTGGGGGCGGGGTGGAATGGGGGAGATCGTAGACTGCAGCCGAGGAGTGGAGGAAAGGATCGGAAAGGCAACTGGGGGGAGGTGAGAGATCGGAAATGCTGGATTAGTGGGAGATTGTGGCTCGGGCGGGGGGTGGGAGTGGGCTGATCACAGGAGTGGTTTACAGGTAAGCTAGGGAGGCCAGGAGGAAGCGCTCCTGCTCCTCCTGGCCCACAAGCAGTGCTGTAAAAGCACTTGCCTGCTGGATTCAACAGTCCTTGCCTCCCTTAAGCTGAAAAATATTGAAATAATGGAAAGCATGAACTTTTTGATCCATTGAGATAACTTTGAAAGGATGTCGATATTAGATAATATCTCACAACTGCAATTTGCAAGTACATGAGGAGAGCCAAACAGAGATACTACTCGTGAGAAACTGTCAGGGGATGAAAGACTCAAAGGAACCACTTGGGAAGGGTTAGGCAGCCACCCTGCAAAGTACTTTGGTTGTGGGGGGGTGGAAGGGGAGGGACAAGGAGTAACAAGAGAAAGTTAGGCTGCAAAGGACTCCAGGTTCGTCAAGCCTGGGGTAGTCGGACGAACTGGCCTACAAAGATCTCCTGTGCTTCCACCCCTATTGTTTAGCAAGTGTTTCTCAGCCTGCCTGCTCATTCACCCACCCTCAGTAGCTGATAGCTCAACCTCTCACTTGCCCACTTTGATTGTTTCCTGGCCCATCTGCTCACTCACCCACCCAGTCCAAATGCTACCTGACCTGTCCTACTCACTCGCCACCTTAAGGTGCTGCCTTGCATGTCCCCCAAATTTGTATTTGTTTTAGTGCTCTTGCATTGATTTCTGTATGTGGTAAATATGTGTTTCAATAGTGTACGCTTCAAAAAAGTATTGGTTACAGGAGCTTTAAAAGCATGCATTCACCTCATTCCAACAAATATTTAGGAATTTCCAGGAGTTTTGCATGGTGCTTTTTTTCTGATTTGCCAACCATGAGAAGCCCAGGGGGGGAAAAAAAGCACTACATCTTGCCACAAGACCATCCTGGCAAAATTATGAGAAGAAACCTTTGTGAATTATATTTGCAGTACCACAGCAATTTTGTCAGATGTGTATTTCAGGTGTATGAGGCACGTGTCACATTGACCTGCCACGTTCACTCTCTAGAAACAGAAAATGTCAATTTTTTAGACGGTAAATATTTAAAAGCCTTCCACATGAATTTGATCACTTATTGTCTCTTTATCTGCAGGTAGTGGTGATTTTTACTGTAGTGGAAATGACTTGAGCAACTTCACTGATATTGGGTCAGAAGGCATGGAACAGAAGTCCAAGAATTCAGGAGCACTACTGAAGTGAGCAATGGGTGACAATTAAAATATTCTGGAGGCATGGGCAGTGATAACTCTTTGAATCTATTGTACATGCATAACTGATGTGGGAAATAGGATCCTTGTTATATGGAATATGGCTACAATATTCAATGTTTATTGCAGTTTTCCACCAGGTATATATTAGAATGTCTTAGAATAAGTTTTAAAAGAATAAAATATTGTCATTTATATCCATTAAGAAATATATTTGAACATAGTAGCACTCATTTATTATTGTTTCCAGGAGACTTTTTAATTAATTATTGGAGCATTCATTTACCTTTGTTGAAATGTAAGCATTTTTTTTCCAATGACCTCATTAACCTGACTGATATGGTTTAATTTCCCTCCAACAGGAGATATGTAAGCCATTACATTGATTTTCCAAAGCCACTGATTGGTGTAATTAATGGTCCTGCTGTTGGAGTTGCTGTCACTGTTTTAGGATTATTTGATGTAATCTACGCCACTGATAAAGTGAGTCTTCTCATGTGTTCTCATCTGGTTGGTCATTTTTATATTTTCTAAAATATCTGCTGTTTTGCTGCAGCAAACTGTTTTAGACAATAAATAGCCTTTATGTTGGAGAAGAATGCTAATGTATCGAATCTGTGTTGTGTTTTTTCCCCCAATACAGGCCACATTCCACGCACCATTTAGTGAACTTGGTCAAAGTCCAGAAGGCTGCTCATCTTACACCTTCCCTAAGATGATGGGTAATGCCAAGGTATGGGTAGCAAGTTTCACCCACTGAGGTTTCTTAACAAATCATACCGAGCAAACATATTGATAAACTTTGCGGTATTTAGCATAATAGCATACGTTTACTGATGCACAACGATATTTAGGTTTGAAAGAGATAAACCTCCAGGAATGCATAAATCTACACAGTGCTTCTTGTTAATTTGATTAGTGCAGTTTCACATGAGGCATTTGATTAATTGTCTATGAAATTGATACAGGAAAAAGTGGTCAGCATTATAGTCACACCCAACTTTTTATGAACATTAACAAATGGAGGAAAATGTGCCCCAAAATTGTAGCAATAAAAACTCAGGTTTGCACATTTTTTTTATTCTTTGTTCTCCGGATGCATTTACTGCCTATCTATACTTTCCCTGAGAAGGTGGTGATGGAGCTTACTTGAAGTAATTGTGTTACAACTGTATGCCTTGCTAGGCCACTTCAGAGAGAACCACATAGTGTGAGACTGAAGTCACATGTAGACCAAAGTGGGAAGGGGTGGCAGAATTCCTTCCCTGAAAAATATTAGCCATGATGCGGAGATGCCAGTGTTGGACTGGGGTGGACAAAAGTGAGAAGTCGCACAACACCAGGTTATAGTCCAACAGTTTTATTTGAAATCACAAGCTTTCGGAGCTGCTGCTCCTTTGTCAGGTGAAGTGGTAGTGATGTAATTCTTCCCTTCACCTGCGAAGGAGCAGCCGCTCCGAAAGCTTGTGATTTCAAATAAAACTGTTGGACTATAACCTGGTGTTGTGCGACTTCTCACTTTTGAAAAATATTAGTCAACCACTTGAGTTCTTTCTCAATCTGGCAGCTTTCATGGCCATTCTTTTTGATTTATTGAATTCAGTTTCACAACTTGCCATGGTGAAATTTTAATTTGTGACCTTTGTGTTGCTAGTCCAGTAGCATAACCACTATGCTATTGTATCATTGTTATCTGAACACATTCTGAAGGGAATAGCTCAGAACTTTTGACACATTCAGTGATTGTATAGCCCTGAACACTAAACCTTCTGCTTTTTATTCGCAGGCAACGCCATGAAACTAGAGCACACAATTTTTAGTACTATGCTTTATTGTCTTGTAAAATGTTATGACTGAAGTTCAGTTAAAACTTCTGCCTCCTTAATTTTTAAAATGTGATGACCACAAGTTGGGGCGCCATGTAGGATGTTGTACTCCACAAACTGCTTTTATGGCAATAATGTAGGAAACCACAGAAACCACTACTCATGCAATTTGCCTCTGTAAAGTTAAGGGAGATTGTGATCTTATTAACAAGGGCCAAAGTATGAGAGAAACATGGTTGAATGCTTGCAAAAGATAATAGAAAAACCTTTTTAGATGAAGAATGTCAGTGTTGTGAATGCAATTTCCCCCCCTTTAGTACCCAACATGCACACCTAATAGATCAGGTCTACCACAAATTAGAGGTATGCAGATGTTCTCCATACATGGCCCCAAAAATGGACCTTAACTGGCCTCAGGCCATAGTCCACCAGTGTGACCTTGTGACCTGTCTTGAGTGAGTTTGCCAATTTAGTGCCAGTTACTCCTGACTTTTGGGAGGTTTTGTGCTGTGGACTCCTACCAGGAACTGGCTGAGACTGGCCAAAGCCATTTCATACAGGAACCTTACCACATCAACAATAGACAGTGATGATGATTCATTCATTCATGTAGGTGATGCAGGTGTTTCGAGCTGTAAAGCTTGTTAAACACTTGTCCAGGGAAAATGTTCTTTAAGTTAACTCCTATGAAGCAACAATCTCAGCTCAAACAATTCCTTAAATCAGTAGTTTTGTGTATGAATATTTCTATTCATATGGGCCTCACAAAATATTTCATTTAACTGAACATTTTCATTTTAGATGATATCCATTAACCAGCACATATTTAGAGACCACGAGTGCTTAATGGTTTAACCAAAAATAACACTGATGTAAAACTACACTCTATGGCTAAATAATGAACGTCATATTTGAGTGAGTTGTGTGATCTGTAGAGTAAGTCACAACTGAGCTTGATCCTATCCTCGCCTGGTGTCCACACAAGTACGCTTCCAGTAGGGGTTGCTGGGTAGGGATCCGGAGGATGACGCCTTTGCAATTTCTTCCCTGCCCCCAATGGGTGTGAGAGAGAGCGAGTGTAAGTGTGTGTGTTAGTGTAAGACACTGTCGGGTTTGGCTGTGATGCCCCCTCCTCTATAATTGAACACTGTCTAGGCTTTCACATGAAGAATGAACACTTGGTAGGAAGAATAGGGAGGTCACTTATTACTTGGAGGGTGCGGGTCTGGGTGGGGTAGAGGAGCAAAGGGATCTTGGAGTACAAATACACAAATCACTAAAAATAGCGACACAGGTTAACAAGGCCATAAAAAAAGCAAACCAGGTTTATTTCTAGAGGGATAGAATTGAAAAGTAGGGAAGTTATGCTAAACCTGTATCGAACCTTGGTTAGACCACACTTAGAGTGCTGTGTACAGTTCTGGTCACCATATTATAAAAAGGATATAGGAGCACTGGAGAGGGTGCAGAGAAGATTTACAAGGATGATACCAGAAATACGAGGGTATACCTATCAGGAAAGGATGAACAGGCTGGGTCTCTTTTCGCTTGGAAAAAAAGAAGGCTGAGGGGTGACCTAATTGAGGTCTTTAAAATTATGAAAGGTTTT
The DNA here is from genome assembly GCA_030390025.1 of Squalus acanthias. NCBI lineage: Eukaryota > Metazoa > Chordata > Chondrichthyes > Squaliformes > Squalidae > Squalus > Squalus acanthias. The sequence goes on from CM059428.1 coordinate 16,166,299, forward strand.
GATAGAGTAGCTACAGATAGTGTTGTGGGGAAGAGCATATCTAGAGGCCATCAATATAAGATAGTCACCAAGAAATCAAATAGGGAATTCAGAAGAAACTTCTTTACCCAGAGAGTGGTGAGAATGCGGAACTCGCTATCACAGGCAGTAGTTGAGGCAAATAGCATAGATGCATTTAAGGGGAGGTTAGATAAGCATATGAGGGAGAAGGGAATAGAGGGTTATGCTGATAGTGATAGAGTTAGATGAGGAAACACGGGAGGAGGCGCGAGTGGAGCATAAACGCCGGCATGGACTAGTTAGGCCGAATGGCCTGTTTCTGTGCCGTATATCCTATATAATCCTATGTAAAAAAAAAAAGTTTTAAATATGTTAAAGAAAACTGTACACATCAGAAGTAGGTAGATTTTGTTCACCATTTACATAAATGATTTGGACTTGGGAATCGGAAGTACAATATCAAAATTTACGAATGACACCAAATTGGGAGGTATAGTTCACAATCAGGAAGACATTAACAAACTTTCATAATGGCTGTGTAAATGGCCAATTAATTTCAATATAGACACTTGTGAGGTGTTGCATTTTGGTAGGAAGAATAAGGGGGGCATGAAAAATAAGAGTATGGGTTAGAGGCGCAAAGGGATCTAGGGGTACAGATTCACAAATCATTAAAAGTAGCAACGCAGGTTAACAAAACCTTAAAAAGTGCAAAGCACTGGGGCTCATTTCTAGAGGAATAGAATTCAAGAGCAGAGAAGTTATGTTAAAACTTACATAGAACCTTGGTTAGACCACATTTAAAATACATTGCATAGTTCTGGATCCATATTACAAAAAGGATATAGAAGCACTGGAGAAAGTGCAAAAAAGATTTACAAGGATGATACCAGAACTGAGAGGATACAACTATCAGGAAAGACTGAACAGGCTGGGGCTCTTTTCTTTCGAAAAGAGAAGACTGAAAGGTGACCTGATAGAGGTCTTTAAAATTTTGATGGGGTTCAATAGGGTAGAGGTAGAAAAGATGATTCCACTTGTGGGAAGTCCAAAATTAGGGGTCATAAATTGTTCTATGTGTAGCCAGTTCAAAGCTATCTATCATTATGGGCATGATGTGGAGATGCCGGTGTTGGACTGGGGTGGACAAATGTGAGAAGTCGCACAACACCAGGTTATAGTCCAACAGCTTTATTTGAAATCACAAGCTTTCGGAGCGCTGCTCCTTCGTCAGGTGAAGTGCAGAGATGCATATAGGCACAGCATATATAGTCAGAGAACAGTGTTCTCTGACTATATATGCTGTGCCTATATGCATCTCTTCACTTCACCTGACGAAGGAGCAGCGCTCCGAAAGCTTGTGATTTCAAATAAAGCTGTTGGACTATAACCTGGTGTTGTGCGACTTCTCATATATTATTATGGGGGTAGTAAGTTCTAAGTTACATTATTTCTATCGTCCCATCAGGCCAATGAAATTCTCCTGTTCAACAAGAAATTAACAGCAGCTCAAGCTTGTGAACGGGGACTGGTGACGGAGGTATTCCCTGACAGTACATTCCAGAAAGAGGTTTGGAAAAGGTTGCATGCTTATGCAAAACTGCCCAAAAATGTACGTAAACATTTTAACTAGAATATTTTAAGTAACATTTTTCATACTGTTATAAAAATGTAGTGTATACTTGGATTTTCTGCTCACTCTGACTCCTTGAAGTAATGTCACTTCCATTTCTGATTCAAAACTCCATACTTTTCCCTTTCTTATTATTTGGAATATAAAGAGCTGAGTCACAACATGGGTTTACAATACATTTTATATTTAAATTCTTGTATCTGTGCAGTGTTCTGTAGTGTGCCACTTATGCATTCGCTATCACATTTTACTTGTATTTTATTCACTGACTCAAAAGTAAAACAGTAATAAATGAGAACTGGAGGCAGAGAATATACAATCAAAAATGACTAGAAAGGGACCAATGAGACATACAGAAGGACGGGGGAGAGAAAGGGGGCAGAAGAGCAGGAAAGGTGACAAAAGGGAAGGAGGGAAAAGAGAGGATATAATGGACAGAATATGAGAGGGAAGAGGAGGGCTGGGAAACAGAGGGAGGAACAAAAGGGCACAAGGAAAGGAGGGCAGTGAGAGAGAAAAGAAAATGAGAGGAATAAGGCAAAAGTGAAGGAGAGAGAGATACACGTGAAGAAAGTGAAATAGTAGTGAAGAAAGAAAACGAGGTAGAAATAAGTGGAAAAGGAGAGACCATTTTTTCAGGCTTACTTATATTAGTATCCTTAATTACAAGGACTAAGATTTTTTGGAGGAGAAAGTTGCAAAAAAAGGAAATGTTTTGAGAGCTACTTAATTATAATTTTTGCTTGTGTATTGTCAATGTTCACTTGTCACGTGAACACAGCACGAGCGTATGTAGGCTTAAAAATATTCAAATAAAATACATTTTGCTCCAGAGCGCCATGATTTTGTTCCAGCAAAATCAGGTGTGCCCATCCCTGGCTCTTACCACCACCTGAGTAGAGCAGAGCTTGAAGTTATGTTTATCCTTGCTCATGGTACCAAGTGTTGGCTAACACATCTGCTCGGATTTTAAGACTGGGATAACTCTGGAGAATAGGATTGTTTAATAACCATTCAGCAATAAATAGGTTTCTTTGTGTAAACATATTGATGGAAACCTTCATAGGCATTGTTACTTTGCTGTCTAATGACTGTCCTTTATTTCAAAGATAGTCAGCCAAGGATTCAAAACACTGTTTAGCTTTACATTCATTATCAATTACTCCATGCATAAAACTGAAGCAAATTATGGCTGATTATGCCAAGTGCCAATCTATATGATGAATAATGTAATCATTCTGTACTCCTGCTATGTGTTACAGGCATTGTCTGGTGTCATTTTATGCTTTGAATATAAATTGTAACATCTGTATTCTTACTACATTGCTTACTTCAAACTTTTATGTATTTATGCTGCATTTAATCATCATTTTGATGTTTTTTTTGTTGCAAGGTATTATTTTGATAATTGTAATTTTTTAAATAAAAGGTGTAGACCCACTGGATCAAATGATGCTGTTTTTATTGATGATTTCAGATCTAATAGAACATGACTGCCTCATTTTTAACGATTTTAATATTGTTGTCCATGTTAATTTCATTTCAGTCTCTGGCCTTTTCAAAGCAGCTAATAAGAAGTGTTGAAAAGGAAAAGCTGCATGCTGTCAATGCCCAGGAATGTGACAGACTGGCAGAGAGATGGTTATCTGAAGAATGTATGAATGCTATAATGGGCTTTTTTGAAAAAAAGTCAAAGTTATGATTTTGTTTCCCCACTATTCGGTAATTGACATCCAGAAATCTAAATACTAGTTATGATTGAATAACATCATTATGCTATTAATGTTTTGGATTAGGTTACAATTTTCATTGTCAATACTGCATTGCAATGTAATTATTAAATGGTCAGCCAAACTGCTGTCTGCTTTTCCTGTGCTAATTACCCATAAATGTATAGCTTTAAACATTAGTTTTATGTGTGATTACTATTTTGGAAAATTATGGATTGGGGGTGGGGAGAGAGCTGAAATCGGAAACACTATCAGAATGTGTGAAAGTAAAACAATTTGTACTGCTAAGTTGCTCTTGTACGTTTAAAATCTGTAATTTTGCATCATAAATGGATAATACCAAAAACAATAAAAACGTTTTTCTGGAAGTGTAATTGAATGAGTATTAATTGCTTTGCATGCTGACAGTATATCATTGAACACAACTTGTGCGCTATTCTTTCCAGAAAAGATCACTGAATCAATGGGCCCATATCTGCACAGCTCTTGGAGGATGAACCATCTGTATAGCGTCTCAGGCATGTCTTTTCTTACTGACCACCTTTAAGAGAAAATATTTGGAAAATGTTAAAGTAACAATTAAACCATTAATCACTACCAATTAGAACCTAATTCCTTAATTGAAGAGTGACTGTTATAAAACTGGGACAGAATTCAGTTTTATATAATGTGGGACTATATTAAACATTTAATTAAAAATAGACACCTACATAAATGTCTTACAATAACCCTAACAGAACCCCTCTCAAAAATCGGAGAGAAAAAAATTCTCCGTTTATGTCCACATTTTTTTATATATATATATAACTGTGAATGTTGATTACATTATTTGGATACTGATTTGGATGACTTATTTAGCTTCTGGTGTGAGAATTTAAATGAACACAGACTTAAAACTGGAAATTTAAAGCTGCATCCTACATTAATACTGTGGACTGGATTTTCACTTGGGGGTAAGTTGGTTTTGAATTTATTCCTTTGGCATGCTATTCCTATTCGGTATTTCCGGTTATCTGGGGAGAATGAGTTGTAAACGAATCACCTAGGGACACTGGGCTGGATTTTGATACTGGGGCGGGTTGGGCTCGTGTCATCCGCATTTCGTGTTATCCACCCGACTGCAATTGGATGTGGGAGATTGATGCAATTTTCACCTAATTGGGCAATTGAGTTCCAGCATGTGGGAACCCATGAACCAATTAGTGGTTTCAGTCTGAAAGTCGCCTCTGATGATGTCATCATTGCTGCTGCATTGCAGGTCAGAGACTGCCTGGCCTTTACTGTGAGAGGACCTGGATGCAAAATGAGCAGCAGCTCGAGAGAGAGAGAGAGAGAGAGAGAATTTTTTTTTTGCATCCAGGTCCTCTCACAGCAAAGGCCAGGCAGTCTCTGAAGACCTTCAATGCAGCAGCATGAGAAGCGACTTTCAGACCTAATACTACTACTACCTTCATCACATCTCCGTTGTAATAGTGGACCTGCAGCTGATAGTCAGCTATCCAAATGTGCTCCCGCCAGGTTTCACAATCGTGGTTCGGAACAGGCGTGCTTCATGTAGATCAAGGGTTAAAATCACAAAGGCCTTTCAAAATGGCATTATAGAGCCAATTTAGTGCTTGTTAAGGGCCTTAACAGCCTATCCCGTCTCTTAAAGGCGGGACGGAGTCGGGACCAGCAGACACGATTTAATGAAAATTGCGTGGAGGCGGACTTTTGCCCACCCACCAGTTTTTGCAATTTTAACCCCCCACACGCCTCCAAACCCACCTCCACGGGTCAATGAAAATCGAGCCCACTGTCCCTTTCAGACATTCTTCCCCCTGCCATGCCATTTTAGTCATGTGATAATTTCTGTTGTATTTAACACTTTGTTCCGAGTTGAACCATTAGTTCTTTTTCTCTCATCATTGCGTACACAAGAAAGTTATTTGCAATTTCATAATTTTCTAGGCTGCAAAATATGTTGGTTTTGTAATATACAGATCTCAGTCGTCCTGTAAAGATTTGGGGTGTTGAATTGGGCCGCATGGCGCCCATTTTTCAGGTGCTGCACGGCCTCCTAAGGCCCCAAAATGGCGGGCAGGAAGTGTGCGCACACTTGCGACCTGAAGTGCGCCACCCGCCACATTGGGTAAGGACAAACAAGAGGATCCCTTTATCTACACCTGAAGCAGACACTAGTCACTTTGCATATGCAAATCAGGGGCCGAACGTCTGCTTCAGGTCCCTGCTGCAGCATTGTTTTGTCCCGAGGTTACCTCGGAAAATCAACCTTCAGCATTAAAAAAAAGGTAAGTACTCCACGATCAGCAATTCCATCAGCTCCCGGTCCCGAGATCCAGGCCCCCCCACCCCCCCCCCCCCCCCCAGTCCCAACTCACCCGGCCCCCGATCCTGACCCGGCTCACTGATCCCGAGTTTAAATGCCTATCTGTGCAGCGGCCCAAACTTGGAGCACCTACCTCCTCCTGCAGTGCCATCTTCATTATGATAAGGTCTGAGGCCCAATATCCAGGGCTCCTCAGACCTCACCGTTTGTGCACAGGAGAATATGCTGCCCGGTGGGGGGGGTTATGCGCCCAAAATTGGGTGCTTCCGAATTTAACCCCCTTGATTATTTTTGAAAGCTTGATATAATTTTGTTGAATTTCTGAAGTTTCATTTTGAAACTTACAAACAAGCTTTTCTGTCGATGTGTGATTTATTTTTCATGCCTTTATATTGACCGCAGAGGCTTCAGTTCTAATTGATTCCTATTCCACCTCGAGTAAATGACAACTTCTAGTTTCAAGGTCTTCAAAGGTCACTGATCCTTCCCAATAACTTGTGTACTACCTGTTAATGTTGCACCCACCACCTACGGCCCAAGCACCCATGGTCCTACCCCACTGCGGGCCAAGAACGGAGAGGTACTCATCAAGGACAGAGAGGCAGTCAGTGCCCGTTGGAAGGAGCACTTCGAAGATCTCCTTAACCGAGACTCTGTCTTCGATGTGAGTGTCCTCAACTCCATCCCGCAGCATGCTACTCGCCACCATCTCAGCACAACCCCAGCCCGGCATCAGATTGAAAAGGCCATCCGACAACTGAAGAACAACAAGGCCTCAGGAGCAGATGGAATCCCCGCCGAGGCGCTAAAATATGGCAGAGAAGCACTAACTGGCGTGAATACATGAACTAATTTCTCTTATTTGGAAGGAGGAGAGCATGCCGGCGGGTCTCAGACGCCGTAATCGTGACCATCTTCAAGAAAGGTGACCAGTCCGATTGCGGTAATTACAGAGGTGTCTGCCGCAGGGAAAGTCATCGCAAGAATCCTCCTCGATCGCCTTCTCCCAGTGGCTGAAGAGCTCCTCCCAGAGTCGCAATGCAGATTCCGCCTACTAAGGGGCACAATGGACATGATCTTCACCGCGCGTCAACTACAAGAGAAATGCAGGGAACAGCACCAACCGCTCTACATAGCCTTCTTTGACCTCACAAAGGCCTTCGACACCGTCAACCGTGAGGGATTATGGAGTGTTTCCTCAAATTCGCTGCCCTCAAAAGTTTGTCACCATCCTCCGTCTGCTTCACGACGACATGCAAGCCATGATCCTGACCAACGGATCCACCACAGACCCAATTCACGTACAGACCAGGGTCAAGCAAGGCTGTGTCATCGCACCGACGCTCTTCTCGATCTTCCTGGCTGCAATGCTCCATCTCACCCTCAGTAAGCTCCCCGCTGGAGTGGAGCTAATCTACAGAACAAACGGGAAACTGTTCAACCTCCATCGCCTCCAGTCCAGATCCAAGGTTGTCCCATCCTCTGTCATCGAATTACAGTATGCAGACGACGCTTGCGTCTGTGCACACTCTGAGGCCGAACTCCAAACCATCATCAACGCCTTCACCGAAGCGTACGAGAGCATAGGCCTTACACTAAACATCCGTAAGACAAAGGTTCTCTACCAACCTGCCCCCGCCACACAGTACTGCTCCCCGATTATCAAAATCCATGATGAGGCCTTGGACAATGTGGACCACTTTCCATACCTCGGGAACCTACTGTTAACAAGGGCAGACGTCGATGACGAAGTCCAACACCGCCATCAGTGTGCCAGTGCAGCCTTCGGTCGCCTGAGGAAGAGAGTGTTTGAAGACCAGAACCTCAAACCCAGCATCAAGCTCATGGTCTACAGAGCAGTAGTGATACCCGCCCTCCTGTATGCTTCAGAGACATGGACCATGTACAGCAGGCACCTCAAAGCACTGGAGAGGTACCACCAACGCTGCCTCCACAAGATCCTGCAAATCCATTGGCAGGATAGGCGCACCAACTCGCTCAGGCCAACATCCCCAGCATCGAAGCTTTGACCACGCTCGATCAGCTCCGATGGACGGGCCACATTGTCCGCATGCCCGATACGAGACTCCCAAAACAAGCGACCGACTCGGAGCTCCGACACGGCGAGAGCCCCAGGTGGGCAGAGGAAACGCTTCAAGGACACCCTCAAAGCCTCCTTGGAAAAAGTGCAAAATCCCCACCGACACCTGGGAATCCCTGGCCCAAGACCGCACAAAGTGGAGGAGAAGCATCCGGGAAGGCACCGAACACCTCGAGTCTCTTCGCCGGAAGCCAAGCGCAAGGAGTGCACGTCAACCCAAGCACCCCACCCACCCGCCCCTTCAACCACCGTCTGCCCCAACTGTGACAGAGACTGTAGGCCCTGCATTGGACTCATCAGTCACCTGAGAACTCATTTTTAGTGTGGAAGCAAGTCATCCTCGGTTCCGAGGGACTGCCTAAGAAGAGAAGAAGAAGAGAATGTTGCAGGGCTTTCAGAAGTGTACTGGCTGCTCTAAACTCGGTAAAGGGAACAGCAAAGCTGTTGATAGGAATGTCTAAGCTCTGATTCTTCCAAGGCGTTAACCTGTAACTCCACATTCGTAAAGGAGTTAAGTGTACGTAGGAAGTATTTCAGTAGAGAATTGGCTGAGCAATGTTTTGCACCAGCTCAATTGGCCAGGGAGCAGACATCTGCGCCCTCTGTGACTTGCACAACCTTTTTCAGTATAAGTGAATGTGCAGGTGCAGCAAGCCATTAGGAAGGCAAATGGTATGCTGGCCTTCATTACAAGAGCATTTGAGTACAGGAGTAAAGAAGGCTGTCTTCAATTATACAGAAATGAGAAGTCGCACAACACCAGGTTATAGTCCAACAGTTTTATTTGAAATCACGAGCTTTCGGAGCGCTGCTCCTTCGTCAGGTAAAGTGAAGGAATACAAATCAGCAAAGCATATATAGACAGAGAACAATGTGTAGCGTACAATGTCAGACGACTTTCTGACTGCCCTCCATCACACCTCGGCAGAGATACAATCAGGCCAGTCAGGAAGGCATTACATCAAAGACACAGCAAAATACAGCTAAGACAATGAGGTGGGGTCACAGGGGGTCCAACGTGTCAAATGCTGCAGTCTGTATGGTTAAGCTTTTTACTTTTTTTAAAAACTGGAAATCACATTTGTGAACAAGCCAACGACGACTCGAGTCTGGATGACTCTACGTCATGTAGCGTGACATGAAACCAAGATCCCGGTTGAGGCCGTCCTCATGGGTGCGGAACTTGGCTATCAGTTTCTGCTCGATGATTTTGCGTTGTCGTGTGTCTCAAAGGCAGCCTTGGAGAACGCTTACCCACAGATCCGAGGCTGAATGTCCTTGACTGCTGAAGTGTTCCCCGACTGGGAGGTAACAATCCTGCCTGGCGATTGTTACGCGGTGTCCGTTCATACGTTTCAATTATATAGGGCCTTGGTGAGACCACACCTGGAGTACTGTGTACAATTTTGGTCTCATTACCTAAGGAAGGATATACTTGCCATAGAGGGAGTGCAACGAAGGTTCACGAGATTGATTCCTGGGATGGCGGGACTGTCGTATGAGAAGAGATTGAGTAAACTAGGCCTGTATTTGCTTGAATTCAGAAGAATGAGAGGGGATCTCATTGAAGCATACAAAATTATTACAGGGCTTGATGGGGTGGATGCTGGGAGAATGTTTCCATTGGCTGGGGAGTCTAGAACCAGGGGCCACAGCCTAGGATAAAGGGTTGGCCATTCAGGACTGAGATGAGAAGAAATTTTTTCAGAGGGTGGTGAATCTTTGGAATTCTCTACCCCAGAGGGCTGTAGAGGCTCGGTCATTGGGTATATTCAAAACAGAAGTCAATAGATTTCTGACTAGTAAAGGCATCAAGGGATATGGCGATAGGGCTGGTGAATGGAGTTGAGGCAGAAGATCAGCCATGATCTCATTGAATGGTGGAGCAGGCTCGAATGGCCGACTCCTCCTATTTCTTTTGTTCTTATGTTCTTACAGCTGTGCCCATACTGGCTGACGAGAGTGATTAAAACTTTCAAATCTTAAGTGTCAGTGCAGTTATCGGCACCGCCCAGTACAATGGCCTAAGGTTTGCTACAAATCAAACCTTCCCATTCCAATTGATACCAATGCACAAAAGGAGAAAAGAACATTGGCAGACAAACCGCCTCTCCCCCTTCTCCCCACCCCCCAAACAATCTCTAGGAAATGCTATTAATCAAAACCCCTTCTCAGAGACATTCTGCAGAACTCTACAGCAGGTAAATTTGGCAGGAACAGAGTGAAAACTCAGTCTGTCACCTTTTGGCAGATGGAGTTACTCGGATACAGACCTCATGGCAACTTAACATAATTAGGTTCAATATGAAAACTGAAAGGTAGAAGGAACAGTCAAAGGTAAAGGTACTGGATTGGGGAAAGAAACAATCTCGGCGAGATAAATTGTAAAGAAAAACTGTGGCAGATAAGACAGTGGACAGAAAATGGGAAAAGTTCACACAAATGATTAGGGTACAAACTAGACATATTCCAACAGGAAATCAAGGGCATGCTTCAAAAACTGGTGTTCCTTGGATGAATAGAGATTCAAATTAAAATGAGACTTAAAGGACATATAACAAAACTAGGGCTAATAACACAAAAAAAATCAAGCAGAGTCTAGAACATATGGAGGGGGGGGGGGGAAGCAAAAAAAAATGAGAAAGGCTAAGAAAATGTATGGAGAAAGACTGGCAGATAACAAAAGGTATAGGACCAATGAGAGATTTTATTTTAAGAAAGAGAATCTTGTGGAAGATGAAGGAATGGCAGAGGTACTAACAGGTTTTTGTCTCAGTTTTCAGAGTGTCGACAGATGAGATTCTGTTAAGTTGATCAGTATGCTACTATGGTATGCATTTCAATGCAAAATTACTGAACATTTCAGTCCAGTGTGAGCTCGAGTTCTGGAATGCAAGTTGTCAGCATTTTTTAAATGAGGAATGTCTTGTTTTATACCTTTACTCTTATTTGTTAACATTGTGCAGAAGGGGATGTGTAAATCGAGGGTTGTCTGCAAGGTATGGTACCTATATGTGTGATAATGGAACATTCTTGTGTCATAGTTGAGCACGGTCAGATCACGGATGCAGTAAGCAGGTTAGGTATAAATATAGCTAGGTTAGCCACAGCTTGTTAAAACAGACTCTTCCTGTATTGAAGTAACTATACTCTCTTTACTTTGTGGCCGTGCGAATAAAGTTATTGAAGACAATTTGTTGTTGAGAGCTTGATTATATGGTGGGAAATTTTAACTCCCAAAAACGTGTGGGTTTGGGTCAGGTGGGAAGTGTAATTGTAAAAAATCGCAAACCCGCCCACTTCCAGTTTTAACAGACGGGATGAGGGGCAGGCAACCAATCCGCTCCAATGAGGCTGCATACCTCAAATTTTACCTCCATTTTAAATTTAATGCTGTCTGGCCAGGTTTCCCCAGGCCTGGGGAAACCAGTCAACTAAAGGGAGGTGAGGACTCCTGGTTCCAGCAGGAAAGTGCCTTTCCAGCACTGCTTGTGGGCCAGGAGAAGCAGGATTGCTTCCCCAAGGCCCACCAAGCTAACCTCCTTCCCCCCCCACCTCCCATCCCCCCGCGATCAGACCCCCGCCACAATCCGATCTCTTTCTGCCCCCACCCCTTGAGCCACGATCTCCCACCGACCCGGCCTTTACAATTTCCACCCCCATCCCCAGTCTTTCCGATCCCTCCCTCCCTCCTCTGTGCTCCCCAGCTGTGGCCTGGTGCCGATGGCCTACCCGCGTGACAGCCAGCCTCTCAATCTGACTGGCTGTGGCCAGGAAACAGAGACAAAAAATGTTAATCAGGTCCTTCTGTTAAATTCGGCAGGACCTGAGGGAAACCCATTCTTCCGGGCCTCTTGAACGCAAAACCCATTCTTCCGGGCCTCTTGAACGCAAAACTGCCCCTTCACTCCCTCCCCGCCTCCCCATAAATATCGGGGCCATGGTGTCTGAAACCGTTAAGACTCAATCTTTAGAGTCAACAGGTAGTGAGAATGAAAGATACAACATGAGCCACAGGAGCAATTAGATAGGATACTACAGATAAGGAAGTAGTACTGAAAAAAATGGTACTCAAAGTTGAAAATCCACCAGGCCTTGGTGGCATGCATCCTAGAATATTGAGCAAAATGAGAGAGGAAATACCAGAGGTTCAAACCACAATCTTTCAAACATCCTTAGATATAGAATTTGTACCAAAGGACTGGAGGGTTGCCAATGTAAGAACTCTGCTCAAAAAGTGGAACATGACGAACCAGGTCCCTGTAGGCCTAACATTGGCAGTGGCTGAGCTTCAAGGGGCCATAATGCAGGATAAATTTAATATTCACTTAAAAAGACATGAGTTAATCGAGGACAGCCAGCACAGATTGGTAAAAGGCAAGTCTGACAATCTAAATGAGTGCTTTGAGGAAATAATGGACCATATTGATAAAGATAATGCAGTGGGCTTTGTATACAAGGGCCTAGAAATTGGATATAGCCACGAAACGGGCACTGTTAAGGCCTAACGATGTTAAGCTGCACCACTTCAAAATGGTCTAGGTAACATGCAAAATTCATGCTCACGCCTCATTAACATGATCATAGTCATGATTTCAGCGCTAAAACTGCTGCTCATTGGCTTAACGCTCAACAGGTGGACCAATATCAGGGCCAGACTAATTCCCAGTCATGTGTGGCACAGGCTTTATTCAGTACTTAAAGGGGAGGTGCATTGATGCTACAGCACCTCATTGTCAAGCCAGTTCCAACTGCAGCTGCAGGAAGAAGAATTCTCCCGGAGATTTTCTGACGCAGCTCTGGAGGCACTGGTTGTGGCCATGGAGGGCAGGCGGGCCACACACCTCCCGATGGATGTGGGAGGTGATAGCCGCCCATGTGACATGCCGAAAGAAGTTTAATGACCTCACACGAGTGATCAAGGTGAGTGCAAGCTTCAGCAAATGCCATATCCCACCAACTGCACCACAAGCTTCACACACTGCTCAATGCACCACACCCCCAGCACTCACCTACCAACAATCTCTACCTATCAACACTTGCACCTCACAATCAGAGCTTCATTTCAGCCTCATAACTTTACCACTGCTGCAACACTCACACCCACATCTCACACCTTGCACACAAATTCAGCTATTCAGCCATGACAGGCACATTACCCAAACACATTACACCACACTCACTCACACACTTCTCTTTCTCTTGCAGGCCAAGGTGGCTCACAACCGCCGTGAGTAGCAGCACACAGGTGGGGGGGGGGCAGGCTGACATCCAGGACCTCAGCCAGCTGGAGGAGAGTTCTGGAGATCATTGTGTGGCATATCGTAGAGGCCGTGGCCAACGGCAAGGTTGAAGCCCTTGGAGACAACAACAGTATGGTCATTCCTAATCCTTCTCACATCCCACTTTCCCCCCCATCCCACAATCTCTTCTCACTTTCAAGCTGCTGATGCGGTATGCATTATTATCCTGCTTCCCCACCCCTCCCCTCACCATAACCCAACTCTTGTACCTTTCTGCTTTCAGATAATCAACAACAAGCACTGGAGCAGCCTGTCCATGAGGTGATGCATGAGAGCAAGGGGGGAGAAGAAGAAGACACTGCTTCACTGCATCTCTCACTTCGCAGACACCAGCTCAGAAACTGGCACTACGCGTACTTTAGAGGCTAGTGTAGTAGCGGGATCTGCACAGTGTGAGGCACTGGGCACGAGTGGGCTACAGCAAGGTCAAGGGAAAGGGTAGCTTGGGGGCCAGCTCCCCGGAGGGTGAATTCACCCGAGAATTCTGTTGCACAGGACTCCGATGAGCACCTCGATGGGGCGGCCGTCAGAAGAAGGGTGATGGGCATGCACACCGAATTGATAGGCGCAATGGCGAGCCTCATGGCAATATCAAAGAGCATGAGGAGTCCGCCTCCAACATTGCACGGGGCTCTGCGCAGAGCTTGGAGCCCAGGATTTCCATGCTGGAAATGATTGAAGACTCCCGAAGAGACCGTGTCGACCCAGACGTGATGGTGTGTGTGATGGGCGATGTCGCGGCTGCCATTGCAGCTTGGCAGAAGCGACCCAATGTCTCAGTGCTGCAGCGGAAGCTCAGACTGCTCTCATGTATTCTCAGCTTGATGCCACCCAAGCTCTGGCTGCTGCCATCCTGGCTGGGTTTACCGCTGTCGACCAGGGTCTGCAGGGTGTCTTTAGCAGGCCAGAAATCTGTCCAACAGATTGCTAGGAATGCTGTGGCGCCGCCCCGGGGGAGTGGCAGTGGGTCAGTGGAGCAGGACCCTCCTGTCCTCTCTCAGGATGATGACATTCCTGCTCCCACCACTGCCACTCCACCATTGCTCTTGTCGCTGCCTGTCAGCCAGCCAGCCCAGACTGCAGCCGCCCATGCGAGGTGGTGCAGTCTGCAGCCGGGCCTTTTAGGGCCACAGCTGCTCGAGGTCATCCTGCAAGGCTATCTGAAGTCTCCTCCATGGAAACTCTGCAGCCTTCCACCGGCCATGCTGCAGCCACTGGGGGAGCACTTCGTAGGAAAAGGCAGACGAACAACAGGCACTAAGGGATTGCACAAGGGTGATTAGTTCATATTGTTACTGTAAATATGTGTGGTGATTTTTGATAAATTTATTAATTTTGTTTGGAATCTTTTGTGGTGTCTCTCATTTGTGCCCAGGAGGACGCTGTGATATTCTGTGACAGAGGGATGGTATGATGGGGATGTGGTGATCTGGGGTTTCATTCATTTGAATCAGAGTCTGATGAGCTGTTCACAGACAGCCTATCCGGAAGAGGGATTGGCTGCCTGCCTCCTCCCTCCCTCGTCCTCTTCCTCCTCCTCCTCTCCCTCGTCCTCCTCCTGAGGTGGTCCGGCAATCCCTGGTGGCAAGGGCTATGCCCTCATGATGGCCAAGTTGTGAAGCATGCAGCAGACCACCACGAAATGGGGCACGCACTCCAGCATGTACTGGAGGGCTCCTCTCGAGCGGTCAAGGCAGCGGAATTGCTGCTTCAGTAGCCCGATGGTCTGCTCGATGATGTTCCTGGTGGAAGCATAGCTCTCATTATATGAGTGCTGGGCACTAGTGTTGGGGTTGCGGAGAGGAGTCAAGAGCCAGGTGGAGAGCAAATAGCCCTTGTCTCCAAGCAGCCACCCTCGAGTTTTCTGTGGTGGCTGGAAGATTGCTGGCACAGGATGAAGGCATTATGGCTGCTGCCAGGAAAGCAGGCACTGACCATCAGGAAACGCTGGGCATGGTCGCACACCAACTGCACATTAAGTGAGTGGTAGTCTTTGCGGTTAAGAAAGATCTCAGGATTGTGATACGGCGCCCGCAAAGCCACGTGAGTGCAGCCGATGGCGCCCTGCCCCATGGGGAAGCCCGCTATCCTGGCAAAGCTACATGCGTGCTTGTCCTGCTTCTCTCTGCTCAGAGAGAAGACAACGTAGTCATTTCTCCTGGTGTAGAGAGCCTCAGTGACCTCGTGTATGCAGCAATGGACAGAAAACTAGGAGAAAGCTGCTGGAGTTGCAGGAAGTTCCACAGAGCCAGTCAAGTTGTTGCTGATGATCCCTTTAAATACCGCTGCTGGAGCCTCCTTCCTGCTTCTCAACGCTTGCTCAGCGTGTCGTAGTTAAAGCACGCCGGTAAGTGAAGCGGCAAAGTCCAATGTAGCAGATCGGGTGTCAAGTGAGCATTGCACGCTCACTGACGTCACGATCTGCTTCATTTCAATGATTTTCGCGATCGCTGCTATTGGCAGCGCTGCTGGCCACCTAAAAATGGCGGTCACCGTGGAAGAGCAGTGGCCGCCATTTTTTCGCCCGATTATGGCGGTAACGGGTAGCGATAAACCACCCAATTTCTAGGCCTAAGTCTCTTAAGAAATATAGGTCAAGGCAAGAATGTTTAGTATGTAACGTATAGAAACTGTTCCAAATGCCAGTTTTTATAGACCGATTTGAGATGGACTCCTTTGAAGTTAAGCCAAGTTGAGGGAACCCACTTCCCAGCTGGAACACTCTTGCCGATACTCAGTGGAGTTCTGTCAAACTAGTAACAATGGAAGAGGAACTTCACTGCAGTAGCAAGTGTCTACAGTATTCTAAGATTAGTCTCGGGTACTCTTGTTTTGAATCAGTTCAGTTTTTAAAAGTAATCCCATTTACATTTGTGTTTGATATATTGGGTGGAGACTTAGAAAAACAAAGACCTGTAAATGGGATTAATTAAAAAACAACTTAGTTAAAAATTAATAATCAGGGACTTGTATAGGACTAAATACTTAATATGCCTCGTACTTACCCTTCTGTACTCCAAAATTACCCTTTAATATAATGATGGTTGCAACGTTAGTTATAATTTAAGAACCTGAAATAGGTCAACCAATGAGCCCTGTGAGTACAAGTAAATTATGTTTTTCTTTTAACATAAATGAATTAAAAGCAGTAGTGCATAATAATGAGTATGATATTCTTTTCATTATATTATTTTTCTGCATATAACTTTTTATTATTTAAAAAAAATCTAATTGTATAATCTATAACCGGGGAAGAATAATGTAGTGAAAGAGAAGAGCTTATAATTGTAAACTGATAATGTTCCGTGGTGTGTCAGAATGGCACAGCAGCTGGAACTGAAATTTGACCAGGCCCGATGGTGTCATATTTATGCTAACCTTAAGATACATGACTTGTAATGCTAGGCGCATAAGGTAAACAGTTCAGATAGGTTTTAATTTCACTTCCTGCTATCTGTGCTGGATTATGGGTCACTCTGGGGCTTGAGTTAAAGAGAGCGCCCTGCTTTGTGCACTAAGAGATTACCCATAGTAAGTAAATTCAGAAGAGGAGATGGCAAATAAATTACTCCGCTTTGACTTTATGTTACTCTGCACTACACGGTGCATTCTCTGCTCACTGCCTTGTAAACGTGCAACTACTTAAAATGCAAATATATTCTACTGAATTGTCACATAATCCTGACTGTTATAAAGCCCGGTACCTGCTCATTTACTGGTATCTTTCAGGCACCTCGTGTTACCTTGCATTAAACTGCTGGCTAGAGGCTGCCTGGAAGAAGATAATCGTGCAGAGCTCCCCTTAATGATATCATAAATGGAAACAATAGATGGTGCACAGCTGGTCCCCTATAAGAACATAGGAATTAGGAGCAGGAGTAGGCCATATGGCCGCTCGAGCCTGCTCTGCCATTCAATAAGATCATGGCTGATCTTCTAGCTCACCTCCACTTTCCCGCCCCGATCCCCATATCTGTTGAGTCCCTATGTGTCCAACCCTTAGATTCACAACCCTCTGAGTGAAGAAATTTCTCTTCAACTCAGTCCTAAATCGTCAACCCCTTATTCTGAGATTGTGACCCCTAGTTCTAGACTCCCCAGCTAGGGGAAACAACCTCTTAGCATCTACCCTGTCAAGCCCTCCAAGAATTTTATACGTTTCAATGAGATCACCTCTCATTCTTCTAAACTTCAAAGAATAAAGGCCCATTCTACTCAATCCCTCAAAACAGTTTACTCTCATATGTCGGACTCATTTTCGCCCAGCGTATACAAGGACCGCAGCAGGACTCAAACCGGCAATCTTTTGATAACATTATGATTGGTACCAAATTCAGACGCTTTATCCATTAGGCTATGCGGCCATTATGATATCACACAAAGTGCATGTCTACACAAAGTATCTCCCTCCAGGCTGCTTCTAACCAGCAGAGCTGGAGCATAAAACCTGACAACCAGTGGTGATTAAGAACACCTTCCCCCTTTTCTAAAATATAGGATCATTGAGAAATTCTGTATATTGTGCACTGTCTTTAACATCATTCAGAAACATCAGTCAATGGAGAGTAATGTTGGACGGGGTGTAGATCCAGCTTTCCGCCCGATCCTTTTGGTTTCCCACCAAGGGAGTTAGGTTAAAATTGCCCCCAAGGATTCTGCAAAGCCTTAAAATTCCTGTGTTTGGCCCTGCAAATGTGCTTTTGCTTTTTCCCCATCCCCTAGTGACCCTGGTCGGCAGTTGTATACAGGCATGATTACTGCTGAGCATAAATGAGGTTGTAAAATACAGAAAATGAGACATATGGGAATGGAATGGAAAAAGGAGGAAAATCCAAACCAGGAAGTGGATCTAGAAAAGCAACACAAAAACCACAGGCTAGACAGCACTGAAAGGGCCTTAATTCAGACCAGAGGGGATTTAAATAACCTGCTCCCCACGGCTGTAGGACAACTTTTCTGTTTCACCAGGGCAAAATATATTTTGGCTAGCCTGGAAATCTCTTGGCAGAGAGCTGGATTGATAAGACAAGTAAATGGCAAACTTAACTCTGACCTCAACGAAATAACCAGGAAGTTTGTGATTTCCACACTTCATCATATATCTCAGGATGACAAAATATCAGCAGGAACCCAAATGCTATTGCGCAAACCTCCCCCAATGCTCTCAAGAAGATAGCCAGTCAGCGGACACCCACATCCGGATAACAGAGACTGCAATAAATGGGCTACAATCACCTGAGCCTGAGGGGGTTCCTAGCTGAATATTATAAAGCCTTATTCTACGAACTAATGCCAATTCTGCTGAAACCCTTCCTTCACATTCAAGATACATGTACCCTTCTGGGCACTCTCAGGGCTGTAGCAATCACATTGAGTCAAAGAGCCCACTTCACACACAGCGTGCAGACCAATATCCCTTCTTAATGATGACTGTAAAATACTAACCAAGGCCTCCAGACTGGACACAGTGGCCTATAAATTCTGCCTACAATGCCCCCAATATGGCAGACAGGAATCACGTGCACATTTTCAGCTGGCCACCCGCCATATTGGTAAAGGAGATTGCGCTGCTGGCAGGGCTGCACATTGGCAACATTGAAAGTGAAGAATAGTTTATGTAAATTAGCATCCTGCACATCCTCTCCAGCATTCACTGACAGACACTAGTTGTAATTAATGAAGCTGTAAGTGGTGCAGCTGTGAGCAGAAATATGAGAGCCATCTTCTTCCCTTAACAACTCTAGTTATATCATTGAATTTTGTATGGCATCACAGTCATGTCCTTGGTGCAATGTTCCTGGTATTGACATACTTGGCAATGTTTTCCCACTGTCTATGAAGATGATGGCTGGAGGGCTTCCTATTCCCCCGGGGAAGAGGATGCCCCTCTTCCTCTCCACTGCCTGCACCAAGGCCTCGAGTGCAGCATCGGAGTTCCATAGTGCCCTCTTGGTCCCTCCTTGAGCCACTAGTTAACAACCTCTTCCTGGGTGCCTGCACAAATACAGAAAGGCTACTCCTTCAGCCTACTCCAAGGTGTCAGTCATGGCTCAGTGGGTAGCACTCTTGTCTGAGTCAAAAGGTTGTGGGTTCAAGTCCCACTTCAGAGACTTGAGCACAAAATCTAGGCCGACACTCCAGTGCAGTGCTGAGGGAGTGCTGCACTGTCGGAGGCACCGTCTTTTGGATGAGACATTAAACCAAAGCCCCATCTGCCCTCTCAGGTGGATATAAAAGATCCCATGGCACTATTTTGAAAAAGATCAAGGGCGTTCTCCCCAGTGGCCTCTCCATTATCTATCCATCAACCAACATCACTAAAACAGATTCTCTGGTCATTATCACAGTGCTGTTTGTGGGAGCTTGCAGTGCGCAAATTGGTTGTCATATTTCCTACATTACAACAGTGACTACACTTCAAAAAAGCATTTAATTGGCTGTAAAGTGCTTTGGAACGTCCTGAGGTTGTGAAAGGCACTATATAAATGCAAGTTCTTTCTTTTTTTCTTCACCATGATCCGACAAGGGCCTCAGATACTTGGGTGTAGCAGTAACTCTTCGACTGTGTATAAAAATAACTATCTCTTACTGATTGCAAGAATAACACCAGGCTTCTCTTCCCTACCACTAACCGTCTTCTCAAACCACCCTCCCCTGCCTCCTCCTCCCTCACCTCCAACAATAAATGTGTGGAGCTCATGGACGTCTTTGTTAAAAGAATCGACAACATCTGTTCAACTGCTTCTGCTTTCAATTCCCTCCCGTCCCCTAGCCCACCGGACCTCACTTCCTCTCCGTTTTCCCCCTGCCCGAACCCTAAATTTGCATATTTCTCTAATTTCTCTCCTATCTCCCCTCTTGCCCTTTCAAAGCTCATCTTGTCAATGAGACCGACCTCCTGCTCTCTCGACCCTATTCCTACTAAATTGCTGCCAACCCATCTTTCCTTTCTGCTTCCCATGTTAGCGGATATTGTTAACGGTTCTCTCTCCTCCGGTATTGTCCCCCTTTCTTTCAAATTTGCCGTCATCACCCCCCTCCTCAAAAAACCAACCCTTGACCCCCTCCGTCCTTGCAAACTATGGCTCCATCTCCAACCTCCCTTTCCTCTTCAAAGTTCTTGGAACGTGTTGTCGCCTCCGAAATCCGTCCCCATCTTTCCCAGAACTCATTGTTTGAATCCCTCCGATCAGGCTTCCGCCCCTGCCACAGTACTGAAGCTGCTCTTACCAAGATCACAAATAACATCCCAATTGACTGTGACAAAGGTAATCTGTCCCTTCTCATCCTTCTGGACCTGTCTGCAGCCGTTGACACGGTTGACCACAAAATTCTGCTCCATCGGCTCTCCACCGTCGTCCAGCTGGATGGGGCTGCACTCGCCTGGTTTAATTCCTATCTTTACAGCCATAACCATAGAATCACCTGCAATGGCTTCTCTTCCCGATTCCGCACTGTCACCTCTAGTGTCCCCCATGGATCTATCCTTGGCCCCTCCTATTTCTCATCTACAAGCTGCCCCTCAGTGACATCATCTGGCAACACACTGAGTTTTCACATGTACATAGATGATACACAGCTCTGCCTCTCCTCCACCTTTCTCTCTCTCGAGCCCTCCACCGTCTCGATACTATCAGACTGCTTGTCTGGATGAGTAGAAATTTCCTCCAATTAAATATCGGGAAGACCAAAGCCATTGTCATCGGCTCATGCCACAAACTCCATTCCCTTCCCACTGATTCGATCTCCCTCCCCGGCAACTGTCTAAGGCTGACCAAGCCTGTTCACAACCTTGGTGTCATATTTGATCACGAATTCAGCTTCCTACCTCATATCCATTCTATCACTAAGACTGCCCATTTCCACCTTCGTGATGTCACCCGTCTCCGCCCTTACCTCAACTTATCTGCTGCCGAAACCCACATTTATGCCTTTATCACCTCTAGACTTGACTATTCCAATGCACTCCTGGCCGGCCTCCCTAGTTCTACCCTCCATAAACTTGAGGTCATCCAAAACTCTGCCACCTGTGCGCTAACTCGCACCAAGTCCCGCTCACCCATCTCCCCTGTGCTCGCTGACCTACATTGGCTCCCAGTTAAGCAATGCCTCGATTTTAAAATTCTCATCCTTGTTTTCAAATCCCTCCATGGCCTCGCCCCTCCTTATCTCTGTAATCTCCTCCAGCCCTATAATCCCCCTAGACCTCTACGCTCCGCCTATTCTGGCCTTTTGATCATCCCCGATTTTAAATGCTGTTCTGACGAAAGGTCATCGACCTGAAAAGTTAACTCTGTTTCTCTCTCCACAGATGCTGCCTGACCTGCTGAGTATTGCCAGCATTTTTTGCTTTTATTTACAATAAAAATGTATGTGCTGCCCTGACTCCCTTACTTGTCAGGGTCTTGGCCCAACAGTTCCGTGATCTTAATAGGCACATAATTAAGTTCCTTTGGACAGTCAAACAGCCAGAAAAATGTCTCAGGCCTTTAGAGCTCCCCAAGCTCAAGGGAGGATTTGGACCCCCCACCCCACAAAACCTTAGATCCTACTACTGAGCAACCCAGCTTAGTGGAGTTGTGGCCTGAAATGCAACCGTGGTACAAAACTCACCAACACCCCCTTCTAACTTGCCCCTAATACTCTGGCAAGAGAATTTGCCAAAATGCATTTTATGTCAGTAAGTCAGAAAATGTGGCATCGAAAAACTGGTAAAATAAATTCTCAAAATTGACAGGAAGGCATTCACCATGGTCTTGTGGGACTTTGCTTGATTTCGGGGACAGAGAAGAATTTCCTAAAAAAAATTCTTGAATTAACCTCAGGTTCTTTCATTGTTTTTTTTTCTATGTAGGATTGCTTCACTGGTCAATAGTGTAAAGAGGCTACACCATGTTTGGATGGGGCTGCCTTGATGGACCAGATGGCCTCTACCTGTGTTTTTTTGTGTATTCACATTATAGGTCTTCCCACAAAAGTATTATAATACTTATTAATTGAGAATATCTGGCTGAAGAAAGTAAATAAAGGATCCTATGTCCCTTATAGAGGAATAAAAGAGATTTAATGACCTTGAAAGGATGGCACGACTAGGCTTACCAACTCTCTTACATTTGTCAATGGGCTCACATCTGAAATGATAATTTAACACCCTCCTACCTGAAGATTATAATTTCGCATCAATTCTCATAATGCAGAGCAGCACAGAAAATGATGCCATCGATTGAGGCACTCTGCATTATGGGAAAAATGCACCTGCATGTGGGATCTTTGTCAGCTGAGTGGACACATGGGCAGAGAAAACTTTATGGAGGTGGTAAGTTGAAGCACCTGGCTAGTGGCAATGGGGAAGTAATCAACTTTATTTTTGTTCCTGAAAAAGCAAAAGGATGAAGAGTATAGGAACAAAGGAAGGATGGATTAAAAAAAATTGAGCAATAATAATGAGGTTGGACACTCGGCAACATCTGTTGGGTTTAATCTATTGAAGTGGAAACTGAATCAACAGTGCCTCATTTTAGAGTTACGGTGTGTAAACCAAACCAAATAGAGTAAATGTTGATGGTAACCAATGTAACTGAAGCAGATTCCTGCTTATGTTTTAGTGAAAAATGGTATATCTTGAGCATGACTCAAAATGGGCCATAGCAAATTAAGGGGAAAAAGTCAAAGGGTGGAGCTGTGGTTCTTATTGAAACTCTGATAGAACCAGAAAAGAGGACAATGCCCATCTCCCAAACTCTGAAAGTGGAGGAGACAATGAGGTTATTTTATATATCTGGCATTCACAACATACCATTAAAAACACATGTAATGTAGGTTCACTTGATATGGATGTCATTATTGTGTTGTATAGCATCTTGGACACATTTGTGATGTTCATCGTCCAACTGCACCTACATTCTGCAGAAAATTATCTTTGAGGGTGTGATTTTCCGAGTCTGCACTGTCAGTGGAAAGGCTCCTCACTGGCAGTGCAAGTCGGAAATTCAGGTGCACACTGCCCCCATGGTGAGAAATCGTAGGCAGTGCACAGCCAACTTCCAACTTTTGCTGCCAGCAGGCAAGGTTCACACCAATGACATAGACTTGTAAAATTCTTCTTCTTCTTCTTAGGCAGTCCCTCGGAACCGAGGATGACTTGCTTCCACGCTAAAAATGAGTTCTCAGGTGATTGGTGAATCCAATGCGGGACCTACAGTCTCTGCCACAGGTGGGGCAGATGAGGTACCACCAACGCTGCCTCCGCAAGATCCTGCAAATCCATTGGCAGGATAGGCGCAGCAACGTCAGTGTTCTCGCTCAGGCCAACATCCCCAGCATCGAAGCTTTGACCATGCTCAATCAGCTCCGATGGACAGGTCACATCGTCCGCATGCCCGATACGAGACTCCCAAAACAAGCGCTCTACTCGGAGCTCCGACACGACAAGAGAGCCCCAGGTGGGCAGAGGAAACGCTTCAAGGACACCCTCAAAGCCTCCTTGAAAAAGTGTAACATCCCCACCGACACCTGGGAATCCCTGGCCCAAGACCGCACAAAGTGGAGGAGAAGCATCCGGGAAGGCGCCGAACACCTCGAGTCTCTTCGCCGGGAGCAAGCGGAAGCCAAGCGCAAGGAGCGCACGTCAACCCAAGCACCCCACCCACCCGCCCCTACCCCGCTAAACTCAAACGCAGGATTCTTTAAACAGTATTAAATCTTTAATTAACACTTTGTACACAGACATCAATTCATAATTTCCAGGTTCATATCTTGACAGATGATTCATCTACACACAAACAATGCAGTGTCTGAGGAGCAGGAGGACGATGGCTCAGAAATAAGACTCCTTACCCCTTGCATTGCATGGGAATACCTGTACTGACTATGAGGCTAATTAAAAAATGGAAACAATAAGCAAAACAAAGAAGGAAACAGAAAGTTCTGAAGAACTAAGGTCCAAGAAACATTTCAGATAAAATGCAGAGGGGATACCTTAATCTAAAAATCTACCACACATATGAACATAAGAATTGCTAGATGGAAAAAGATCAAAGTCTATCTAGTTCGCCTTCTACCATCCTGGGAGTCGCATGATACAGTAATAATGGAGTTGTTGATTAATCATAGCAATCAATGTCTAACAATTAGTCTACAACAGACCCAGAAATGACATAAGGAAAACCCCAGTGGTGGAGAGCTTTGGGAACCATAGGTCCAAAGTCGCCTTTTTCCTCCCAAGCATGTTACACTTACCATATGTCATGGCTCATATTACACCTCACGAAGAATAGCCAAAAAGCAACAGAACAGCCAAAATCAACTGGCGTTTGATCTCAACACTCAGAGGGAGCAAGAGATGAAAAGAACCACGAGGACTCAGGCCCAAAAAAATACTGCACCTTGCAGTCTATTTTGCATAATTACAACATCTCTTTATAATTCAATATTAAACAAAGACTAGGAATAGATAGCCAAGCAGCTAATAAGGAATCCTCTAATTAAATTTGTTTGTAATATATCATTGGCTTTCCCACAGCTCAGCGACATCGCCTGTCAGAGCTTCTCGGAGTAATCTGACAGGGAGACTGCTAGGATTATGTAGACAGTCTTTCGTGCCACTTTTGCTAATATACCAATTCACTTAGAGCCTGACTATATGGGCAATCCTACCACATGTAAATTATTCAGGAGTTAATTTCACTATTTATTCTGAATTAAAGACTTATGAATCAAGTACTGTTTGAACTGTAATATGTGATGTAGCAGTTAACTACTGTACTAATATTTTTCTATTACTATGTAAATAGCCCTTTTTTCTCAATACAGGAAATCAGTTATTATACCACACTAAAAAAAATCATGTTGCTCGGTGCCACACACAGGACCAGGCCAATTGTCCCCTTCTCTATTCACCATTCACCTTACCGTTGGAGTTTACTGATACACATTGGACCTTTTTATTCTCTGTGTTATTTCTTAATTTATGCATGTTGGAGGTGATTTGCCTGGTACCAGTTAACTTGTTATAAAATGAAATGCCATATACAAGTGAGATTGTGGCCTTTGAATAAAGTGTCAAAGACTGTGATTAAAATTTTATTTTTGAAAGCTCATACATTGATTACACATTCTGAAAGATAACAATTACAACCTGCACTTACATGGGGGGGGGGGGGGGAAATTCGGTTGCTTTGCGCCTCCTGTAAGCGCCCTAAGAGGGTGCTAACGGGGCGCAAAGCAACGCCTCCCGCAAAATTCAGCAGGAGGTTAGCGGCGGCGGTAACCGTTAGCGCCCCACGGCGCTGCGCCGCCGGCGATGACGTCATCACCGTGCGCAGCGCCCCACTCGCGCCCCAGCCACGATCTTCGGTATCGCCCCCTGACTTACCGCCAGACGCTATGTCCAACGGGGTCAGGGGGGCCTACCTGCGGCCGGGGTGGCGCTAATTAAAGGCGAGGTGCCGGGCGGCCATTTTTGTTGCTGCTCACCTGCCAGCACCTGCCCCCGTTGCCGTCCCCAGCCTCATCAGCAGCCCCCCCCGCGGAGTGCCGGGGGCGCGACTCAATTTTTCCCCCATAATGCCTTTGATGTAATAAAACAGTCCAAAGGACTTCACACTGCTGAAAATAACAGGACACTGGGCTTTGGTGCGAGAAAGATTAGGAGTGCTGACCAAAGGTATGACTAAAGAGATGACTGAAGAAGGGGAGAGAGGTAGCAAGACAAAGGCATTTAGGGATATCGTTTACAGGGTGCGGGGACAGGATGCTTGAAGGTTTAGTGGCCAAAGGCGGAGCAGAAGGAGGGCAGTTGCAAAAGAGAGCAGTGTTGGAGGAGCCAAAGACACATGGTTGAACATAGGGTTGAAGGAGGTTGCAAGGGATGAGGCCATGGGGGACATGGAGATAAGGTCAAGCATTTGAAGTCAATGCATTGGGAGTCCATGAATATTGGCGAGGACTGGGGCAATAGAAGTGCAGGATTCAGTGTGGGATCCCGTCTGCTCTCTCAGGTGGATGTAAAAGATCCCATGGCACTATTTCGAAGAAGAGCAGGGGAGTTATCCCCGGTGTCCTGACCAATATTTATCCCTCAATCAACATCACTAAAACAGATTATCTGGCCATTGTCACATGTCACAGAACTCAGGATAGCATTCAGCATCAAACCTAGAGGCAACAAATGTGTGAATTAGCATTTCAGCGTTGGTGGGGTAAGTAAAGGACAAAGGCCAGTGATGCTGCAGAGGGGGAAATAGGCTATTTTAGATCTAGTATTGTGCAATGAGAAAGGGTTAATTCATAACCTTGTAGTAAAGGAGCCCTTAGGGAAGAGTGACCATAATATGCTAGAATTTTATATTAAGTTTGAAAGTGATTTAGTTAAATCCGAAACTAGAGTCTTCCATCTAAACAAAGCAAACTGCGTAGGTATGAGGGGCGAGTTGGCTAAGTTGGATTGGGAAACTACATTAAAAGGTATGACGGTAGACAAGCAATGGCTAGCATTTAAAGAATTAATACATAATTTACAACAGATATACAGTCCTGTAAGGCACAAAAACCCTACAGGGAAAGTGGTCCAACTGTGGCTAACAAGAGAAGTTAAAGATAGCATTAGATCAAAGGAAGAGGCATATAATGTTGCCAAAAAGAGCAGTAAACCTGAGGATTGGGAGGATTTTAGAATTCAGCAAAGGAGGACCAAGAAATTGATAAAGAAAGGGAAAATCGAATATGAGAGTAAACTAGCGAGAGACATAAAAAAGACTGTAAAAGCTTCTATAGGTATGTAAAAAGGAAAAGATTAGTGAAAGTAAATGTGGGTCCCTTACAGGCTGAGACAGGAGAAATTATAATGAGGAATAAGGAAATGGCAAAGAAATTAAACAAATACTCTGGCCACGATTTTATTTCAGGAGGCGGCTTGGAGTCGGGTTGCATGGTGTTGGGCCCGCTGCTGGCTGGATCAGCTCCGGTTTTGAAATTTTTATTCAATTGCCTTGTTAAGTTCATTGGGATGCGCTGGCCAGTCCAATGCCTGGGATCGGGTCTGTTAGTCGCCTCTGATGACGTCATTATTGCAGATGCTTTTAATGGTCCCATGCAGCCTCAGCCTTTCAGTTGTTGATTCTGCTGGTTTGTGCATGTGTGAGAGCAAGAATGAGTGCTTCCAGAGGCAAGGCAGCTCCACGCTTCAATGAGGACTCCCTCCAAGCTCTTGTTGAGGCAGTAAGAGGGCACAGGGAGATTCTCTTCCCTCCGGATGGCCGGAGGAAGCCTCCTCACCATACCAAGGCAGCCTGGCTGCGCATTGCTGAGGAGGTCAGCGCAAGGTCCGTTTGTTCACGCACATGGATCCAGTGCAGGAAATGCTTTAATGATCTTCTGTGATCATCAAAAGTGAGTATCCCATCACACTTACCTTCAATCTGCTTCCCTTCTCTTCTCATCACCAGCACTCTGCTTTGTAAGCCTGCTCCTCCACATGCCACCTTACCCTTACTTCTCTTGTACTCTTACCTATCCATCTCTCTCTCTGTACTGAATCACTTCATCATCCTACTATGCACCCCTCATACTCGCTCTCACTGTTATGCAATGACAACAACTAACAACGCACAGGGAGCTAGCTTCCTCTTGGCACCTCACTCCACCTTGGTCTCCCTCTAAGCTTCTATGTTAGGGATTCTTCACACTCACTCCATCACTGTGGTTGAAACTCCGCTTGTGTCCCTCCTTGCAGGAAAAGATAGCCCACAATAAGAGGGAGCGAGCACAGACAGGAAGAGGCACACCAACACTTGCATCATTGACAAATGCTGAGGAGGTAGCGCACAAAATCTTCGAAGGTGTCGAGGAGCTGGAAGTGTGCGATGGAGAGACAGGTGCACTAGACGAAGCTGGTGACAGAATAGAGTTTCATCCATCTCATTTACGTTTAATGATTGACTGCAATGTCATATGATGTTCAGAGAGATTCCCTTTGTATCATCTGCACAAAAGGATGTGTCTGCTACATCAAAATCAGATGTCTACCTCATGCCTTTACTCTCCCACAGGACCATCGAGCGCCCCCCTCCCCACTGTCCAGGAGGAAGAACCGGATGACTCCTCAGAGGAACCTGCAGCCTCTGAGGGAGCAGTGTCACCAGGACTTAGCGCACCCAGCACCAGCACAGATACGCACACCTCGGCGGGGCCCTCACAACTTAGAGTAGTGTTGTCACCTGGTGTATCACAGCTCACAAGTGAGCATCAGCAGATGGTGGAGACAGCGACAGCACTGGAGAGTCCTCGTCGGAGGTCGCAGGACTCCTAGCTCTGCTCAGCTGCATGTAGACGCTGTGCCTCTGGGGACATCCAGAAAGAGAGCGGTTCGGGAACTCCAGGAGCAAGTGCAGGAGTCTCTGGAAGGGTTTGCCTCCAGGGTAAGTGCAAGTATTCAGAGAATGGAGGAGTCTATCTCTAACATCAGCACTGCCGTTGTGGAGGCAATGGCGCATGAATGTACCTCCATGGAGAGGATGGCAACCTCCATGGAGAACATAAGTCGCCAGAGTAACGAAAACATGATGACTGTTCAAAATAGATTGTCATCTCTGGAGGAGAGATGGGCAGCTATTGAGCAGAGACACCAGAACTTCATGGAGTATTTTGCTATTTTATTAGAGATTGGGAAATGTTGATATTCAGGGGGACTTGGGTGTCCTTGGACACGAATCATTGAAAGTTAACATGCATGTACAGCAAGCAATTAAG
This sequence comes from Squalus acanthias, assembly GCA_030390025.1. NCBI lineage: Eukaryota > Metazoa > Chordata > Chondrichthyes > Squaliformes > Squalidae > Squalus > Squalus acanthias. The sequence continues at coordinate 16,195,142 of CM059428.1, forward strand.
AAAGCAAATGGTATGTTGGCCTTTATTACAAGAGGATGTGAGTATAAGAGTAAAGATGTCTTACTGCAATTATATAGGGCCCTGGTGAGACCACACTTGGAGTACTGTGTACAGTTTTGGTCTCCTTACCTGAAGAAGGATATACTTGCCATAGAGAGAGTGCAACGAAGGTTGACCAGACTGATTCCTGGGATGGGGGGTTTGTCCTATGAGGAGAGATTGAGTAGACTAGGCCTATATTCTCTGGAGTTTAGAAGCATGAGAGGTGATCTCATTGAAACATACACAATTCTTACAGGGCTTGAAGGGTAGATGAAGGGAGGATGTTTCTCCTGGCTGGAACCAGGGATCGCAGTTTCAGAATAATGGGTCGGCCATTTAGGACTGAGATGAGGAGAAATTTCTTCACTCAGGGTGGTGAATCTTTGGCATTCTCTACCCAAGAGGGTTGTAGAGGCTCAGTCGTTGAGTATATTCAAGATAGAGATCGATAGATTTTTGGATGTTAAGGCAATCAAGAGATATGGGGATAGTGCAGGAAAGTGGAGATGAGGTAGAAGATCAGTCATGATCTCATTGAATGGCGGAGCAGGCTCGAGGGGCCAAATGGCCAACTCCTGCTCTTATTTCTTATGTTCTTATGTTTTTATGTTGATGGTATCTAGGATGTGGAGTTGAATCTCAGCTCAGGGTCAAGCAACACACTAAGGTTGTGCACAGTCCAGCTCAGCCTAAGCAAGCAACCAAAGTGATGAAGTAAGATGCTAAGGTGTAGAGTTTCGGGCAGGGGTCAAACAGATGGTTTTGGTCTTGTTGATGTTGAGTTGAAGGAAGTTCTAACTCACCCAGGACTTAATAATGAGGTTGTATGACTCACAATAGATTCATATTTCAACATAAAATTCTTAGGTCTTTGTAAACAAGTATTAGTGTGAGGAAATGTGTTAAATCCTTTTTCAGCTTCGATATTAATAGCACATGCCTAGCCTCCTAAAAAGGTAGAACATTCTAGTCTTGCTTATTCAAATGTTATCTATTTTAATTGATAGTTTAGTCCAAATTACTAAGCTATTAATGCAAGTTTGGATATTACATGGTCAAAATGAATGGTAATAATTATTCCTATTGGAGAATTTGCTTGGGTCTAAAACCATGGTAGCTAGAAGGGGCATTCACTTAAATAATGAGATTTATTATCTCCGCAGGGTGCTAGAGTTAGATTTGTGGACAGTAAGTGGCTGTGACTCCAGTTCCACGCTGCGCGGTTGACTCTTCTCATTAATGCCCTCAGGGCAACTAGGAATGGGCAATAATTACTGCCTTGCCAGTGGTGCTCACACCTTGCGAAGAAATAAAAAAGAATACTCGCCACTGGTAAGCTAAGACGTCATGGGGTAGAGTTTCCACGAGGCTGCTCTGGTATTTTCAGCGTAATTTGCCCCAAAATCAGCCAAACCAGCCCAAAAGATCGAGGAATTTCAAGTTACATCCACCGCAAATCGAGTTGTGGCACTTTTTTGCACTGGGTTAAGAAACATCGCGTTGGAAACTGGCCCCGCCCACAAAATAGGCCGTGCCCCAGTTCTAATTAATCACCACGGCGAGTTTCCGCTAATTGCGCGTGTTTGCGGGCCTTCAGGAAGGCTTCTTACAAATAAGCTTTTTTGTAAAGCATGGGGCACTAATAGGCACCTTTTTAAAAGCTTTTAAATATTTTTAAAAGTATTTTACTAAGAAACCGACTACTGTACACCGATGAAAATAGTAAATGTATGCTTCTCTATAGTTTCTTTTTAAAGTCATTTTCAGTTATTTAAAATCGGGTTACACACAAGTGGTGGACTAGACACTGATTAAAAATGCTTATTTTTTGTGATAATCCCATTATATTAATAAAACCGCACCAGGTTACCACTCTTAAATATATCAAGGAATATTTTTCAATGCAATTTTTTTTAAATTTAATTACTTTCTCAAACGCTGCCTGATCGCACTGGTTCATGGAAGATTTTACGTTTGTGGTTATGCAAATGAGTTTGAGCGGAAACTTGAGCAAGAAATGCAATTCGGAAAACTAGCGCAATTTTAAGCGCAAGGATGTCCACCTGGATCTCCAATTGTGCCCAAAGCAGAAACTCTGCTCCCTAATATTTACCATGTTATCAACTGAAACGAGCCACTTGACCTTTGCAAATGAGCCTGGCTTATAACACAGTGATGCTAAGAATGCTAAAACTGAGACTGGCCCCAGGAAAACACATTGCCCTAATTTTACTCATTCCCCATTGAACCCTTTTAGCGAAAGAATTCATCAAAGACTCTGAGGCAATAGTTGGGTGTAATCAGCATGCTAACCATTAAACGGCTTTGGTTGCTCAGAATATCTTTTGATATAGCGATGATTGCCATAAAATAATAAACTACCTCAAATATGTTGCCAGGGAATAGGTACAATTTACATTCCCTCCTGCGCTGCTAATCTATTTTGAACTAATTGAAAAGAGCTTATGGGACAGTCAGTCAGAAGAAACGAGAGTGGTATAATGGGAAGCGGCATTCGTTTTTTAAAAAATGGGTGAACAAGTTTATGGGCGTTGTATCAGATCCAGTTATGTTAGGGTCAGCAGAATGGAAATTAGGTGAAAGACCGTCTCTTGAAAACAGCCTGATTTATACCACAACAGTGGAGATTGGGAAGGGATTTAGGGCACCATACTCCACACGTAGATCAGATTGATGAAAGTCTTGACACGGCACTGCTCCATATGTGGAGTATGATAAGGTGTGAAGCACAAATACCTTAAAAGCTATGTTGGTTGCAGACCCTTGTCTGTGCTATTTAGAAGAGAAATTAATTGAATGATGAAGGAGTATATTACATCTTTGGTGAATCGTGTCTGATTAGTAAACACTTTATCAGCCTATTTACTCAGCACTTAAATGTACTAACACACTGCGGAGTCACAGGTTCCTCCGACTTAATCCCACAACAGTGAATTTGTGATTGAACTGGCTGAGGGTGATACCAAGCACAAGGAAGGCACTCCCCGGAGCGATGGAAGGTGAAAGGGAGGATGAGCCATCCCACACATTACTATGTGTTTTAAGCAGATGGCTGTGGCCTGAAAACAGAATGCCGACAGGCTCTATTGGTTGGGCAACAACCAACGCCGCAAAGAACTGAAAGAGATGGAGAATACCATTGTAAAAAATGGGCAAAAAAGGAAGAGAAAATATCATAATAGTGTTACAATGTTACTTTGATTCTTACTTTCCTGAACAAAACAGAAACTAGTGACCAATGCTTTAAGTTAAAGGGAACCAGTTCTAATTGATAATGTCACTTACCATAAGGATGATAAGCCTTATTGATGTTCCTGTGCAAATGATTGTAGCCAACGTCCCAGACTCCTCCATCACCATCCCTGGGTATGTCCTGTCCCACCGGCAGGACAGACCCACCAGGGGTGGCGGCACAGTGGTATACAGTGGGGTGTGAGTGGTCCTGGGAGTCCTCAACATTGACTCCGGACACCATGAAGACTCATGGCATCAGGTCGAACATGGGCAAGAAAACCTCCTGCTGATTATCACCTACCGCCCTCTCTTAGCTGATGAATCAGTACTCCTCCATGTTGAATACCATTTGGAAGAAGCACTGAGGGTTGCAAGGGCACAGAATGTACTCTAGGTGGGGGACTTCAATGTCCATCACCAAGAGTGGCTCGGTAGCACTACCACTGACCAAGCTGGCCGAGTTCTGAAGGACATAGTTGCTAGACTGGGCCTGCGGGAGGTGATGAGAGAACCAACACTTGACCTCATCCTCACCAATCTACCTTTCGCAGATGCATCTGTCCATGACAGTATTGGTAGCAGTGACCACCACACAGTCCTTGTGGAGACGAAGTCCCATCTTCACACTGAGGACACCCTCCATCGTGTTGTGTGGCACTACCACCGTGCTAAATGGGATAGATTCAGAACAGATCTAGCAGCTTATAACTGGGCATCCATGAGGCGCTGTGGGCCATCGGCAGCAGCAGAATTGTATTCCACCACAATCTGTAACCTCATGGCCCAGCATATCACTCACTCTACCATTACCATCAAGCCAGGGGACCAACCTTGGTTCAATGAGGAGTGTAGAAGAGCATGCCAGGAGCAGCACCAGGCGTACCTAAAAATGAGGTGTCAACCTGGTGAAGCTACAACACAGGACTGCATGCATGCTAAACAGCATAAACAGCATGCTTGAGACAGAGCTAAGCGATCCCACAACCAACGGATCAGATCAAAGCTCTGCAGTCCTGCCACATCCAGTCGTGAATGGTGGTGGACAATTAAACAACTAATGGGAGGAGGAGGCTCCATGAATATCCCCATCCTCAATGATGGCGGAGCCCAGTACGTGAGTGCAAGAGACATGGCTGAAGCGTTTGCAACCATCTTCAGCCACAAGTGCCGAGTGGATGATCCATGTTGGCCTCCTCCTGAGGTCCCCACCATCACAGAAGCCAGTCTTCAACCAATTTGATTCACTCCACGTGACAGCAAGAAATGGCTGAGGGCACTAGATACAGCAAAGGCTATGGACCCTGACAACATCCTGGCTGTCATGCTGAAGACTTGTGCTCCAGAACTAGCTGCACCTCTAGGCAAGCTGTTCCAGTACAGCTGCAACACTGGCATCTACCCGACAATGTGGAAAACTGCCCAGGTATGTCCTGTCCACAAAAAGCAGGACAAATCCAATCCGGCCAATTACCGCCCCCATCAGTCTACTCTCAATCATCAGCAAAGTGATAGAATGTGTCGTCGACAGTGCTATCAAGCGGCACTTACTCACTAATAACCTGCTCAACAATGCTCAGTTTCGGTTCCGCCAGAACCACTCAGCCCTCCAGACCTCAATACAGTCTTGGTCCAAACATGGACAAAAGAGCTGAATTCCAGAGGTGAGGTGAGAGTGACTGCCCTTGACATCAAGACAGCATTTGACCGAGTGTGGCATCAAGGAGTCCTAGTAAAATTGAGGTCAATGGGAATCAGGGGAAAACTCTCCACTGGCTGGAGTCATACCTAGTACAAAGGAAGATGGTTGTGGTTGTTGGAGGTCAATCATCACAGCCCCAGGACATCGCTGCAGGAGTTCCTCAGGGCAGTGTCCTAGGCCCAACCATCTTCAGCTGCTTCATCAATGACCTTCCCTTCATCATAAGGTCAGAAGTGGGATGTTCGCTGATGATTGCAGTATTCATTTCCATTCGCAACTCCTCAGATAATGAAGCAGTCCATGCCCGTACGCAACAAGACCTGGACGACGTTCAGGCTTGGGCTGATAAGTGTCAGGTAACATACGCGCCACAGAAGTGCCAGGCAATGACTATCTCCAACAAGCTAGCATCTAACCACCGCCCCTTGACATTCAACGGCATTACCATCGCCGAATCCCCCACCATCAAGATTTTGGGGGTCACCATTGACCAGAAACTTAACTGAACCAGCCACATATATATTGTGGCTACAAGAGCAAGTCAGAGGCTGGGTATTCTGTGGCGAGTGAATCACCTCCTGACTCCCCAAAGCCTTTCCACCATCTACAAGGCACAAGTAAGGAGTGTGATGGAATATTCTCCACTTGCCTGGATGAGTGCAGCTCCAACAATACTCAAGAAGCTCGACACCATCCAGGAAAAAGCAGCCCGCTTGATTGGCACCCCATCCATCACCTTAAACATTCACTCCCTCCACCACCGGCGTACCGTGGCTGCAGTGTGTACTATCTACAAGATACACTGCAGCAACTTGCCAAGGCTTCTTTGACAGCACCTTCCAAACCCATGGCTTCTGCCACCTAGAAGAACAAGGGCAGCAGGCACATGGGAACACCATCACCTCCAAGTTCCCCTCCAAGTCACACGCCATCCTGACTTGGAAATATATTGCCGTTCCTTCATCGTTGCTGGGTCAAAATCCTGGAACTCCCTCCCTAACAGCACTGTGGGAGAACCTTCATCACACGGACTGCAGCGGTTCAAGAAGGTGGCTCGCCACCACCTTCTCAAGGACAATTCGGGCTGGGCAATAGTGCTTGCCAGCGACACCCACATCCCAGGAACGAATAAAAAAACACATCGGAAGCCTAATTTAGTGAACTATGTAAAGGTGATCTATGTACAGGTTGTATTTCTATCACCATTGCACACGATTGAATCTTGCAAAAACATTTATTTTATTGAAAACTATAATTTATTCTGAATTCTTCCTTAACTTGTTAATTTGGTAGCTAAATAATATGGGGAAAATTTTACTTTTTGTTGAATAATATTCTGTGATTATCTTGAATTTTTTGCAAAATATTGTTATTTAGAAACACATTTTACCTTACAACGATGGTTGACAGTGGTGTACATTCTTGCTTTCTTTTCAGCTCTTTCCGAAATTCATTATTACATTCATTTGTTGAAGGCTTTCTTCCCAAAACTGGTAATTGAGTTATCCGAAGCATATCATCTTGATGGGGCAGTCCACAGCATTTCGGCAGTGTCTTTGAACCTAAATTTTGAATATTAATAGTTTATTGTTAAAGAGGTGGTTAGGTGATGAACATCACCCGCGAGGAGTATGTGTTTGGCCCCTGAGCAGTCCAGAAGCTGTCAGCACCTGAAGAATAGAAGTTTGTGGAATAGTGAGGACAAGCGCTTTAAGAATGACGGAACTTCTGCAGTTGCACAATTAAAGTATGTTCATCAGTGGATCTGTTGGAAACTCAGGGAACATCATGCAATTAATGACATTGCCAAGTCTTCTGTAAACCTGATTTCCTATACCTATCCACAAATGATATCATTTGACATCAAATTGAAAAGCCCGGACATCACTGGGGTAGCAGCATATATTTGGACTCTTGCTTTCAAATCAATAGGATCAATTAACTGAAATCTAACGGCAGACGCTGCAGCCTAACAATGGAACTATTTCAGTGTGATAGCTGTTGGTATTATGTACATTGTCATCAAAAGCCAGAATTGACAAGTAGATGCTAAAAACTCCGTGGTGCTGTTTGAAAAAGAGCAGGAAGTTCTCTCAGTGTTCTGCCCAACATAGGGTCATAGGCCGGAATTTTGCCGGCGCTCAGGGGGCGAGTTTGGAGGCGGGACATCCAGCAAAATAGCAAAGATTGACAGCGGGCAGGAAACCCGCTGTCAACCCGCCTCCAATCAATCTTCCCAAGTGTCGGGTCCCCGATTTGCGCATGGACCCTGACACCTAGCGGCGGGAAGAGGATTATAGCCACTTAACTGGCAGTTAACAGGCTCTTTTGCAATTTTGACACTTCTACTGCGGGCTTCCCGACGTTCGGACACCACGCCAGGTAAGTGTGGCGTGTTGTGAGTCTGCTGTAATGTTTCTGCATTGATGACAGCTGCAGAAGTGGTGTGAAGGATCCAATGGTGCACTGGTGAGTTTCAGAGATAAGGAAATGTTGGGAAATTCATTTTTAATGCACAAGTTTTGAATTGTATGTCTAGTCCCACCTCATTGGGAGAACCTCTCTCACCAGTGACAGATCGCTTCTGTAACCTCACCTGCAGCTGCCATCTGTTCTAGCCTAAGGAGGGAATCACTGGAGAGCCTGGGTGCAAGAGCTCACCTGTGAACAGTCATTGTTAGTGTTTGCAGCACCGCAACGCTGTCAAACACTGAGAAATGAGCTGTCAAAGAAAAAGTGTGTGTGGTCCCTTTAAGAAAACCGGCAGATGACGCGTCATCAAATGACGTCATCTGACCGGCTTCCTCTTAATTGGCCAGCAAGCCCACAGGGCAGACTTAACAAGGCCAATTGATGTAAAATCACGTCCGTGGGCCGGATGAAGTTGGGGGCGGGACTGGACCCGGAAACCAGCTGACCCGCTCCCAAGCCGCATCGATCGATAAAATCGCGGCCATAGAGTCATATGGCACAGAAGGAGGCGATTCGGCCCATCGAGTCCGTGCCGGCTCTCTGTAGAGCAATCCAGTCAGTCCCATTCCCCCGCTCTGTCCCCGTAGCTAGTAGTTTATTTCCCTCCAGTGCCTATTCAGTCTCCCTTGAAAACATTGAGTGTCTCCGCTTCCACCACTTCCGTCGGCAGCGAGTTCCAGGTCCTCACCACTCGCTGCGTAAAAAAAGTTTTTCCTCACATCCCACTCTGTATCTCTGGCCCAAAACCTTAAATCTGTGTCCCGTAGTCCTTGTACCATCAACATACCTCCTCAACCAACACTACCAAAACAACTGGTTATTTATCACATTATTATTTGTGCGGTTTTGCTGTGCCCAAAACGTCTGCCGCGTAGCAACAGTCGCTGCATTTCAAAGTAATTAATTATATGAGAATTGTAAATTTTCTTCTTTCTCCCTCTTTCTTCAAACATAGATAGAGTGGAGGTGATGTTCTTTTAAAAAGGTGTCCCATAATATTACATTGTACATGCCAGGCCAAGAAAGTTATCAACTAGGGATTTATGGATGTGGAGAGGTAAAGAGAGAAGAAAGAATTTGTATTTATATAGCACCTTTCACAACGTTTTAGGACATCCCAAAGCGCCTTACAGCCAATGAAGTACTTTTGAAATATAGGGGGGAATTTTAACTCCCAAAAACGTGTGGGTTGGGGTCAGGTGGGAGGTTAAAGTGTTAAAAAACTGAATCCCGATCCGAACCCGCCTCCAACCCGCCCACTTCTGGTTTTAATGGAGGTGGGACAGGGGCGGGCAGCCAACCCGGCCCCAGGAGGCGGGTCACCCATTTAAATATTATAATGAGGCTGGCGTGCCTCAGATTTAACCACCATTTCAAATTTAACTCTGGCTGGTCAGGTTTCTCAGGCCTTGGAGAACCTGCCAGCTAAAGTAAGGTGAGGACTGCTGGATCCAGAAGGTAAGTGCCTTTAGCTTACCTCCCGGATCCAGCATCCCTGCCTCACGCAAACCCCGCGATCGGAGACACCGAGGCCTCCGATTCCCCCCCACGGGGCCTCCGATCACCTTCCCGGAACGTGTGACAGAGCAGAACTCCCATCAACCCATGGCCAGCGACATAGACCCCATCCCAAATTGACATTGCTTGGGTAACCTGAAAGCTTGCTAAATGAGCACTGCATTATGGCGTGGGCATCATTATATCAGTGCTGCGATTGTTTACAGGGATTCATTGGGGGATCATCAGTCATGGGCACAATGCATATCTTTTGATTCACCTGGACCTGTCATCTGTGCCACCTCCCTGTCTGAACAATTTGTTCACACAGGGTTGCTATAGTATAAGTGAATCGTGTGTATTTCCTGGGTAGCATTAATTAACACGCAGGACTTTGAGTTGCTGATCGCAAACCATTGTCACATGGAGGATGTGGAAACTTCTCCTATTCTGATATGGTCCTGGATTATGAGGAAATTACATGAGTGGCAATGTGGATACAATCAGCAATACACTGACTTTGGGCAGTAAGTAGAAACCTTTGCTCCTGCTGCTCACGCTGAACTCAATGAACTGCTTCGCCTTGTGGTGGGGAGCTTCAGTCATATCATGAATGCAACAGTTCTCTTTGTGGCTGATTTCTGTCAAGTCTTCCGTGGCTGCCTGGAAAGTACCAGTAACGTGGAGGCTCAGAGCAGTAGTCACCTTGACTTCCACCGACACTGCTGTCGATTTTTTTGACCTTGGCTGCAGATATTACTGTACTAAATCTCACAACACGGTGACAGCTTCTTTGCTCAGCCTGAACCTCATCAGTGATGAGCCTCCTACACCCTCGATACTCCCTTACTGCAGTCTCCATTCTGTGTCATAGTTAGCCATTGGTCTTGTATGAGTTCTGTTGCTTGTGAGCATGCACAGGAAGCAACAGCTCCAGTATGTGATCCACAAAAATCCTCAGTCTGAGCTAATAATTCTAATTCCTTTCAATCTCAAGTATCCTACATTACTCCATGTTCCAAATTTGGCTACCTACCCAAATGAGGAGAGCTTCTGAGCATCTATTGTGTATAAGGGGTACCTACTCACTGAGGCTTCATTTCAATATGTGGGGTACTTGACTCACAAATGTGGTCCTTCATAGTTTAAGTGGCTGACTCTCCATTTGGGCTAGCAAAGCTATATTTGGCATATTGAGCAGCTTGGCACAGTACTTCTAACAACAGTCAAGTGAAAGGCTCATTGGGAATGTGGTGAATCTACGGGGAGTGCTCAGGTGAGACATGAGGAGTGATTACGTTACATGACATTATTTGTTAAAGTCCATGAAGCTGGTGCCCCTTGTACCATATATTATAGAAGAAGGCAGTAACAATTTACGCGGCTGACATGGTGATTTAGAATGTACACTCCTCGCAGAAGTTTGTTACATATACACCGTACAATCTTGACAGTGTAGAGTTGTCCTGCAAAGAAAATTCACTCGTGTCTCGTACAATTCATACCGAGCTTCAGCTCCACAGAACCCGGTGGGGTTTCGGCGTGGAGGTCATAACCGATAGCAGAGCCCACACGTGAATGCTAATTCATGGGATTCCCGCCAGCAAGAAGCCCACTAATACTACTTGGATCTAGCAGTTAGTAAATAAAAGAACCTCACATGGACCTTTCTCAGTATGGCCCTTGTCGACTAAACATAGCAGGATGGTCAGATTTAGAGATTGGAGAGTTCTACGGACATCTTTTGAGCAGGCCGCTTGCCTTGACCCAACCGCCAGCAGTTTGCTATGTGCCAGCTGTGGCTCTGAGTCAGAAGGTTGTGGGTTCAAGTCTCCACTCCACAGACCTGAGCACAAAAATCTCGGCAGACGCTCCAGTGCGGTGCTGAGCACCGTGCTGCACTGTAGGAGGTGCCGTCTTTCGGATGAGGCTAAACCGAGGCCCCGCCTGCTCTCATATCATAGAATCATAGAATCAAAGACATTTACGGCACAGAAGGAGGCCATTCGGCCCATCTTGTCCTGCCGGCCGACAAGAGCTATCCACCCTAATCCCACTTTCCAGCACTTGGTCCGTAGCCCTGTAGGTTACGGCACTTCAAGTGCATATCCAAGTACTTTTTAAAAGTGATGAGGGTTTCTACCTCTACCACCCTTTCAGGCAGTGTGTTCCAGACCCCCACCATCCTCTGGGTGAAAACATTTCTCCTCAAATCCCCTCTAAACCTCCGGCCAATTACTTTAATTCTAAGCCCCATCTCTCAGGTGGGTATAAAAGATCCTCTGGCACTATTTTGAAGAAGAGCCAGGGGAGTTATCCCTGGTGTCCTGTCCAATATTTATCCCTCAACCAACATCACTAAAAACAAATTACAAAAGCAAAATACTGCGGATGCAGGAAATCGGAAATAAAAACCAGAAAATCCTAGGTCGATGACCTGTTCTGCCGAAGGGTCATCGAGCCGAAACGTTGACTCTGTTTCTCTCTCCACAGATACTGCCTGACCTGCTGAGGATTTCCAGCATTTTCTGTTTCTTTTTCACTCAGATTATCTGGTCATTATCACATTGCTGTTTGTGGGAGCTTGCTGTGCGCAAATTGACTGTCGCACTTCCTACATTACAACAGTGACCACACTTCAAAAAGTGCTTCATTGGCTGTAAAGCGCTTCGGGACGTCCGGTGGTCGTGAAAGGCGCTATAGAAATGCAAGTCTGTCTTTCTTTCTGTTCTTTCCTTGCGTCCACAGAAGTTAGTAACTCCTCTCCTTCCATAGGCTCTTTGTATTCATGGAGAAAATCTAATTTAACATGTTAAGCTAATCAGGTAGAAGAACGGATGGTTTCCACTTGTAAAAGCGAGAATAGGTACAATATAATTTGCAGTTTAAGTGTGGATTGTATGCATGGATTGCAAACCTCTGGGGGGGAGGGGGTAAAATTTAACAGAACACTTTTTTTCATAGAAAAGAGTGAAGAATCGTAATGTTCTAAAAAAAACTACACACTGACACAAGGTGAGAATTCACAGTGGCATAGCGGCACTGCAAACATTATGGGCAATGAAGAGAACATTTTTGATAGCCCTCGAAACAGTGCAAAATAACCACATTTATGCCAGTTGCTGTTAATGTGTAGCTATGCAAAGCTGTGGTCATGAGACGAGGTACGGGGTTCGAGCTGTAAAAACAGAGTCTAACATTTACACTTCCTGTAGCGGTATTTAATTTTGACACCTCTCTAACGGGTCCAAGGCTGAGAAAAGGTAAAATGTACAGTGCATGCCTAAAACAGAGTTAGACTTGATCTTACTTAAACTTCATACGTGAGAAGTCGCACAACACCAGGTTATAGTCCAACAGCTTTATTTGAAATCACAAGCTTTCGGAGTGCTGCTCCTTCGTCAGGTGAAGTGAAGAGATGCATATAGGCACAGCCTATATGCATCTCTTCACTTCACCTGACGAAGGAGCAGCGCTCCGAAAGCTTGTGATTTCAAATAAAGCTGTTGGACTATAACCTGGTGTTGTGCGACTTCTCACATTTGTCCACCCCAGTCCAACACCGGCATCTCCACATCATGACTTAAACTTCATAGACACAGAAAACTTTCTTCTGCTCTATGCGTGCAGTTTTGGGCATCTTATCTACAAGAGCATCAATGCACTTGAGAAGGTTCAAAGAAGGATGACAGCGATAATCTGGGATTCAAAATGCTGAGTAATGTAGATAATATAACAGAATTGGGCCAGAGCTATATTTCCTTCTTCTTTCACAAACACAGCAGTGAGAGCAGTTCCACAGCAATTGGTTTGGTTAATAGGTTTTTGTTCATGTAAATTGCTGAAAATCTGCTCATCGTGACACATCAGTCATAAAGCTCTTTAGCGCTTGCCAAGCAGGTAAGTATCACACAGCTGGTATAATGACTAAAAGTCCAACAACGTAGCTGCCGAATGCACTCTACCTGCGTGCAATGATTCAATGACAATGGAGAAAATCTCATTTACGCACAAGGCCCAGCATGCTGCAAGCATCCCAGCAGAAACACAAAGGGCTGGATTTTCATTGACCCGTGGAGTCGGGTTTGGAGGCGGGGGGGGGGTTAAAGTTGCAGATTCGGGGGTCCCAACCCCATCCCGACTCCAACCCGCCTCCATGCCAGTTTCTCTGGCGGCGGGTACCCAACCTGGTCTGAGACCCGACTCCCCGAGGCGGGAAGGGATTAGTGACAATTAACAGCCTGTTAACAGGTAGTTAACAGGCAGTTTTTTGCATAATCCCTATTTTAAAAAGAAAAGTGTGGGCTTCCCGACAGGTGGCAAACACTCCAAGTAATCGGGGCGGGCCGTGGGTCTGCAGGGTTGGAGGGGTCGATATGTCCGGTGGGCAGGTGAGTGATGGGTGCATGTGTGCAGAGGTAAGTGTGTAAGGTAAGTGCTAAGTGTTGGAAAAAGTTTTACTTACCTTAACTTCCTCCTGCAGGTGTCAGCCCTTCAGTTCTCGGGAGTTAGAAATCTCACCGGCACAGAAAGCAGGAAAGCCGTGGTTCTGTCAAAACCTGCAGCCTTCTGTTTTCTGTGCTGGAATGATTTCTAACTCAGCCTGAAAGGAAGGACTGAAGTTAGAAATCATATTGTCAGTGTTTGACAGCTTCACAGAGCTGTCAAACGCTGGTATTTCATCTGTCAAAAGCTCTTGACAGATGAAATGTCAATCTGTGACATCACCTGTTGCCGGGTGGCCCTTAATTGGCCTGCTGAGCCCACTGGGTGGGCTCAACAAGGTCAATCAAGGGAAAATACAGTGGGTTGGCCAAATCTCGATGGAGGCGGGTTCACAAGCCAGAATGTGTGATTCCCGACCCCAACCCAACTCCAACTTCAAAATCCAGCCCAATGTGTGGGATTGTGAAGAATTGTGAAGGGAATCAATTGAAATTAACCTTTGAAGACATAAAGGGCAGAATTTTCATTGAGCCGTGGAGGCGGGTTTGGAGGTGGGGCTGGATTGAAAATAGCTGAATCGGGGGTCCCGACCCCATCCTGCCCCCAACCCGCCTCCATGCCAGTTTCGCTGGAGGCGGGTACCCGACCTGTGCTGGGACCCGCCTCCCCGAGGCGGGAAGGGTATTAGTGGCAATAAACAGCCTGTTAACAGGTAGTTAACAGGCAGTTTTTTGCCTAATCCCTATTTTAATGGCTGAAATGTGGGCTCACCGACAGGTCCCAACCACGCCATTTCAGCGAGGCGGACCGTGGGTCTGCAGGGGTTGGAGGGGTCGATATGTCCGGTGGGCAGGTGAGTGATGGGTGCATGTGTGCAGAGGTAAGTGTGTAACGTAAGTGTAAAGTGTGGAAAAAAGTTTTACTTACCTTAACTTCCTCCTGCAGGTGTCAGCCCTTCAGGTCTCGGGAGTCAGAAATCTCACCGGCACAGAAAGCAGAATGGCCTGTTGAGCTGTCAAAAGCTGCAGCCTCTGCTTTTTGTTCTGCAGAGATCTCTAAATCAGCCTGAGAGGAAGGAATTAACTTAGACTGGGTATTATGTAACGAGAAAGGATTAATTAGCAATCTTGTACGAGGCCCCTTGGGTCAGAGTGATCATAATATGATAGAATTCTTCATTAGGATGGAGAGTGAAGTAGTTGAATCAGAGACTAGGGTCCTGAATTTAAATAAAGGAAACTACGATGGTATGAGGCACGAATTGGGTAGGATTGATTGGGGAATGTCACTCAAGGGGTTGACGGTGGATAGGCAATGGCAAACATTCAAAGACTGCATGGATGAACTACAGAATTTGTTCATCCCAGTGTGGCATAAGAATAAAACAAAAAGGGTGACTCAACCGTGGCTAACAAGGGAAATTAGGGATAGCATAAGATCCAAGGAGAGGGCATATAAATTGGCCAGAAAAAGCGGTAGCCCTGAGGATTGGGAGCAGTTTAGGATTCAACAAAGGAGGACAAAGGGGTTAATTAAGAAGGGGAAAATAGAATATGAAAGTAAGCTTGCTGGGAACATAAAAACTGACTGTAAGAGCTTTTATAGATATGTGAAGAGAAAAAGATTAGTGAAATCAAGTGTAGGTCCCTTGCAGTCAGAAGCGGGGGAAGTTATAATGGGGAACAAAGAAATGGCAGACCAATTAAATGCATATTTTGGTTCTGTCTTCACAAAGGAGGACACAAATAACCTCCCAGAGATGTTGGAGAACATACGGTCTGATGAAAGGGAGGAACTGAAAGAAATCAGTATTTGCAGGGAAATTGACGGGATTGAAGGCCGATAAATCCCCAGGGCCTGATAATCTACATCCTAGGGTACTTAAGGAAGTGGCCCTAGAAATAGTAGATGCATTGCTGATCATCTTGCAACATTCGATGGAATCTGGAACTGTACCTGGAGGTTGGGTAGATTGGGACTCTACTCATTGGAGTTCAGAAGAATGAGAGGCGATCTTATTGAAACATATAAGATTGTGAAGGGGTTGGATCGGGTGGATGCGGGGAGGATGTTCCCGATGACGGGTGAGACGAGAACTAGGGGACATAGTCTTAGAATAAGGGGCTGCTCTTTCAAAACTGAGATGAGGAGGAACTACTTCACTCAGAGGGTGGTAGGTCCATGGAATATGCTGCCACAAAAAGCTGTAGAAGCTACAACATTAATTAAATTTAAAACAGAAATAGACAGTTTCCTAGAAGTAAAGGGCATTAAGGGTTACGGGGAGCGGGCAGGAATTTGGACATGAGTCTAGGTTCGGATCGGTCATGGCCCTGTGGGTAGTGGAGCGGGCCCAGGGACTGTGTAGCCTGATTCTGCTCCTATTTCGTGTGTGCAATTCTGTTAGATGCAGGAGATGGTTCTGTGATAGATAGTAGATTGGCGGTTAGGATCAGATCAGCCATGATCTTATTGAATGGCGGAGCAGGCTCGAGGGGCCGATTGGCCTACTCCTGCTCCTATTTCTTATGTTCTTATGTTCTTATGTACCCATGGATTGGAGGGTAGCTAATGTTACCCCACTATTCAAAAAGGGTGGTAGAGAGAAAGCGGGGAATTACAGCCTGACATCGGTATTGGGGAAAATGCTAGAGTCCATTATAAAGGATGTAATAGCTGAGCACTTGAAAAACAGTGACAGGATCGGACAAAGTCAACATGGATTTACAAAAGGTAAATCGTGCTTGACTAATCTACTGGAATTTTTTGAGGATGTAACTGGGAAAATAGATAAGGGAGAACCAGTAGATGTGGTGTATTTGGACTTTCAAAAGGCTTTCGATAAGGTCCCACATAAGAGATTAGTGTGTAAAGTTAAGGCACATGGGATTGGGGGCAAGGTATTGACTTGGATAGAGAACTGGTTGGCGGGCAGAAAGCAGAGAGTAGGAATTAATGGGTCTTTTTCCGAGTGGCAAGCAGTGACTAGTGGGGTACCGCAGGGATCGGTCCTTGGACCCCAGCTATTCACAATATACATTAATGATCTAGATAAGGGAACTAAATGTAATATCTCCAAGTTTGCAGATGACACAAAGCTGGGTGGGAGTGTGTGCTGCGAGGAGGATACCGAGAAACTCCAGGATGATTTGGACAGGTTGGGTGAGTGGGCAGAAGCGTGGCAGATGCAATATAACGTGGATAAGTGCGAGGTTATCCACTTTGGTGTCAAAAACAGAAAGGCAGACTATTATCTGAATGGCAATAGATTGGGAGAAGGGGAGGTGCAACGAGACCTGGGTGTCCTTGTGCACCAGTCGCTGAAAGTAAGCATGCAGGTGCAGCAGGCGGTGAAGAAGGCAAATGGTATGTTGGCCTTCATAGCGAAAGGGTTTGAGTATAGGAACAGGGATGTCCTGCTACAGTTGTACAGGGCCTTGGTGAGACCACACCTTGAGTACTGTGTGCAGTTTTGGTCGCCTTATCTGAGGAAGGATGTTCTTGCCATGGAAGGAGTTCAGCGAAGATTCACAAGGCTGATACCTGGGATGGCAGGAATGACATATGAGGAGAGATTGGGTTGATTGGGCTTATACTCGCTGGAGTATAGAAGAATGAGAGGGGATCTCATCGAAACATATAAAATTCTGACAGGTCTGGACAAACTAGATGCAGGAAGAATGTTCCCGATGGTCGGAGAGTCCAGAACCAGGGGTCATAATCTAAGGATAACGGGTAAGCCATTTAGGACAGAAATGAGGAAGAATTTCTTCACCCAGAGAGTGGTGAACCTGTGGAATTCTCTACCACAGAAGGTAGTTGAGGCCAAGTCATTAAATATATTCAAGAATGAGTTAGATATATTTCTTAAAGCTAAAGATATCAAGGGATATGGGGAGAAGGCAGGTACAGGGTACTGAGTTTGGATGATCAGCCATGATCTTATTGAATGGCGGAGCAGGTTCGAGGGGCTGAATGGCCTACTCCTGCTCCTATCTTCTATGTTTCTATGAGTACAGATTGTCAGTGTTTGACAGCTTCAAAGAGCTGTCAAACGCTGATATTTCATCTGTCAAAAGCTCTTGACAGATGAAATGTCAATCTGTGATGTCACCTGTTGCCGGGTGGCCCTTAATTGGCCTGCTGAGCTCACTGGGCGGGCTCAACAAGGTCAATCAAGGGAAAATACAGTGGGTTGGCCACAAGTCGATGGAGGCGGGACTACAACCCAAAAAGTGGGAGTCCCGCCTCCATCCCGTCCCCAGTTTCAAAATCCAGCCCATTGTTACCAATGTCGAGAATGTAAGAAGTGACATTTAAGGGGGAAATTTTGACACCCGAACGGCCCTGCCCGAGCTGACCATCCAGGAGGTTCTGTGAGAGGCTTGGTCCATTTTAGCAGCCAGGCCTCATTTAAACGCAGCAGATGAGCTGCACGTCCAAAACGGGCATCCAGAGGCAGCTCGCCAGGTCCTGCCTGGCTAACACAACAGCAAAACACTGCGGATGCCGGAAATCTGAAATAACAACAGGAAGTGCTGGAAACACTCAGCAGGTCAGGCAGCATCGAGGAGAGGAGAAACAGAGTCAACGTTTCGGGCCGAGGACCCTTCGTCAGAACTGGAAAAGGTTGGGGAGGAGAGATTTTTAAGCAGGGGCCGGGAGGAGGGGAGGAAAGAACAAAGGGAAGGTCTGTGACAGGCTGGAAGGCAGGAGAGATTGAATGACAACAGGGATGATGGCGCAAAGCAAAAGGAGATGGTAATGGGACAAGTTAAGAAACAAACGATGGCTCTAGATGAGGTGTGATGGCTGGCTAATGTCAAGCGGATCAGTGGTCCTGGGGGTAGAGGGGGGGGGGGTTCTTGAGGATTTCAAAAAAAGTGGAAAGGGCAGGGCGTCCCCCAAACTTTGTGGGCCCAGCGGATCACTCCTGCTCCTTCTAGCCTCACAAAGATAAGCTTTGCCATTATATTTGGAGGCCTCTGCTTCTGCTCCAAATAGTTCTACTGCGTGGAGTAACTTGGCCGTTAAAATGGACCTGAGGTGAGAGGACCCCAATTTACATTTGTCTCTCAGACAACCACCTGAGTCAGGCGGGCAGCTCGAAGTCCCAAGAAAACAAAGGCCGTGGGGCGGAAACAGAGTAATAAGTGTGTCGCTTTCATTGAAACTCCCGCTCCGCCTGGTTTCTGCTGTGCAGACGGAATCAAAATCCCTCCTTTAGAATCCAGTCTCTGGAAATATAAAACGAACAAAAACTTGGGTTAGGAGTTCTTTAATATCTTGGGTTGTTGCTAGACAACAATTTCCATATTATGTTTTACCTTTAATATTCTGCGCAAGTGTAGTCATTAACACGCTCAAACAAAATGGTGTACACGGGCAAAACCTAAAACATAATGGGCCGGCTCTTGCTGGGAAAATAATGGCCTGTTAACGGGACGCACGCCATTATTAATGCGCAAATCAGCCAGAAAGTTCAGGGGGTTAAGAGATACGCCGTGAGTTGCAAATCTCCAAAACTTGCTGGTCGATTTACGCTGTTCCTCCATTTGCTTTGCACAAACGGCATCTCGCTCTCAGTCTCCCGTTATTTTGAAAAAACTTGCCGGATTTGCACATTACTTGCCCATTAAACTCGCTGCAGAACGTTGAGTTACAATGATACCCATATTTACTAGTGTTAGAAATGCCTTCTTAACAGTGTCGGCTGTGGCTCACTTGGTAGCACTTGCATCTCTAAGTCGAGCAGGTTGTGGGTTCAAGTGCCAACTCCAGAGACTTGAGCACATAAATCCAGGCTGACACTCCAGTGCAGTGCTTAGGGAGTGCCGAGGCCACCCAACCGAGGTCAACCAAAATCACTAAAAAACAGATTATCTGGTCATTATCACATTGTTGTTTGTGGGACCTTGCTGTGTGTAAATTGGCTGCCGCGTTTCCCACATTACAACAGTGACTACACTCATTGGCTGTGAAGCGCTTCGGAACAGCCTGAGGTTGTGAAAGACACTAAAGAAATGTAAGTCTTTCTTTCTTTATAAAAGGCATAAAGGACTGCAAGCATGTCTTATATGTTGTGAAGCAATGTTTTGTAAATTTCTCTTTGGGAATCTGTATAATTCATTAACATCTGTGAAAAACACTAGTGCAGACTTGATGTGGTGAATGGCCTGTTTCTGTGCTGCAATGTTCTATGATTCTATCTGCTGGGGGCAACATTGCAAGCATAAGGGGTGGGGGGGGGGGGGAGACATCCTCTGATTTCTAATTCAAACCAAATTGGAAAGGCATTTTTTCAGAACACTTTTATGACCAGTGCAGTACAGAAGGAGTGCTGCACTGTTGGAGGTGCTGTCTTTCGGATGAGATGTTAAACCGAGGCCCCCCTCTGCCCTCTCAGATAAAAGATCCCATGGCACTATTTCTGCATCGAGTCTGCATCCGTACATCAGGTGAAGAGGAATCCTTGCACCTTCAATCGCATGGAGTACAGAATTAGAGCCTTCTGCCCCTCACTGGTGCTGCCTCGGGCAGCCAGATATAACTTAAACTCTCTAATCCGCCATGTGCATCTTTGACCATCTCTTCGAGGTGTGACGTCACCAGAAAGCAGGTAAGTAATTGGTTGGTGAGTATTTCTCTCTTTTTAAACTTAAACTCTGTGGTTTACAGTTTCTAAGGTGTGATATTCATCAGGCGGGCAGAGGGTATTTAAAAAATATTAATAATTTAATTAATTACATAGAATGGGAGAGCAGGTGATGTGTTACTGCTGCAATATGTGGGAGCTGGTGGACACCATTGATGCTCACAGTGATCACATTTGCAGTAAGTGTTGGCTGCTCGAGGAACTCCGGCTCCGTGTTGATGAGCTGGAGTCCGAGCTTCAAACACTGCGACACATCAGGGAGGGGGAGAGTTACCTGGACTCTGTGTTCTAGGAAGTAGTCACACCAATTAGATTAACTAATTCAGATGTAGTCCGTGGTCAGGGACAGGAGGGTGTGACTATGAGTGAGGCAGGTACGGGGATCCAGGAGGTAGTGTTGGAGGAGCCGCAGCCCTTGCTCTTGTCCAACAGGTTCGAGGCTCTTACTCCCTGTGGGGACGGGAGCAGGGACTGCAGGGAGGATGAGCAACCTGGCCACAGCACCGTGGAACGGGGGGCCATTCAAGTGGGGGGAGTAAAAAGAAATGTTGTAGTGGTAGGGGATAGTATCATAAGGGGGATAGATAGGGTTCTTTGCAGCCGAGAGCGAGAGTCCCGAAGGTTGTGTTGCCTACCCGGTGCCAGGGTTAAGGACATCTCCTCTGGGCTGGAGAGAAACTTGGAGTCGGAGGGGGAGGATCCAGTTGTCGTGGTCCATGTTGGTACCAACGACATAGATAGGACAAGGAAAGAGGTTCTGCTGAGGGAGTATGAGCAGCTAGGGGCCAAATTAAAAAGCAGAACCACAAGGGTAATAATCTTTGGATTACTACCTGAGCCACGAGCAAATTTGGCTAGGGTAAATAAAATCAGAGAGTTAAATGCGTGGCTCAAAGACTGGTGTGGGAGAAATGGGTTTTGCTTCTTGGGACACTGGCACCAGTACTGGGACGGGAGAGAGCTGTTCCGTTGGGACGGACTTCACTTGGCCAGTGCTGGGACTAGAATCCTGGCGAATCGAATAACTAGGGCTGTAGAGAGGGCTTTAAACTAATTAGTGGGGGGAGGTTTCAAGAGAGCGAAGAATAAAAATGTCAGCGGAGAAGGCAATAGAGCAAATTAGCAGTGGGGAAATTAAAAACCAGAGCGTGTCAGGAAGGGACAGAATATATAAAGATAAAGGTAAAGTAGTAAAGGGGGTAAAAGCAGGAATAAATTGTCACAAAACATGTTTAAAAGTTCTTTATCTGAATGCACGCAGCATTTGTAACAAAATAGACGAGTTGACGGTACAAATAACTACACATGGGTATGATCTGGTGGCCATTACAGAAACATGGCTGCGAGGTGACCATGACTGGGAACTAAACATCCAGGGGTATTTGACTATTAGGAAGGACAGACAGGAAGGAAAGGGAGGTGGGGTGGCTATGTTAATAAAGGATGGAATCACTGCAATAGTGAGAAATGATATTGGGTCAAAGGATCAGGATAGTGAAACAGTTTGGGTGGAGATAAGGAATAATAAGGGGAAAAAGTCACTAGTGGGCGTAGTCTATAGGCCTCCTAACAGTTGTCACTCTATTGGTCGGAGTATAAATCAGGAAATAGTTGGGGCTTGTAATAAGGGAACAGCTATAATCATGGGAGATTTTAACTTTCATATTGACTGGACAAATCAAATTGGGCAGGGCAGCCTTGAGGAAGAGTTCATAGAGTGCATTAGGGATGGGTTCCTTGAGCAGTATGTTACTGAACCAACCAGGGGGCAGGCAATCTTAGATCTGGTCCTGTGTAAAGAGACAGGATTAATAAAAAATGTCCTAGTAAAGGATCCCCTTGGAATGAGTGACCATAACATGGTTGAATTCCAAATTCAGTTGGAGGGTGAGAGAGTTGGATCTCAAACCAGCGTACTAAGCTTAAATAAAGGAGACTATGAAGGTATGAGAGCAGAGTTGACTAAAGTGGACTGGGAAAATAGATTAAGGTGTAAGATGGTACAGGAGCAGTGGTGTACATTCAAGGAGGTATTTCACAACTTTCAAGAAAAATATATTCCACTGAGGAAAAAGGGGCGTAAAAGAAAAGACAGCCATCCGTGGCTAAGTAAAGTAATAAAGGATAGTATCCGACTGAAAACAAGGGCATATAAAGTAGCTAAATCTAGTGGGAGGATAGAAGATTGGGAAGCATTTAAAAGCCAGCAAAGAATAACTAAAAGATTAATTAAGAAGGGGAAGATAGATTATGAAAGTAAACTAGCAAAAAATATAAAAACAGATAGCAAGAGTTTCTACAGTTATATAAAAAGAAAAAGGGTGGCTAAAGTGAATGTTGGTCCCTTAGAGGACGAGACCGGGAAATTAGTAGTGGGGAACACGGAGATGGCAAATACGCTGAACAAATATTTTGTATCAGTCTTTACAGTAGATGATACTAAAAATATCCCAACACTGGACAAACGGGGGGCTATAGGGGGGGAGGAGCTAAACACGATTAAAATCACTAAGGAGATGGTACTCGGTAAGATAATGGGACTTAAGGCGGATAAATCCCCTGGACCTGATGGCTTACATCCTAGGGTCTTGAGAGAAGCAGCGGTAGGGATTGCGGATGCATTGGTGGTAATTTTCCAAAACTGTAAAATTCGCAATTATCACGATTCGAAATAACGAGATAAAGCAGATTCGTTTCATCAGTTTTATTTCAACGAAATGCTGTCATGATTAAACAGGACACAGAAGCCTGTAAAATGGCCGCCACGCCTCGTGGCAGAAGCTTCCAGAATTTTCAGTGGGCAGACAAGATGGCGTTCGAATAAACATTTCAGTATAAGATTGGTTAATACGCAGCCAACACTGATAAAGACAGGATGCAACCTGTCTGCATTCGACACAATAGCAAAGATATAAGTGCTGGAATCATTTTCCATGCACAAGTAAGGACCATTGTAATGGGCAATCGAAGGCCCATCCAGATACATCAATACGCAAATTCCCCACGGCTCTACAATGAGAGAGCCATTCTCGGGTACTTACACAAGTATTCGGAGGCCCCCAAAACCCCGCCAGGGAGGCTCCTAGCCGGTTCGACAATGGGGAAAACATTAACGGATAGTTGGCCAGTTTAAGGTGCTACCGAAACCCATTAAAGGAAAGAATCGCCCCATGCTGGGAGTTTTGTGCACCAGTATTACACAAAGGACAAACATTAAGATTTGGGCGGGAGATAAGGGAACACAGCACTATAACTATAGTGAACAAACGTCCATCGCTCTCTTATTCCTCTGATCCTCCCGGGGCTTATTCGTTTGAACTGACTCTTGACGCGGGCTGAACTTTTAGTCTCCTATGTTGGGTGGAGCTCAATTTGGAACGAGTCGCCACGACGAAGGCCAGTGACCGGGTGTACCATCCCGAGGGTCGGTAAACGGTGTTCTGGACCCGAAGGCCCGAAGAGATGAGACGAGATGAGATGAGAAGAGAAGAAGAATCCACGTGCCGCCGCGGTCAGTAAACCCCGACCGCGCCCGAAAATATATAGACCATTTTTGAACTCTACAGGTTACTGCATGAACTGGTCAAAGACTTTTTTTTGAATTCTACCGGTTAAGTGGTGTCGGTCCAGAAAGACTTTTCTTTGAGTTCTACAGCCGGGCCCGAGCACTGTCGAGTTCTTCATGACAACGGGGAGCCCAGCCTGCTAGCCGGAGCAGAGAAGATAAACAAGTGGGGTACAGAGACCCCTTCCAACACGTGACAGTCAGGTGTTGCAGCAAAGCAAGCCGAGTGCCTCGTTTAAAATTCTCCGAAGTATCACGAGTGGTGAGCATGTTTCCCGATCCTACAGATCTAGATTAGTGTAGGTATTGATAGGGGAGGGTGGTTTTTATTAAGGATAAATATAATGTGTTCCCCTTTTTACGATGTGCTGTGCGTTCCTCATTACCCTAGACCAAGTTTTATGAATGTATGTATACTTGTACTGTCATTAATTTGTGCCTATGACATGTATTTCATGATTTTGGACGTTATGCAATAAAGATTTCCATTTCGTACTATTCAACCGGGTCTATTTGAGTTTTCTCTGCATTACTGCTCTCGCACCTAAGTCCAGTGTTAGAACCGTAAGGGCGAGTGGGTCGAACCACTCACAGGTGCTTATTGCAACAAGGCTGGCCGGAGACCAGAGCAAGCAATAGTATTAGGCAACGAAGGCCTAACCCCGCACAAGCACCTACGACCGAACCCCTTACAGATAATGGCGACCTCGAAGGGACATTGGCAGCGAGAGAGTAATGTTTTAGACCCTGGTGTGAATAGGCGAAATGTGATGGATGAGAGGATAGCTGACTATGTGTTTGGGAAGGTTAACTTAACCAAAAGGTGGATAAGTGACCTACTGATGGATAAGCGTCCGCTAGATGCAGCCATCAAATGGACAGACAGTAAAGAGCATAAGAAGTCGGTAGAGAAAGCGGTCTGGCTGATGTGCTACAAGAAGCAAGTCCAACTTTCGGACCAGGTCATTGTGGCAGAGGCAGCTCAGATCAGGGAATTGGAAGTTGAGATGGAGGAAAAGGTCACGGGAGGACAGAAACTCATTGCATCCTTGAATGCGTTACATCAGGAACGCCAGATAGTAGCCAACCACCAAGAGGCTAAAATAGATTACCTAGAGTGTCAGGTCATGGAATCAAAGTTAAACGAGGGTAGGATTAGAGAACGGTGTATCCGCCTAGTTAACCAGATAAAAGCCCAAGAAGAAAGCTTGAAGGGAGTTAGGGCGGCATATAAGATGGCCCTCGAGGATAGGCATGAGGGAGCCGACCACAGTGTTTGCCAGAGGGAGATAGGGAACCTAAGAGAGGCCCTGAATAAGGCAAACGGCATGGTGTGCCTCATCAGCCCGTCAGCAAACCAGCCACAGGTGGGTAGGGAATTCCCAAAATCCCTACCAGACAAAGCAGAGGAGGTATTTGCCACTGCACCCTCCGCGCCACCCAGCTATTCGGCAACCTGGGTAAGGAAGGAAGTGGTGGAAATAGAAGAGGAGGTCCCCGAGATAGGACAATCCCCAGAGGTAGTGTCGAAGCCAGGACCGTTGTGTCCGCTAACAGGTCACAAGAGGGGCCCGAACGGAATCAATGGGGAGAACAGGGATGTCCTGAACCAGCTTGTGTTGCCTCACAGCTCACACCAGCTGAGAACAATGATTAGTCATGTACGGAAGCTGTCTGAGTCAGACGACCCTTCCGTACACTTCAGGGAGGTAGAACAGACCGCAGCAATTAATGGCTGCGACGATGCGGAAAAGACTAAAATGTTGCTGTTCTCGTTAGATAGCTCGATCCTTCAGTGTCTCTCAGACGAGAGCAAGAGGGGAAATAATACCTATGAGAAGTTAAGGGACGAGGTCCTAGAAGTGTTGGGGGTGGACGATGAAGGTCCGTTCGTAAGATTGGGTCAGACAGTTGAGATGGAGGGAGAACCCCCGAAGGTTTTCGCCGACAGGCTGTGGCCAGTATACCAGCGTAGCTGCCCAGGCGCGCCAGCGCGCCACCGCCTGGACGGTGCCGGTTTAACTCACTGGCTCAGGTGTATAGTAACCAACAGTTTGCCAGCCGTCAGGGAGCAGGCCAAAGCGTGGTTTGATCCCACTAACCCCGCCACTACAGAGGAGTCGGTCCTAAATCGACTCACCATAGGGTATCGGAACACTAGGAGCACGGGAGCGCGTCCCCTTAAGGGAAAGGTGCATGAGGCACGGCCCGCAGCCCCGGCTCAAAAGGAGTGGCATCAGGCGGGAAAGCGCGCCCCACAAGCCAGTGGTGCTTGTTACGGGTGCGGGAAGACAGGTCACTGGCGTAAGAACTGTAGGAACCCCTGGAAGGACCCCAGGGATAAAAGTCCCGCAGCCCGAACCCAAGCGCCTGTCTCTGAGAGAGGAGCTGGTGTGCCTATCCATCCCGATGCGATAGAGTCAATGTTGGGAGCTATGCGGTCCATTATGATTTCGCAAGGAAGGGTGGCAGTCGCTACCAGCCTCACAGAGGCCACAACCCCGTCCACCGGTACCCAATGACTAGAGCCCGCGCAGCCCGTCTACCTGTGTCCGCTCAGCTATGATGCGTGGAAAAGACCCCTGGTGGAGATGGAGGTAGAGAAGCAGAAGGGTAGTTATTTGTTGGACACGGGAGCTTCATGCACCGTGATTCATACGGATAGCCCCTTTGACTCACCACTGTCTACCAAGGTCCCATATACATTAGCGGGGTTCACGGGAAAAGAGCAGGCTGGCGCGTTCTCCATTCCGCTCTCCATTCATTTAGGAGCACTCCACACCACATGGAAGTGCATACTGATGAAATGGCAAGAGGGGGGTGGCAGAGGTATCCTCGGATCGGATCTCCTATCGGAACACGGGATCCTCGTGGACCTTAGGAATCACTGTCTCTGGGGAGCCAAGGGTGGGAAAGGCAAGGTAGTTGTAATCCTGGGGAAGGAAGGTAAAGGGGCCCTGTGTACCATGAAGCCATCCGGAGGTTACGACCTCGGGCTTATGGTCGCGGATGTCCCAACGGACATGCAAGCGTACGTGTCAGATAATATGCACGCGTTTGCAACCCACAAGCACGATTGTGGGAGGGTTACCGGGTTTGAGGTCAGCGTAGACGGGGACCCCATGACCCGGCCCCAAAAGCAGTATAACTTCCCCAAAGAAGCAGAACCCGATATGGAGACAGCAATGTCCTCCTTGGTGCAGCAGGGCGTGTTGAGGCCGATAGCCACACACGTGAACTCCCCATTATGGCCGGTGAGGAAGCCGGATAATTCGTGGAGGGCCACGGTGGACTACAGAGTCCTTAACAGTAACATCCCCGCCTGCGCGCCCACAGTAGCAGCAGTTGCTGACCTAATAGGGAGTATCCCAGCGTCCGCGACCACGTTCACGGTGCTGGATATCTCGAACGGTTTTTGGTCCATCCCGCTGCGGCGAGAGGACCAGTACAAGTTTGCCTTTACTTTCAAAGGACAACAGTACACATGAAACTGTTTGCCACAGGGTTCCACAACAGCCCCAGTATTTTCCATCAGTGTATGGCAGGAAGTTTAAAGGAGTTTAGTCAGCCCAATCAGATAGTGCAGTACGTGGATGATTTGCTCCTGTTCACGGACTCAAGGTAGGAGCATGGACCACTGCTAGCCGAGTTATTGGAGCTGCTAGCGAGAAAGGGTTTTAAAGTGAACCCTAAGAAAGCACGTATCGGTCAGCAGGAAGTAAAATTCCTAGGTCTGACCATTCGCGCTGGGGAAAGAGCCATAGATAAGGCTAGGAGGGAGTCGGTGCAGGAGTTACCGATTCCCAACACCATAACGGGTGTGAGGTCCTTTCTGGGACTGACCGGTTACTGCAGAGACTTCATCGAGGACTATGCGGCCACAGCAGCTCCGCTGCTCCGACTCCTCCATAAGGGAGTGGAGTGGTCTTGGGACGAGGGTTGTCAGGCAGCATTCGAGAAGTTAAAAAGGGATTTGCAGACCGCGCCAGCTTTAGGGGCCATAGATGGGGGGAAGGAGTTTTTCCTGGAGGTAGCTGCCAGCGGGGACAGCTTGAGCGCCGTGTTGCTCCAAGAGCGTCACGGCAAGCTGAGGCCGGTTGTCTATTCGTCCAGGGTGTTAACGGATGTGGAGAGGAGTTTCTCCAATTGCGAAAGGCATCTGTTAGCCACGCATTGGGCTGTGAAAAGATCAGCGATCTTCACAGGGCTCTCTCCCATCACTCTCCTCACCCATCACACACCAACTAAGATGCTTCTAGATGGGAGGATTAAGGATGGGACCGTAAGCAGCGCTCGAATTGCGCGCTGGACCCTTCTCCTTTCCCAGATGGATCTTAGAGTTAAAGGTCTTTGCGAGCCCAGGCTTGCGGCCAATTTGGTATACCCCGGAACAGCCCACCGGTGTTCGGTGGAAGGGGTGTGGGAGGTCAACATAGGTTTGCGGGCCGGGATACATCCCACAGGTCGCGAGATTTATGTTGATGGTTCCAGCACAGTGTCCGCTGGCGAACGACTCACAGGGTGTGGAGTTTATGACCCTGCGGCAAACCTTGCCCTGGCGATTAAACTCCCCAGCACCATGAGCGCGCAGCAGGCTGAGCTGTCTGCGGTGGCGTACGTCGTTACCCACCCAGAAATTTTCTCAACCCCATACACGATTTGTTCGGACAGTAGGTTTACGTGCAATTCGTGTACGGAATACCTGGCCATTTGGTCCCGCCGTGGATACACCTCCGCGGACGGGCGACCTTTAACGGTGAAGCCCTTGCTGGAAAAGATCCTAGCAGCAGTAGGGGAGGAAGGGGAGATTTTCATCCATAAGGTGAAAGCTCACTCCTCCACAGAGCCCCGTGGGGAGGGCAACCAGCAGACGGATGCGCTAGCCAGGGAGGGTGCCCGTAACGGCATTTTCTGGGACCCCTAAGGACCCGGACCCGTAGCAGCGATCCAAGGCAGGGAAGGGAATCCCGGGAACACCAGGGTAGCACTGCCCCTAGACCTTAAGACTGTCCAGAACCAGGATCCCACCCTAAAAGCAGTTCTCAGAACGATTACTGAGGGCAAGCAGGTAGAGGGCCCGTACAGTACGGCAACCCTCTCCGTTAAAGAAGGCATGCTGTTCCGCGAGGAGCAGTGGGTTGTGCCGCAGCAGCACAGGAGGGAATTCCTCCAGTTGGCTCATGAGGGGCCGGGGGCAGGACACCCCGGGCCCGAGGTTACCTGGCAACGGGTAGAGCAGGCGGGATGGTGGCCGGGACTCAGGGAGCAGGTCCGCGAGTTCTGTGCAAACTGTCTTGTGTGCGCCGCAAACAACCCAGACCCCCAGAAAAGGAAAGTGCACATGGGGCACATCAGGAGGGTGGAGGGACCATGGCAGTCGATACAGATCGATTACATAGGGCCCCTGCCCACCACCCAGGGAGGCTACAAATACTGCCTCGTCTTGGTGGATGTGTTTTCCAAATGGGTAGAAGCCTTCCCCTGTAGAACAGCTACGGCACTGGGTACCGCAAAAATCTTGGTCCGGGAAGTGTTCTCGCGGTGGGGACTCCCCCGTTTCGTGGAGTCAGACCAAGGGAGTCATTTCACCGGCCAGGTGATGCAGAACACCCTCATGCTTTTGGGCATTGAAGGGAAGTGGCACGTAGCGCACAATCCCCAGTCATCCAGGATTGTTGAACGCATGAACCGGACCCTGAAGGAGAAGCTGAGGAAAGAGACTATGAACTCGCCCCAAAAATGGGCGGAGGTTCTGCCTCTAGTCCTCATGGGGATCCGACCAGTCAGTCGAAAAGTACGGGGTATTCCCCGTACGAGGTCATGACTGGGAGGATCATGCGAACCCCCACCCATGTACTAGCGCCGGTGCTCACTGAGGGTCAGCTCCAAGAGGTGAAAAGGGACAAGTTTGTCCAGACCCTCTTGGAGCGCCTGAAGCAGGTTTACGAGCAGGCGGCTGGGAACATGGGAAAACAGCATCAGGGCAATCGCCTGTTGCTGGAACCCCGCAAGAAGCAGGAGTGGGAAGTAGGAGACCAGGTCATGGTCAGGAACTATGCCAGAGTAGGGAGTCTGGAACAACTGTATATGGGGCCCTACAGTATTGTAGATAAGGCGAGTCCCATGGTATACGCCGTAAAGGTACCTCGGCGCACGAAGTGGTTCCACATTAACCAGTGCAAGCTGTATAAGCCGGGTGCACAGGGGCCAACCACAGGGGCCAAACCTGCGAGTGGGGACTCGCAGCCCCGGGTAGGACCACAGGGCACACAGACCGGTAAAGCAGCCTGCGTGAGGGGAAGAGGACATTCTAGGAAAGTGTAAGATCTTTTCTTGGGGTTGGGATTCCGATGAGGAAGAGCTCGAGGAGCTCAACCAAGATAGTGACCCGATCGGAGAGGTGCTGAGATCGGAGGACGGAAGGTTCGTCCTCGACTCAAGCTTAGGGGAGATAGGGGCTGCGAGTGGAGATCCACACAGGGTGGAGTCAGAAACTGCAGGTCCCGAGCCCAGGGGGGCGGAGCTAGGGGAGACGGAGCCAGCGGCTGTGGTAGGACCACAGGTCATGACGGTGGAAGTCTCAGAACCCGGTCCGTCAGCCCTGGAAGTCTTGCCCTTGGGGGAGGTAGGGATTGCGAGTGGAGGACCACATACTGGGCCAAGTAGGGTGGTACCAGAAACTGCAAATCCCGAGTTCAGGGAGGCGGAACCAGGGGAGACGGAGCCGGCGGCTGTGGTAGGACCACAGGCCGTGACAGTGGAAGTCTCGGTACCCGGTCCGTCGGCCCTGGAAACCTTGTCCAATGTAGCCCTCCGTAGGTCAGGCCGGACACCCCAGCCCAGGAAGGCATGGTCAAGTCCCCCGTACGCCCCCAGGCGTAAGTTCAAGGTCAAGGCAGCCCAGGGAGATCCCAGTCCCAGCGCAGCAGCGACAGGCTGCGGCAGATCAAAGGAAGGGGTCAGTGCCCTCCCACCACTGGGAAAAGCTCGTGGCAGCCTTCGCAGAATTTAGGTAGGCCGCCCTGAAAACGGGCGGCGCTGTACAGTTTAAGTTTAGGATAAGTTTATAAGTTTAAGTTTATAGTTTTTAAATCAGGTTAAGTTTGTAGTTTAATTTTAACAGAAAATGGTATAATGATGGGAGTTAGAGATAGGAATAGTTAAAGTCTATCCAGAATACATGTCTTTTTGCGTGAGACGAGGTCAAGGGACCCGCTCACCCCTCACAAAAGCCAGAGACTCTTGGGAGGCTGGCTACATCATTTTATCTGATCACAGGAACCAGGAAAGATGGAAAGGATTCTGATAGTGCTCGCAACGATCGGATATGGATTGGCCTATCGGGGCCTCACCAAGGATGTCGTTGTGTTTGGTTGCTCCGGGGACACGGCCCCCATCGCGACGGATGGGACCGGGAAGCGAAAGGCTGAGGAGACCGCCACTTATTTCCACAAGGGAAGGTGGCCGGGATGGCTGGGAACTAATTCAACGGAATACTCCGGTGCATCGGGATTTGCCTACAAAGAGACTTCTTTACTGTGCCCCAGAGTGAGGATCATTGCACCCAGAATCAGCGTCACCGTCGGCAAAAGGATTTGTTTGACATGCAATGGGAAGGTCCCATTGAGCCGATGGTGGTGGTTACGGAAGTTAAGCAAGAATATGAGAAATTCCTCGGTTGAGTGGGAGCGATTGGGTAATAATACCCATCGGACAATTACGGGGACTAACGGACAATTGAAAGTCTGTTGGGACAAATGGTGGGAACCGGATGAGGGAATATATGTTTGTATGTGGGGATCGAAGTACGTTTGCCCCAAGGGTATATCCATATTTTTCGTAAACCAGTGGCAGGATAACGGGAAAGGGATGAGGTGGGATGTCAGCACCAGGGGGTGCGGAGCTCCATACTCCCCAATCCCGGTAAACGCCACTGAACTCATCACGCGCCCACGCAAGGCTCCGCCCACGATTCCGGTGGTATTGGCTCAGGAGGAAGGGTGCCCTAAAACCACTAAGGGGCCCGGGAATGGTTTGGTACTGGTCCCAACAGACCAGATACTATTTCAGGGGGTACATTACGCGGTGGCCTCGGTGATTTTAAATCTCACCGAGGTGCGGTTGCCAGAGTGGTGCCCTAAAGAGACGGAACAATTGTACCAGGTCCTGTTGACAAACATGTTCAGACAATTCTACGAGTTTGATTTTGCAGAGATTGAAAAGACAAGCTTGTACACCACACCACACGAAGTTTTGGGTCAGGTGGGGAGACAAAGAAGGGGTATTGTGAACGATATGTTCACCGCCTTTAATACAGGAACATCTGTGGTCAACGCTCTAGACAACGTGGAGCTGCAGACCCAGATCAATGGTTTAAAAACACAATTAAAAAGCATCCTCACAAGCGAAAACAAGGTAGTAGGGTTTGAGTTACATGAGGACCAGGCCATGACGCTACACTTAAAGGAAATTATAGCAGAACTGGAGAAGCATGCGAGAACGGTAAATGCCCTGATTAGGGAAGATCGGAATGCATCCGATCAAGCTGCGCAGAACGAGGTGTGCGTACTATACGGGGCGTGGTTACTGGGCGAGGGCCGCAGTAATTTGGAGGATTTAAAACAAGGTTTGGTCCCGTACTGGATAAGTAACAAACACCTGCAGGCGCTCCACCCTTTTCAGAATGCATTAAGCCCGTGCCAGCTCAGGCTAGCCTCAGAGGCATACCCAGTCCCCGTGGACTGCGGACGGTCAAACCATACCATCATGGGTATAGTATTACGTATGCCGGTTTTGGGCGACACAGCAAAGCCCGCCCCGGTGTATCGGGTAGAGAACATTGGTGTCATTCAGGGGGGAGCCCACATTCGCTACGCAGCGGTCCCACCTTACGTCATCCGCTGGGAGCAAACGATGATAGGTACCGATCTCTCGGGTTGTCGTGGCCGGGGAGCACACATAATCCTGTGTCCCCAGCACTTGAATGCCTTTTTAACACCACAATGCGGGTTCAGAACAGCTGGCGCCAAGCCTATGAATTGCACCATGGAGGCAATGACACAAGATCATGTGCCTCCGCAGGTGGCATACATAGGGGGTGGAACATATTGCGTTACCACTGCAGCGCAACACTACCAGCATGGTGAGTGACAGCAGTTTCTGTTTTAAACCCAGGGCTGAAGTTCAAGTGGCACAGCAGCGAATTGTCCCGATCCCTGAACCATCCACTGTTCATCTAACAGTAAAAGAGAATTTCACCGACTTGCAGCGATTCGTCGCGCATTTCGGATACATCATTCCCCCTCTCCCTGAACACCTCACCAAGCTTTTGAAAGCCGTCGCGGTGTCGCAAAAACATTTTTACACCCTAGAACAAAAGACTGTCGAGATAGGGACAGAAATTCTAGACATAGTAATCCCATCGTGGTGGGACCTGTTCACCAATATTGAAGTGCCTTCGTGGATCAGGATAGCCTCCCACATTTTAGTTGTGTGCCAAGTAATAATTGTAGTGTACCTATTGGTCGTGCACTGCAAGAGAGGCAAGCGCCTCACAAAGCAGGAGAACACAGGAGAGTGGAGAGAACGTTACGTGCGCGTGCACGAGGAAAGCGCCGCGTAAACGGCCAGGATGACGCCGCTCCATTTTACCATGTGTGTTCTTGTAATTGATTGTTAGTTATGAAGATATGTTACCAAGTTGGGAACTTTATATTTTAAAAGAGTTGTTTTTGCTTATTTTTAACTTTTGTATTTTTAAAATGGTTGTTTGATTATTTTTTCCTTGTATAATAAAATACATATACAGGTGGTGCGAGAGGCATCAGCCTGTTGCACCTGGAAGACGTATACGCGATGTAAGTTTAAAACGCAATACTGCCTACGGTTT
The DNA here is from genome assembly GCA_030390025.1 of Squalus acanthias. Classification (NCBI taxonomy): domain Eukaryota; kingdom Metazoa; phylum Chordata; class Chondrichthyes; order Squaliformes; family Squalidae; genus Squalus; species Squalus acanthias. Next base: position 16,228,662 of record CM059428.1, read on the forward strand.
TGTCCAAGTTAGATAATGTAATTTTCCCTGGGAAATGAGGACGGCATGGAGACCCTAGATAGTTTAAGTTAAGGGAGAGTTTGGATGTGGAGAATCGGGATAATTTTGCTCACCACCACTTTTAATTGATACGATAAGCGGAGTTATTCGCATCAACAGGAGGGACTGTAAAATTCGCAATTATCGCGATTCGAAATAACGAGATAAAGCAGATTCGTTTCATCAGTTTTATTTCAACGAAATGCTGTCATGATTAAACAGGACACAGAAGCCTGTAAAATGGCCGCCGCGCCTCGTGGCAGAAGCTTCCAGATTTTTCAGTGGGCAGACAAGATGGCGTTCGAATAAACATTTCAGTATAAGATTGGTTAATACGCAGCCAACACTGATAAAGACAGGATGCAACCTGTCTGCATTCGACACAATAGCAAAGATATAAGAGCTGGAATCATTTTCCATGCACAAGTAAGGACCATTGTAATGGGCAATCGAAGGCCCATCCAGATACATCAATACGCAAATTCCCCACGGCTCTACAATGAGAGAGCCATTCTCGGGTGCTTACACAAGTATTTGGAGGCCCCCAAAACCCCGCCAGGGAGGCTCCTAGCCGGTTCGACAATGGGGAAAACATTAACGGATAGTTGGCCAGTTTAAGGTGCTACCGAAACCCATTAAAGGAAAGAATCGCCCCATGCTGGGAGTTTTGTGCACCAGTATTACACAAAGGACAAACATTAAGATTTGGGCGGGAGATAAGGGAACACAGCACTATAACTATAGTGAACAAACGTCCATCGCTCTCTTATTCCTCTGATCCTCCCGGGGCTTATTCGTTTGAACTGACTCTTGACGCGGGCTGAACTTTTAGTCTCCTATGTTGGGTGGAGCTCAATTTGGAACGAGTCGCCTCGACGAAGGCCAGTGACCGGGTGTACCATCCCGAGGGTCGGTAAACGGTGTTCTGGACCCGAAGGCCCGAAGAGACGAGACGAGATGAGATGAGAAGAGAAGAAGAAGAATCCACGTGCTGCCGCGGTCAGTAAACCCCGACCGCGCCCGAACTGGTCAAAGACTCTTCTTTGAATTTTACCGGTTAACTGGTGTCGGTACAGGAAGACTTTTCTTTGAGTTCTACAGCCGGGCCCGAGCACTGTCGAGTTCTTCATGACAACGGGGAGCCCAGCCTGCTAGCCGGAGCAGAGAAGATAAACAAGTGGGGTACAGAGACCCCTTCCAACACGTGACAGTCAGGTGTTGCAGCAAAGCAAGCCGAGTGCCTCGTTTAAAATTCTCCGAAGTATCATGAGTGGTGAGCATGTTTCCCGATCCTACAAATCTAGATTAGTGTAGGTATTGATAGGGGAGGGTGGTTTTTATTAAGGATAAATATAATGTGTTCCCCTTTTTACGATGTGCCGTGCGTTCCTCATTACCCTAGACCAAGTTTTATGAATGTATGTATACTTGTACTGTCATTAATTTGTGCCTATGACATGTATTTCATGATTTTGGACGTTATGCAATAAAGATTTCCATTTCGTACTATTCAACCGGGTCTATTTGAGTTTTCTCTGCATTACTGCTCTCGCACCTAAGTCCAGTGTTAGAACCGTAAGGGCGAGTGGGTCGAACCACTCACAGGTGCTTATTGCAACAAGGCTGGCCGGAGACCAGAGCAAGCAATAGTATTAGGCAACGAAGGCCTAACCCCGCACAAGCACCTACGACCGAACCCCTTATAAAACTCCCTGGATTCGGGAAAGGTCCCAGCAGATTGGTAAACTGCTAATGTAACGCCCTTATTTAAAAAGGGAGGTAGACAAAAGGCTGGAAACTATAGACCAGTTAGCCTAACATCTGTGGTTGGTAAAATGTTGGAGTCCATTATTAAGGAAGCAGTAACAGGACATTTGGATAAGCATAATTTAATTGGACAGAGTCAGCATGGTTTTATGAAGGGGAAATCATGCTTGGCAAATTTGCTCGAATTCTTTGAGGACGTAACAAACAGGGTGGATAAAGGGGAACCAGTGGATGTGGTGTATTTGGACTTCCAAAAGGCATTTGATAAGGTGCCACACAAAAGATTACTGCACAAGATAAAAAATCACGGGATTGGGGGTAATATACTGGCATGGGTGGAAGATTGGCTATCTAACAGAAAACAGAGAGTTGGGATAAATGGTTCATTCTCGGGTTGGCAATCAGTAACTAGTGGTGTTCCGCAAGGATCAGTGCTGGGACCCCAACTCTTTACAATCTATATTAACGATTTGGAGGAGGGGACCAAGTGCAACGTATCCAAGTTTGCTGACGATACAAAGATGGGAGGAAAAGCAGTGAGTGAGGAGGACATAAAAAACCTGCAAAAGGACATAGACAGGTTAAGTGAGTGGGCGGAAATTTGGCAGATGGAATATAATGTTGGAAAGTGTAAGGTTATGCACTTTGGCAGAAAAAATCAAAGAGCAAGTTATTATCTAAATGGAAAGAAACTGCAAAGTGCTACAGTACAAAGGGATCTGGGGGTCCTGGTGCATGAAACACAGAAGGTTAGTATGCAGGTACAGCAGGTGATCAGGAAGGCCAATGGAATCTTGGCTTTTATTGCAAGGGGGATGGAGTATAAAAGCAGGGAAGTCTTGCTTCAGTTATACAAGGTACTGGTGAGGCCACACCTGGAATACTGCGTACAGTTTTGGTTTCCATATTTAAGAAAAGATATACTTGCTCTCGAGGCAGTTCAGAGAAGGTTCACTCGGTTGATTCTGGAGATGAGAAGGTGGGAATGCAAGTGCAGCAGGCAGTCAAGAAAGCAAACGGAATGATGGCCTTCATAGCAAGGGGATTTGAGTACAGGAGTAGGGAGGTGATGCTGCAGTTGTACAGGGCCTTGGTGAGGCCACACCTGGAGTATTGTGCGCAGTTTTGGTCTCCTAACTTAAGGAAGGACATTCTTGCTATTGAGGGAGTGCAGCGAAGGTTCACTAGATTGATTCCTGGGATGGCCGGACTGACATATCAAGAAAGATTGGGTCAACTGAACTTGTATCCTCTGGAGTTCAGAAGAATGAGGGGGGATCTTATAGAGACATTTAAAATTCTGACTGGTTTAGACAAATTAGATGCGGGCAGAATGTTCCCAATGTTAGGGAAAACTAGAACCAGGGGTCACAGTCTAAGGATTAAGGGGAAGCCATTTAAGACTGAGCTGAGGAGGAACTTCTTCACCCAGAGAGTGGTGAATCTATGGAATTCTCTTCCACAGAAGGTTGTTGAGGCCAGTTCGCTAAATATATTCAAAAGGGAGTTAGATATAACACTCACAACTAGGGGGATCAAGGGGTATGGCGAGAAAGCAGGAATGGGGTACTGAGGTAGCATGTTCAGCCATGAACGCATTGAATGGCGGTGCAGGCTCGAAGGACCGAATGGTCTACTCCTGTACCTATTTTCTATGTTTCTATGTTTTTATGAGGGGGTTGACTTATGAGGAAAGGTTGAGTAGGTTGGGCCTCTACTCATTGGAATTCAGAAGAATGAGAGGGGATCTTATCGAAACATATAAGATTGTGAGGGGGCTTGATCGGGTGGAGGCGGGGAGGATGTTTCCACTGATGGGTGAGACTAGAACTAGGGGGCATAATCTTAGAATAAGGGGCTGCCGTTTCAAAACTGAGATGAGGAGAAACTTCTTCACTCAGAGGGTAGTAAATCTATGGAATTTGCTACCTCAGAGAGCTGTGGAAGCTGCGACATTAAATAAATTTAAAACGGAGATAGACAGTTTCCTAGCTGATAAGGGAATTAAGGGTTATGGGGAGCGGGCAGGGAAGTGGTCGTGAGTCTAGGTTTGGATCAGCCATGATCCTATTGAATGGCGGAGCAGGCCCGAGGGGCCGTATGGCCGACTCCTGCTCCTACTTCTTATGTTCTTATGTTCAACAGACACTTCAGCAAGGTTTTGACTGTTTCTCAACATCCTCATCACCAATTGTAGTGTATTGTTACCCCCGGACTAATTAGATACTTCTTATGAAAGGAACAAACACTTTATTTTGTAGCTTCAACAAACACCCAGCAACCACATAACAGAAACAAAATGGCGGATCCCCCTTGACCTTTTTCACATCATCACTTGCTTTCCCGGAACTCCCCATACAACCCACACATGCTCTGTACTATTCAGTACTCCACACAAATATTGATGCAATCTGTCCAAAGGCTTGGATTCTGTACCAGCTTTTCTGAGTCTTTTTATGGAACCGATCGTCAAAAAAAAATTATAGAGTGGATTAAAAAATTAACTTTTCTAAAATTGCTATTTCCTCTTTCATTTAGATGATGATTGCTTGTTCTGATCTTGACTGATTTTCTGTCTCCTGCATAATTATCTAAGAATTTGTTCTCGATAGGCCTTTTCCAAGGCTTCAATAATCCTTAACAAGCAAATTCAACCAATGCATTTCAGAATGGAGCACAAACTGTCTGTTACTGTTTCGCCCTCTTTACTTACATCTACCTTTTGGTAAAAAAAGTTAGCAGACAATGGAAAATATGTTTGTTTGTAACTGAGGAAAGAGAATTGCGAGGGGATACAATGAATGCGCTCAGATTGTCTAACTTAAACTATGACCACAAGATTGGAGGCCACGCGAAGCTAGAGATTAGAATTTTTTTCCCTACACACTAGTAAATATGCAAAATACATGGGGTAATGCTGTCCCAGTTAACGCCTTTAAAAAGGAATAGGACTGACATCTGATTATGAAAGAGATTGAGGTTTTTCTGATAAATATGCACATAGACGATGAAACACTCAATGGCAAAATATGTGTGAAAGAAGATGAGTTAGTCAGCATCGGATTGCGTGGATTATTGTGCTAACTTGATATCGTGGAGTTTCACGTTTCCCCTTCCTTCTCGTCCTTCAGAGGATTAAAAAAATTAAGGAGAGTTCATAGCAAACCAAGTTGGAATATGTTTCATTGATAAAAGTGGGCTGACTAGGTCAAATGACCCTTTCTTGCTCAAGCTTTCTTAAATCTTAAAAAGCATTTAAGATACTATAAATAAGGACCTATTAATACATTGGTGGCCTGATAGATCAAGCAAAGGAGCACTTAATTCTCAACCAGAAGGTCATGGGTGTGAGTCCTCTGAGATACCCATTAATTTTGCTTCTTTGCTTGTAAGGCTTTTTTCAGCTCTCAATTTAGACAACTAGATGAAGTACAGCGCAGAAGAGATTCTACCTTGGCAGAAGGAAAAAAATCTGATGCTGTTTGACTCATTCCTTCTGGTTGATCAAGTAATATTATTGGCACTGACCATGGAGTAATCTTGAACAAACTACCCTGTTAGTAAGAGGTTGTGTTATGGATTGACAGTCTGGAAAGGCAATAAAAACTGTATACGAATGTTGGTTTTGAATATTGCAGTAGATTTTGGCAGGTCAGTGGCATATGCTAGCCTAGTTTTATAATGCCTGACTGTAATACTTTCTGATATAACAAACATTCCCCGTGTTTCTCTCAGAAACCATATCAAATACCTTCTGTATAATATGTCCCTGCTATAACATACGTTTTGTAAAACTGCCAAAGATAGCATTATAGAAAGGGCGTTCTGTGCGAGTAAAATTATGAACCTTTTCAACGTTCAATTCTTTTCTTCCTTATGCAATCTGCAAGAAACTATTTCTATTGAACATGACAAAGTAGAATTAGAAAAATATACAGAGCCATAGGACATTTGAAGATGATGATTAGTAATGGACTCAGTTAAAATACAGTAATCGGATTAGATTTTAATTTTGTTACAGAAAGGCCGCTGCAAACCTCAAAGTATAAGTTTCACAGTTGCATGTTATATTTCCTCCATCCATCAAGCAGTTTATTAAAAATAAGACATACAATAGAATCATATTATTCCCAAAATAGCAGTCAAATTCCTGACGTTAGCAGGCTTATAGAAACAAATACAAGGACCTGGAGATAGAACTAAAAGGAAGGTAATCAATGGAAATGAGAAGGAAGGCAGATGCAAACTAGTGAAGTGAGTTAAGAGGCGGTGAGAAGGAATTAAAGAATAGCTCGTGCCAGTGCTCACCACCTACTGCTGTTTTTCTGTGGAACGATTTTCAACAGACCAGTTAGAGTGTTGTTCACGCAGGCTCACCATGGAAGGGTTTAAGTGTCTTTTTAAGTTCATTGAGAGATAGCTTTTTGAGCTAAGGTGCTCTATACATGTTCATTGTAATAAAAATAAAATTCACAACAAAAAAATTTAACATCTTCAGCAGAAAACAAAAACACATCTTCTGAGCAGGAAATCAAAGCCATGTTTTTTTTTACACAGCGAGTTGTTGTGATCTGGAATGTGCTGTCTGAAAGGGCGGTGGAAGCAGATTCAATAGTAACATCCAAAAGAGAACTGGGTAAATGGAATCATCGAATCATAAATAGTACAGCACAGGAGGAGGCCATTCTGCGCCGGCTCTTTCGAAGAGCAATCCAGTTAGTCCCACTCCCCCCGCTCGTTCCCCGTATCCCTGCAATTTCTTTCTCCTTCAAATATTTATCCAATTCCCTTTTGAAGGCTACTATTGAATCTGTATCCAGCACCCTATCAGGCAGTGCATTCCAAATCCTAACCACTCGCTGCGGAAAAAAGTTTTTCCTCAAGTCGCCTTTGGTTCTTTTGCCAATCACTTTAAATCTGTGCCCTCTCGTTATCGACCCTTCAGCCGTTGGAAACAGTTTCTCCTTATTTACTCCATCTAAACCCTTCATGATTTTAAACACCTCTATCAAATTTCCTATTAGTGTTCTCGGCTCTAAGAAGAACAACCCCAGCTTCTCCAGTCTATCCACATAACTGTAATCCCTCATCCCTGGAACCATTCTAGTAAATTTCTTCTGTACCCTCTCCAAATCCTTCACGTCCTTCCTAAAGTGCGGAGCCCAGAATTGGACACAATACTCCAGCTGGGGCTGAACTAGTGTTTTATTTAGGTTTAGCTAACTTCCTGACTTTTGTGCTCTATCCCTCTATTTATAAAGCCCAGGATCCCGTATGCTTTATTAACCGCTTTGTTAACCTGACCTGCCACCTTCAAAGATTTGTGCACAAATATCCCAGGTCTCTCTGTTCTTGCACCCCCTTTAAAATTATACCATTTAGCTTGCATTGTCTCTCCTCATTCTTCCTACCAAAATGTATCACCTCACACTTCTCTGTGTTGAATTTCATCTGCCACGTGTCTGCCCATTCCCCAGCCTGTCTATGTTCATTTGAAGTCTATCACTATCTGTCTCACTGTTTACTACACTTCCAAGTTTTGTGTCATTTGCAAATTTCGAAATTGTGACCTGTACCCACAAGTCCAAGTCATTAATATATATCAAGAACAGCAGTGGTCCTAGTACTGAATATTGGGGAACTCCACTGTATGCCTTCCTCCAGTCCGAAAAACAGCCATTCACCACAACTCTCTGTTTTCTATCCCTTAGCCAATTTTGTATCCATGCTGCTACTGCCCCTTTTATCCCATGGGCTTCAATTTTGTTAACAAGCCTAATATGTGGTACATTATCAAACGCCTTTTGAAAATCCAAATCAACTGCACTGCCCTCATCCACCCTCTCTGTTACCTTATCAAAAAACTCAACCAAGTTACTCAAACACGATTTGCCCTTAACAAATCCGTGCTGGCTCTCCTTTCTTAGTCTATGCTTGTCCAAGTGGCTGTTAATATTGTCCTGGATTATTGTTTGTAAAAGCTTCCCCACCACTGATGTTAAACTGACTGGTCTGGTTTATCCTTCTCCCCTTCTTTGAACAAGGGTGTGTCATTTGCAATACCCGAGTCCTCTGGCACCACCCCCGTATCACTTCCCCTTTTCCCAATCTATTGCCATTCAGATAATAATTTGCCTTCCTGTTTTTGCCACCAAAGTGGATAACCTTGCATTTATCCACATTATACTGCATCTGCCATGCATCTGCCCAATCACCCAAATTGTCCAAATCATACTGGAGTTTCTCTGCATCCTCCTCACAACACACACGCCCACCCAGCTTTGTATTGTCTGCAAACTTGGAGATATTACATCTAGTTCCCTCGTCTAGATCATTAATATATATTGTGAATAACTGGGGTCCTAGCACCGATCCCTGCGGTACCCCACTAGTCACTGCATGCCACTCGGAAAAAGACCTGTTTATTCCAACTCTTTGCTTCCTGTCTGCCAACCAGTTCTCTATCCAAGTCAGTACCTTATCCCCAATCCCATGTGCTTTAACTTTGCATGCTAATCTCTTATGCGGGACCTTATCGAAAGCCTTCTGAAAGTCCAAATACACCACATCCACTGGTTCTCCCTTATCTATTCTACCAGTTACATCCTCAAAAAATTCCAGTAGATTAGTCAGGCATGATTTCCCTTTTGTAAATCCATGTTGACTTTGTCCGATCCTGTCACTGTTTTCCAAGTGCTCTACTATTACATCCTTTATAATAGACTCTAGTATTTTCCCCACTACCGATGTCAGGCTTACCGGTCTATGATTCCCCGTTTTCTCTCTACCACCTTTTTTAAATAGTGGGGTTACATTAGCTATCCTCCAATCCATGGGAACTGTTCCAGAGTCTATAGAATTTTGGAAGATGACCAGCAATGCATCTACTATTTCTAGGGCCACTTCCTTAAGTACCGTAGGATGTAGATTATCAGGCCCTAGGGATTTATCGGCCTTCAATCCTGTCAATTTCCCTAACACCATTTCCCTACAAATACTGATTTCTTTCAGTTCTTCCCTCTCATTAGACCCTATGATCCCCGACATCTCTGGGAGGTTATTTGTGTCCTCCTTTGTGAAGACAGAACCAAAGTATGTATTTAATTGGTCTGCCATTTCTTTGTTCCCCATTATAAATTCCCCTGATTCTGACTGCAAGGGACCTACGCTTGACTTCACCAATCTTTTTCTCTTCACATATCTATAGAAGCTTTTCAGTCAGTTTTTATGTTCTGTGCAAGCTTACTCTCATATTCTATTTTTCCCCTCTTAATTAATCCCTTTGTCCTCCTTTGCTGAATCCTAAACTGCTCCCAATCCTCAGGTGTGCTGCTTTTCTGGCCAATTTATATGTCATCTCCTTGGATCTTATGCTATCCCTAATTTCCCTTGCTAGCCACGGTTGAGTCACCTTTTTTGTTTTATTTTTATGCCAAACAGGGATGAACAAATTCTGTAGTTCATCCATGCGATCTTTAAATGTTTGCCATTGCCTATCCACCGTCAACCCTTTAAGTAACATTACCCAATCCATCCTAGCCAACTCGCGCCTCATACCATCGTAGTTTCCTTTATTTAAATTCAGGACCCTAGTCTCTGAGTCAACTACTTCACTCTCCATCTTAATGAAGAATTCTATCATATTATGATCGCTCCTCCCCAAGGGACCTCACACGACAAGATTGCTAATTAATCTTTTCTCATTACATAATACCCAGTCTAAGATGGCCTGATCTCTAGTTGGTTCCTCAACATATTGGTCCAGGAAACCATCCCGTATACACTCTAGGAATTCCTCCTCCACAGTATTGTTACTAATTTGGTTAGCCCAATCTATATGTAGATTAAAGTCACCCATGATAACTGCTGTGCCCTTATTGCACGCGTCTCTAATTTCCCATTTAATGCCATCCCCAATCTCAGCATTACTGTTTGTGGGTCTGTATACAACTCCCACTAACGTTTTCTGTCCCTTGGTATTTCTCAGCTCTACCCATACAGATTCCAAATCATCAGAGCTAATATCCTTCCTTACTATTGTGTTAATCTCCTCTTTAACCAGCAATGCTACCCCACCTTCTTTTCCTTTTTGCCTGTCCCTCCTGAATATTGAATACCCCTGGATGTTGAATTCCCAGCCTTGGTCACCTTGGAGCCACGTCTCTGTAATCCCAATTATATCATATCCGTTTACATCTATTTGCGCAGCCAATTCATCCACCTTATTACGAATGCTCCTCACATTAAGACACAAAGCCTTCAGGCTTGTTTTTTTAACACTCTTAGACCTTTTAGAATTATTATTTAATGTGGCCATGTTTGATTTACACCCTTGATTTCTCTGCCTTCCACTTTTGCTTTTCTCCTTACTGTCTTTTGCTTCTATCCTTGCTTCCCTTTCCTCTGTCTCCCTGCACAGGTTCCCAACCCCCTGCCATTTTAGTTTAAACCCTCCCCAACAGCACTAGCAAACACTCCCCCTAGGACATCAGTCCCGGTCCTGCCCAGGTGCAAACCGGCCAGTTTGTACTGGTCCCACCTCCCCCAGAACCAGGTTCCAATGTCCCAGGAATTTGAATCCCTCCCCCTTGCACCATTCCTCTAGCCACGTATTCATCTGAAATATCCTTCTATTTCTACTCTAACTAGCACGTGGCACTGGTAGCAATCCTGAGATTATTACCTTTGAGGTCTATTTTTTAATTTACCTCCTAACTCCCTATATTCAGCATTTAGGACCTCATCCAAGCAACGAGACTTGGGAGTCCTTGTGCACCAGTCGTTGAAGGTAAGCATGCAGGTGCAGCAGGCGGTTAAGAAGGCAAGTGGTATGTTGGCCTTCATAGCGAGAGGATTCGAGTACAGGAGCAAGGATGTCTTGCTGCAGTTGTACAGGGCCTTGGTGAGACCACACCTTGAGTATTGTGTGCAGTTTTGGTAGCCTTATCTGAGGAAGGATGTTCTTGCCATGGAGGGAGTGCAGCGAAGATTCACCAGACTGATACCTGGGATGGCAGGAATGACGTATGAAGAGAGATTGGGACGATTAGGCTTGTATTCGCTAGAGTTTAGAAGAATGAGAGGGGATCTCATTGAAACTTATAAAATTCTAACAGGACTAGACAGACTAGATGCAGGAAGGATGTTCCCGATGGCGGGGGAGTCCAGAACCAGAGGTCACAGTCTAAGAATAAGGGGTAAGCCATTTAGGACTGAGATGCGGAGGAATTTCTTCACCCAGAGAGTGGTGAACCTGTGGAATTCTCTACCACAGAAGGCAGTTGAGGCCAACTCATTAAATATATTCAAGAAGGAGTTAGATATATTTCTTAAGGCTAAAGGGATCAAGGAATATGGGGAGAAAGCAGGGACAGGGTACTGAATTTGGATGATCAGCCATGATCTCATTAAATGGCGGAGCAGGCTCGAGGGGCTGAATGGTCTATCTTCTATGTTTCTATCTATGTTTCTATGTAAGGAGGATTGGAAGATTGTGGCCAGTACCACCGCAATTTCCACCCTTACTTCCTCAGCAACCTAGGAATCATCCCATCTGGTCCTGGTGGCTTATCTACTTTAAGTACAGACAGCCTTTCCAGTACCTCCTCTTTATCTATTTTTATCTCATCCAGTATCTCGACAACTCCTCGTTTACTGTTTTGGCTTTGGCAAAATCCTCTGCCCTGGGAAATACTTGAAGGGAAAAAAATGTCATGGTTATGGGGAAGGAGCAGGGGAGTGGGGTTAATTGGATAGCTCTACCAAAGAGCCAGCACAGGCACGATGGGCTGAATGACCTCCTTGTGTGCTGTATCATTCTATGATTCTATGTACGGAAAAGAAAGAATCAACCCTGAGCCACTCCAGCAACAAAAAAGCTTTGTGGGGCTAGAATCTCGATGCAATAAGACATTTTCTCGACAATCTGCACCAATGTCTGCCAAAAGTGTAATTAGAATTATAACTACATCTCCCTTGTTTTCAACTTAAGGGTGGCTACAGCACTATCTGTTGTCAGAGAGCAGTGATGGTGCTGTGCCTGATGAGTCAGTTCAATTTGTTGCTCCCAAGTCTGAATTCAAGGACTGCCCACCTCAGGTTTTCTGCACACTGTGTGGGCTGCACACTGTGTGGGCTGCACACTTCCTGTTTGCTAATCGTGGGTTTCTGTGCAGTCATTGAGCAGGGCCTAAAAAGTGCTTGCACAGACGTGTACGTCCCAAAGTGCAGAGCAGCGCATTTCAGGATTTAGACATTTTCTCTGAAAAAAGTTACTGAGGTGCTGCCTGGATTGCCTGCAATCCTGAAATGGATTCTTTTATCAAGTAATTTATACATGGTTGTGGTGGTTGAAGGTCAATCATCACAGCCCCAGGACATCGCTGCAGGAGTTCCTCAGGGCAGTGTCCTCGGCCCAACCATCTTCAGCTGCTTCATCAATGACCTTCCCTCCAACATAAGGTCAGAAATGGGGATGTTTGCTGAGGACTGCACAGTGTTCAGTGCCATTCACAACTCCTCAGATAATGAAGTAGTCCATGCCCGCATGCAACAAGACCTGGACAACATTCAGGCTTGGGCTGATAAGTGGCAGGTAACATTCGTGCCACATAAGTGCCAGGCAATGACTATCTCCAACAAGCGAGAGTCTAACCACCGCCCCTTGATATTCAACGGCATTACCATCACTGAATCCCCCATCATCAACATCCTGGGGGGTCACCATTGACCAGAAACTTAACTGGACCAGCCACATAAATACTGTGGCAACAAGAGCAGGTCAGAGGCTGGGTATTCTGCGGCGAGTGTCTCACCTCCTGACTCCCCAAAGCCTTTCCACCATCTACAAGGCACAAGTAGTGTGATGGAATACTCTCCACTTGCCTGGATGAGTGCAGCTCCAACAACACTCAAGAAGCTCGACACCATCCAGGACAAAGCAGCTCACTTGATTGGCACCCCATCCACCACCTTAAACATTCACTCCCTCCACTGTGGCTGCAGTGTGTACCATCTACAAGATGCACTGCAGCAACTCGCCAAGGTTTCTTCGGCAGCAACTCCCAAACCCGCGACCTCTTCCACCTAGAAGGACAAGGTCAGCAGACGCATGGGAACACCACAACCTCCAAGTTCCCCTCCAAGTCACACACCATCCTGACTTAGAAGTATATCGCCGATCCTTCATCGTCACTGGGTCAAAATCCTGGAACTCCCTCCCTAACAGCACTGTGGGAGTATCTTCACCACACGGACTGCAGCGGTTCAAGAAGGCGGCTCACCACCACCTTCTCGAGGGCAATTAGGGATGGGCAATAAATGCTGGCCTTGCCAGTGGCGCCCAGATCCCATGAACGAATAAAAATAGCTGCAGAAGTACTGTGGCGAATGGAAGGCCAATGGCTAGACAGTTGGGAGTTTGAAAGTGGAATTGTAAGTGACTTGGGGGAGAGATTTTTCCAGGGCTAGACACAGAAAGAAGTGGCCTGGAAGGGGTGGTGAGGGATACAAGGATGGGAGTAGAGAGGGTCCATGAAATAGCATTGTTGAGGGGTAGGAGAGTTTATATGGAGGGAGAGATTAAGGGAAGAGGACAGTGAACTTAGAGGAGAGTGGGCATGGTGAGTTGAGATGGAGATTGAAATCACTGATGATGAGGAGTCACTCTGTACAGCGGCTGAGATAGGAAAGGAGGGAGATATCTCAGTGAGAAACTCAGGGTGAGTCTTGGGGAGGGGCAGTAACGAATGAGGATTTAATAGAAGAGGCGAGATGAGTGGGACATGGTAAGGGGCTTGAAGGAGATGAAGGTGCCAGAGGATTAGGGGGAGAGACCAAGGTGTGAGTTTGTGATAAGGACCACACATGGCGGTTTGTGCTGGTGGCTGGTGGGATGTATATCCAGGTGGGGAGGCTTCGGTAAGGGGCAAAGTGTCACCACCCATGAAACATGTTTTCATCAATGCCAGAATGTTAATACAATGATCCACAATAAGGTCATGGATTAGAAGGGTCTCGCTCATGAGTGAACGGACATTCTGGAGGTAATGTGGAGAAGGACGATGATTACTAATCCGCTGGCAGAGTCCAAGGGGTCAGTTGTGGGTGAGGTGAATGGAACGGGAAGGTGGTTGGCGAGATTAGCCCCCAGCTGGCTTGCTGGGTGGGAAGGTCGGTAAGAGAAGAAAATGGGGCAGTTGGGGTTGCTGCTCATAAGGAAGCAGTGAAGCGTGCCTCAGTAAGACTTTTGGAGTATGCTGAAAGAGGCACAGAGGGGAGCTGTGGGCCCATCCAAGGCTAATTCAAGCCTGGGACCTAATGTTTAAGCTATGGAATTTTTATGGAAGAAAATTAAATCACGTTGACTAGCTACTGAGCAAATCCCCCAAATTCCAAACAGAAGGTGCCGCAGGGGATTCTTAAAACATCCCACAGTCAACTATATACCAATGACTAGAGCTTACGAAAGCATAAAGCTTTGCAACGGAAGTACAAAATTTATCACATGGTGCAATGAAGTTGTCACTGGATGAGTGACTCATCCTCTGATTATTTCTGTAAATCTGCCTTATTTAGGCACTAATATGGAACAGAGGCAGACCAAGTACTTTTGTCTGCACAATAAGTAATTTGGCAAAATATTCTGATTGGTTATGCTTGTGGGACATTGATACACATACTTATTAGTCATAACATTTTCATTGGAACTGGCTCCAGTTGAAGTAGCCCCATGAACATCATGTTCAGTCCCATCAAGATAATTTACAAGATTCAGTCACACTCTCACAGACAGGCAACTGACAGGATGTAGCAGAGACTTTGGAACACCCTTTATCTCTTGTAATAATCCTCATTAAAGAAAATGGAAAAATAAATAAAACAAATTATTTTACTTTAAGCAAAATGATCCCTTTTGTGTTTATTTTCCTTTAAGTCCAGGCATAGTGGTGGTCATGATGTTATCACTCTGCAATGATATATATTTTTTCTCCTAATCTCTTGACAATGAGATAGGAAAATACCTAAGAATTTAGGGAGCAAGAAAATGCCATTCAGCTTCCAGAGTCAGTTCCATCATCCTGTCCGGCCACCTCTCATCTTAATCCCAATATCCTTCCCTCTGCTTAATCAGGAATTGAGGAATTGACAAGTTCCTTCCTAAATGCTTCAGCGAATGTAGCATCTGCTGCATCAAGTGACAACCTTAATGACTCAAAGTGTGAAAAACTTCTTCCTTATACAGAGTTTCACTTGCAGTTTCTAATATGTGCTGTGGTCGACCTAACCTAATGTTGCACAAAATACTTCTTTACATCCATATCACCAATTCCTTTCATCATTTCAAACACGTGAAAGCTGTCATAGAAACATAGAAAAATAGGAGCAGGAGTAGGCCATTCGGCCCTTCGAGCCTGCTCCGCCATTCAATATGATCATGGTTGATCTTGGGCTCAAAGCCACTTCCCTGCCCGCTCCCCATAACCCTTCACTCCCTTATCTTGCAAAAATCTGTCTATCTCCACCTTAAATGTATTTAATGACCCAGCCTCCACGGCTCTCTGGGGCAGAGAATCCCAAGGATTTACGACCCTCTGAGAGAAGAAATTCCTCCTCATCTCAGTTCTAGAAGGGCGACCCTTTATTCTGAAACTATGCACCCGAGTTCTAGATTTCCCCACGCTCTCTCCCCATACCCCTTGATGCCTTTTGTGTCTAGAAATCTATCTATCTCCTTCTTAAATATATTCAGTGACTTGGCCTCCACAGCCTTCTGTGGTAGAGAATTCCACAGGTTCACCACCCTCTGAGTGAAGAAATTTCTCCTCATCTCAGTCCTAAATGTCCTACCCCGTACCCTGAGACTGTGACCCCTCGTTCTAGACCCCCAGCCAGGGGAAACATCCTCCCTGCATCCAGTCTGTCCTTCCCCACTTCCAATTTTCTTTCTTTTCAAAATGAGAATAGTGTAAGAATACTGGACATAGAAGTAAAATGGGCATCTCTTGCTTGGCCATAGTAACCATCCTGCATTGCGAATCATTCAAAGTGTTAACGTTTAAGCCCACTGACTGCTGACGCAAGTCAGAAATCAATCACATCGTGGGGTCATTGTCCGATTAGGATATGCTAATATTGGAGATTAGTCCGGACAATGGGAAAGCAGGAACACGCAGATGGATCGACAACATCCCACATTGTGTGGAAGGCATCCCATGTGAGGTGTTAATATCAGACTGGCCAGAACACTGGAGAGGCAGAAACTGGTACATAGACTAGCAGCAAAATCACATTAACCATCTGAGACGGTCTTAATTTCATCTCAGGTCCCTCTGAAGTGCCAGGCAGAAAACTACAGTTTAAACTGATCAGTAGCTAAACAAACAGGATGGCCATTATCTGCTGAACGGAGGTGCTAACTACAGTTTTGATGATGCGGAGATGGGATAGATGTGTTGCTAGGGTAATTGACTCTCCAGGAGCAAGAAAGCAGTCTTACAACTTGTTCTCTGGGTTTAAAAGCAGCGACCACGACACCACACAACCCTGCCACGGCAAACTCTGCAAGACATGCCAGATCATCAACACAGATACCACCATCACACGTGAGGACACTACCCACCAGGTACATGGTACATACTCATGTGACTCGGCCAACGTTGTCTACCTCATACGTTGCAGGAAAGAATGCACCGCGGCATGGTACATCGGCGAGACCATGCAGACACTGAGACAACGTATGAACGGACACCGCGCAACAATCGCCAGGCAGGATTGTTACCTCCCAGTCGGGGAACACTTCAGCAGTCAAGGACATTCAGCCTCGGATCTGCGGGTAAGCGTTCTCCAAGGCGACCTTAGGAACACACGACAACGCAAAATCATCGAGCAGAAACTGATAGCCAAGTTCCGCACTCATGAAGACGGTCTCAACCGGGATCTTGGGTTTATGTCACGATACATGACGTGATCCGGACTCGAGTCGTCGTTGGCTTGTTCACAGATGTGATTCCCAGTAAAAAAGTAAAAATTTGAAAGCTTATCGTTGTACATACAGACGGCAGCTTTTGACACGTTAGACCCCCTGCGACTCCACCTCATTGTCTCAGTTGTATCTTGCTATGTCTTTGATGTGGTACCTTCCTGGCTGACCTGATTAACTTTATCACACCTCGGCAGATAAACAGTCAGGATGATTTAATTTAGTTGTCTGCAATTGTAAGGTACACATGCATTGTTCTCTATCTATATATGCTTTGGCGATTCTGTATCTCTTTACTTCACCCGACGAAGGAGTAGTAACTCCGAAAGCTTGTGATTTCAAATAAAACTGTTGGACTATAACCTGGTGTTGTGCGACCTCTCAATTTTGTCCACCCCAGTCCAACACCGGCATCTCCGCATCATTTAAAAGCAGAGCCAAGTTTGCAGTGTAAATTGCAGCGTCAACACTAGGAGTCACGCCGGAGGAGTATAAAGTCAAGGCAAGGGAGGAGGGCGCAACCTGATGGGCGGCTGGCAAATGAGGCGCTGGATTCTACCCAGGTAATATCAATTCTTGCCCTAATACAAAAGCAAAATACTGCGGATGCTGGAAATCTGAAATAAAAACAGAAAAGCATCCTTTATTTCATAATTCTATTTCCTATTTTTAGGAATGTAATATACCAATGGGCCAGATTTTGCTGTAGCAAGGTATCGAATGGTGTCTGCCGTTAGTTAGACTTGCCCCTGCACCCTTCACCTCAAAACATTTAAAATTAAATTTTTAAATCACCCTGAAAATTTCAAAACCTGAAGGAATGAGACTCCGCACTTGTACTAGTTAATTTTCATGGCCAGAGAGGTTGATTGGTAGTCATTAACACTTATCACGTCATTAAAAAGGTGCTTGCGCTTGTAATGACAAGACCTAACTTTCTGTGGCAAATTTAATGGGCAAATACATTGGGCCAGAATTTGCTGTCAAAATAACGGTGAGGCTAATGGCGCTTGCCATTATTTATGGGTAAATGGTACAGGAACTACAGGCGAGGAGCAGATGCGCGGTTAAATGTTAATATCCAAAAGTTGCTGTCTTTTTTTTGAGAGGGGGGACGGGAGGAAAGAACCTTGCACCATCATCCCTTTTGTCTTTTAATCTCTCCTGTCTTCCATCCTATCACCGACCTTCCCTTTTGTTCGTTCCTCCCCTCTCCCCTTTCCCTGCCCCTGCACTTGCTTAAAAACCTGTTCCATCTCCAACTTTTTCCAGTTCTGACGAAGGGTCATTGACCTGAAACGTTAACTCTGTTTCTCTCTCTCCACAGATGCTGCCTGACCTGCCGAGTATTTCCAGCATTTTCTGTTTTTATTTCAATTCTTGCCCTGTTCTGTTAACTACCGCTTAAATACTTGCATGTATTGATCTTTTACTTGTTGACAATAAAACAGCCGCTATAAACCGTATTGGTGTCAGTCTTGAACCATTCGACATTTCCTCCACAAATTAAGAAATGACAATAGGTTGAGCTTCCTCAGCCTCTCTTCATTACTCAACAATCTAAAGCCTGGAATCATCTTTCTTTCTCTCTTCTGAATCCTTTCCATGGCCCGTATTACTTTTCACAATTTTGGTGACCACGAATGTACATAGCACTCTATTTACGGTCTCACTTTAGTAACTTTGCCCTTATGCTTTAGGGGCCTGCTTCTTTACAATATTTGACTTGCTTTTGCAACTGCTGCCCTGTGCTGCGAACGGCTGCCCTGTGGATTATTGCTGTAGTGGGGCTCTTTCCCAACTCAAGTTACCAGTAATGCCAAATCCCATCCTCCAATTAGCTAAAAGTGAGATGAGTGTGACCTGCTGCTGGCTCTGGGCTGGCTGGGCACTCACTGCAGTGGCATTCAACAGCATGGAGCGTGGCTTTGAAAGTGGGAAGAAGTGACATTGATAGAGGAGTGTTGGAGAGTGGGAAGTGACATCCAGTGAGGAACATTGTGTGAGAGGCAGCAGAGAGTTGTTGTGAATGTTGCGATGAGAAACTGATCAGTTAAATAATTAAGTGGTATTGCGTGAGAAAGGAAAGTTCCCTACACTTAACTAACATAATTAAGCATCCTTTATTTCATAATTTTAGGAATGTAATACACCAATGGGCCAGATTTTGCAGTAGCAAGGTATCGAATCGTGTCTGCCGTTAGTTAGACTTGCCCCTGCACCCTTCACCTCAAAACATTTAAAATTTTAAATTTTTTAAATCTCCCCGAAAATGTCAAAACCTGAAGGAATGAGACTCCGCACTTGTACTAGTTAATTTTCATGGCCAGAGAGGTTGATTGATAATCATTAACACTTATCACGTCGTTAAAAAGGTGCTTGCGCTTGTAATGACAAGACTTAACTTTCTGTGGCAAATTTAATGGGCAAACACATTGGGCCAGAATTTGCTGTCAAAATAACAGTAAGGCTAATGGCGCTCCCCATTATTTATGGGTAAATGGTACAGGAACTACAGGTGAGGAGCAGATGCGCGGTTAAATGTTAATATCCAAAAGTTGCTGTCCGAGTAGCTTCGCAAAAATGGCATCTCGCTGTTGGGCATCACACAAATCATAATCATAATCTTGGAAGGCACTTGAACTGCTACTCCGTCAAAGACATTGATTATTTCCCTGTTATACATATATATATAACAGACCCATAATTCCCAGGGTTGTTTCTCGGACCATTTTGAAACAACTGGTGTAGGACATTTAGATATTTCCCACTTTTCCGATCCTCCTCATATTTTTTTCCCAGTTTTCACCCTTATCCTTCTTCTAATAGAATACATTTCTACAAGTACTGATAGTGCTCTGCTACATTGCCTGTGTGACCATTCATCGTACATGTGCCATGATAGTCAGTGGCCTAGAAATGTGGCCTCCTAAGCCTCCAATATGGCAGGCAGGAAGCGCATGCTCATTATGAACCAAATGTGCGCCGCCCGCCATATTGGTAAAGGCCAAAAAAATCGGCGTGCAGTGCGGCAGCGTGCGTTAGGCCCTTTGCATATGGCAAATCAGGGGCCTGACTGTAACTTCCGATGGAAAATCCCAGAAGTGCGGCAGAGCTGATTGAGTGGCTGCCTGACACACTTCCTGCTCTTGCCTACCCAAAATACAGCTGAAAACTGGAGCGAATGAGGAACATCTAGCCTGCAACTTTACACCTTCAGTCGCTGCCACACATATTTTTTTCCCCTCTTGTTAACCCAAGATATTTGGAGGATTCAAGGAAATTCATTTCAAATACTTCATGTGAATACAGGCTGCTTTTAAAATCGACCACTTTGACCATTTCAGATTTATATAGAACAAAAAAATTCCTCTGAGTGTTGCATTTATCCCACGATACAAAGTCATAGGATTACATAGAATATTCAGCACAGAAACAGGCCATTCGGCCCAACCAGTCCATGCCGGCGTTTATGCTCCACACGAGCCTCCTCCCATTCTTCCTCATCTAAATCTATCAGCATAACCCTCTATTCCCTTCTCCCTCATATGCTTGTCCAGCCTCCCCTTAAATGCATCTAAACTATTCGCTTCAACCACTCCCTGTGGTAGCGAGTTCCACATTCTCACCACTCTCTGGGTAAAGAAATTTCTTCTGAATTCCCTATTGGATTTCTTGGTGACTATCTTATAGTGATGGCCTCTAGTTATGCTCTTCCCCACAAGTGGAAACACTCTCTCTCTGTATCTACACTATCAAAACCTTTCATAATTTTAAAGACTTCTAATTAGGTCACCTCTCGGCCGTAGCGAGGTATGACTTTGCCGGCAGGATAAATGTAGCACACAGAGGAACCTGCCCCACCCCCACCCCCACCCCCACCGAGGTGTTTTGCCGCACAAGAAGGCGGGTCAGAAAAATTCCCTCAATCCCTTGCCTTAAGTCGAGAATCTCTTTCACACAATGCAAGCAGAATGTGCGTGTGACTCACTATGGGAGCGTCAGCCTGATTCCATTCTCTCTGACAGCTAAATAGGAATGTGATTAAAACCAGACACTTGAGGATGACAGATGGAAAGACGGTTGCCACTCTGTACCGAGCTCCTCTCTGCATACAGGGCAAGAGGGACCCAATTTCAATTAATACATAGAAGCTTCTACGCTCCCTTGAGGCCTCATTGGGTGGATCCAAAATGATTTGATATTAAAATAGAAAATGCTGGAAATACACAGCAAGTCTGTCGGCATCTGAAAAGAGAAAAGATAGGTTAGCATCGCACCTTTCATTGGAACTGACTACTTCGGTTCAGCCTTTTCTGCAATATGTTTATTCATGCTTAGAGATAACTGGCAATTGCCAGTCTGGGTCTGCTACGAACTGAACTTGCATCTTTATTTTCTGCTGTGTATGGGTGACATGCTCAGGTTTATCAATTAACCCCTGAATAACTTACTGGAGAATACATGGGACGCCCATCCTGTCATTTCAGAAAGTAACATACCGCCAGACCAATGCGTACAGGCTGAAACTATTTGGTCGGATTTATTTATATGAAAAGATACACAGAACTGAAAAGACACAACACAATACTAATTGCATGCAAAAAGCAAACGTGCGCAATAAATGAACTCGCCTGTCTATTTAAAAACGGGAAAAGAAATTGGGGCCAATTTTCACGGCTTCCCCTGGTAGGAACAGGGCGGTGGCGGGTTGAAAATGGCAGAGCCCCACTTATCGCCCTTTTCCCGCTCCCGGTACGGCCGCCACGGTTTTCGTTCGGGCTTTTGAGTACTAATGGGCAGAACACGGGCCACCCACGATCCGCCCCTAGGCACCAGTGGTTGAGCGGCCTAAGCAGCGTTTACCCTCCACCCGAACAAATAGTTCGAATCCATTTACCCACTCTATTCCCATATCCTTCAATCACCTTTTCCTTTTTCCACCTATAACAAAGTGTGACAACTTATGTGTGACACATGTGTGACAACTAGATTGTGTCAACTGTGCGCTCGATGCAAGACTTCATATACCAGTGGATTTCTCACGGCACCTGGTAACTCAGAGAATATGACCTCTCTCTTACCTTTCTCTTTCATCTTCATGGTTCTCGGACTCAATTCTGCTTTTTTCGCTATACCTATTTCTTTTGCTTTCCTTCCCTCTTCAGCTCCTCCCCCTGTATTTAACGTTGCAGTCAGGTAAGAGGCGATGCGAGGCAGGACACGGCGTGACCTGGCTTGGTCTGGCGAGAAAAGAAGCCATTGAGAGCTGCAGACTACATTTACCAGTGTTTCCCCTTGCTTCCACCCACTCCCTCACGCGCTCCAGCCCCATTTACCTTTCCACGAACCCCTCCTCTTCGTCACCTGCTCACTCCCAGCACTCCCTTCTGCCCCTCTGAACTTGTATCCTCCCCTCCCCTCACTCTGATGTTACTCACCTCACTCTTAACCCTCCATCCACTCTCACCTCACTCCTACTGACTTGACCCATGGGTGGGTGGCCTTAACCTGTTTCCCTCTGATTCATGGTATAGAATCAGAACCACAATAAAATTCTGACAGGGCTAGACAGACTGGATGCAGGGAGGATGTTTCCCCTGGCTGGCGGGTCTAGAACGAGGGGTCACAGTCTCAGGATACGGGGGTAGGATATTTAGGACTGAGATGAGGAGAAATTTCTTCACTCAGAGGGTGGTGAACCTGTGGAATTCTCTACCACAGAAGGCTGTGGTGGCCAAGTCACTGAATATATTTAAGAAGGAGATAGATAGATTTCTAGACACAAAAGGCATCAAGGGGTATGGGGAGAGAGCGGGAATACGGTATTGAGATAGAGGATCAGCCATGATCATATTGAATGGCGGAGCAGGCTCGAAGGGCCGAATGGCCGACTCCTGCTCCTATTTTTCTATGTTTCTAACTAATAAACACTGTTGGTAACCCTGCAAATAAAACCTCTCTCCTGTGCACTGATTAAATACCCCCGCTATGCAGTCTCGACCTCTCATTAGCACATGGTAGCTGTTTATTGCCTCGTACCACTCAGGGCCAATGCTTATCCTTTCATTTTATTTTTGAGTAGGAGTTTAGTTAAAAGTGACAAATAGCTTATTCCCACAATATAGTTTGAGGTCAAGACCTTTGAGGCTTTCTAAAATCATATCGTGAGGAGTGGAATAAATTAAATTTGTACATAGAGAATAAATTTGTGAACACTTCACTGCAACAGCTTCAGAAGCACCTCAATTCCTGTTACGTAATTTGTCCCTTGTAGCTTCCTCCCTAATAGGGAGACTATTTATAAATACACTATCTGTAACACGACCATCACTTTAATCGTTTGCTCCATTGTTTGTAAAAACAACCTTGGAGATTTGGTTTGAATGGATCGTTTAAAGAGAATAATTTTAGGCGGGTTTGTTTATAATTACATTGGTCTTTCCAAAATGCGACCAGTCATTAATCTAATTATCAGGGATCTAATTAGAGCAGCGAGGGCACTGTAGCAATATGCCTCCTCCAAGCTTCCTGCTGTGCCAAGTATAATGGCCTCAAATTTCCCACTACTTTTAGCAGGCTCAGGGAGCAATGGTTGTGGCGGAAACCTTGGGCTCGATTTTGTCATTGGGGCGGGCTGGGGTCGTGTCATCCACTTTTCGTGTTAGCCACCCAACTCCAATTGGATGTGGGAGAATTATTCGATTTTCCCCTAATTGGGCAATTGAGTTCCAGCATGTGGGAACCCATGACCCAATTAGTTTTTTCAGTCTGAAAGTCGTCTCTGATGATGTCATCATTGCTGCTGCATTTAAGGTCTGCAAAGACTAGGAAGCTTTTGGCCTTTGCTGTGAGAGGGACCTGGAGGCAAAATGAGCAGCAAGAGACCTAAGTCTGCTCCCAGATTTTTTTTGTACCACCACCACCACCTCTAAAGTTCCACAACAATGGTTATGCCTGCTAAAAGTTCCCCCAGAATGATGATTGATCAAATCTCCTTCTTAATAGTGGAGCTGCAGCTGATAGTCAGCAATCCAAGTGTGCTACCACCAGGTTTCACCGTCGTGTTTCAGAGGAGGCGTGCATCACGTCGGAAAAGTCTTAAAATTAGAAAGGCCTCTCAAAATGGGATGATAGAGGCAATTAAGTGGTTGTTGAGGGCCTTAAGGGCCTACCCGCCTCTTGGGGACGGAGACGGGATCAGAAACCACGCATTTGGGAAAATTGCTCGGAGGCGGGATGGAAGCGGGGTCGGGCCCGCCCGCCATTTTTTGCAATTTTAACACCCCACACGCCTCCATTCCCGCCTCCTCGGGCCTGGCAAAATCGAGCCCCTTTACTGGAATGGATTTTGGGCACCGACCCATTCTTGCCGAGTTTACACCCCGTTTTGATCCTGACAAAACTTCGGGCAGATGCTTACAGTGCCTGTCCCTTTTGTAGCAGATGTAAGCCAATCAAATAGTTGTGACATTATGATGCCTAATGTCCAATTTCGCTCCATTACTGCTCCCATTGGATAGTGGGTAAGTAAACAACTGTATAAATGAGGTGTGTGATCAGCTGATCCTGGCTTTACTTAAAGGAACTCCTAGCCTGAACTTTCACTGATCGCTCAGCATTTACTGGTTTGATTTGGATGTATTTTTAGTTGGTGAGCTGCTGAGATCTGCTACAAGTGGCTAGAGTGAGGGAATCTCTGGTAATCTATAAATTTTGCCTATTGCCCCCAAAACATTGAAACCAAGGGGGGAGTTTTCCCAGCCCTGGGGAGGCGGTTATGGAGGCGGGACTGCCGGGAAAATGGCAGAAACTGGGAGCGGGTACCGAACCCGCTCCCAACCCGCCTCCGTACCATCTTCCCGGGAGGCGGGTCCCCGAGTCGCGCAGGGACCCGTCTCCTCGAAGCGGGAAGGGGATTACAGCCATTTAACTGCCTGTTAACAGGTAGTTAACAGGCAGTTAAGAGGCTTATCCCCATTTTACCCCTGTGAGTGTGGGCTTCCCGATGGCTGCGAACCTCGCCAGGGTCAGCGAGGCGAGCAGTGGGTCTGCGGGGTTGAGAGGGATCGAAAAGTGCGCTGTGGAGGTGAGTGATGGGTGCAAGTGTGGACAGGTAAGTATGAGAGGTGAGTGTAAAGTGTTGGAAAAAGTTTACTTACCTTTGTTTCTTCCTGCAGGCTTCAACCCTTGGGGATCTCCGCGGAGGCTCCTCATCTCAATTTAGGGAGCTAGGTTGGAAGCTGAGAGCCAGTACAAACTATGTTGTAATTTCTGGTTTGTTGCCGGTGCCACGTGCTAGCGAGTTGAGGAACAGGGAGAGAGTGCAGATAAACACGTGGCTGCAGGGATGGTGTAGGGGGGAGGGTTTCAGTTATGTGGATAATTGGAGCACATTCTGGGGAAGGTGGGACCTGTACAAACAGGACGGTTTGCACCTGAACCAGAGGGGCACCAATATCCTGGGAGGGAAATTTGCTACGGCTCTTCGGGGGGGTTTAAACTAATTTGTCAGGGGGATGGGAAAAAGGGCTGTAGTCCACGAGCCAGTGGTGAGTGTAGGGAGGTACTGAGGAGGGTATCAAGGTCGCAGGAATGTACCGGCAGACAGGAAGATGGCTTGAAGTGTGTCTACTTCAATGCAAGGAGCATCCGGAATAAGGTAGGAGAACTTGGAGCGTGGATTGGTACTTGGGACTACGATGTGGTGGCCGTTACGGAGACATGGTTAGAACAGGGACAGGAATGGTTGTTGGAAGTTCCGGGGTATAGATGTTTCAATAAGAGTAGGGAAGTTGGTAAGAAAGGTGGAGGAGTAGCATTGTTAATCAAGGATAGTTTAACAGCGGCAGAAAGGCAGTTCGAGGGGGATCTGCCGTCTGAGGTAATATGGGCTGAAGTTAGAAATAGGAAAGGAGCGGTCACGTTGTTAGGAGTTTTCTACAGGCCCCCAAATAGTAATAAAGATGTGGAGGAAGAAATTGCAAAGCAGATTATGAATAGGTGTGGAGGTCACAGAGTAGTTGTCATGGGTGACTTCAACTTTCCAAATATTGATTGGAACCTTTATAGGTCAAACAGTTCGGATGGGATAGTTTTTGCACAGTGTGTGCAGGAGGGTTTCCTGACACAATATGTGGATAGGCCGACAAGAGGTGGGGCCACGTTGGATTTGGTACTGGGTAATGAACCGGGCCAAGTGTTTGATTTGTATGTGGGAGAGCACTTTGGAGATAGTGACCACAATTCGGTAACTTTCACTATTACAATGGAGAGGGATAGGGCCATACGGCAGGGCAGGGTTTATAATTGGGGGAGGGGTAATTATGATGCGATTAGGGAGTATAAGATGGGAACA
This sequence comes from Squalus acanthias, assembly GCA_030390025.1. NCBI lineage: Eukaryota > Metazoa > Chordata > Chondrichthyes > Squaliformes > Squalidae > Squalus > Squalus acanthias. Next base: position 16,254,806 of record CM059428.1, read on the forward strand.
GAAACTATCAGGGAAAGGCACAAACGAAAAGTGGAGCTTTTTCATGGAGCAATTACTGCGTGTCCTTGATAGGTATGTCCCTGTCAGGCAGGGAGGAAATGGCCGAGTGAGAGAACCATGGTTCACAAAAGAGGTTGAATGTCTAGTCAAGAGGAAAAAGGAAGCGTATGTAAGGATGAGAAAACAAGGTTCAGTTGGGTCGATTGAGGGGTACAAGGTAGCAAGGAATGAGCTAAAAAAAGAGCTTAGGAGAGCTAGGAGGGGGCATGAGAAGTCCTTGGCGGGTCGGATCAAGAAAAACCCCAAGGCTTTTTACTCTTATGTGAGAAATAAAAGAATGACCAGGGTGAGGGTAGGGCCGGTCAAGGACAGTAGTGGGAACTTGTGCATGGAGTCAGAAGAGATAGGAGAGGTGATGAATGAATACTTTTCGTCAGTGTTCACCGAGGAGAGGGGCCATGTTCTTGAGGATGAGAGTGTGATAAAGGTGGATAGGCTGGAGGTGGTAGATGTTCTGAGGGAAGATGTTTTAGCAATTTTGAAGAACCTGAGGGTCGATAAGTCCCCTGGGCCAGATGGGATATATCCTAGGATTCTTTGGGAGGCAAGGGAGGAGATTGCAGAGCCTCTGGCTTTGATCTTTGGGTCCTCACTGTCCACGGGGATGGTGCCAGAGGACTGGAGAATGTTGTTCCTCTCTTCAAGAAAGGAAATAGGAATGACCCTGGTAATTATAGGCCGGTTAGTCTTACTTCGGTGGTTGGTAAGATAATGGAAAAGGTCCTGAGGGATAGGATTTATGACCATTTGGAAAGGGGCAACTTAATCAGGGATAGTCAACACGGATTTGTGAAGGGTAAGTCTTGCCTAACAAATTTGATTGAATTCTTTGAGGAGGTAACTAAGTGTGTAGATGAAGGTAGAGCAGTTGATGTCGTATACATGGATTTTAGTAAGGCGTTTGATAAGGTTCCCCATGGTCGTCTCATGAAGAAAGTAAGGAGTTGTGGGATAGAGGGAAATTTGGCCGATTGGATAAGTAACTGGCTATCTCATAGAAGGCAGAGGGTGGTGGTGGATGGAACATTTTCGGACTGGAGACCAGTTACCAGCGGTGTGCCACAGGGGTCGGTGCTGGGTCCTCTGCTGTTTGTGATTTTTATCAATGACTTGGAGGAGGGGACTGAAGGGTGGATCAGTAAATTTGCTGATGACACCAAGATTGGTGGAGTAGTGGATGAGGTGGAGGGCAGTTTTAGGCTGCAAAGAGACATTGATAGGATGCAGAGCTGGGCCGAAAAATGGCAGATGGAATTTAACCCTGATAAGTGCGAGGTGATTCATTTTGGTAGGGCAAATTTGAATAAGGATTACAGGGTCAACGGCAGGGTTCTGAGGAACGTGGAGGAGCAGAGGGATCTGGGGGTTCATATCCACAGATCTCTGAAGGTTGCCACTCAAGTGGATAGAGCAGTAAAGAAGGCCTATGGTGTGTTGGCGTTTATTAACAGAGGGTTTGAGTTTAAGAACCGTGAGGTTATGCTGCAACTGTACAGGACCTTGGTGAGACCACATTTGGAATATTGTGTGCAGTTCTGGTCACCTCACTATAGGAAGGACGTGGAAGCATTGGAAAGAGTGCAAAGGAGATTTACCAGGATGCTGCCTGGTTTGGGGGGGAGGTCTTATGAGGAAAGATTGAGGGAGTTGGGGCTTTTCTCTTTAGAGCGGAGGAGGATGAGAGGCGACTTAATAGAGGTTTATAAGATGATGAGGGGGATAGATAGAGTGGATGTTCAGAGACTATTTCCTCGGGTAGAGGCAGCTGTTACAAGGGGGCATAACTATATAAGGTGCATGGGGGGAGATATAGAAGGGATGTCCGAGGTAGATTCTTTACTCAGAGAGTGGTTGGGGTGTGGAATGGACTGCCTGCTGTGATAGTGGAGTCGGACACTTTAGGAACTTTCAAGCGGTTATTGGATAAGCACATGGAGCACACCAGAGTGATAGGGAGTGTGATAGCTTGATCTTGGTCTCGGACAATGCTCGGCACAACATCGAGGGCCGAAGGGCCTGTACTGTGCTGTACTGTTCTATGTATCTATGACAGAGATGACAGAATGGCTGCTGCATTCTCAGATGCAGCAGCCATCTGATTTCTGCTGAGGAAAGAGGTTTGGTGAGTCTTCAGTGCAAGGGCGCACCTTAGAACAGAGATTGTCAGTGTTTGACAGCTTCTCAAAGCTGTCAAACGCTGACAATTCATCTGTCAAAAATTTTCGACAGATGAAACATCATACGCTGACATCCTCTGTCACCGGCTTTCCCTTAATTGGTCGGATAAGCCCGCAGGGTGGGCTTAACAAGGTCAATCAAGGGAAAATAGCGTGGGTTGGCCGGACGTCGTTGGGGGCGGGACTAAAACCCGACAAGCAGCAGTCCCGCCCCCAACGTGCCCCCCATTGACAAAATCCAGCCCCAAGGGTTTCCCTGTGGGGATCCCAATTTCTATCATGTTGGTGGAAGAGTAGGAAGATTCCCAAAGACTTGCATTTCTATAGCACCTTTCACGATCTCAGGACGTCCCAAAGCACTTTACAGCCAATTAAGTACTTTTTGAAATGTAGTCACAGCCAATTTGCGCACAGCAAGCTCCCACAAACAGCAATGTGATAATGGCCAGAGAGTCTGTTTTTGGTGATGTTGATTGAGGGTTTAAATATTGGCCATACACCAGGGATAACTCCCCTGCTCTTCTTCGAAATAGTGCCATGGGATCTTTTACATCCACCTGAGAGGGCAGACGGGGCCTCAGTTTAACGTCTCATCTGAAAGACGGCACCTCCGACAGTGCAGCACTCCCTCAGCACTGCACTGGAGTGTCAGCCTAGATTTTTGTACTCACGTCTTTGGGGTGGGACTTGAATCCACAACCTTCTGACTCAGAGGTGAGAGTGCTACCAACTGAGCCACAGCTGACAGTGTAAAGGTGTATCAGGAAGCATAGGAGAAGGCTAAAGCCAACCTGTCAATATCCATTACTATGTGTTTATAAGCGCAGCAGCTTGTACAAAGGCACAAGTCAGGAGTTGTGCTTCAGGAAGCCTTGGATAATCTGGCCGGAATTTTCTGTACCTGGGCGGGTCGGTGTGGCGGGTCGCGACCCCATTGCTGCTTCCATCTCGCTGCAGAAAAAGACTTTCTGATAAAGGGCCCTATTAAGCTCGCTCTGCGCGTTATCCAGCCCAATTAAATGGTGCGGGTCAGATGACGTCATCCATGATGCGTTTGCAGCTGGTATATTTAAAGGAGCCGTGGCCACATTGCATTTGAAGGTTCATCTAGGAGTGTGCAGGCTGCACACTGGAGGTTTTTATTGCTCCAAACAGTTGGAGAGATGGCTGCACAGGGGGAGAGAGCTGCACCCAGGTTCTCCGATGACTCCCTCCATATACTTGTGGAGGGAGTCAGAGCTCGCAGGGAGGTCCTCTTCCCTTCCAATGGGCGGAAGAGACCTCCCCAGGAGACCAAGACAGTCTGGTTGCACATTGCAGAGGTGGTTAACAGCAGGGATGTGTTCAGGAGGACCTGGGTGCAGTGCCGCAAACGTTTCAATGATCTCATTAGATCAGGAAAGATGAGTACAAAGCCACACTCAACTTCATCCTGCTGCGCCTCTCATCACATCCCCATCACTCTGCCTTCCCAACCCTACTCCTGCACATCCTTACTCACACCAACATACCTTATACGTCCATCCATCCCTCTCTCTGTAGCTACATTATCACATCCCCATCTCACTAGCCACCCCTCACACTCACCCTCATCCTAGTGCAATCATACCAACTAACAACACACAAGAGGCCATTTGGCTTTGCCACCCCAATCCATCACAGTCTCCCTCTAAAGATGTAACCCATCCATTCCTTACACTCATTCCATCACGCTCATTCAACCTTCTCTTCTTTCCCTCCTTGCAGGAGAAGAGAGCGCACAATAAGAGGGAGAGGGAGAGAAGCGGAGGTGGGCCTCCACAATTTGCCACCCTCACAACAGCAGAGGAAGCTGCGTTAGAAGTATCGGGAGTGGCCGAGCAGCTGGAGGTGGGAGACGTGAGAGAGGGGGACATCTCAGCAACCTGATGACAGAATTACATATCATACAACTACAGCAGTCACTCATATGGGGTCAGACGTCATCATGTGCATAATGGCATGTGCACCCATTCGTCATATGGCATATATCTTTTACTCTCCCACAGGTCCATCAAGAGCATCCCGCCCCCCCCCCCCCCCCCCCCCCGACTGTACAGGAGGAAGAGCAAGACCACTCCTCAGAGGAACCTCCAGCCTCTGAGGGCGCAGCATCACCAGATATGAGCGCACCCAGCACCAGCGCAGAGACGCACACCTCGGTCAGTGCAATGCGAGATAGAGTAATGTTATCACCTGGTGTCTCACAACTCACAAATGAGCAAGGAGGAGATGGTGGAGACAGGGACAGCAGTGGAGACTCCTCGCCTGGAGGGTGCAGGACACTCCCAGCTCTGCTCAGCTGCATGCAGACGCTGAGCCTCGGGGGCCATCCAGAAAGAGGGCAATCCTGGAGGTGCAGCAATAAGTGCAGGAGGCTCTGACAGGTTTTGCGAGTGCGATGTCTGCAAATGTGCAGAGAATGGAGGAGTCCATCTCCTCCATGAGCACCACCGGTGTCACAGGTGATAGCGACTGTAGGCTCTTCTGTGGAAAGGATGGCCACCTGCAAGGAGCAGCTAATGCGCCACTCACAGGAGCACATGCTACCTATGGAGAATAGATGGCTATCTAGGGAGAATAGATGGCTATCTATGGAGAATCGATGGCTATCTATGGAGCATAGATGACAGAGGCTCATAGACCTCCTGTCTAGGAGGGATGTCAGTGTAGATGTGGGTCCTCATGGCCCCACTGATGTGCAGCAAGGTGCTCTGCAGCTCCTTGCTAGCAGGGAGGTGCAGGGTGGCCCATGAGAGGGATGACGGTGAGAGGGGAGAGGGAAGTGTGGGCTCCTCTTAAAGCGCTTACACTTCTACCCCGTTGCCACCCTCTCAGTCAGAGTCCCAGATGGCTCCTCGGATCGTGATGGCCGAGTCTGCCCCTGCACAGTCGCAGGAGGAGCAGACTTTGGCGGGGCCGTCACAGGCTCCAAAACCCAGAGAACGTCCGCCAAGAGTGTCTAAGCAGTCGCAGCAGGGAAGTGAGCAGACTGCTTCTACTCTGCTGAAGCCACAGGGGTAGCACCTCGTAGAAGCACGCGGAAGAGAAAGATGACACACAAGTAGATTCACAAGGGTAGCCACTTGGGTGTTTGATTCAATGTTAATGGCAAGATTCCATTAATGTATTGTCAACCATCAAAACCTTTATTTTCACCACTTTGCCATCTTGGACACATTTTTGTGCACTTTTGGAAGTGGCTTAGTGAGTTGGAGTGAATGGTGAGACATAACAGAACCTCCAGCAATGGTGGTCAGTGTGAAAGGAATGGCTTGGTTATTGCAGGGATTCTTTATGGCGTTGGGTGTGGGGTGGTACCAACCTGACACAGCATGTGGCAGCCATATGGGTGTACAGCGTAAAGTTAAGTAAATCTGGACATGATGAGGCCATCCCTGGCCTCCAGGGCAGCAATGTGCTCGGGTGCTGATGCCCTGTGTCCTGTGCAGCATCAGGTGGTTGCGGAGAAGGTTGGTGCTGTTGTTGGTGCTGCTGGTGTTGGGGCTCATCATGGTCCGATTCTGAGGACCAAGGTGAGACAGTATAAACGGTACCCATGCTGATGGAATAGATGGCAGGTCAAGTAGAGTTGACAGATGCAATCTGTCAATGGTGAGAGAGGTTCTTCCGATGAGGTGACACTGGATGGAGACTTTGCTGGAAACACTTGCAGCCTGCAGAAAGTTAAATCTGTGCTAGCAATGTAGTCAGCAACAGCTTCTGCCTGAGGAAAGTGATCATCTGTCAGATGGGAGCTTTTACTGTACATTTGATGGTGTCAAGTAATCAGCTGGAGCAATGGCCATGGAACTCCCGCCTCAGGTTGACAGACGTGGTTCCCGAGCTGCGTGAAGCCCGTGGCCATGCAGGCAAATTTGAAATGTAAGGGGGAAAAGGCTCTTAAGCGCCTGACAACAAACTTATAATGATTTGAATTCGGTCGCCCGCCTCTGCCGGTCGGGTCGCTGCCGCACCGGCAAATGCGTCCGAGGGAAAGGCGCGTGGGGGCTGGATGACGGCAGGTTCCCGACCCGCTCTGACATTTTTCAAATTTCCCACCCGACCCGCCTCCGATCGTGCCCGCACGGACCCCAGAAAATTCCGGCCACTGTGTCAGCATCTGGACCCAGACCTTCAGCCCATATCCAGTGTTCGAACAGCACTGCCAATGGCAGTAAAAGTGACTCAACCCCTCTCAACTTTTATGACACTGGCTTCTTCCGGGCTGCCACCAGGGGCTTGTGGAATCTTACTCAAGGTGCAATCTGTGCCTGCATTTGCCAGGTGATGGATTCCCTCTTTAGGAAAGCTGGGGACTTCATCAATTTTGGTCTGATAGCATGGCAATTGGATGAAAGGGTGATACAATTCTCCAAAGGCAATAGATAGGACCCATGTTGCCTTGCCAGCCCCGTCCATTAACCCAATGAATTTCCTAAACAGAAAGGAATCTCACTCCCTCAATGTCCAACTGGTATGTGACCAGCAGCATAGAATTCGTCACGTGAATGCCTGCTTTTCTGGAAGTTATCACACTGTCTTTGTCATGCGGCAGGCTAGCCTGCTAACTCTTTTTAGGGAAGATATGAAGGTGTACGGATGGTTCTTGATCTACAAGGTGTACCTGTTGCTTCTCTGGCCGATGACTCCGCTTCAAGTGCCTGCCTCAGCAGCTGAACGTTGTTACAACGAGGCACAGGCATCCACCAGAGTGGTCAAAGAGAGGTCTATTGGAGTACTGAAGGGATGATTCCAACGCTTTGATAGGTCTGGAGGGGCACTACAGTATTCCTCTAGGTGGGCTGGTCACATCTTGGTGGCTTGTTTTCTAGTGTGATGGAATACTCTCCACTTGCCTGGATGAGTGCAGCTCCAACAACACTCAAGAAGCTCGACACCATCCAGGACAAAGCAGCCCGCTTGATTGGCACCCCATCCACCACCTTAAACATTCACTCCCTCCACCACCGGCGTACCGTGTACCATCTACAAGATGCACTGCAGCAACTCGCCAAGGCTTCTTCGGCAGCACCTCCCAAACCCTCGACCTCTTCCACCTAGAAGGACAAGGGCAGCAGGCGCAAGGGAACACCACCACCTCCAAGTTCCCCTCCAAGTCACACACCATCCTGACTTGGAAGTATATCGCCGATCCTTCATCGTCGCTGGGTCATAATCCTGGAACTCCCTCCCTAACAGCACTGTGGGAGTACCTTCACCACACGGACTGCAGCGGTTCAAGAAGGCGGCTCACCACCACCTCCTCAAGGGCAACTAGGGATGGGCAATAAATGCTGGCCTTGCCAGCGATGCCCACATCCCATAAGCGAATAAAAAAAAACTTCACAACTTCGCTCTGCAGGAAGATCTGGAACTGCAGCCCTGGAAGAGGAAGGCTTGGCTGCTGTGGAGGCAGAAAAAGCTGCAACCCAAACTCACTCATGAGCATCTGGAATTAGAGGAGTCTACAGTCCCAGCTGCCTGATGTTCTCCCGGGATTGACGTCACTACCCTGTCGACACAGCCCTCGCTATAGCCCTGATTTTAACTCGGAGCGCTTTCAGGGTGGGCGGGGTGCGGGCCGGGCGAGAGTCCTCCTCGGCGTGAGGTCTAGGTCATTTTAACTCCTGGGCCTCATTTAAATACATCTCAACTACCTCCCGCCCGAAGCTGGTGGGAATGATGCCAGGGCCAGCGGGCGGCAGCCCCATGACATCAGGGAACCAAGGGAACGGTCCCCGCATAGCTGCCTCTACGAAGTGAGCTCTAAGAGGTAGGATTGGACAAGTGAATAATCCTTACAATCGAGTGTTATTACAGCTCCTCATGGTCGTCGGGTGAGACTCTGGGTCTGTGATGCGTTCAGATGTAGCTGGCCCGAACACTCTAATGTGAATCACTGATTAACTAGCTTAACTCGGGCGTTTACGAAAATCTGTCATTTTAAGTATCATCTCTTTGTTTACAGTTACAATGTCAAGTTATGCTGAACTTTTATTGGTTTTACAGTTCAAGTGGAACTTTACTTTCTTGATACTTTTATATATCTTGAAATAAAAGCCATTTTTATTCACACTGATATCTCTAATGTCATCATTTCCCCCATTCAGTCAGCCTTTCAGTCTCATCTCAAGTCGATAGAAGGGCAGATTTTCCTCTTCATTGCACTGAATGTGAGTAATGATACCAATAGGGTATGCCACATAAGATTTAAAATTTACAGCAGGACTCAAAGTAATTGTAACTGTTGTCCGCCTTCCCTTGATTAAATTGTTATTTTAATTCCACCAGCATAAAAGATGCCCCACAGGGTCAAACCTACATTGGAATTTGTGAACTAACTAATCTTACCCAATGCAACCTCAATGTCCAGACTACCATTTACAACATGTAGAAATCTGGCAAAAAGATTACCGACAGTTCGAATATTACCCTACCCGTATTTCTCTGTAAGATGTTCTCTATGATCAGAAGGCATGTGCATGGAAAGGCTTTTTCAAGCTGGCTTTTTCAATGACAACACAGACATAAAGGATAGAAACAGCAAAGCTATTTCCCCTGACATTGAGTATAATATAGTTATTCTGCCTGACATACAGCAACACATATTCATCACATGCCGAGTGGATGATCCATATCGACCTCCTCCTGAGGTCCCCACCACCACTGAAGCCAGTCTTCAGCCAATTCGATTCACTCCACGTGATATCAAGAAACGGCTGAGCGCACTGAATACAGCAAAGGCTGTGGGCCCCGACAACATCCCGGCTGACGTGCTGAAGACTTGTGCTCCAGGACTAGCCGCGCCTCTAGCCAAGCTGTTCCAGTACAGCTACAGCACTGGCATCTATCCGACAATGTGGAAAACTGCCCAGGTATGTCCTGTCCACAAAAAGCAGGACAAATCCTATCAGACCAATTACCGCCCCATCAGTCTACTCTCAATCATCAGCAAAGTGATGGAAGGTGTCATCGACAGTGCTATCAAGCAGCACTTACTCACCAATAACCTGCTCACTGATGCCCAGTTTGGGTTCGCCAGGACCACTCGGCTCCAGACCTCATTACAGCCTTGGTCCAAACATGGACAAAAGAGCTGAATTCCAGAGGTGAGGTGAGAGTGACTGCCCTTGACATCAAGGCAGCATTTGACCGAGTGTGACATCAAGGAGCCCGAGTAAAACTGAAGTCAATGGGAATCGGGGGGGCAAACTCTCCACTGGCTGGAGTCAGAGCTAGCACAAAGGAAGATGGTTGTGGTGGTTAGAGGTCAATCATCACAGCCCCAGGACATCGCTGCAGGAGTTCCTCAGGGCAGTGTCCTCGGCCCAACCATCTTCAGCTGCTTCATCAATGACCTTCCCTCCATCATAAAGTCAGAAGTGGGGATGTTCGCTGATGACTGCACAGTGTTCAGTGCCATTCGCAACACCTCAGATAATGAAGCAGTCCATGCCCGCATGCAGCAAGACCTGGACGACATTCAGGCTTGGGCTGATAAGTGGCAAGTAACATTCACGCCACACAAGTGCCAGGCAAAGACTATCTCCAACAAGCGAGAGTCTAACCACCACCCCTTGACATTCAACGGCATTACCATCGCTGAATCCCCCATCATCAATATCCTGGGGGTCACCATTGACCAGAAACTTAACTGGACCAGCCACATAAATACTGTGGCTGCAAGAGCAGGTCAGAGACTGGGTATTCTGCAGTGAGTGACTCATCTCCTGACTCCCCAAAGCCTTTCCAACATCTACAAGGCACAAGTAAGGAGTGTGATGGAATACTCTCCACTTGCCTAGATGAGTGCAGCTCTAACAACACTCAAGAAGCTCGACACCATCCAGGACAAAGCAGCCCATTTGATTGGCACCCCATTCACCACCTTAAACATTCACTCCCTCCACCACCGGCGTACCGTGGCTGCAGTGTGTACCATCTACAAGATGCACTACAGCAACTCGCCAAGGCTTCTTCGGCAGCACCTCCCAAACCCGCGACCTCTACCACCTAGAAGAACAAGGGCAGCAGGCACATGGGAGCACCACCACCTCCAAGTTCCCCTCCAAGTCACACACCATCCTGACTTGGAAAATATCGCTGATCCTTCATCATTGCTGGGTCAAAATCCTGGAACTCCCTCCCTAACAGAACTGTGGGAGTACCTTCACCACACGGACTGCAGCGGTTCAAGAAGCGGCTCACCACCACCTTCTCAAGGGCAATTAGGGATGGGCAATAAATGCTGGCCTTGCCAGTGGCGCCCACATCCCATAAACGAATAAAAAATAACATTCTATGAGCAGTCGCTGCCTCCCTCGAGGTTCCTCTGGCGGGTTTGCTGATGCGTGGGCCTCCCAATTTTTTAAGTTAAAATAGAGTTGCGGCGCCATTACATCGTCGAGCTGCGACTTTTGAATGTCAAATAGACCCCTGCCTGCCTGGGGCGGGCTGCCCTCCCGAACAAGTTTTTTACTGAGTGAAAATGGTAGCAGGAGGGAAAAGAAGAAGCGTCAGGATTTTCCTGCTGGTTGCCAGACTGTGCTCCTGCAGCAGGAGGTGGCTAATGCTTCACACTCAGCAACCCTACAGCCGGCAGAGGCCCACCATCTTCACCGTCTCCTAGAGCCATCTCCATCAGCTCTTCACAGGGAGTGAGCTGCCTGCTGTCTCCCCCTGATGACCTGCCTCTCATGAGGTTCCTGCACCATCTTCTGCTACAAGAATACCCATACCAAGAGAAGGTAGGTGTCTTGAAATATTCAATGAATCCCTGGTGTCAGCAGACAGCTAATGTTACGGCTGCATATAGCGACACCACTATTCCCGGCCAGCATGGAGATGATTGGGTACTTCCCCCGTCAATCACGCCTGGAGACCGCACTGCTGTAGGTAACTGAGATTGATTTTACGCACATAATTTGTAGATAGCTATCCTCCACTGACTGCATTTTGCTGGTGAAATCATCTTGCTTTTAGCAGGAGATGTTGCTGCAGTTTCGGTCATGAGTTCTGTTTGCTGTAGTTCGTGGAGACTCTTTTTAAATAGACTCTGTGGACTGTTTGCTGAGTAAATAGAGTGTTTGCTGTAGTGTGCTGTTTAAATAGACTCTGTTTGCTGTTTGGTGATTAAATAGACTTTGTTTTCTGTAAATTAGACTGTTATAAGTCTGGCCGTAAGTCCCGCTCCGCCTGCAACTCATTGGCTGACACAGTGTAACTCACTGGCTGACAGTGGTGTCAATACACTGTTCTTTATTAGGCATGGGAACGCATAGCGCACATATAATTTACCTACCTCATGTACCTTAAACTTAAACATAGAGTCATAACGGCACAGAAGGAGGCCATTCGGGGGATGCGGAGCTGCTGGTGTGTGAGAAAAACAAGTCTCAATGGCTGATGAGAGAGACACACGAGCAAGACCAATCTTGCTGAAATATTAATTGTGAGGGTTTTGGTTGAATTGAAAGGGTAAATGATTGTGTTGTTACAACGACAAGAGAGAATCCAAGAGCTGAAGGACCATAGGACCAATTTTATATATATATATATATAAAAATCACGTTTTTCAATGAAGGGTTTAGACCTTGGAGATGAAAAGGGAGACTAAATGGGACGAGTGGAGTGGGGACTTGGGAGACAAAAGATGTCCCAGTAATAAAGAAATAATAAAGTAGAGGAAGAAAACTGGGTCTTATGGAAACAAGGTTTCCAACCAAATGAGAGGCAATGAACACAGTTTGGCTGAGACAGCAATGATGGCAGTAGAATCCCAAACTTGAGAAAAACAAGAAGGAATATTACATAGAATTTTACAGAAACAGGCCATTCGGCCCAATTGGTTTATGTTCCACACGAGCCTCCTCCCATCTTACTTCATCTCAACCAATCAGCATATCTATCTATTCCTTTCTCCCTCATGTACTTATCTAGCTTCCCCTTAAATGCATCTATGCTATTCGCCTCAACCACTCGATGTGGTAGCGAGCTCCACATTCTCACCACACTCTGGAGATAAAAACACAACGTTGAAATGTTTCTGTTTTATCTTTAGTTATTTATTTAGCTCTTTTCTTTTAAAACATTCCTTGATTTGCTCTCTCAAATCTCTTCAAATGAAAAGAAATGAATTGGAAACGGAGGTTGGTTATAGTCGGACATAAAGCAGAAAAGACAAGCACAGTGCTCTCGTTAATGCCCCCAACACCCTTCCTGAAAGGAAATCACTCGAAGCAGCAACCCTGTCAATTGTACTCCAAAAGACTTTATTTAAAAGTCGTCAGGAAATGTCGACATTTATTAACTATGGTTTTTCCTTGCACATTCAAGGCCAGTCGCATACTATACATTTTCAATTAAGCTCTGCACAATGATTTTTCATGGATCCATTGAGGAAAACACTAGCCATAGCAACTTTAGGTGTCCATGTGGAAATCAGTCAAGCCTTTGACCTTATATAGCTTTTATTATCCCCCACCATGCCTGTAGAAAGAAATAATGCTTTCCATCTGTGCATCTTGCCTCTGTTGATAAAAACGATAAAAACTAAATGTTCTTCTACCTCAACATACGGCTTCACCATATTATCACCATTAATGGCAAACAGACTTCAGTAAACTAACTACATTTTGCTGGTTCTAGTCATATTGGTTTTATTTCATTAACATCTTTAATAGACACCTGACTCCCTTTTCTTACTATATAATCCATAAGTAGTTCTAAGTTTGCATGCTATTTTTGGGGGTTGATTTTACTGAGAACAATAGCTGAGGAGACTCGAGAGCTCATTGTGAAAGGGCACGATTGCTGTCAAATATGAGTAAAGAAGGTAATTACCATTTGAGTAGTCTGAGGTACAGTGGGAATCTTTAGGTTTCATAACTTACAAGTAATGCTGATGATATTACAGAACCTCACTTCAGGGGTGGCTGGAGGGGTCGTGATTGTCAACAGCATTTTTTATTGTTCGGGTCATTGACGTAGCACACAAAGACATGATGGTATGAATATAAGTACTAGTTTGTGCGTGGTAGGGTGTGGGTGTTGAAATAATTCAACTTGAGACATTGAGAAGCACAACCTTTCGGTGCATGAATCACATCTTCCTGGTGAATTATGATATACTGCAGCTCATAGCTTACCATCAGCTTTTCCATCTATCTTCTCTCTCTTATAACTTAACTTCCGAGCCTAGAACTTCCACTCTTTGATGGGGAGGTTATCAGTTGTCTCGTGAGCAGAGAGGCTAAAAATTGAGCAACAAACTGTCTCTGCCAGCTTTCCGCCCCTTGATGTTCCAGTTGGAGGGGGGCTTCTTCCACCCCCACTCCTCCATCCCAAAGTCAGTTTTAGGGTTTGCTGGGGGCAGAGGGTTCTTGGATTCCTCTGGAAATACCACCAGATAAACCATCAATGCAGTATTCTGTCTATATATATATCAAGGCTATCGTGAGTCACCTTATACGAATTCAAGTGGCAATCGATTCTAGTCTGGGTCCACCAATGAGGGAGGAAGAATCTTAGCCTTTGGCCACACCAACCTGACCTACTCCCATTGAGCATTAAGCTGCTGCTGTGAAATCCCACCAGGTTCATGGGGTGGGTGGTCCCTGTGGAGCCGAATTGGTAAATGAGCCTGAGGTATTTAGGATGGGGTCATGGCAGGGGCAAAGTGCCAGAGTTTCTACCCTTCTAAGTTTATTCTTGAATGTGTTGTCGTCTCCCACATCTGCGCCCATCTTTGCTGCAACTGTATGTTTGAATCTCTCCGGTTAGGTTTCGGACAGCGGCTGATCAGACTTGTATTACGTATTATACCAAGTGACATACCTGGAGCGTGGCCAATAAATTCGGCCGTACGGCACTCATTTTCCGGGCATGAACTGGCCTACTAAGCCCCCAATATGGCGACAGGAAGTGCGCGCACAAAAGTGCACCACCCGCCATATTGGTGAAGGGGGGAAAAATAGGCGTCCAAGGCCCAGGCCTGAAACCGGCGTTAGGCCCCTGATTTGCATTTGCAAATTTGAGTCCCCCACCGCAAGAATGATTTGCTGGCTGCAATCAGTAAAACCAGATCATGGGACCACCCGTTATCAAAAAGGTACATCTTTTGAAATTTACTTACCTGAATGTGGCACCAGGAAGAACAGGAGTGCACCACCCAACCTCACATTTAAAGAACGTGGGCTGCAGCTTCCCAACCCCCTCATGACCCACCGATCACCAGCACTCTCCCCTCCCCAGCCTCTGATTTCCCGAACCCCCGGCTACTGACCCCGCTGTCCGGCCTCCGGTCCAGCCGCGGCCTCCTACTTCCTGCATCCGATTTCCCTTTTTTGGCCTTCTATCTCCTGACCCTCAGTTACCTGAGGGCTGCTGCAACGCTAGCAGAGGCCTCAGAACATAAGAACATAAGAAATAGGAGCAGGAGTAGGCCATTCGGCCCTTCGAGCCTGCTCCGCCATTCAATGAGATCATGGCTGATCTTCTGCCTCAACTCCATTTACCGGCCCTATCGCCATATCCCTTGATGCCCTTACTAGTCAGAAATCTATCGACTTCTGTTTTGAAGATACCCAATGACTGAACCTCCACAGCCCTCTGGGGTAGAGAATTCCAAAGATTCACCACCCTCTGTGTGAAGAAATTTCTTCTCAGCATGGTTTAGTCCTCACCAGTTCCACCGAAATGAGGCCCGATGCCCATCGGGAGCGGCTTTGGCCTCATCCATTCAGGCAAAGGGAATTTACCTGCGCCCAAAATGTGTGCTGGTACCAGTGGGTGGGCATAGAACATTTCTCATGCAGCATGACTTGCCTGGCACCCCTCCACTGGTTATCCTCTTTTCCAAATACGTAGATTTGGGAAACTGCCATCAGGAAACCCATTGGTGCCAGTAGTGGAGCTGGGCGTCTAAAAATAATAATAATTTCCAACATATGGAAGAAATGCTCATGAAAGCATAACAGCCAACGGGAAAAGAAAGAAAAGTTATTAAGAAATAGCTGAAATTAGCTTACTATTACTACATCCTTTCTATGATCTCCAATATAGTTACCACTGCCCAGCAACCTTGGACACTAATGTTACATGGATATGCTTAAGATATCTGACATAAGAACATAAGAACATAAGAAATAGGAGTAGGAGTAGGCCAATCGGCCCCTCGAGCCTGCTCCGCCATTTAGCAAGATCATGGCTGATCTGATCCTAACCTCAAATCTAAAGAACACAAGAAGTAGGAGCAGGACCCGGCCACTCAGCCCCTGGGCCCGCTCCGCCACCCACAGGGCCTTGACCGATCCGAACTCAGCCTCATGTCCAATTTCCTGCCCGCTCCCCGTAACCCCTAATTCCCTTTACTTCTAGGAAACTGTCTATTTCTGTTTTAAATTTATTTAATGATGTAGCTTCCACAGCTTCCTGGGGCAGCAAATTCCACAGACCTACTACCCTCTGAGTGAAGAAGTTTCTCCTCATCTCAGTTTTGAAAGAGCAGCCCCTTATTCTAAGATTATGCCCCCTAGTTCTAGTTTCACCCATCCTTGGGAACATCCTTACCGCATCCACCCGATCAAGCCCCTTCACAATCTTATATGTTTCAATAAGATCGCCTCTCATTCTTCTGAATTCCAATGAGTAGAGTCCCAATCTACTCAACCTCTCCTCATATGTCCACCCCCTCATCCCCGGGATTAACCGAGTGAACCTTCTTTGTACTGCCTCGAGAGCAAGTATGTCTTTTCTTAAGTATGGACACCAAAACTGTATGCAGTATTCCAGGTGCGGTCTCACCAATACCTTAGATAACTGCAGCAATACCTCCCTGTTTTTATAATCTATCCCCCTAGCAATAAAAGCCAACATTCCGTTGGCCTTCTTGATCACCTGCTGCACCTGCATACTAACTTTTTGATTTTCTTGCACTAGGACCCCCAGATCCCTTTGTACTGCAGTACTTTCCAGTTTCTCGCCATTAAGATAATAACTTGCTCTCTGATTTTTCCTGCCAAAGTGCATAACCTCAAAGTGCACCTCCTGCATGCCAGGTGGGTGTGCAGGACCAACACGCCTCCAAATGAATATTTCGATGAAGCGCCCAGATGTATGAGGCAAGCGTTTCCACTTCTGCCGACCCCACCCACTGGAAAATACATTGGGCCACAAGATGAGCAGATGTCCAGTGGGGCAGTGGAACGTTTGTTCTCCAATCCCTGTTTTCACCACATCAAAGGTGTCTGGCAGAGGGAAATCCAGGCTCTAGCCTGGACATGTGCAGAAGCTCACGACTGAAAAGAGGTACACGCGCCAGAGAAGGAAAAGAAACACATGTGCATAAAGTACTCAAACACTTTTAATATACTGTACCTGGCACTCTTTCGTTCCTTTACTGTGCAGGAAAGAGACTGCTGATAGTCCAAAAGCAATCGGAAAAGCATTCAATTCTTAACAAAAGCTAAACAGATAGGGCAACTAGCAGTTCCATGATTGCAAATGTGTTCAATCAAAAGTAATAATGGTCAATTGCAGAGCTCATGAGAAGAACTGGGTAATGAGACCCTGCTGGTATATGGCCCCTCGGCTGAAGTACTGGTCTGCTGTGCACCATTCTCCCTTTGGTCTTCTATGGCGCTTCATCGAAATACTCTTCATGCATATCCATTGTGAGGTCTCTGTCCATGGCAATATTGTGACCATTCAACATGCTGTTATATTTTTGTCAAACACTTCTGGGCCATATTGTAAGATTTCCGACTGGCTTAAGCAATTGCTTTGGTTCTTCCAACGTTTCTTCGACGAGGATCATAGTTCACCGATACGCCTGGTAGCTGTTCTCTGCTGGTGTATGGGAGTTGTACAGAGGTGCCATCAGCCCATATCGCCAAGCAGCCAGCTGTCTCTGTTCCAACTGCTTCAAAGAGCTGCATCATCTCAGAAACTCCCTGGGAAGCATGCATCGATGTGTATTATTTCATGGCATGGGATATATGCCATTTGCACATTGTAAATGATATTAGCCCTTCCTGTTCAGGTATGCTGTAGGATTGTTGGTAGGCATGCGTCAGTCAATAGTGCCCTGTACACTGGATAAGTCATCAATATGGTAAAACTGCTCATGCTGGTGGTCAGTGCTGAAGTTTATGGCAAAACAGGCCTGGCCCTGTTTTTAACTCCAGGTGGGCTTTGGGCGGGTGGGTGGTGAGGTGAGTTGAAAGGCCTGGGCTACTGGGCTCATTAACATCCGGCTGGTCCGCTTCCCGCCTGGGCAGGACTCGGGTGGGTAGCGGCTGCTGGCCTGAGGAAAATCGAGTGGCCTGTGGCCACCTGCTGCCAGGAAGTAGGTGGCGGGCTTGGGTTCCAGGGACATCTCGCCGGGGGTGGGGGGGGGGGGGGGGGGGGGTCTCGTGTTCGGGAAGATGGAGTGGAGTCCGTGGCAAGAGGGACCTAAGCTTTCCTTGTTGGGCTTGGAGGAAAACGCCTGCTCCCACAAAGAAAAGAAAAATACTGACCTTCTCCAGCATCTTCTGGGGTTGATCCTCTTCTGTCCCGGGTCAGCCTGGCGCAGGAGCTTCCCCGCTCAGGCCTGAGTTAAAATTGCAGTCAGGTCCCGATTATGTCACTGGGACCCGACATACATATGCAAAGAAGGAGCCTGCTGGCTTTGGACGGGTATCCGTGCCACTTGCTCGGTAGAGCAGGTTAAAAGCTCGGTTGGCGGCTCCAGTGTGGGCAAGTAACTCGGGGCAGTTTCCACCAGGCAGGGCAGGGTTAAAATCGGCCACAGGGCTTCAATTACCTCTTTAATATAGAGTGGTGGGTGAGTAAGTGGCTGACTCCTGCACTGTCCCCTGTGTCTAGAAGGTTGCCGTGACATAAAAAGACAGGGCAGTGGGGACCTTCGCTGCCACTGGTAGTTCAGTGCAGCTGGTTGAGTGCCTCCCTTTCAGTTGCAACCTGTCTGTTGAGCTTGGGTCTCAGTATCTGAGGAAGAATGTCCTTATCTGAGGAAGGATGTTCTTGCCATGGAAGGAGTTCAGCGAAGATTCACAAGGCTGATACCTGGGATGGCAGGAATGACATATGAGGAGAGATTGGGTCGATTGGGCTTATACTCGCTGGAGTATAGAAGAATGAGAGGGGATCGCATCGAAACATATAAAATTCTGACAGGTCTGGACAAACTAGATGCAGGAAGAATCTTCCCGATGGTCGGAGAGTCCAGAACCAGGGGTCATAATCTAAGGATAAGGGGTAAGCCATTTAGGACAGAAATGAGGAAGAATTTCTTCACCCAGAGAGTGGTGAACCTGTGGAATTCTCTACCACAGAAGGTAGTTGAGGCCAAGTCATTAAATATATTCAAGAATGAGTTAGATATATTTCTTAAAGCTAAAGGTATCAAGGGATATGGGGAGAAGGCAGGTACAGGGTACTGAGTTTGGATGATCAGCCATGATCTCATTAAATGGCGGAGCAGGCTCGAGGGGCCGAATGGCCTACTCCTGCTCCTATCTTCTATGTTTCTATGCACTGTGCTCCTCTATCAAGCCTAGTAACTGCTGGAAGATCTGCTACTCGGGTAGGTTGCTTCGTGAGTCATACATCTCCTAAGTCCTCTGTGCTCTTGAGCCGCCTGGTCCTACTGTACTAAGACACGGCCAATAATGGCCGCTGCACGCGCGCTGTGTGGTTGAAAACCTTTCTACTCTAATCACTTCTGTTACTGCTTAAGTGATACTAATAAAAAAACATGCACTTCCTTCAGCTGAGAAGTGAACATGAGTCACTTTTTATTCGTGTTCCTCCCTGCACAATTCAGCAGAAGCTTCTCCTGTTTTGGCATTCACCAAGGCCTTAACAGTTCTTGACGATCACGAACATCCTTCTCCACTCCCGTTGCCTCTTCTGGCTGGCTTCCTTGCACGTTGTACATCATCCGGCGTCCAATCCTTATCTAAACTTATCAATCCAAGTGACTATCTGAGCTGGTGACTGTCAGTGAGAGGATGAATGAAGTTGTGAGAAAATTTCTGCTCACACTCCCTGATGTTTAAGGTCCCAGTACAGCATCTATTTCTCTCTCTCAGCATTCTCCTTTTTTTTTGCTTCCCGGTCCTGTGGAGAGAAAAGGCAGAGAAATGCACTGAGTTTATACTCACCATCTACCTTTTTCCTTACTGTTCTGCTCATGTAAATGCGTCCCTGGTGTATGAGTCGGAAAAGTGATTTAAAAAAAAAAAAATCTTTTAACATAACCAACTTGCTCTGCCCAAACTAGCTGTAGGTGCAGGCCCTTCCACATCCCCTTTCCCATCGCCTCAGCCTAGTCGGATCCCATTGGCCCAAAAATTCATCCCGGTGCGCGAGAGTACGCACTGCGTACTCTCGCGTATTCCCTCTGCAATTGCCGGTTTTCTGCATACCATCATTTTCCAATCCTCTCTGGCTTCAGGTGTGGTACCGGAGGACTGGAGGACTGCTAATGTGGTACTCTTGTTTAAAAAGGGAGAAAAGGATAGACCGAGTAATTACAGGCCAGTCAGCCTAACCTCGGTGGTGGGAAAATTATTGGAAAGAATTCTGAAGGACAGGATAAATCTTCATTTAGAAAGACACGGATTAATCAAGGATAGTCAGCACGGGTTTGTTAAGGGAAGGTCGTGTCTGACAAACTTGATTGAATTTTTTGAGGAGGTAACGAGGGTAGATGAGGGTAGTAGTGCGTTTGATGTAGTGTATATGGACTTTAGCAAGGCTTTTGATAAGGTTCCACATGGCGGACTGGTCACGAAGTTAAAAGCCCATGGGATCCAGGGCAAAGTGTCAAGTTGGATTCAAAACTGGCTCGGAGGCAGGAAGCAGAGGGTAATGGTTGATGGGTGTTTTTGTGACTGGAAGGCTGTTTCCAGTGGGGTTCCGCAGGGCTCAGTACTGGGTCCCTTTCTTTTTGTGGTATATATCAATGATCTAGACTTGAATAAAAGGGGTATGATTAAGAAGTTTGCAGATGATACTAAAATCGGCTGTGTGGTTGATACTGAAGAAGGAAGCTGTAGACTGCAGGAAGATATCAATAAATTGGTCAGGTGGACAGAACAGTGGCAAATGGAATTCAATCCAGAGAAGTGTGAGGTAATGCATTTGGGGAGGGCTAACAAGGAAAGGGAATACACATTAAATGGTAGAATACTGAGTAGTGTAGAGGAACAAAGGGACCTTGGAGTGCATGTCCACAGATCCCTGAAGGTAGCAGGCCAGGTAGATAAGGTGGTTAAGAAGGCATATGGAATGCTTGCCTTTATTAGCCGTGGCATAGAATACAAGAGCGGGGGGTTATGCTTCAACTGTATAAAACACTAGTTAGGCCTCAGCTAGAGTACTGCGTGCAGTTCTGGTCACCACATTACAGGAAAGATGTGATTGCACTAGAGAGGGTACAGAGGAGATTTATAAGGATGTTGTCGGGAGTAGAGAATCTTAGATATGAGGAAAGACTGGATAGGCTGGGTCTTTTTTCCTTGGAACAGAGGAGGCTGAGGGGAGACCTTATTGAGGTGTATAAAATTATGAGGGGCCTAGATAAAGTGGATAGAAAGGACCTATTTCCCTTAGCAGAGGGGTCAAAAACCAGGGGCCACAGATTTAAAGTAATTGGTGGATGGTTTAGAGGGGATTTGAGGGGAAATTTCTTCACCCAGAGGGTTGTGGGGGTCTGGAACTCACTGCCTGAAAGGGTGGTAGAGGCAGGAACCCTAACCACATTTAAAAAGTACTTGGATGTGCACTTGGGATGCTGTAACCTGCAGGGCTACGGACCAAGAGCTGGGAAGTGGGATTAGGCTGGATAGCTCTTTGTTGGCCGGCGCGGACACGATGGGCCGGAATGGCCTCCTTCTGTGCTGTAACTTTCTATGATTCTATGCTGCTATTACACTTAATGTTGCTGACCTTGTGAGGTCATTAAACTTCTTCCTGCACTAGAGAGAAGTACTGGGGGTTTGAAGCTGCCTGTGCCTCCTCCTTCCAAATGGCTCTGGTTGCTGTATTAGTAGGTCTCTTTCCACCCACACCCACTATTCAATTCCTCCAGCACCTAATTTAGTCAGAAGAATATTGATATCACTTGCTGAAAAGTTTGCTGAACCCTTTTAGTTGTTCCTGCTGGAGCCATTTTTTCACCTTGCTGCCTGCTGATCCTGTTTTACAAGCAGTCCAGTTTTAAACCCTGAAGTCTCCAGTAAGGACGATCCAGGCAGCTTGAATGTGGGACAGTTTTTTTTTAAATTCGTTCATGGGATGTGGGCGTCACTGGCAAGGCCAGCATTAATTGCCCATCGCTAACTGCCCTTGAGAAGGTGGTGGTGAGCCGTCTTCTTGAACCGCTGCAGTCCGTGTGGTGAAGGTACTCCCACAGTGCTGTCCGGGAGGGAGTTCCAGGATTTTGACCCAGCGACGATGAAGGAACGGCGATATATTTCCAAGTCAGGATGGTGTGTGACTTGGAGGGGAACTTGGAGGTGGTGGTGTTCCCATGCGCCTGCTGCCCTGTCCTTCAAGGTGGTAGAGGTCGCGGGTTTGGGAGGTGCTGCTGAAGAAGCCTTGGCGAGTGGCTGCAGTGTATCTTGTAGATGGTACACACTGCAGCCACGGTACGCCAGTGGTGGAGGGAGTGAATGTTTAAGGCGGTGGATGGGGTGCCAATCAAGCGGGCTGCTTTGTCCTGGATGGTGTCGAGCTTCTTGAGTGTTGTTGGAGCTGCACTCATCCAGGCAATTGGAGAATAATCCATCACACTCCTGACTTGTGCCTTGTAGATGGTGGAAAGGCTTTGGGGATTAAGGAGGTGAGGCACTCGCCGCAGAATACCCAGCCTCCGACCTGCTCTTGTTGCCACAGTATTTATGTGGCTGGTCCAGTTAAGTTTCTGGTCAATGGTAACCACCAGGATGTTGATAGTGGGGGATTCGGCGATGGTAATGCCGTTGAATGTCAAGTGGCTAGACTCTAGCTTGTTGGAGATAGTCATTGCCTGGCACTTGTGTGGTGTGAATGTTACTTGCCACTTATCAGCCCAAGCCTGAATGTCATCCAGGTCTTGCTACATGTGGGCATGGACGGCTTCATTATCTGAGGAGTTGCGAATGGAACTGAACACTGTGCAATCATCAGTGAACATCCCCACTTCTGACTTTATGATGGAGGGAAGGTCATTGGTGAAGCAGCTGAAGATGGTTGGGCCTAGGACACTGCCCTGAGGAACTCCTGCAGCGATGTCCTGGGGCTGAGATGATTGACCTCCAACAACTACAATCATCATCCTTTGTGCTAGATATGACTCCAGCCAGTGGAGAGTTTTCCCCCCGATTCCCATTGACTTCAATTTTACTA
Source organism: Squalus acanthias (assembly GCA_030390025.1). Lineage (NCBI taxonomy): Eukaryota > Metazoa > Chordata > Chondrichthyes > Squaliformes > Squalidae > Squalus > Squalus acanthias. Next base: position 16,277,461 of record CM059428.1, read on the forward strand.
GGGCTCCTTGATGCCACGCTCGGTCAAATGGTGCTTTGATGTCAAGGGCAGTCACTCTCACCTCACCTCTGGAATTCAGCTCTTTTGTCCATGTTTGGACCAAGGCTGTAATGAGGTCTGGAGCAAAGTGGTCCTGGCGGAACCCAAACTGAGCATCGTTGAGAAGGCTGTTGATAAGTAAGTGCCGCTTGATAGCACTGTCAACAACACCTTCCATCACTTTGCTGATGATTGAGAGTAGACTGACGGGTGGTAATTGGCTGGATTGGATTTGTCCTGCTGTTTGTGGACGGGACATACCTTATTATTGCTTTTCGTAGCGGTTTGTTACATCTGAGTGGCAGTTAAGAGTCAATCACATTGCTGTGGGTCTGGAGTCACATATAGGCCAGACCAGGTAAGGACGGCAGATTTCCTTCGCTAAAGGACATTAGTGAACCAGATGGGTTTTTACGACAATCCGATAGTTTCATGGTCACCATTACTGATACTAGTTTTATATTCCAGATTTATTAATTAACTGTAATTATATTCCCCAGCTGGCGTGGTGGAATTTGAACTCATGTCTCCGGATCATTGATGGACCAGATGGTCTTTTCTTGCCCGTCATTTTGGTATGTTCATAAATAAGCTGACCCTGCAATCACTGGCAGTCAGCGTTGAGCCGTTGGCCAATCGGAATCCCCCCACGACGCTGCACTTCCAGTTGCAGATCACGGGTCTTGGAATTTTGCGGCTGTTATTGTTAATTAAGATTGTTGCCAACAAATTTCTTTGGGGTTTTTGGTGCAGTGGGCGTTATTGGGATGGACGGGGCTAATGGAGGGTGAAAATTGGAGTGGGACCCATTACCCCAGGTCACACCGCTCCCTCTTCTTGATACACTGGGGTTGAGGGGGGGAATAGGTGGTTGTTGTGTCCGACCGCTTTCCAGTTGATGTCAGAGAAGAATGCGGGACTGATGGGATGACAAAATTTGGCAGAATTGCCTGCCGGTTCCGCCTCTAATGCCCCCCATTGTGGCGCACACCTGCATGAAGCAGGTGCACTATACTGCCAGGTGGTGGCAGTGGGGCCCACCAAATTTGGAAAGGCTGGTTTCTCTGCAGCAGCTGACCGCGGGCTACCTCAAAGAAAGTAGCCTTCTTGGAAAAGGGCCAATTCTTTGCATTTGAAACCATCTTCGGCTGGACCTGCCAGCTCTTGGGCCAAAATTGCTCACCAACACTGCAATTTCCTCAATCGCTCCACCACCACCTTAGTGGGCACCACAGCTCCACTGATACTGTCACAGGCATCGGCCCATTTTATTCAAGTAGCTTGAACCCAGGAGTCCAGCTCTGCCAGAATAACGACAACAGAGATGGAGCGTAGATTTTCATGGCCTGGGCTTCAAGTGTTTGTTTTAGGTATATAGAGCGTGCCTGAAGTTCTGATATGTGCTGTCAGTGGGCAAGGCACCCTGCTGACAGCGTGAAGTCAGAAAATTGCCCCCATAGAGTAAATATCATTGTGACAAGGCCAATCCTAACATTGCAGTAACATTATCACTATGACGCTAGTGTTAAGTTTCTGAGCTGAAAACTTAGAAGACTGGCCGGCTCAGGGAGTCAGTCATTCCGAAGGAGCTGTCAGCAGCCTAAGCATTGATATAATCAAAGTGATACGGGTGATATGACACACATGATTAGTGCTCAATGTGCTGACCCACAAAGAATATGAACACGGAGCATGGATAAGATTCCTCATGCAATGAGTTCCTGATCTTGGCCTTTTCATCAGGAAGAAACATTTCTCAACAGAGGAAGAGACAGAATCAGAGGGAGAATCATCCCTAACCACCTTTCTGCGCTACGGCAGAGCCCTGTGGACAGGTAAACCTGGCAGAAGTGATTCATTCCTTAACTACCGTGGCAAAAATTTCCAGTAACAATATAAACTTGGTTCTTGCCTCCTCCCTTCTCTGGACCCTTTCCACTGCCGTATCTTTCCAGAGTATGGTAACCACAGCTAGACACAATACACCATGCACAGTTGGATATATCTATGTGCAACCCTATACTGTATTTTATCTTGAGACAACTGTGATCATCATCAATAATTTGTCAATTCTGGGCCTAAAATTGCACTCAACTATTCGCACTTGTTCCCAGGATGCGGGCAACACCACATTTATTGCCCATCCCTAGGTGTGGTGGTGGGTTTATTCCTTGAACTGCTGCAGTCCTTGTGGCGATGGTGCTCCCACAATGGTGTTAGGTAGGGAATTCCAGGATGCTGACCCAGTGACAATGAAGGAATGATGATAGACATCGAAGTCAGGATGGGTGTGTGACTTGGGAGGGGAGGTTGGAGATGATGGCGTTCCCAAAACTTTGCCGCTCTTGTCTTTCTCCGGGGAGGGAGGGAGGGGGCTGTCGCAGTAACCTTGAGTTGCTGCCGAGCATTCTGTAGATCGTATAGTGCGCCGCTGCTTCAGGCGTGGGCCTGGATGCCGATACTTCAGCCTTTACCAATATGGCGGGTGGCGCATTTCCGGTGCGGAATGCGCGCGCGTACGCTGTCCACCATATTGGATGCTTAGGAGCCCATTTTACGCCAGTAAAACGCGGATGGTATCAATAAATTTCTAGGCCATTGTCTTTGTATCCAGATTTGGTGAACAAGTTACTTGCTGTGTGTGCAAGTTTTTCTTCTGCTTATTTTATGTCTTGTGAGAATCTCGGAATTTCTGTTTAATGTGCAGCGGAGCAATCATTGGTAACCATTTGTTTGAGAACGAGTCTTCCCCACCACTAAACATCAAGCCATCTTGTCCCGGCCAAAAGCAACTTGACCCACACCATGGCGTTCCTTTAGGGATTCTGCGATTTGCAAGTTGAGGAGGCGATGGACCAGCAGACGCAGAGGAAGAGACCACTGATGAGTCAGAACAAAAGGCAGAGCATGCGAACTGTTCCGCACACCTTGAACAGCAACACGAGACAAAGATGAATACCAACCCACATCACTTCAAAGGTCATTGCTCCTTACAGAAACCTATCTGGATCAGGTTTTACTTGACTAGACACACCGACACATTCTATGCTGAATCTTTACTTTCCCCCCAGCTACCCTCACTGAAAGGCCAAGCATGTATGGAAGCAAAAAAAGCAACTCCAATCAAGGGAAATAAAAAATACCGATATCCCTTGCATCCATTTCCAGTCTGCTTCCAGCATTTCCAAGTGCTACCCTAGTGGGAGAAGTGGCTGGCTGCTAGATAGCCCTGAGATGTTTCTGAGATGTGAGTGGCTCCTTGGCTCTTTTGACAGAGCCATCAGCAATGTCTAGGGCGAGCTCCTCAAGGCAAATCAGTGTCTGGAGATTTGGCAGGCGCCCTCCCGTTTGCAATCTCTCTCTTCTGCTGCATGTCTCCCTTGGCCTGCAATGAGAAGACGATAATGAAAATGACAGCCTGTTTCCCGAGGCCTATCAGAGCTAAGCAATTGGGAATTCGCTTCTCTCGCCAGGAGTGCGAGACAAGCAGCCTGCAAAAGGGTACTGAGGGAACCTTTAATGGATCTACCCAAAAAAATGTGAAAGAAGTCCAGGCAAAGGCTTTGTACAACTACAACAATAACAACTTGTATTTATATAGTGCCTTTAACATAGGAAAATGTCCCAAGGCGCTGCACAGTAGTATTATAAGACAAAAAAAGAGAAGAAAGCAGTCCATGTGAGTATGCAGCTGATGAAGATGCAAGTGTATGTGTGTGTTACAGCAAGGCACTGCAGACCACTACACAGAGATAAGTAGAGGACTCATGTACTTTGGAAAGCTTCTTGTGTGTCTTTTTCCCCATTTGGAAGGCTGTATTCTTCACTTCAGAGACTGCATTCGCTTGCTCTGCCATCTCATTCCATGCAGCCATCATCACTGCATGTTGTTGAGGAGGGTGCCTTTTATACCCAAAGATGTTGTCTGCATCTCCTTCAATGTGCCTTCCAAGGCTCTCTCAGTAAAAGGAGCAATCCTGTGTGAACCCCGGGAATTCGGACTTTGCTCTCCTTTTCAACACTCTCGCCAAAACTGTTGGCAAACCAATGTTTCTCTGTTCTTTCGATTAGGCACTTTACAGCCTTCTGGACTCAACATCGAGTTCAACAATTTCAGACCATAACCTCTATATTTTTCTTTTTTTTCTCTCACATGGCAGCTGTTGATGATTCTGCCATTGCCATTTACACCTCATCTAGAGTCATCTTTTGCTTCTTAACTTGTCCCATTACCATCTCCTTTTGCCTTGCACCATCATCCCTTTTGTCTCTTAATCTCTCCTGCCTTCCAGCCTATCACAGACCTTCCCTTTGTTCTTTCCTCCCCTCCCCCCTTTCCCTGCCGCTACACTTGCTTAAAAATCTGTTACTTCTCTAACCTTTTCCAGTTCTGACGAAGGGTCATCGACCTGAAACATTAACTCTGTTTCTCTCACCACGGATGCTCCCTGACCTGCTGAGTGTTTCCAGCATTTTCTGTTGTTATTTCAGATTTCCAGCATCCGCAGTATTTTGCTATTGTGTTTAGAAGCATAGAAGATAGGAGCAGGAGTAGGCCATTCGGCCCCTCGAGCCATTTAATGAGATCATGGCTGATCATCCAAATTCAGTACCCTGTCCCTGCTTTCTCCCCGTATCCCTTGATCCCTTTAGCCTTAAGAAATATATCTATCTCCTTCTTGAATATATTTAATGAATTGGCCTCAACTGCCTTCTGTGGTAGAGAATTCCACAGGTTCACCACTCTCTGGGTGAAGAAATTCCTCCTCATCTCAGTCCTAAATGGCTTACCCCTTATCCTTAGACTGTGACCTCTGGTTCTGGACTCCCCGACCATCAGGAACATCCTTCCTGCATCTAGTCTGTCTAGTCCTGTTAGAATTTTATAAGTTTCAATGAGATTTCTGTGTCCCATGTGGAGTGCAAATACAGCTTTAAGGTGCTGTACCTGCACTTTGAAGGCTTTGCTTTGGAAACTGCATCCCTCCTGACTTCTGCGGTCCCAGTGAGCCAGGCAATGCATGCTGTGAGCACAGCTCCCATATACTAATGGAAAGTGAGCTGCACAAAGGACCTCTGTGCTGACAATGTGCCAGGAATGCAAACTGAGGCCCAAGGTCTCCAGAGACATACCCAGGTAGTGATGGCGCAATCTGTAAACACTGGTCCTTGGGAAGGCAGCGAACATAACTCCTGAGGTGTCCTTGGACCTGATAATGTGCCCTCGTGAACTGATCTTCACCATCCAATTCATGCAGCACTATGGGAACAGCCAAAGAGATTCTCATCCATCCAACTTTGTTAGCTGCAATTGTATTGCAGCAGCAGCTGACAGAGCTTCAGGAAAATATGTTTTAGCTAACTAAGCACTTCAACAAAAAGCCAAAATTGGAGAGGGAAATAAAAGTATGTAAGATGTTTAATGTCCAAGTAAAGAAATGCTCACTGCAAAAATACAAAAAGGTGACAAATGTTCCTGTGCTTTGCATGTGGGAATGCTTATTCCTTAAGTGTAAAGCACAGGAAAAGGGCAGAGACCCTCGATGCTGACCTCCACCCCCTCTACATTGCCCGGCATTTTCCAGGGCTTCCCCAGAGCGTGGGGAACAGGTTGCTTGTACCTACAATAGATGCAGCCTGAGGGCTGCCAATCTAGGCTGCATATAGCGACACTACTATTCCCAACCAGAATGGAGATGATTGGTTAATCCCCCTATTCAATCACGCCTGGGGACTGCACTGCTGCAAGTGACTGGGATTAATTTTACGCACATAGTTTGCATCACGTAACTATTCCCCCGCTCACTGCAACTTGCTGCAGAAATCACCCTGCTTTTATCAGGAGAAGTTGCTGTAGTTTCGGTCATGAGTTCCGTTTGCTGTAGTTCGCACAGACTCTTTTTGAATAGACTCTGTAAGTAGACTTTGTTTGCTGTAAAATAGACTGTCTGCTGCGAGTCCTGCCCTGCCTCCAAATCATTGACTGACACAGTGGAAGTCATCGACTGTCGGTGTTGTCACTAGACATTCTGGTCAATCTATCGAGGTGGGACGGGGCAAGCCTGAACCTCCTGCATAGACATTCTGGTCAATCTAACGAGGTGGGATGGGGCAAGCCTGAACCTCCTGCATAGAGATTCTGGTCAATCTATCGAGGTGGGACGGGGCAAGCCTGAACCTCCTGCATAGACATTCTGGTCAATCTATCGAGGTGGGACGGGGCAAGCCTGAACCTCCTGCATAGACATTCTGGTCAATCTAACGAGGTGGGATGGGGCAAGCCTGAACCTCCTGCATAGACATTCTGGTCAATCTATCGAGGTGGGACGGGGCATGCCTGAACCTCCTGCCTCATTTTCATTCTCCAATGGCAGCAGGGTGCCCATTTTGAGGGGCACCCAGAAGGAGAGGGCCTTCTGCCAGCTTCTCCCTGACTGAAGGATCTGAGCGGGGCACTCAACAAAGACATTAGGAGCCAAGGTCGGTCCATTTTTTCCTCCAGGGCCAGGGATTGACGCTGGAGGCCTTTTAGCCTGCAGCAATGACTGACTTTCCTGGTCTGCTTCCAGAAGCTCGTCCCTGCCAGGGGGGTTGACCTGTGCTGAAAGAGGGCCTGGCCTATGTTAATGACCTGAACCTGGAAATACAGACAGGCTCAGGTCATTGCAGGCGGAGCCCAGGCATGGCGGGAGGGGGAGGGAAGGGGGCAGGCAGGAAAATCAGCCCTTAGACTTCAACATTCAAAGAAACAACAGCAACCTTGCTTTAAGAAACACTCTGAAGCAAACTATTTCATCGGGACAAGGTGCACATTAGACGCGAAACCTCACCCGAAGTCATGGAATTCAGCACGGGGCCCTCATTTATGTAAATCCATCTTTCGGATGAGATGTTAAACCGAGGCCCCGTTTGTCCTCTCGAGTGGACGTAAAAGATCCCACGGCGCCTATTTCGAACAAGAGCAGGGGAGTTCTCCCCGGTGTACTGGCCAATACTTAACCCTCAACCAACACCACGAAGAAAAACAGATTATCTGGCCATTACCAACAATGCTGTTTGTGGGAGCTTGCTGTGCGCAAATTGTCTGCCGCGCTTCCTGCATTACAACAGATCGAAAAGTACTTCATTGGCTGTAAAGTGCTTTGGGGCGTTTTGTGGCCGTGAAAAGCGCTATATAAATAAAGCTCACATAGGCCCGTAGTGAAGCCTCGATCAACCCCCACAATCACATATGGGAAAATAGAACATGCTGTGAATCAGACTCACATGGCTGGGGGCTGTGAGGCTGCATTCTGCCAGTGGAGATTTGTAAAGCGTATAATAGTAATAATAGTATCAAATCAATCCTTTGGTTACCTTATATTTCTCGTGATTAAATACCATCTGCCATTCATCTACCCAATTTGTAAAAAAACTTTTTGACTGTCAGCACTTTCCTCAGACAACTTGATACCGTTTTCAGAAATTGCACATGTAATAAGCCATTAAGATTATTTCAAAAAATGACAACAGAAAATGCTGTATACACTCGGCAGGTCAGGCAGCATCCGTGGAGAGAGAAACAGAGTTAACGTTTCAGGTCGGTGACCCTTCGTCAGAAAAAAAAAACCAGTTCTGACGAAGGGTCATCGATCCGAAACACTGACCCTGTTTCTCTCTCCTCGATGCTGCCTGACCTGCTGAGTGTTTCCAGCATTTTTCTGTTGTTATTTCAGATTTCCAGCATCCGCAGTATTTTGCTATTGTATAAGATTATTTCAAAATATGGGCGGGGGGGATGAATTTCCGCAGGGGCTCATCCGCTGTAACTTTGGCAGAAGAGAACCCCGTTTATCTGGGGGTTTCCATGGCTCTTCCATCAGAAAGTCACCCTCACTGTGTGATGGACAGCACCAATCACAGCCATTCCATACATCATTACCCTTAAGTTTCCTGTTATCAAGCCAAATTCATTTATATTATTTATGACTTCCTCCCTTATCCCACAAACTATGGGCTAAAAATTGGAGAGTGCTAAAAAACCTGCCGGTGCCACCGTGAGCCGGAGTTAACGACCGCCGAAATTAATGGCGCTGGCAGGGCAGGACCGGTTAATTGGTGTTGGTTGTTAATTAACATTAGCCCAGCGCCAGACTCACAGTGGTGGCAGTCCCGGCAGGAGGCCCGATGTAGCATGGCCGTAGCGTCACTGTAGCAAGAACAGCCTTCTCTTAAAGCAAGGCTGTCATTTTAGAAAGCGGTGTGGTCCCTTAAAGGGGAACTGCCTTCTAAAATGAAAAAAATAAAAATCATTTAAAATAGGCAGTTTTTAGCCCTTAGAGCTCAACTGCCTTTTGAAAAAAAATTCCCAAATGGCAGTCTTCAGCTCTTAAAGCTGAATTGCCTTCCGCACTTAAAAAAATGGAAGAAGTGCTTCAGCACTAACACAAATGGCTCAGCAAGCTAGGGAAGAGCACTCAGGGTCCCGCACGCAGCATTCCAGCTTTGTGCAGGGGGTCAACACTGCAAGAGAGGTCCTCTACCCACAGGGGCCAGAAGGTCCTCCAGAAAGAACGATGTGGAACTACATCACCGAGGCTGTCACTGCCAAAAGTGTCGCCCCCCACCACCTGGCTCCAGTGCCCAAAGAAGCTTCATGACCTCAGACCAGTGGTCAAGGTCAGTGAATGTATCTTCAAAAGCCATCTACTACCAACTGCATCACTAGCCTCGCTCCCCACCCAATCACTCACCTAGCAACAATCTGTACCAACCACGAGGCACGCCTCCCATTCCGAGCTTCACCTCATCCCCCTTGGAGGAGACAGTGCTGGCCATTCTTGGCAGGGTCATGGCTGAGCTCTTGGCCAGCGGCGGGCAGAAAGGATACAAGAATGCTGGTATCTTCATACGTTATCCTCCTTCTCGCATGCACTTCTTGCTTTCCCACCCTCCCTTCACCACAACTCCACTCTTGTGCCTTCCTCATTTCACACACCTAAGAAATGCAGCCTGCCAAGCCAGCGGTTGACCAAGAAGAGTGAGAGTGAAGAAGAAGAAAAAGAAACACTGTCTCTCGATTTCACACTCCCAGCCACCTGCTCCTCAAGGTCAACCAGCAAGGCCATTTGCAGTGACCGCCACTGAAAGTCGACAGCCTTCCACCTGCCATGCTGTAGCCACTGCGTGCCATCAAAGGCACACACAAGGCAGTCACTAAGAGAGTACATAAGGGGTGATGAGTTGATTTCTTGATGTCATATTGGATGGGTAGATTTATCAAGTTGGATTGGTAAGTTTGCTTTGTGGTTAGTTTTATTTCAGTATCGTGGCCAAGAGGACGCTGCGATGGTTAGTAACAGAGGGAAGGTAAGGTGTGGGATAAATGTGGAAAGGGGAATTGGGGTTATGGTCACTGGAACCGGATATCCCAGCCAGAAAGGGGATGTCTGGGTTGCATCCTTCCTTCTGCTTCCTCCTCTTCTGCTTCCTCCTCTTCCGCTTCCTCCTCTTCCGCTTCCTCCTCTTCCGCTTCCTCCTCTTCCGCTTCCTCCTCTTCTGTGTCTTCCTCTTCTGCATCTTCCTCTTCCCTCTGCGAACAGATGCTGGAAATCTGAAATAAAAGCAGAAAATGCTGGAAATACTCAGCAGCATCTTGACCTGAGACGTGAACTCTGTTTCTCTCTCCACGGATGCTGCCCGACCTGTTGAGTATTTCCAGCATTTTCAGAGGCCTTCCTTTACCATCCAAGGCCTTGTAAGCATCCACCAGCACTTCCTGCACTCCCTGCACACTTTAAAAACTTTTAACATGCATTCCACCAAGCCATTACTTCAATAAAATATTTAAAAATCCAGTCCAAAAGCTTAAATACAAACTTAGCTGAAAGATGTGTGTGTCCCTTTAAGAACTGCTGACAGCGTCTCTGTCAGTCTGCTGCACGCTTGCTTTTCAGAGCGAGCTTAGGACCCAGCGCTAAACTCAGCACAAAGGTCCAAGTTCGCAGAGCGTGGCGTTATGTCAGCGTGCAGACGTCACGCTCTCTCCATATTTGCGTGTCTAGGGCCAGCGCTGCTATTGACGGCCGCCGGGTCCCGCGCCAGAGGAGGACGTTAGAGCGGCGGCCGCCATTTCTTTCAGGAAACCGACGGTATCTCGTGGTCAAATTTTTCCCCCTTTGATTTTAGCCATAAGTCTCTGTGAGGGACCTAACCAAAATTGCCTATCAACTAGGAGACCATCATCCAGCAGTCATGTTACAATTTCAAAAAGAATCCAATGGATTTGTCAGGTGTGATCTGCCTTCCATAAATCCCACATTAGTCTGGAATTCTTCTCTTTATGTTTGATAAGTGCACTGGAATTGCTTTCTGACGGACTGCAATATATTTCTTGTTATAAGTATCAAGCTGACAGGATTGAGTTCCTGACCTTTTTTAATGGCTGGGACTGCGCGGGCTTTTCTACACTAACGTTTCAACACGCAGTTAGTGAAGGTCAAACTGATCAAAATTCTAACACATGAAAAATACAGTCAAATCATGATCAACACGTAACAGTTTTTCCAGGAAATGTTTTTAATTAGATTGTGCTCCGACCCTGAATCAGGCCTGAGCGACTAAGGGAGTGAACAAGAATAGTACACTGGAACTCTGTTCTTAAATTAGAATAAATGCCAGCCTTGCATTCGTGAGTCCGTGAGTCAGAAAGTTGTGAGTTCAGGCCCCACTCCAGTGACTTGAGCACATAATCCAGGCTGACACTTCAGTGCAGTACTGAGGGACTCCACTGCAATGTGGGAGGTGTTGTCTTTCAGGTGGGATATTAAATTGAGGCTCTCTCTGGTGGGTGTAAAAGATTACACGACACTATTCAAAGAGCAGGGAAGTTCTCCTGGTGTCCTGACCAAGAGGCAGGGAGAACTCCCATAAGGGAGCCCGATAATTCTCCAGCCCTGTGAATTAAGGGACGGGAAATCGGGCCTGCTTCATTAGGGACCTGTGCTCTTTCCCTCTCGATTTTATCTATTCGCAGGACCCAAGCGATTCAATACCCCATACACAGCACCTCGTAAAACAACCCCATAACCTCTGTCCCTGATGGATGAACATGCTGACCCAGGCAGCAAGGAAATTTCGAGGCGGCATTGTACTGTGGGAAAAATTTCCGACGTGAAGAATTTTGTCCCCAAATTTCTTCTTATTTTAAACACTTATTTGGCAAAATGTCTCAGTGGGGCCTAGCTGTGTAATTGGCCAAAACTGGGGCTGAAATGATCAGCGCGCTCTGATGGCGCGCCTGTTCACGGGGGCTCAGAGGCCATGCTAAATTGGTCACCATGCCTGCTTAACATTAAATAAGCTAGTCGCCAGTGCTACTCGTGTCTTCATTGGTGGCTTACCCAATGAGGCGGGGGGTGGAGGGGGGCGGGGGGTGGCGGCGGGGCGAGTGGGGGGGGGGAAGAATCTGAAGTCACTGACATCAGTTAAAGGCAGTCAGCTCTTTAAGGGGAGGTGCAGTGTGGCTGCAATCAGATTCATTCTCAACACCACAGAAGAGAAAGTGGAAGGTTTCCCCACTTTTCAGATCAGCTTTGGAGGTGTTGGTAGAGGAGGTCGGCAGGAGGAAGGACCTCACCTTTCCACCCAGCGGCTAGCTTCGTGGCAACAGTGGGCAGAGGTGGCAGAGCAGGTCAGTGCCAGAAGCATTGCTGCCAGGACCTGGCTGCAATGATGAAAAAAGTTTAATGACCCGACAAGGGCGACTAAGGTAAGCCTCCTGACTCATATCTCTCATCACCCTCTGCTTAGCCCTGCATTGCCTGTAGCCTCAACACTCACAACCCTTCCCTCCCTCGATTACCCACGCTCTCCTCCATTCACTGCCGCGCACTTCACTCCCACCTCCTTCTGCTGCTGCTGCATCACTCTGCACCTGCTGTTCACCTCATTATCACGTCCTCACACCTGTGCTATCTTTCACACACCAACAACATTATTCTACCCCGACAACAACAACAACTTGTATTTATATAGCGCCTTTAATGCAGTAAAACATCCCAAGGCGCTTCACAGGAATGTTAATCAAACAAAATTTGACACCGAGCCAGATAAGGAGATATTAGGGCAGAAGACCAAAAGCCTGGTCAAAGAGGAAGGTATTAAGGAGTGTCTTAAAGGAGGAAAGAGAGATAGAGAGGCGGAGAAGTTTAGGGAGGGAATTCCAGAGCTTAGGACCTAGGCAGCCAATGGTGGAGCGATTAAAATCGAGGATGCTCAAGAGGCCAGAATTGCAGATATCTTGGAGGGTTGTAGGGCTAGAGGAGATTACAGAGATAGAGAGGGGTGAGACCATGGAGGGATTTGAAAACAAGGGTGAGAATTTTAAAATTTAGGAGTTGCTTAACCGGGCATGCACATCCTCAAAACATCTCACTAAGCTAACACTAACACGCTTCCTTCTTTCTTGCAGAAGCTGGAGCACAATAACAGAGAACAGGAAGCCACAAGAGGCCATGCGTCTATACACATCCTGTCCTCTCTGGAAGAGACCATCATGGATGTTGTTGGCAGGGGACGTGTCAAGTAGTTTACAGGCTAGAATAGAGGTCTGCACTGGGAAATTCATGGAGCACAAGTGCGCAGGAGCAAGGGCAGGTGGATAGGACGACTCAGGAAGCATGTCACTGGAGAGCGACCTCGCACCCTAGCCCCGCTGCAAAAGGTGGAGATGAAGACCTCAAGGGCCCCCCTTGAGAAAAGAACTGTTGACTATACAGCACTCTAAGTGCACTGTGCAGCCTGCCAGAGAGCTTCCGTACAATGGCAGAGAGCATGGAGGAGGCGAGCTGCAACATGCGCAGAGTCTTCACGCATAGCATCCAGACCATGCAGTTAATCATGGGGCGGGCGGTCAGCTTTATGAACACTGCAATGGGATCTGCAATGATGGATCCTCTGGTCGCAGCTCTGACAGCTTCAACGGAATCTCAGCCTGCTGCCATCTTGGCCCTGGGCTGCAGCATGTCCTCTGGCTTGCAAATCCTGAAGGACAGCATTGATTGGGCTTTGAGACCGCCTCATCACTCCTGCATTCTGTTCTTGCGCAGAGCAGTGGGAGTGCTGAGGTGCAACCCCACGAGAGTGGCATTGGCTCCACCGGAGAGGGAGATGCTGTCCTCTCTTAGGATGACAGCATGCCTGCTCCCCCTGCCACACTCTCAACCGGTACCCTTGTTAGTGCCAGACAGACAGCTGGGCCTGATTGCCCCGGCCACCGCCAAGAGACTGCAGTCTGCAGCTGGGCCCTCTGCTGTCAGATCTACTCAAGGTCACTCACCACGGCCATCTCAAGAGTTCTCAGTGGAAGTTCAGCAGCCTTCCCCCTCCTTACTGTAGCCACACAAGACAGGTATGAGGGCTTTGCACAAGGGTGATTTTTAGTTTAGTATAAGAGTAAAGACGTCTTACTACAATTATATAGGGCCCTGGTAAGACCACACCTGGAGTATTGTGTACAGCTTTGGTCTCCTTACCTAAGGAAGGCTATATTTGCCATAGAGGGAATGCAACGAAGGTTCACCAGACTGGCTCCTGGGTTGGGGGGATTGTCCTGTGAGGACAGATTGAGTAGACTAGGCCTATATTCTCTAGAGTTTAGAAGAATGAGAGGTGATCTCATTGAAACATACAAAATTCTTACAGGGCTTGACAGGGTAGATGCAGGGAGGATGTTTCCCCTGGCTGGGGAGTCTAGAACCAGGGGTCACAGTCTCAGAATAAGGGGTCGGCCATTTAGGGCTGAGACAAGGAGAAATTTCTTCACTCAGAGGGTGGTGAATCTTTGGAATTCTCTACCCCAGAGGGCTGTGGAGGCTCAGTCTTTGAGTATATTCAAGACAGAGATCGATAGATTTTTGGATATTAAGGGAATCAAGGGATATGGAGATAGTGCAGGAAAGTGGAGATGAGGTAGAAAATCAGCCATGATCTTATTGAATGGTGGAGCAGGCTCGAAGGGCCAAATGGCCTCCTCCTGCTCCTATTTCTTATGTTCTCTGTGTTCAGTATAAGCAATTGTCAAATGAAGAGTGAATGAAGTATCTTGGTAAAGATTTTTTTATTGGATTGCTTTTGGTTTTGATATTCTTAGCCATGTAAGGGCAACACCCATGATGTTGGACTGTATGAGGGCATTCAGATGGTAGTTGTGAGGACTGGGTTAGGTGGATGTTGGTGCATTGAGGAAGAGAGGGAACATTTGTGAGAATCCCTCCTCAATGAGTTGCTGCTTCAGATCTCTGTCAGTTGGCAGCACTGTTAGGCTTTGCTCTTCCCCCGCAACCTCAGCCTCCTGGTCTCCTGCTTCCAGTTCCTCAACTCCTTCCACCGCTTGCAGCTCCAACGCTTGCCCCTCTCTACGGCAAATTTGTGCAGCATGCAGCAAACAATGACAAATCTTGACTCTCACTCCGGGCTGTAGTGAACCACGCCTCCAGATGTGTCGATGAGAGCCCTGGAGTCATGAGCCAGGTGTTCAGGGGATAGCCTTGGTCCCCAAGAAGGCAGCCTGACACCCAACAGTCTGGGTGGAAGAGAGGGGGGTGTTGAGGACTGGCGCAGGATCCTGACTACTGCTAGGACACCAGATACAGACCTGCATAACTCGGTGCCTATGGCCATAAGAATTGCACATTTGAAGAATGGAATCTCTTCCTGTAATAGAGGGCTTGGTCTTGTACAGGAGCAGGCAGGGCCATGTGATGCAGTCGATGACCCCCTCCACCTGAGGGAATCCAGCATTTCTTGCAAAGTCCACTGTTCTCTCTTCCTGCTTTGCAGCCTCCATTGGGAAGGTGATAGATTCCTGGCACCTAGCAAACAGTGCACCTGCGCACCCTCCTTGATTACAATGTGCAGCAACTGAGAGATTTTACTTATGTCACCCGCTGGATGTTGGAAGGAGCCCAATGCATAAACGTTCAGGGTCACAGTGACCTTCACAGCCACAGGTAGTGCTGTGGATGCCCTGAAATACCGTTAAAAATCAGCAAAACACTCTCCAGAAACCTATGTAGTCCAAAGAGACTTATCTTAATGGAAGTGAGTATCCCTTTAAATAGCGCTTAAGCAGTGTGCTTCCCGACTGTTGAGGCAACGGCTGCCTGGTTAAGGTTAAGACCCAGCGAATCAGTCACTTCCACGCACGAATTTAGCAAACGGGTCCTTATTCAGATGCAGGACCCTCATTTTAATATTTAAAGCAATGCTGCGCTCAATACAGGCAGTTGCCAGAGCTGCCTAAAAAAGGTCTCGGGACTGAATTAGCAGTGGTCCCGGCATGCACAATGCAGTCCTATGCATTGCTAAATTCGTCATCTCCGTTTCGCCCGTTTCAGGCCTGAAAATGGGTGGAACGATGTGGAATTTAGACCTCGGTGTGTCAGTCTCTCCTTGTTTGTGTGTGGAGAAAGAGAGTGGTTCAATGATTTTCTTTCTACTTTTTTTTAATAAGCCTTGAACTAATGGTATTTGCAGTGTAGTATAAGTTCTGTAATCTAATGAAGGGTTCAGATAACACCACTAACTGATGGTAAAACAGGAAGAGTTTACAGAAACAACAACAGAAAACGCTGGAAAAACTCAGCAGGCCAGGCAACATCCGTGGAGAGAGAAACAGAGTTAACGGTTCAGGTCGAAACCCTTCGTCAGAACTGAGAAAAAAGCAGGAAATGAAACAGATAAAAATGCAAGGGGGAGGCTGGGGGAGGAATAAAAGAACAAAAGGGGTGGTCTATGGTAAGTAGAGACATTAAGAGATGCTCAAGGTAAGACGAGATGGTAATAGGACAGGTTAAGAAACAAAAGGTGGCTCAGAAGTGTGAAGTGTGAAATGCTGGCAGAATGAGAGACAGCTGCCGTGGGGGGAGAGAGAGGAAAAAAGGGAAAAGGCACAAACCAAAAGGGTGTTAAAATGTATATATATATATATGATAGGGGCCGAGGTTATGATCTGAAATTGTTGAACTCCATGTTGAGTCCAGAAGGCTGTAAAGTGCCTAAACGAAAGATGAGGTGCTGTTCCTCGAGCTTACGCTGAGCTTCCGTGGAACAATGCACGAGGCCGAGGACGGTGAGGTCTGAGTGGGCGTGGAGAGGTGAATTAAAAGGACAAGCGACCGGAAGCTCGGGGTCACCCTTACTGACTGAACGGAGGTGTTCCGCAAAGCGGTCACCCAATCTGCGTTTGGTCTCCCCAATGTAGAGGAGACCGCATTGTGAGCAGCGAATACAGTATACTAGATTGCAAGAAGTACAAGTAAATTGCTGTTTCACCTGAAAGGGGTGTTTGGGGCCCTGGAGTGTGGGAAGGGGGGATGTATAAGGGCAGGTGTTGCATCTCCTGTGCTTGCACGGGAAGGTGCTGGGCGAGGGGGAAGGGGTGCTGGGGGTGATAGAGGAGTGGACTAGGGTGTCTCGGAGGGAGCGGTCCCTACGGAATGCTGAAAGGGGAGGTGAGGGGAAGATATGTTTGGTGGTGGGATCGCATTGGAGGTGGCGGAAATGGCGGAGGATGATCCGTTAATGTGGAGGCTGGTGGGGTGAAATTTTCAATTTTCCAGCATCCGCAGTATTTTGCTATTGTAAGAGTTTACAGATATCATCTGTACTCTGAGCTTAGGTTACAACCTACAAAACTGTTCGAATGGATGTTATGTTGAATAAAATATACAGTTTTAATTTTTAAAGTTAAAAATTCTAACTGTTTTTGGGAGAGGTCCCATGTTTCTTGCTATTTGCCAGTGTCAGTGCCCATGGCATTTACAGAATCGTACCACCCTTCTTGGTAATGCTATTTTTTAAATTCATTCTCGGGGTGTGGGCGTCATTGGCAAGGCTGGCATTTATTGCCCATCCCTAGTTGCCCTGAGAAGGTGGTGGTGGGACTTCTAACGGTTTGCTGCAACTAAGTGGTTTGCTAGGCCATTAACTGAGGGCCATTAAAGAGTCAACCACGTTGGTACGGGACTGGAGACACTTATAGGCCAGACTGGGTAAGGACGGCAGGTTTCCTTCTCTTGGCATGTTGGCCTTTATTGCAAGGGGTTTGCAGTATAAGAGTAAGGAAGTCTTGCTGCAATTATATAGGGCTTTGGTGAGACCACACCTGGAGTACTGTGTACAGTTTTGGTCACCTTACCCGAGGAAGGATATACTTGCCTCAGAGGGGGTGCAACGAAGGTTCACTAGATTGATTCCTGGGATCACAGGGCTGTCCTATGAAGAGAGATTGAGTAGATTGGGCTTATACTCTCTGGAGTTTAGAAGAATGCGAGGTGATCTCATTGAATCGTATAAAATTCTTAGAGGGCTTGACAGGGTAGACGCTGAGAGGTGGTTTCCCCTGGCTGGAGAGTCTAGAACCAGGGGTCACAGTCTTAAGATAAGAGGTTGGCCATTTAGGACTGAGATGGGGAGAAATTTCTTCACTCAGAGGGTTGTGAATCTTTGGAATTCTCTATGCCAGAGGGCTGTGGATGCTCAGTTGTTGAGTATATTCAAGACTGAGATAGATAGATTTTTGGACTCTAGGGGAATCAAGGGATATGGGGATCGGGCGCGAAAGTGGTGTTGAGGTCGAAGATCAGCCATGATCTTATTGAATGGCGGAGCAGGCTCGAGGGGCTGTAGGCCGACTCCTGCTCCTATTTCTTATGTTCTTATGTTCTAAAAGACATTAGGGTTTTTTTTTAGACAATCCGACAGCTTGATGGCCACTTTTACTGATACCAGCTTTTTATTTCCAGCTTTTTAAACTGAATTTAAATTCCCAGACTGCCATGGTGGGATTTAATTCAGGTTCTCTGGATTAGTAGCCCAGACCTTTGGATTATTAATCCAGTAACAACATTATTTAGCAACATTATCAACAACATTGCTGAATATTATTTCCAACAGATGGCAGGGAAGTTACACATACATTATCATTCAGCAATCGGAACCAGCGAGTAAGTATTGGAATGTATTCCATTCGTGCAATAAAATTGCTCAAACCAGGAAGTTTTCTGTTAATTTAATTCTATTCGTTACTTAAGAAGGACACGGGGAGATACCAAAGCGAAAGCAAAGGAGGTAGTACCGAGAGCCAGAGAAACCTTCCAGCCACTTGTTGGAACTTTTGGAAGCGTTCCACAAAGTACTTCAATGAGAAATTCAATCGATCCTGTTCACGACCAAATCTACCAAAGTATAGGAGGATTTTACAGTGGAAACGTTTTATAAACTGCACTTTTTATCATCATATATTAGTATTATTTTACTTACTTTTGCCCTGACTCCTGCACGGGTCTTTGACGGGTAGTCTGGTGTGAATTCGTGTCAATCTAAGAAAGGTGGCAGAAATATCCTCGTCCTCTCTGGGTCGATCATTCCCTTTTGGAGTGGAAAGTGGGGGAGGGAGATTCAACTTTGTGTGCCGCTTTGCCATCTGCCGTATAAGCTGACATTTGAACAATTGTTTTCAAGTTCAAATGGTATTTTGCCGATCAGCATAGAGTGCTCCTCCCGCCCATAGTCTTGTCTGTTCTACCCCCCACTGTGATTTATGGGCCTTGGCAAGGAGATGTTTCTATTGTGTGTGTGTCTGTGTGTGAAAGGTCAGATTGCATCAGCGGGACAGCATCCTCACGACCTGCCCAGTTGGTCAGCAAGGATTCAGCTTCATCACAAAACCCTTGTTGACGTTGACCAGTAACCCCCCGCCAGACATTCTAAAGCTGCATTTGCAGTGGGTCGGGATTTGACAAAACAGCTTGAGCCACAGGGAAAGACTTGGCACCTTTGCACTCGCCCCAAGGAGCTATCCTGTGCCATGAATTCCAATTGGGAAATTGAGCGTGGCCAGTGGGTCCCAAGAGATTTCCCACCTGTTAAAATCAATTGATGGAATGTCTTGGGAGCCCCACTCTCCTCCATGCCCATACTTCCCATGGGCACTCCTGGAGCATGAACCTCCTCACCAGCAGTACGGATTTGTAAGATCATTTGGTTTTCAACAACACTTGTATTTATATAGCGCCTTTAACGTAGTAAAACGTCCCAAGGCGCTGCACAGGAGTATTTTAAGACAACAAAATTGACACCGAGCCACATAAGGATAAATTAGGGCAGGTGACCAAAAGCTTGGTCAAAGAGGTAGGTTTTAAGGAGCGTCTTAAAGGAGGAAAGAGAGGTAGCGAGGTGGAGAGGTTTAGGCAGAGAATTCCAGAGCTTAGGGCCCAGGCAACAGAATAGATACAGGGATAAATTCACCAATCTCATTCTCCCAGTGGGGAACCACACTTAGAGGATAGTGTAAAACGGGCGCTATCGGTTCAGCCGCACGTGATAGATCTCTCCCGATTTTCATATGAGATGTACAACAGGCGGCTGAATCGATATCGCCCCTTTTTACGCTATCGCACAAAGTCAAAATGACCCCTTTAAAGGGAGTGTGGGGCTGATATAGAGCTACAACACTGCAGTGCAATTCTTCAACCCATGATCCCTTCAGTGCGGCATCCTGCTGGCAAAAGGGATTGGTAAATTTACCGTACAGACTTCCTTTTGGTCAATTACATCTTAGCGTCAAATGGAAACCAATGCTCAAGAATCGCAAAAAAACGCTACTGAAAAATCTACATGGGGAAAGGTGGTCATTTTAGCCCAACTCGCTGGGCAGCAAACCCACAGGATCGGGTGGAACACCCGTTTTATACACCGCCCAATATTACTCTCCATTGACATAAATAGAGAGGAAAATCAGGCGGGGTGTTAAACCAGCACCGCACCCAATCCCGTCAGTTTCCCGACAGGTTATAATGCCCCCCCCACCCCACACTTTCTGTTTGCCCAGAATGCATGTGAGTACTTTATCCCTTTCTTCACTTCGGAACTGGTTGTCAAGAGCCAAAGCTTATGTACACTTTAAGAGTTTAACCAGCTAAAACAGCGAAGTCGATCAGTATTGAGCACTGGTAAACTTCGCCATACTTGCCCAGCCAGGACCACCCTATCCATTAGGGCATTAACTTGCAGGTTTATCTGGAACCAAGTGGGATGAATCCCAGCCCCAATGGCAAGTCTACTCTTACAGGTTCCATTAGCTGGTTGGTCAATCAATAGTATCTTTTACATAGGATTACATAGGATATACAGCACAGAAACAGGCCATTCGGCCCAACCAGTCCATGCCGGCATTTATGCTCCACTCGAGCCTCCTCCCATCTTTCCTCACCTAACTCTATCAGCATAACCCTCTATTCCCTTCTCCCTTATATGCTTATCTAGCCTCCCCTTAAATGCAGCTATACTATTTGCCTCAACCACTCCCTGTGGTAGCGAGTTCCACATTCGAACCATTCTCTGGGTCAAGAAGTTCCCTCTGAATTCCCTGCTGGATTCATGTTTTGGATTAGATTCTACCACAGAAGGTTGCCATGGTTCCGAACATCCATCACTAGACATGTCATTGTGGAGCCAACTTGAGCCCAAAGACACATTGCCTATCTCCCTTCAAGGAGGTTAATCACTGGTTAATTGTGAGATAACAGACGAGTTCAGTTTTGTGCAATCATTAGGAAGGCAGCAAATGCCAAGATTTTCTTATGAGCAGCATGGTGAACGGCACAAACTCACCATAAAATATGTGAGTGCTTTGCCATCATCCTCTTCCCCACCGGATGGACACACACCATATCCCGTTGAATGGTGGTTCCATCAGTGCATAGGTTGCGTAGCATCTGTTGGCAATAATGGTCGGGACCGAACCCTGGATATATAACCATGTGTTTCCATATCCATCCTCCAGATAATGCCTTCCAGCAATTGTCATCCCAAGTTGCAGAGGTTCCTCCTCTGCCTGGTGGAAGGGCCCGTTCTGGGACCAGAGGTCATTTGGTCCATCTTAGCTTCTCCCACACTCCACCCATCACAGCATCCACCTGCTTCTGAAATGATTCCAGGGTTTTCACTTCCAACCCTCACTGTGGTTAAAAATCCACTCTGTAAAAGTTTCAAATATTGAGCCACTTAGAGCCTTTAAAATCTGTTGCCTTATTTGCCATATTCTATGCTTTTAATTGATTCTGGTGAAATCATAAGTTGACTTTGAATCAAACCCCTCATAATTTTTATTTAACTTGTGAAGTGATAGATGTGGCAGAATTATTCATTTGGCAAGGAGCAAGAAACACAATTATTAAATCAAAGCTACAGTGTATATTCTGATGGAGAGTAAAATATTAATCAAAGAAGTCACCAAAAGACAGAACGCAGTGCAGTGCAAGACCCTTGTGTGAGCTGTGCTGAATGATTTGTACAGTTGAGTCAAAGACTGGTATTGATTGCCCAATGCCAGCCCTTCGGAGTAATTAAAAATGCCTTTAAGACGCACCTGTGCAGACAATTGCCAATCTCTTTTGGTCAGTCAGTTGAATAACTTCTGATGTGGAATATTCAGTCAAAGACTGTGAGCGGGCAAACTGAAGATTACTACCGACTCTCATTAAGAGCTTAAACTCCAGATTACACCATTTCACTGGCACCATGAAGAGCAAAAGAATTCCAGATATAGTCAAATTGTAGCGAATTTACTTATATGTTCTGCTAGTGCAGTGAATTTGAGTAAAGTCTGTGGAAACCTATGTTCCTGTCTACGATAACTGATGAAACATGCTTTATGTTTAATGCATTTGCCAGTTTAGCAACTGTCCGGACAAATAGCCTCTACTATAAATTTGTGCACTAGATTCAATTTACAAAATGTAATAAGACTGTTCCCAGTATCATAAAGATATTGAAGTGCTTTTCTGTGCATTTCAAATAAAAGTGCTTCTATTTAAAAGTCACTGAGTTTGATGTTCATTAAGATCAAAGAAACACTGGTTTAATTGCCTGGATTAAAGGTGTACTGACTCCTACAGGCTATTTTGCAAAAAAAGATAAATGGATCTTTAATGGAGCTTTAAATAACAGCGACTTTTGAAATACACAGCAAGCAAAACAGAGTGATGTAAAATTGGTAAAATTAGGTTATCTAATCAATTGACATCTCTTAGGACATCATTCAAAGAAGCACAGCACCCAGCAACAATCAATGAGAATGAATAATTACGTAAACTGATTCCAAATGGTAATAGGGGCGTAAAATTGCATTACTTCAAAAAGTCTGTAAAAATTAATGACATAAGCTCATTACCGTCCATTCTCCATAAGGAATTACACAAAGGGAATTTCCCTAGAATCTATTTACGTTTCATTGCTTTACCCATTATAAGGACATTTCAACAATGTTTTTCTCTATGAATGGCACTACTCAAGCTTTTGCAATTAAAGAACAGCATCAAAGGAACAGAGTCCCCTTAAAATAGTAACAAAACATAGGCCTAGAAATTTGATGGCGCTGCGCCCATTTTTCAGGTGCAAAATGGCACCTAAGCATCCAATATGGTGGGCGGGCGTGGCCGTGCGCTCATTACATGCCGGAAGTGCGCCGCCCGCCATATTGGTAAAGGCAGAAAAAGAAGCGTTCAGGGCCAGTGCCTGAATCAGGCGTTAAGCCTTTTGCATATGCACATAGGGGGCCTAACGCCTGTTTGAGGACCATATTTGCAAAGTTGTGCTGCCATCTAACAGGACACAATATAATCCCATTATTATTCTATAAACCTCAATCATAGCTCCTCTAAGCCTGCATTTCTCTAATGAAAATAGCCGCAACTCCATAAGCCTATCCTGATAACTAAAAACCCGAAGACTGGGTATCATTTTGCTTGCCCTCCTCTGTACCTTCTCCAAAACCTCGATATCCCCTGCCATGTGATGGGACCATAACTGGACACAATATTTCAAGTGCAGCTGTATCAAGTAATTGCGCAGTCTAAGTATAGTATAGTAAAATAAAAACAGAAAATGCTGGAAATACTCAGCAGGTCAGGCAGCATCTGTGGAGAGAGAAACAGAGTCAACGTTTCAGGTCGATGACCCTTCGTCAGAACTGGAAAAAGTTGGAGATGGAACAGGTTTTTAAGCAAGTGCAGGGGCAGGGAAAGGGGGGAGGGGAGGAAAGAACAAAAGGGAAGGTCTGTGATAGGATGGAAGGCAGGAGAGATTGAGAGACAAAAGGGATGATGGTGCAAGGCAAAAGGAGATGGTAATGGGACAAGTTAAGAAACAAAAGATGACTCTAGATGAAGTGTAAATGGCAACGGCAGAATGATCGACAGCTGCCATGTGAGAGAGAGAGGAAAAAAAATGAAAAAAAAGATCGGGGCAGAGGTTATGGTCTGAAATTGTTGAACTCAATGTTGAGTCCAGAAGGCTGTAAAGTGACTAATCGAAAGATGAGGTGCTGTTCCTCGAGCTTACGTTGAGCTTCGTTGGAAGAGTGTAAGAGGCCGAGGACGGTGAGATCTGAATGGGAGTGGAGTGGGGAATTAAAGTGACAGGCAACCGGAAGCTCGGGGTCCCCCTTACGGACTGAACGGAGGTGTTCCGCAAAGCGGTCACCCAATCTGCGTTTGGTCTCCCCAATGTAGAGGAGACCGCATCGTGAGCAGCGAATACAGTATACTAAATTGCAAGAAGTACAAGTAAATCGCTGTATCACCTGGAAGGAGTGTTTGGGGCCCTGGACAGTGGGAAGGGAGGAGGTAAAAGGGCATGTGTTGCATCTCCTGCGTTTGCACATGAAGGTGCCGGGCGAAGGGGAAGGGGTGTTGGGGGTGATAGAGGAGTGGACCAGGGTGTCGCGGAGGGAGCGGTCCCTTCGGAATGCTGAAAGGGGAGGTGAGGGGAAGATGCGTTTGGTGGTGGGATCACGCTGGAGGTGGCGGAAATGGCGGAGGATGATCCATTGAATGTGGAGGCTGGTGGGGTGAAAGGTGAGGACAAGGGGAACCCTATCGTGGTCCGGGAGGGAGGGGAAGGCGTGAGAGCAGAAGTGCGGGAAATAGAACGGACACGATCAAGGGCCGTGTCAACCACTGTAGAGGGGAATCCTCAGTTGAGGAAAAAGGAAGACATGTCGGAAGCACTAGTATGGAAGGTGGCATCGTCAGAGCAGATGCGGCGGAGACGGAGAAACTGGGAGAATGGAATAGAGTCCTTACAGGAAGCGGGGTGGGAGGAAGTGTAGCTGTGGGAGTCAGTGGGCTTATAGTGAATGCTTGTCAATAACCTATCCCCAGAGATGGAGACAGAGAAGTCGAGGAAGGGAAGGGAAGAGTCGGAGATGGACCATGTGAAGGTGAGGGAAGGGTTTTGCTTTTGCCTAAGTATAGTGTTCTTCGTTTTATATTTTACTACCCTAGTAATACAAACTAAGCCCTATTTTGCTTTTCCAATGGCCTCGTCACATTGCTTGTGAATCTTCAATGATTTATCAACTATAACCCTCAAATCCTTCTCCTGCTCCATAAGGAAAGGAAATGGTCCAATTTTACGTGTACATTACAGGCCACCAAATGCTGATGAGATAGAGGTGAGATCCACAGACAGTTTGGAGAGATATGCAAGAATAACAGCACCGTGGCTGCAGTGTGTACCATCTACAAGATGCACTGCAGCAACTCGCCAAGGCTTCTTCGACAGCACCTCCCAAACCCGCGACCTCTACCACCTAGAAGGACAAGGGCTTCAGGCGCATGGGAACACCATCACCTCCAAGTTCCCCTCCAAGTCACACACCATCCTGACTTGGAAATATATCGCCGATCCTTCATCGTCGCTGGGTCAAAATCCTGGAACTCCTTCCCTAACAGCACTGTGGGAGTACCTTCACCACACGGACAGCAGCAGTTCAAGGGGCGACTCACCACCACCTTCTCAAGGGCAATTAGGGAAGGGCAATAAGTGTTGGCCTTGCCGGCGACGCCCACATCCCATGAACAAATTAAAAAAAAAATATTATTGGATGATTTTAATTATCCCAAAATAGTTTGGACTAAAAGTAATGTATGTGGTCAAAGTGGCGAACACCTTTTAGAATGTATTGAAGACTGCTTCCGAGATCAGTGTGTTTTCTAGTCCAACAAGGAAAAAAAACATTGTTTGGTTTAGTTCTGGGAAATGAAGTGGGGCAAATAAAAATGAAAGAAGAGTTCTGTGGATAAATAGAGAGAAAGTTGCCGAAATGTCATGGGGGAGCACAGCCAGAATACTTTACACTGCAACAGTGGCCCTAGTCTACTCTGCTGCAGAACACTGCTCTGCCTCATGGTCCTGCAGCCACCAATGATCGTGGACGTGCAGCTAAGTGCCGCCATGCGGACTGTGTCAGCGATGCTTAAGTCCACTCCAACTGACTGGCTCCTGGTGCTGTCCCACATTGCTCTGCCTGCCATTTGCCGCGACGCCACCGTGCTTCATGCGATGGAAAAAATCATGAGCAACATCGACCTTCCCATTCTCGAAGACTTGAAAAACCCACCACGAAAGCGTTTAAAATCGCGCCGGCCATTCTGGGAAACAGCAGCCAATATTCACACAGCTGGTATCGACCCACTATCCAGATGGACGGAATCGTGGGACGCACGCAACATAAAGAACCAACACCTCATCACTGACCCAACAGCAGAGGTCCCTGGCTTCGACCTCCCTCGAAGACAGTGGACGGCGCTCAACCCAATCCGCTCAGGGCGCGGACGATGCGACCACCTGCTCCACCAGTGGAAGATGAGGTCACGACCCGAAGTGCGACTGTGGCCATGAGACCCAGACCATGGAACACATCACATCAACCTGCCCACTGAGATCTGTTGCGGGAGGGACCTCATTTCTCCACTCGGCATCTCAGGAGGCCATCGAATGGAGAGCCAAACTAGACATCCCATCGTAAGCTTTTCCCGTCATAGTAGTATAGAGAGTTGGAAAAAAAACCTGAAATTTAAAGGGGAAACAAATGATAAAGTTTGGGCTAACAATCATGAGGAATATAGAAAGTCCAATGGGAAAGTGAAAAGAGAGAGTAGAAGGGCTACTTGTGCCCATGTGATTAGATGCACGCTGCCAGTGCAGCGCCGATTCTTGGTACGCCAGATGAGCTAGAGAACGTGGTGAGAAGAGGATATCCCGCTTCCTGCCAACCTTCTAAAAGAGAACATGAAAGAAGGCTAGTAATAATATAAAATGAAATAGCAACTGGTTTTTAAGCATATAAAAAGTAAAAGGATAATTAAAGAGATGGTAGGACCCACTCAGTGATGAAGGAGGGAGTCCAATTGTGGAGGATGAAGATATAGGGACATATTAAATCAATACTTTGCATTGGTTTTTCAAATGATGATGGAAGTGAGAATTTAGGTGTAATATCAGAGGATACGGAACAATTGAGAACGCTAAATGTAGAAAAGGAATTAGTTCTGAAAAATATAACAGAATTCAATATGCATAAGTCATTGGGCCCTAGGCTGTTTAAAGAAGTCAGAGCAGAGATAACACAGGTTACCCACCTTAAATATGCAAATTGTGCTACTGAACTGGAGATCAGCTAATGTTTTGTTCAAGAAAGAAGAATAAACCGGGTAACAATGGACCAGTTAGTCTAACTTTGGTTGTGGGCAAACCCTTAGGGGGTGATTTTGCCGGCGCTCAGGGGTCAGGTTTGGAGGCGGGACTGCTGGCAAAATCAAAAAGATTGGCAGCGGGTCCCGAACCCGCTTCCAACCTGCCTCCAATCAATCTTCCCAGGAGTCGGGTCCCCGATTTGCGCAGGGACCCGACTCCTAGCGGCGGGAAGAGAATTATAGCCACTTAACTGCTTGTTAACAGTTAAGAGGCTTTTTCCAATTTTGACAGGTCGACTGCGGGCTTCCCGATGTCCGGACATCACGCCAGAGTAAGTGTGGCGTGCTGTGGGTCTGCTGTAATGTTTGTGCATTGATGACAGCTGCAGAAGTGGTGTGAAGGATCCAATGGTGCACTGGTGAGTTTCAGAGGTAAGGAAATGCTGGGAAAATCATTTTTAATGTATTTAGACTTTTCTGTAGGTAATAAGGTTTGAAGTGTTTGTGTAGTCCCAGCTCATTGGGAGAACCTCTCTCACCAGTGACAGATCGCTTCTGTAACCTCACCTGCAGCTGCCATCTGTTTTATCCTAAGGAGAGAGTCTCTGGAGAGCCTGGGTGCAAGGGCTCACCTTTGTACAGTGATTCGCAGTGTTTGCAGCACCTCAATGCTGTCAAACACTGAAAAATCATCTGTCAAACAAAAATGAGCGTGTCCCCTTTAAGAAAACCGGCAGATGACGCATCATTAACTGACGTCATCTGACACCGGCTTTCTCCTAATTGGCCGGCAAGTCCGGAGGGCGGGCTTAACAAGGCCAATTGATGCAAAATAGCGTCGGGTGTCGTTGGGGGCGGGATCGGAACCCGCAAGTCAGCTAACCCGCTCCCAACTCACCTCTTCAGGTAAGATCAAGGCCATAGAATCCATAATTCAAGATTAAATTAGCGAGCATTTAGAAATGCATGGGTTAATCAAGGACAGCCAGCATAAATTTATTAAAGGCATGTTGTGTTTGACAAAGTTAAGAGAGTTCTTTGAAGAATTGACTGATTGGTTAAGTACAGAGAATGCAGTAAATGTAGCATACATGGATTTTCAGAAGGCATTCTACAAGATATCTCACAAGAGGCTTGTTAGAAGAAATTGAGAAGTATGTTATAAAATGAAATGCAGCAGCATGGATAGAAAACTGGTTGAGGTACCAAGAATCGGCCCTGCACCGGCAGCAGACACCTAATCACACGGGCACAATTAGCAGCCGAAATTGGTGAGGGGCCCTCATTATCATGAAATAGGCGAGCTGCCAGAGCTAGTCCAGCTGTTGATTGGCAGCTCGCCTTATCGGGGGCTTCAATGTCGGGCGGTCCTGATGATATTTAAAGGCAGCCTGCTCCTCTTTAAGGGTAGGTGCACTTTGTCTACAGGCAACTGGAAGGCAATCAAGGAGGTGTCTGGCCAAGGAGAAGCTTCAAATGTCCCCTGCTTCTCAGATACAGCACTGGAGGTCCTGGTGGAGGAGGTTGGCAGGAAGAGGGACATCCTCTTCCCACCAAGTGGCAGGAAGGTATCCAGAAAAGCAGCTCGGCAGCAGTAAGCACATGTAGCAGAGTGGGTCAGAGGTAAGAATATCGCCTCATGGACCTGGCTGCAATGCAGGAAAAAGTTTAATGACCTGACCAGGGTTACTAAGGTAAGACGCTTAACTCCTATCTTGCATCACTCTCTGCATAACCCTGCACTACCTGAAGTCCCAGCATTCACCACACTTGCCTCCCTTGATTACCAGCAATCTCCACCATTCACTGCAGAACACTTCACTCCACCTCCTTCTGCTCCTAATGCCACACTCTGCACCTCCTACTCTCCTCACTTTAACTGCCTCTGCCTCCTCACATCTCTGGCACACTTCACTCAAGCTAGAGCTGGACTCCTCCATACTCTGTGCCATTGTGCAACCAGCACCACTGTTCCACCTTGACATGCACATCCTCAAAGCATCTAATTAGGCGACTGCTAACACTCTCCCTTTTTTCTTGCAGGCAAAGCTGGTGAGCAATAATAGAGAGGAGGTGAGGAGGGACAGCAGTGTAAGGTGTTCAGTTCCCTTGTGCCTTACAAGGATTCTTGGACTCTGGATTTACAGGAACAAAATATACACGACACAAAGGTTTAGGCTCAACCCAAAACTGTTAGTTTATTAAACCAACAAACCACAGACAAAAACCCCTTAGAGATTTGACTGAAACTGACAATCACCCATGTGGCTGGTCATTACCGATGTTGATTGTAGGCCCTGAATCTGGAGGTGACCGGTCCCCCGTCCTTCTTCACCTGACTGCAGCAGTATCCACGGGTCGATATCGTTCCTTCTTATAGTTCTTCAGTCACCTAGTCCTATGGCTGGGTCTCCCCCAACCAGTTTCGGTTGTCGGTTTGCTGAACTGCCCGACCTTCACACCTCGTCAATCTGTAGTTCAATCACCGGAGGTGTACAGAGCTGTGAGATCGAAGATAACTCCTTATCTCTTTCCCGCTCTCTGTGACACATATACAATGTGATTTCTATTACTGTTGATGGACGGTTAGCTGACGGTCTGCTCAGGACTAGTGTGTCTTCCATTCATGTCAGGAAGTCGATCGTGACCCCATTGTTTCAGTTAAACTCAGAGCATTGTCCAGATGTTAATTTTTCCCATCGAACCCAATCATGATTCAAGGCCTCACAGTTCAATGTCAATGTCTTTTTCAGAGTTAATCATGAGTCAAAGCTTTCATTGTCCAGTGTCAATGTGTTCTCTAAGAACTGATCATGATTCAAACTTTAGATGACTGGCACCTTTTCTGTGCCTCGAAGTTTAACCGTTTCATGCCCTTCAGTGCTGGGGCCAAACTGTTCCATGAAACTTACAGCATCCATTCAGGTATTCTTCCCAATCGAGGAGGAAGTCATGGAGATCCTGGGGTTGGATCATGTCAGGGGCATCGTGAGTGGCCAGACTGGAGGACGCATCCTGCGGGGTTCTTGGCTAACATTCACTCTGTCCCTTCTCACTGAAATCTCACTCTCCCCACACTGAGTGTGACAAACTGCAGCTGCTTCCAGCAGCCACTTATCTGTCTCAGCTTATCCTTCACATTAAGATCTAGAAGATTGTGGGGTCAAGCCCCACTCCAGAAACTTGAGCACAAAATCTAGGCTGACACTCCAGTGCAGTATTGCGGGAGTGCTGTACTGTCAGAGGTGCCATCTTTCGGATGAGACGTTAAACTGAGGCCCCGTCTGCCCTCCAAGGTGGAAGTAAAAGATCCCATAGCACTATTTCGAAGAAGGGCAAGGGAGTTTTCCCCGGTCTCCTGGCCAATAATAATTCCTCAACCAACATCACAAAAACAGGTTATCTGGTCATTATCACATTGCTGTTTGTGGGAGTTTGCTTTGTGCATATTTGGCTGCCACATTTCCTACATTACAACAACACTTCAAAAGTACTTTATTGGCTGCTGTAAAGCATTTGGGGATGTACTGAGGTCATGAAACGTGCTATATAAATGCATGTCTTTTTTTTAGTGATAGCATAACACAGTAATGTAACAATAGCGCCCCCTTGTGATCTAAATGTCTTTTGTGCGTGTCTTTCTTGACGGGCCAAGTTAATACTAGATGAGGCAAAGTTGGTTTGTATTGAAAGGAGCTTTATTCCACAGTAAGGTGAAACATACAGAGCAATCGGTGAGATCAGAATCGCTTAGTTCAATTGGTACAATGTATATTCATGAAATTATACAAAATAAAGAACATGCATTGCTACCCCACCTCAGTGGGTCAACTTACTTAACTTAAACAGAACCCTCTGCATCCTGTCCTTAGCCCAGGGCATAATCACTATCCCTGGAGTCTCTGTGTCTCACAGCCTTTTACTGTCTGCCTGTGCAGTTCCTTTTGATATCTGTGAATCTTTTTTTAAAAGCCTAACTTCAATGTCAGCGCTAGTCACAACTGACTACCGCCTCACCAAGAGCAGCATCTACCAGCCTAACTTGGTTAAGATCCCTGCTGAGTTCAAATGATTAGGATTGTTGCAGCAGCAGTGAGTGTGACTGGTCACTGCAATGTCCAAATTTTCTTTCATAGAATCATAAAAATTTACAGCACAGAAGGAGGCCATCGGCCCATTGTGTCCGTGCCGGCCGAAAAAGAGCTCTCCAGCCTAATCCCACTTTCCAGCTCTTGGTCCGTAGCCCTGTAAGGTTACAGCACTTCAAGTGCATATCCAAGTACTTTTTAAATGCGATGAGGTTTTCTGCTACTACCACCCTTTCAGGCAGTGAATTCCAGACCCCCACCACCCTCTGGGTGAAGAAACTTCTCCTCAACTCCCCTTTAATCCTTCTACCAATTATTTTAACTCTATGCGCCCTGGTTATTGACCTCTCTGCTAAGGGAAATAGGTCCTTCCTATCCACTCTATCTAGGCCCCTCATAATTTTATACACCTCAATTAAGTCTCCTCTCAGCCTCCTCTGCTCCAAGGAAAACAAACCCAGCCTATCCAATCTTTCCTCGTAGCTAAAATTCTCCAGTCCAGGCAACATCCTCGTAAATCTCCTCTGTACCCCTCTCTAGTGCAATCACATCTTTCCTGTAATGTGGTGACCAGAACTGTACGCGGTCCTCTAGCTGTGGCCTAACTAGTGTTTCATACAGTTCTCTCCAGAATGCTGGTTCAGGCACCCCGTCTGAAACTAATGGAGTCCAGTGAATTTAATTCCTTAACTTAGAAATATCTTTTTCAATAATTCATATCCAGATCTGTACTGTGGACAGATGGTCAAAAAATCCAGAAACATGACACTCCCCACCCCAAAGCATCGCTCCCAGCGTCTCTGCTCCCTCTTTCCCTACCACCTTCATTCCCCCCTTCCCTTCACTGCCATCCATTTGCCCCTCTCCTTTCCGCTTCTTTGCCATTCATTCTTCTCTTCTTTCTCTCCTTCATTGCCATGCATTCTCCTTTTTCTTGCTGTGTGACAGGTTCCTTGTGCAGACAAATCTTCTACCTCCTGGTTAGGGTCATCCTCACCTGTTATTTCAAGGACCAGAAAAACTGGAGGGATGGCTGCTGGAGGGCCAAGACTGCAGCCATGGTTGCTTAACCCCATTGAGACTCCCAAGGACAAGATCTTGAAGAGAGATATAATGAGGTGCCGCTGTTACCAGGGTATTGGTGGAGCAGACCATCAGCAGCCTGAAGCAAAGGTTCGGATGCTTAACCTGATCTTGAGAGGGCTGCCGCACAGTCCAGATAGGATGTTCAAAATTATTGTTTGCTACATGTTACACAATTTCGCCCTGCAAAAGGGCCTTGCAATGGAGCAGGCAAGAGAAGCCAGGCAGCTGCAATCAGATGCAAAAGATAACCCCAATCAGAAGTTAGGAGATTTGTCTGCAAACGGAACCAATCACTCACCAAGAGTCACAAGGCTGTCTCCAATAGAGGACACGTTTAGTTAAACGCTTGAAACATGCAATGCACAAAAGTCATCTGCTAAATAAGTCAATGTCCAAGCCGTACATCAAAACCCCTCAAATGAACATAAAGAAAGAAAAGTTTGCATTTATATAGAGCCTTTCACGACCTCAGGACGTCCTAAAGCACTTTACAACCAATGAAGTACTTTTGAAATGTAGTCAAAGTTGTAATGTAGGAAACACGGCAGCCAATTTGCGCACAGCAAGCTCCCACAAACAGCAATGTGATAATGACCAGATAATCTGTTTTAATGATGTTGATTTCTCTCCACTGTCCCATATAAAAAGGACTGTCAGGGCACTTTCAGTATCAGTCCTAACTTTTATTAACCCTTAACAATGTCTGGAACAGGTATGTTCAGTGTGTTTTGACCTGGTGCTCTTCCTTTGTGAAAATGTATGGTGCGTGTCGTCTACTTCCTAAATGTGCGCTCCATTCAAATGTCTCCCCAGTGGAAGGAGGAAGTGATGTAGATGGTTGTTAGATATCAGTGTCTGCATTCAGTGGACCAGTACAACCTTGTTCTGCACCTTCTCCGTCAGATCAGTGACCTCTTAAAGGTAAGAGCCCAAACTGCACACCGTATTCCAAATATGGTTTCACCAATGATCTGTACAAGATAGATGCTGGGTTTGAGGTCCTGGTCTTCAAACACTCTCTTCCTCAGGCGACCGAAGGCTGCACTGGCACACTGAAGGCGGTGTTGGAGTTCGTCATCGATGTCTGCCCTTGTTGACAGTAGGCTCCCGAGGTATGAAAAGTGGTCCACATTGTCCAAGGGTGATACCCACCCTCCTGTATGCTTCAGAGACATGGACCATGTACAGCAGGCACCTCAAAGCACTGGAGAGGTACCACCAATGCTGCCTCCGCAAGATCCTGCAAATCCATTGGCAGGATAGGCGCACCAACGTCAGTGTTCTTACTCAGGCCAACATCCCCAGCATCGAAGCTTTGACCACGCTTGATCAGCTCCAATGGACGGTACACATCATCCGCATGCCCGATACGAGACTCCCAAAACAAGTGCTCTTCTCGGAGCTCCAACACGGCAAGAGAGCCCCAGGTGGGCAGAGGAAATGCTTCAAGGACACCCTCAAAGCCTCCTTGAAAAAGTGCACCGACACCTGGGAATCGCTGGTCCAAGACCACACAAAGTGGAGGAGAAGCATCCGGGAAGGCGCCGAACACCTCGAGTTTCTTCGCCGGGAGCAAGCGGAAGCCAAGCGCAAACAGCAGAAGGAGCGCACGTCAACCCAAGCACCCCACCCACCCTCCCCTTCAACCACCGTCTGCCCCATCTGTGACAGAGACTGTAGGTCCTGCATTGGACTCATCAGTCACCTGAGAACTCATTTTTAATGCGGAAGCAAGTCATCCTCGGTTCCGAGGGACTGCCTAAGAAGAAGAAGTACAAGATAGAGTAACTTCTTTCAAGTTATGGTCAAATGTCTATTCATCCACCCCCTTCAGTATTTTTGCAGTAAGTGTATACTCCCCATTCCTTGTTTTCTTCCCAAAATGTATTAACTCACACTTATCCACATTAAACTGCATCAGCCACCTGTCTGCCCATTCTGCTAACCTTTTATAGTCCTCCTTATTGTTTGCCAAACCTCCTACTTTGTCTTGTCAGCAGATTTTGAGATTGCATTCCCTATACCTAAGTCCAAATCATTTATATAATCCCAAAAACAAAAGTGAATCCCACACTGACCCCTGGGGTACACCATTTCCAACCCTTCTCCGATGTCAGCAACACCCAATTACCCTAACTCTGTCCAACAACCAACTTTCTATCCGTGCTGCTACATTTCCTTTTATATACTATGCACCTGAATGTTTCTAACGTCTTGGGAGACATTTTATTGAGCGCCTTCTGAAAATCCACATAACCCTATATCTACTCCAGCTACTGCCTTCCTTTTATCTGTCAAATCTGTAACTTCTTCAAAAAACTCTATTACATTTGTCAAACATGACTTGCCTTACCAAATCAATGCCATGGGAGATCTGCTAGTTATTTGAAATAAGATCTGCCCTTATGGTTCAGTGAGTAAATGCAGTGCTTAAGCAACATTCAAGCATACAAAATGGGATTTTTTTTACTGCATAAAGATCCATATGAACTTACATTCTTTGATCTCTCTGCCAACATTTCAATTTCCATTTTTGAAATGTGAAGGTGTTGACAACAACTTGTATTTATATAGCGCCTTTAACGTAGTAAAACGTCCCAAGGTGCTGCATAGGAGTATTTTAAGACAACAAATTTGACACCGATCCACATAAGGATAAATTAGGGCAGGTGACCAAAAGCTTGGTCAAAGATGTAGGTTTTAAGGAGGGTCTTAAAGGAGGAAAGAGAGGTAGCGAGGTGGAGAGGTTTAGGGAGGGAATTCCAGAGCTTAGGGCCGAGACAACAGAAGGCACGACCACCAATGGTTGAGCGATTATAATCAGGGATGTTCAAGAGGGCAGAATTAGAGGAGCGCAGATATCTCGGGGGCGTTGTGGGGCTGAAGGAGATTACAGAGATAGGGAGGGGCGAGGCCATGGAGGGATTTGAAAACAAGGATGAGAATTTTGAAATCGAGGTATTGCTTAAACGGGAGCTAATGTAGGTCAGCGAGCACAGGGGTGATGGGCGAACGGGACTTGGTGCGGGTTAGGACATGGACAGCCGAGTTTTGGATGACCTCAAGTTTATGTAGGGTGGAATGTGGGAGGCCAGCCAAGAGTGAGTTGGAATAGTCAAGTCTAGAGGTAACAAAGGCATGGATGAGAGTTTCAGCAGTGGATGAGCTGAGGCAGGGACGGAGACGGGAGATGTTACGGAGGTGGAAGTAGGCGGTCTTTGTTATGCTGCAGATATGTGGTCGGAAGCTTATTTCAGGGTCAAATATGACACCAAGGTTGCGAACAGTGTGCTTCAGCCTCAGACAGATGTGAGGGAGAGGGATGGAGTCAGTGGCTAGGAACGGAGTTTGTGGCGGGGACCGAAAACAATGGCTTCGGTCTTCCCAATATGTAATTGAAGAAAATTTTTGCTTATCCAGAACTGTATGTTGGACAAGCAGTCTGACAATTTAGACACCGTGGAGGGGTCGAGAGAAGAGACACCTACTGGGATACGCTTTGATCAGGCATCCTTTGGAAAATACAACAAACCACGTGGGCAGTAAAAGAGACTCAAACTGTGGTGTCCTCTGCAAGTCTTACTTTTAATCAACAATAATTTTTTGGGTGGGGGAGGGGGAAGATAAGTTGTGTCACAGTGTAAAATAAGCATTTCAACTAGCTGGTAATCCAACTCACTGACTTGTAAATTGTTACTGTTGGAAATGTTCTAACCCTCAGAGGCAACCACACTGTCAGTCTAAGTGAGGAGCTAAAATCATGCATTTCTCTAACCTATAGTAATACATGTACACACACACACGATAACTTTATGGCAGATCTATGCTTGGTTATTCATGTACAACATACACTACTGATGGTAACAATACAGTTTTCTTGGTAGAAAATCAACCTATGGGGACCTATAAATAATGGATCAGAGTTTTCAAGCTGATAGGCATGTTGCCCCTGAATTTTTGCAAGGTTCTTCCGATATCTCACCATAACTTTGGTGGATGATTGGCAGAAACCCTGAAGAAATGGCATAAGCAGCTGTTTTTTAGCCATTTACGCAGTTTCTCCGGGTGTTCTGCTGATCTCTGCTGGAGAACTCCTGTGGAAATTACAGGCAATTGGCTTTGAAATTTTGCACTGTAAATATTAGTATATGAATACTTAATGCATTTGTGTAATCTTCTATAGTCTCATTTTAGCAGAGCTGTTAATCTGTTTAGCAAATGGATTAAGCCTCTGTTAAAATAGCAGATAAAGGAATTTCATACCAATGTATTAAGTACTTTGTGCACTAATGTTTGTACAGGACAATTTCAAGGACATTTTTTTTTTGGAAATTAGCCTGCTCAACACGCCCTGTCTAGGCTCACGCATGAAGAACGGTTACTTGGTAAGGTATCACTTGACTAATCCTGAATCACTCTTGGCTCCACTACTGCCCTCCTGAATCAACCTGTTTCCCTGGATCAAATCTCCACTTCCTCACTAGCCTCTGGGATCAAGGACCACTGGCTTCTGGCCAATTCTCCGCTCCTTCAATGGCAATTGAATTATCTCCCACTCCTCCAGTTACGTCCGGATCAGCTTCCATTTCTCTTCCGGCTTTTGGATGGGGTTTCACTCCTTTGCTGGCTACCAGATTGGTCATCACTACTGCTGGGCCCAAGTTATACCTTCGCTTTTCCTGCTTGTCCCTGAATCAGATTCATTGCTGCCGGGTGGCTTAACCCCCTCAAGTTAGGCCCGATGATAGTGGACTGGTTACCTCCTCTCCTATCAGTGCCTATTCTAACATACAGTTCTACCTCTCCACCACCTTTCTGAACCCCATGACTACATCCATGACGCAAGACTGGCTGCCTGACATCAAGTCATGGATGAGTCATAACTTCTTCAAACTGAACATTGTGAAGACTGAGTCAATCATCTTTGGCTCCCACTGTAAGCTCTGCTCCCTTGACACTAATTCTAACCCCCTCCCCAGCCACTCGCTCAGGCTGAATTAGTGTGAAACCTTGGTGTCCTGTTCAACTTACAGCTGACCTTCAAACCCTACATCCGATCCATCACCAAAATCACCTACTTTCACATGGCAACATTTACTGCTTCTTCCCTACCTCAGCTGCTTGACTGCTGAAATCCTTATCCATGCTTTTTGTTACTTCTAGACTCAATGGGCTGGGTTTTGCGGGGGGTCAGCAGGCGTGATCGGTGGCGGGTCGGGTGGGAAAGTGTTTTTTTCCCCCAGTGGGTCAGGACCCCGCTGTGAACCCACCGCCGTGCATCTTTCCCTGATGTCGGGTCTGTCAGGCTCTGAGCAGGCCCGACACGCAGCGGCAGGTTCACAGCGGGGGACCCAATTCAGGTAATTAGTGGCTTATTTGGAGCCACTTAAGAATGAATTTCAGCTCAGCTTCTGCATTTGACAGTTCGCCCACAGGGTCCACGCTGGTCGTGGACCACATCTGTTAAGGTGAGGCGGGAGTTCAGTGGCCATTGAATCAGTTGTTGAGTTGACAGCTTCAAATGTATGGTAAAAGCTCCCACCTTACAGAGATATCTTCCCTCAGCCACAAACTCTCCCTCACTGCATTTCCACAACAGACTCAGCATGCTGCAAGTCTTTACACAAGTCTCCATCCAGTCTGACCTCATTACCTCTCTCACCATTGACAGATCGCTTCTGTCATCTCTACTTCACCCGCCATCTATTACATCAGCATGGGTGCTCTTTATACTCTCTCACCTTAGTCCTCAGAGTCCCACCACGAGCAGCCCCAACACCGGCATCACCAGGCACACCAGCAGCACCAACAACAACACCACCAACCTTCTCCGCAACCACCTGATGCTGCACAGGACACAGGGCATCAGCACCAGACAACATTGCTGCCTGGGATGCCAGGGATGGCCTCACCATGGCCAGATTTACTTCACTTGACACTGTACACCCTGGCTGCCACATGCGCCAGGTTGGCACCACCCCACACCAACACCATAAAACCTCCCTACAATACCAAAGCCATTCCTTTCACACTCATCGCCATTGTGGGGGGGTAACCGTTATGTCTCACCATTCACTGCAACTCACTAAGCCACTTCCAAAGGTGCACACAAATCTGTCCAAGAACGTAAAGTGTTGAAAATAAAGGTTTCAGTGTTTGACAACACATTAACAGAAACTTTTTCATAAAACACCCAAGTGCCTACCCTTGTGTGTTGTTAGTTGGTATGATTGCAGTAGGATGAGGGTGAGTGTGAGGGGTGGCTAGTGAGATGGGGATGTGATAATGTAGATACAGAGGGATGGGTGGAGGTGCAAAGTAAGTTGGTGCGAGTAAAGATGTGCAGGAGTAGGGTAGGGAAGGCAGAGTGATGGGGATGTGATGAGAGGCACAGCAGGGTGAGGTTGAGTGTGGCTTTGTACTAACGTTTCGTGATCTACTGAGATCATTGAAACATTTGCGGCACTGCACCCAGGTCCTCCTGATCACATCCCTGCTTGTGCCCTCCTCTACAATGTGTAACCAGGCTGCGTTGATCTCCTAGGGAGTTGTCTTCCACCCATGGGAAGGGAAGAGGACCTCCCTGCATGCTGTGACTCCCTCCATAAGCATAGGGAGAGAATCAGGGGAGAGCCTGGGTGCAGCCATGCACCTCTGTGCAGTGCTTGTCAGTGTTTGCAGCACCTCAATGCTGTAGAACACTGACAGCACAAATGTCAAAATAAAGTTAGCCGTGGTTCCTTTAAGGAAACCTGCTGATGACGCGCCATCAAAGGATGTCACCAGACCCACTTCCTCTAATTGGCCGGCAAACGCGCTGGGTGGGCTTAAGAAGCCCCATCAAGGGAAATTCATTTCAGAGGCCGGGATGGAGACAGCAGCGGGGCAGGGACCCGCCACCGACGTCGCCCACCATGGACCTACCGAGGTCAGCAAAATCACGGCCAAGGACTCCAATTCCCTCCTTACAAGCTTCCCAAGCTGCACCCTCCATAGACTCCAACTTGTCCAAAATGTATCCATCGTTACCCTGTCCTGCTCACTCGTCATTCCCGTCTTCATTGACCTACCCTAGCTCCCTGTAACCCAGTGTATGAATTTAAACTCCTCAGCACAAAAGTTCTGATTCATGCGATCTGCTGGTGTAAATGTGGTGGAGCGGGACTTCTGCCTTCCCATTTGCCCTAATACTGATCCCATCAGAAATCCGGAGGAACAAATTTTAACATTGCTGGGCGGGACAAAGGCACCAAGTTATTTAAGCCAGGCGGCCTGGAAGTGCCATCTTGCAGATTATACTTTAAACCAGGACCCCATCAGGAGGACACGTAAAAGATCCCCAAGTATTATTTGAAGAAGAGCAGGGGAGGTGTAAACGTCACTAAACCGGATTATCTGGTCATTTATCTCAGTGCTGTTTGTGGGACCTCGCTGTGCAATAATTGGTTCCCTATATTACACCAGTGACTACACTTCCAAAGTACTTCATTGGCTGTGAAGCAGTTTGAGATGTTGTGAAAGGTACTATAGAAATGCAAGTTTGTTCTTTCTTTCTTAAATATTCTTCAAACTGAAATTAGGCACAGAAGCAGGGGGAACAGAATAGTGACAAGAGACCTGCTGCCAATACAGCAGCTAGGACCATGTGGAAGAAAGTAGAACAAGTAGTGAGTGGCAATGCCCTAGCCCACAGGCCCTCCTCCTGTGCATGTCAAGGTTTAATGACCTCACAAGGTCAGAAAAGCTAAGTGTTATGGCCGTCAGCTTCCGGTAATAAATAGTTTGTACATTTCAGACAGTAGATCTATATTTACCCACAGATTGCAGTCACAAATTTAAGGGTATCACCCTGTACACTAAACGATCTGTACTGACAGCTGCACGTGGAAGGCTTTAATTAAATGGAGGCAGTATCCCGCAATGCATGCGTGTATGTTGAAGCCTCGCTATTTCTGCGGGAATTCCATAAGGGAACTGAGGTAAAATCTCAAATAATTGTCAAATTCAACAGTGTGTGACCGATAGTAGTGAGAATTTTTGCCATGTAGGAAAAGATTGTGCACAGTTCCTGAGAAGGACAGGTTACAGGAGAAGAAACAGCAGGAGGGGTTGGCTAAGCAAATCCTGTCAATTCATTGAGCTAATGCTGTAGGGGATAGAGGCGTGGGAGAGCCTGTGCCCACAGACAGTTTGTGCTGACTATGTGCTAAGATCAGAAATGTTGTTCTTTGAGGCTCATACTCTAAGGAAACCCATACATGAGCCTAACAGGAAGCAAAACGTAGACAGCAGGAAACTCATTGCATTTCTCATTCTTCTTCTCTCCACAGAAGCCAGAAGCAGGAAAGATGCTGGAGAGATAAGGAATCAATATCAGAACCTTTCACATCTAGCAATGCCAGCAGAAATTGGTCCACTCCATCATTAATGCTATCTTTAGCATTCACCAGCCCAAATAGGTTAACTTGGGGTGATAGAAATCGTCCAGATGAGGAGTTGACATTGGGTGATTCACAGCTCACAAGGAAGCCAGAGGATCAGTTATTGGAGGTGGAGTATGATGTATCTGAGTGGAGGCTTAGGAGATGTCATACGTTGGCTTTTTAGCATTCAGATGATGACCACACGGGTCCTGACATAAAGAGCCAAATGCTTACAGAGCATCACAAACATATGAAGGCACTCTGAAGATGTGCGGCAGTTGGCATGGATGAGTCCAATGCCATCCTTTCAGCACTATCAGAGTGAGCTTCTCTACAATGCCAAGCATTCTCATTCCACAGAAACCTGTGGTGCTGCCTTCTGAGCCCAACTTCCCAGGTTTCCTGCTGTTCCTCTTCCCCCCTCCAACAAATAAATCATAAAGAGGGAGTCCCCATGGGGAAAAACATTTTGTAGCCTTCCCCTTCGTTTTAGAGAAATTACCCCAAAATACAGGCTCGAGGGAACCTTCTAAATGAAGCTAGGAGCCTCCAAAATAGAGAGCAAAAAAAAAAATTGACCGGACTAAATTTTTAAAAAGTTATGAGTACAATAAAACACACCTTTAAGATCTCAGCCTCAGCCTTCCTCAACTACTGTTCTAAGTTACCCATTTTATAATGACACAGCTTGGATTGGAGGATCATAGGGGGGAAATTACGGCATTTAGGACGGATGATGTCATCCTTGGCCTAAATGCATCATGTGCATGGCTGCACTTTAGCTCGGGTGGGCACAAGCTTCACCCTCCCTCACTTCCAGCCGAATTTAGGGCGGAACTTAAATGGGGGCGTAAAACCAGCATATCCTCTCTAAGTCCCAAATTCCAACTCCCCCCAGATAGATTCCCCAGGTTGGCAGTCGATCAAACCATTAGAATTTTGGGGCCCTCGTACTCAAATCCCTCCATGGTCTTGTCCCACCCTATCTCTGCAACCATCTCCACATCCTTCAGTCCTCTTGATTCTGGCCTTTTGTGTGCCTCCCCTGTAACGCCCCCCCCCCACCCCCCACCTTCACCCCATCATTGGCAGAATTTTAGCCACCTCTGCCCTATTCTCTAAATGCCTCTCTTCCATGGCTGGATGTGGCCGTGGAGAAGGAGCACGCGGTGTTTGCCAGTGCGTTTGAGGCCTTCCACGACCGGTGAACACCGCAGGGACTGGAGCGCACGACGGCTGATAATATTATTATTTAAACCATAGAAATTTACAGCACAGAAGGAGGCCATTCGGCCCATCGTGTCCGTGCCGGCTGAAAAAGAGCTATCCAGCCTAATCCCACTTTCCAGCTCTTGGTCCGTAGCCCTGTCGGTTACGGCACTTCAAGTGCATATCCAAGTACTTTTTAAATGTGATGAGGGTTTCTGCCTCTACCACCCTTTCAGGCAGCAAGTTCCAGACCCCCACCACCCCCTGGGTGAAAAAGTTCTCCTCAACTCCCCTCTAATCCTTCTACCAATTACTTTAAATCTATGCCCCTGGTTATTGACCTCTCTGCTAAGGGAAATAGGTCCTTTTATTTAAGTTTTCTATTAATTGTGCCCCTCTTTTAAAAAAAAGGGAGCATATTTTAGTAACTTTTTTTTTGATGACACGGGGGGGGGGGGCAACCCAGTGTCTCCTTGACAGTGAATTAAAGCAAAGGCAGACAGAATACAGATGGTTGTGTCTCGGGAGTCCCTGGCTGGGTTTTCGTGCTATTGGTTGAGGGGGGGGGGTGAGTCTTGCGTCACTATGGTAACGAATTGTTACCTGGCTCGCTGACAACGACCCACCCGTTGGGGGAGGCTGGCGAAGTGGAACAAGTCGATGGGGACAGAATGTGAGCCGCGGCTCCGCTTCCCGCCCGCACAGCTGCTACATGAGCGGGCCAGCGAGACCTCTGGCCTCCCCGCAGTCCCCAGCATGGGCAGCGACTGGAAAAGGGTCTGTGACAACCTGACAATCAACTACAACAAGTACTGGCCCGCCTCGCCCACCCTGGAGAAGCAGCAAGAACACAGGCACCAAGCGTAAGAGGACAAGTGTACACACATCTCACTCAATAAAGGGAGGGCAAGGGAGGTCAACTGTTCCCTGGAGGGACAGAACTTCTGTGCTTCTTAAATGTATTTCCATCTGATGATTATTTGTTGTTGTATTGCAGAGTTAAGAAGAAAGGTTACTTCTCGGCCATGGATGAGGTGTGGAAAACTCCAACCATCCGAAATAACTGTGGAATGAACCATCTGTATTCAAACCAGTTTCAACAGGTGAGCCTGTGGTTGAGGTGTGTGCTGGCCACCGTTTGAGTGGTTTGTCGCAGGCGATACCCGTGGTTTCTACTGGCAGGCTTGTTATCGGGTTAGAAACAGAAACTGCTGGAAACGCTCAGCAGGTCAGGGGGCTTCTGTGGAGAGAGAAACAGAGTGAACGTTTCAGGTCGATGACCTTTCGTCAGAACTGGAAAAAAGTTAGAGATGTAACGGGTTTTGAGCAAGTGCAGAGGGAGGGACAGGGGGAGGAAAGAACAAAAGGGAAGGTCTGTGATAGGGTGGAAGGCAGGAGAGATTAAATGACAAAAGGGATGATGGTGCAAGGCAAAAGGGGGTGGTAAT
Source organism: Squalus acanthias (assembly GCA_030390025.1). Taxonomy (NCBI): domain Eukaryota; kingdom Metazoa; phylum Chordata; class Chondrichthyes; order Squaliformes; family Squalidae; genus Squalus; species Squalus acanthias. The sequence goes on from CM059428.1 coordinate 16,320,276, forward strand.
GGGACAAGTAAAGAAACAAAAGATGGGTCTAGAGGAGGTGTAACTGACAACAGCAGAACCATTACCAACAGCTGAAAAAAATGGGGGAAGAGGTCAACGTTCCTGTTAATTTCTTTTTTGGGTGTGTGGCCCCTTTAAGGGGCTGCGCGACCCATTCAAAATACTGCGCATTTGAAAAGCCGGTGAGCCAGCTGCGCGGGAGATCCAGAGAGCTGCACGGGAGATCCAGAGAGCTGCACGGGAGACCCAGGGAGCTGCGCGGGAGATCCAGGGAGCTGCGCGGGAGATCCAGAGAGCTGCGCGGGTGATCCAGAGAGCTGCGCGGGAGATCCAGGGAGCTGCGCGGGAGATCCAGAGAGCTGCGCGGGTGATCCAGAGAGCTGCGCGGGAGATCCAGAGAGCTGCGCGGGAGATCCAAAGAGCTGCACGGGAGATCCAGGGAGCTGCGCGGGCGATCCAGAGAGCTGCGCGGGAGATCCAGGGAGCTGCGCGGGAGATCCAGAGAGCTGCGCGGGTGATCCAGAGAGCTGCGCGGGAGATCCAGGGAGCTACGCGGGAGATCCAGGGAGCTGCGCGGGAGATCCAGAGAGCTGCGCGGGAGATCCAGGGAGCTGCGCGGGAGATCCAGAGAGCTGCGCGGGAGATCCAGGGAGCTGCGCGGGAGATCCAGGGAGCTGCGCGGGAGATCCAGGGAGCTGCGCGGGAGATCCAGGGAGCTGCGCGGGAGATCCAGGGAGCTGCGCGGGCGATCCAGGGAGCTGCGCGGGCGATCCAGGGAGCTGCGCGGGAGATCCAGGGAGCTGCGCGGGAGATCCAGGGAGCTGCGCGGGAGATCCAGGGAGCTGCGCGGGCGATCCAAGGAGCTGCGCGGGAGATCCAGGGAGCTGCGCGGGAGATCCAGGGAGCTGCGCGGGAGATCCAGGGAGCTGCGCGGGCGATCCAAGGAGCTGCGCGGGAGATCCAGAGAGCTGCACGGGCGATCCAGAGAGCTGCGCGGCTGTGCAGCTTAAAGGGTACATTGGAAGAGTTATGAGCTGAAATTGTTGAACTCGATATTGAGTCCAGAAGGCTGTAAAGTGCCTAATTGAAAGATGAGGTGCTGTTCCTCAAGCTTACATTGAGCTTCATTGGAACAGTGTAGGAGCCTGAGGACAGAGAGGTCAAAGTGGGAGTGGAGCGGAGAATTAAAATGACAGGCGACCAGAAGCTCGGGGTCACGCTTGCGGACTGAAGAGGTGTTCCGCAAAACGGTCACCCAATCTGCATTTGGTCTCCCCAATGTAGAGGAGACCGCATCGTGAGCAGCGAATACAGTATACTAAACTGCAAGAAGTACAAGTAAATCGCTGTTTCATCTGGACAGTGAGAAGGAAGGAGGTAAAAGGGCAGGTGTTGCATCTCCTGCGCTTGCACAGGAAGGTGCCGTGGGGAGTTATTGAGTGATTGTGAAATGGAAATTGCTTCACATATGTGCAAAAATGGCGGTATAATTGGACAAGCAGATTTTCTAAGTATTACAGGCAGGAATATTGAATATATTGATATTACATAGAATTTGCAGCACAGAAACAGGCATTTGGCCCAACAGGCCTGTGCCAGTGTTTAAGCTCCACACAAGCCTCCTCCCAGCATCTAAGCCGATCAACATATACTTCTCTTACTTTCTCCCTCATGTACTCATCTAGTTTGCCATTAAATGCATCTATGCTATTCGCCTCAACCACTCCCTGTGGTAGCGAGTTCCACATTCTCACCTCTCTCTGAGTAAAGAAGTTTCTCCTGAATTCCTTATTGGATTTATTAATAACATATTTATGTTTAGAAGAATGAGAGGTGATCTCATTGAAACTTATAAAATTCTAACAGGACTAGACAGACTAGATGCAGGAAGGATGTTCCCGATGGCGGGGGAGTCCAGAACCAGGGGTCACAGTCTAAGGATAAGGGGTAAGCCATTTAGGACTGAGATGAGGAGGAATTTCTTCACCCAGAGAGTGGTGAACCTATGGAATTCTCTATCACAGAAGGCAGTTGAGGCCAATTCATTAAATATATTCAAGAAGGAGTTAGATATATTTCTTAAAGCTAAAGGGATCAAGGGATATGGGGAGAAAGCAGGGACAGGGTACTGAATTTGGATGATCAGCCATGATCTCATTAAATGGCGGAGCAGGCTCGAGGGGCCGAATGGCCTACTCCTGCTCCTATCTTCTATGTTTCTATGGCCCCTAGCTTTGGACTCCCTCACAAGTGGAAACATCTTCTCTACGTCTACCCTATTGAACCCCTTCATAATTTTAAAGACCTCTATCAGCTCACCTCTCAGCTAATGTTCCCTCTAAGCTGTGCGACCGCACTGCTCTCAGTAGATCCCGCGCAGTCGGCCAGACCGGCTTTTAAATAGGAAAAACCGCACATGGGCGATATTTTGAATGGGCCTTAAAGGGGCCGCGCGCCCCCCCCAAAAAAATTACGGGGAACATTGCTCTCAGTCCTCTCTTTTCAAGAGAAAAGAGCCCCAGCCTGTTCAGTCTTTCCTGATAGTTGTATCCTCTCAGTTCTGGTATCATCCTTGTAAATCTTTTTTGCATTTTCTCCAGTGCTTCTATATCCTTTTTGTAATATGGGGAACGGAAATGTGCGCAGTAAGTGTGGTCTAACCAAGGTTCTATATAAGTTTAACATAACTACTCTGCTTTTGAATTCTATTCCTCTAGAAATGAACCCCAGATAACGAGATTTTTTTTATTATTGAGGGCTACTGTTTTCATACTTATTAAGTAAGTGTAATAAAAGTTATTGTAGTCTGGCTATAGTGTGTGAGTGTAAAGTTTATATTCGGGAAACATGGTGAGAAGCGATAGGCCATAATAATCTACCTGACTTGATAACTCACCAATACTATAGGCATGAGAGGAATATTCACATCCAACTGCTCATCATGATGTATTCTGGTTTACCATGTTAGAAAAGTAATTAAGATTGTAAATGAGTAATCTCAGTGGGCAACATTGTTTAAAAAATCCGTACAAAGTTGTTTGTTCTTATTTGTGAAACTATCCCTATCCAATTTGGAAAGTGTTTCATAGAGTCATAACGGCATAGAAGGAGGCCATTCAGCCCATCGAGTCTGTGCCGGAGATTCATGGAGATGCTGGCATCATGTGATTATAAAGCGAGGAAGCTTGATGGACCTCAGTGCTTTACTGAAAAGTAACCCTCCTGTAAACTTGGGATGAGAATTCATTCCTCTGGTCATTATGCTTTGTAAAATTCCAAATGCATTCAAGATTTTGTTTGTAGTATTTTTAGTTAAATTGAAAATGTGTTCTGTTAGGACGTATTTATTATTTCACCAGTAATGGTGAACAGAGAAAATCTTCGCAGGTGCATTCACAATGTAGCAGAACACAGTGATTGAAAATGAAGAGTATTATTACTTGTTGGCTTACCATTGTGGAAGGCTGTGATTAATAGCAGTTGTATCGTGGGGATGTGTTCATTGCCAAGGCAAGGTTGGCTGAGGTGCACATTATGGAAAAAGTGGAGTAATTATAGAGGAGGCCGGGGCAGGAGAGACCGAGAGCATTAACTAGACAAACTCTTTTTAGAGTGAAGAACTGCTGTCTGTAGTTTATAGTTGGCATTTAAAACTTTTTAAATTGCTGCTGTCACCAGGAATACACACAGATTTTTGGCATCAATTTCTTTTTTGAAATGTGCCAGAAATGTTTCAGATATAATCCACGGCAAATAAAAATGTGGTTTTCAGTGCACACTCTCGGTACAAATACTGGAATACGGAGAGGGCACCGAACTACCGCCCCCATTTACTGTGGCCTTGATGGACAGCTCAGCGTAGGAGCCAATCCTCTAAAAGTAAACAAAACGATGCCAGTTGCTGCTGGAAGCGCCACGATTCGCTTTGAGAGGGAATTCTGCCCGGTGTACGATTCCTGGGTGTCGCTGGTGGCAAATATAAACAGTGACTGCTGCGATCACACAGGTATCACCCGCCATTTTGGTCTGCGGATCAGCTTGCCCATACAGGCCGCCGTTGCACGTTCAGCAGTGTTCTCCTGTATGGGCCTTCCCCAGGCAAAGTCACAATTGTAACTGTTGTAAATCCTAAGAGTGCGGTTGCTTTAAAAGTCATGCTTGTGATATCAGAGCAACTGTGCAGGCGTGAATCTATACATGTGCAGTTATCCATTGTTCCTGAAACTGAAGTACAAATGGGGTAGAAGTGGCAGTGAAGGATATTGGTTTATATTACAGAACCATTTCCAGTGGAAGCAGTTCTGTAATAGAAAATAAAGTCCAACTGAGGCAGGGGTCAATAGCCGAGTGATTTAAGTTTATCACTGGGGAAACTCCGTTGGTTTTCTTCAAATAGTGCCCAGGGATGTTTTATGTTCATCAAAACTAGCAAACGGGGCTCCAGTTTTCTCTCTTGTCCAAAGCACGGCACCTCGGCCATTGCAGCCCTCCTTCTCTTGCTGTGTCGGAGTACCGAGTAGAGCGCTTGTTTTGGGAGTCTCGTATCAGGCATGCGGACGATGTGACCCGTCCATCCGAGCTGATCGAGCGTGGTCAAAGCTTCGATGCTGGGGATGCTGGCCTGAGCGAGAACACGGATGTTGCTGCGCCTATTCTGCCAATGGATTTGAAGGATCTTGCGGAGGCAGCGTTGGCGGTACCTCTCCAGTGCTTTGAGGTGCCTGCTGTACATAGTCCATGTCGAACACCTCAAGTCTCTTCGCCGGGAGCAAGCGGAAGCCAAGAGCAAGCAGCGCAAGGAGCGCACGTCAACCCAAGCACCCCACCCACTCGCCCCTTCAACCACCATTTGCCCCACCTGTGACAGAGACTGTAGGTCCCACATTGGACTCATTAGTCACCTGAGAACTAATTTTTAATGTGGAAGCAAGTCATCCTCGGTTCCGAGGGACTGCCTAAGAGAGAGACTCCCTCTATACTGCACTGAAGTCTCAGCCTAGATTATGTGTAGGGCTTGAACCCACAACCTTCTGACTGAGAGATGAGAGTGCTGTTGCTAAGCCAAGGTACAATTAAACATTGAGGGGTAAAAATTAGGTCGCGCCCCATTTGGGGCGCAAATATCGTCTGGACGCAAATATTAGCGCCTGGCGCTAATTATCGGCACTGACTGGAAACTTCACTTTTACCGCCCCGGGAGGTGAGTGGAGCGCTAAATCAGGCGCTGCACACCTGTCTTAAGGCGCAAAGGCCAAGGAGTGAGGCGCTAACTCAGAGCGCTGGCGAAGCTCATGTAATGTCAGTCAGCAATGGAACACACACACAATGGCACGGGCCAGTTCTTAAAGGGGATGGTTAATCTTGCTTTCCATCCACATCCTGTTCATTGCAGCCTTGAATCTCGGCCTGGAGAGACTTGCACATCAAATGTGCTGGAAAGAACAATGGAGAGTACCAGGCAAAGAGCTCAGAGTGCAGCTCCCACAGTCTCTGCTAAATCGATACAAGGAATGGCAAATCAAAATGAACCTGCAAAGTGCTGCTCAGTACCCAAAACTCCTTCACACAACGTTGAATCTCTCCAGAAGTCTCTCCCTCTCTCTCTCAGAATGCGTAGTTCAAAAATGCCACCAACAATAAAAGACAGGAAGAGGCCCCCTTTAAATAGCGCCCCCCCCAGCCCCACAGCGATTGATAGCGTTCCAGTCTTCTGGTCGTTGGATGCGCCAGGCAGTAAGGCAGGGGGCGCCACTCAATTTCCGCTCCGGGGCGCCACAAGGGCGTTGCACCATGGAATGACGTCACAATCTGCGCGCGCAGGTGGTCGCAGCGGTAAAGTTTAGCGCCGCCGCACAATGTCAAGTTAAGTTCCCGAGCGGCGCAAACATCGCTGCGCCCGGGCGTTAGCGGCTTTGCGCCCCATTAGCGCCCTCTTAAGGCGCTAACGGGAGGCGCAACCAACTGAATTTTTACCCCTGATAGTTTAATAATAAGCAAAGGAGGAGCATAGATATTTTGGATCTCTAGCCCATGATCGTCTCTTTTTCACCATGGATGAACATAAGAACATAAGACATAGGAGCAGGAGTAGGTCATTTGGCCCCTTGAGCCTGCTCCGCCATTCAATAAGATCATGGCTGATCTGATCTTGGCATCAACTCCACTTCCCTGCCCGCTCCCCATAACCCTTGACTCCCTTATCGTTCAAAAATCTGTCTATCTCCACCTTAAATATAATCAATGACCCAGCCTCCACAGCTCTCTGGGGAAGAGAATTCCAAAGATTCACGACCCTCTGAGAGAAGAAATTCCTCCTCATTTCCGATTTAAAAGGGTGCCCCCTTATTCTGAAATTATGCCCCCTAGTTCTAGATTCCCCCACGAGGGGAAACCTCCTCTCTGCATCTACCCTGTCAAGCCCCTTCAGAATCTTATATGTTTCAATAAGATCCCCTCTTATTCTTCTAAACTCCAATGAGTATAGGCCCAACCTGCTCAACCTTTCTTCATAAGACAACCCCTTCATCTCCGGAATCAACCTCATGAACCTTCTCTGAACTGCCTCCAATGCAAGTATATCCTTCCTTAAATAAGGAGACCAAAACTGTACGCCGTACTCCAGGTGTGGTCACACCAACACCCTGTACAGTTGTAACAGGACTTCCCTACTTTTATACTCCATTCTCTTTGCAATAAAGGCCAACATTCCATTTGCCTTCCTAATTACTTGCTGTACCTGCATGCTAACTTTTTGTGATTCATGTACAAGGACCCCCAGATCCCCCTGTACCTCAGCATTTTGTAATCTCTCCCCATTTAATGCTTAATCTACATCTCCATCCCTCATCAATATGATCTCTAGGCCCTCTGCTTTTTACTCAAACAATTCTCCAGCCAGTCTCCATTTACTTTTGCCCTCCTCCACTTAGCTGAACTGGCTCTCAGGCTCAACAAGTCTTTCCCCTACAAACCAAGCACTGGGGTGTGGCGGATCGCCACCTAAATGGGCATTATCCACTTTTCCGTTCGTGGACAAAAATATCAGGTACCTTGCCTTTAAGGCACCTTGCCTTTAAGGCAGGAGAAACAGAGTGGGCGGGGCCTCAGGATTTTTCCAGAGAATTCTGGGAGCAGTTGGTTTCAGCCATTTTTGGACCATGCAGTTGTATTAAAAAGCCTTTGTTTTCCACACATGGATTCAGTTTTAATTCGTGTTTCGTGGCAGCCTCAACATTGGTGACCCCAACGCTCAGAACGTATTCCGAGCACTGCAATGGCGGACACGAACGCAGTTTCCGTGAAACTGCCGGAGTTTTGGGAAAACCAGCCCGAAGCCTGGTTTCTCCAAGCTGAATCCCGCTTCCGGCTGCGAAACATCACCACAGATGGGACGCAGTACGACTACCTCGTCACATCACTCGGTAGCGCCACAGTTTCGAAGGTTTGGACAGCGCTGCAGAACCCACCAGAGGAAGGCAAGTATGCACATCTTAAGGCAGCGCTCCTTAAAAAATTTACGGCCTCGGCATATCAGTGAAACTGCCACCTCCTCGACCTTCCAGGCCTCGGTGATGCCTTACCGTCAGACCTCCTCTCCCACATGCTCTCCCTCACCGACGAGAGCCCACCCGGATCCCTCTTCCGCACGCTGTTCATCCACCAGCTCCCTCTCAGCATCCGCCCAGCGATCGTGGCATCCGGCCTCACGAACCTGGAAGCCCTGGCCGATGAGGCCGACAAGCTGTTGTCCGCTCACTCCAGCCGCGACGTCACTCCGGACCTGGCAGCCAATGCCTGGGCGCGCGCCCCTCACCGGCCACCACGCGGCCACAAGGACCAGCCACCAGGCCCACGGGGCCTTCGCACCCCACTAACCCGGGCCACTGTTACTACCACGCACGGTTCGGCGCCAGGGCACAACGGTGCACACCTCCCTGCTCTTTCAAGTCCGCCCCCGTACCAGCCCCCGCGATGGCTGTGGGCCACGCGGGCTCCCTGCTGTACATCACGGATGACAAAACCGGCCGCCGGTTCCTGTGCGACACTGGAGCTCAGCACAGCATCATCCCGGCCTCCTCCCTCGACATCCAAAAGGGCGAATGAGGACCGGCGCTGGCTGCTGCTAACGGCTCGGAAATCCGGACGTACGGCACCCGGACAGTCACCCTCGACCTCGCTGGTCGCCGCTACCGATGGGAGTTCATCACTGCCAAGGTGCTCTCCCCTCTCATCGGCGCAGATTTCCTGTGCGCCCACGGCCTACTGGTAGACATCCCTCGTCACCGCCTCGTGGACATGAACACCATGTCCCCCATCCGGGGCGCCATGGCCCCCCGTCAACCCGCCGACATGGCATCACAGTGCCACGCCCGGGCCACGGATGACTACTCGGCACTCCTGGCTGAATTCCCGGCCCTTACCAATCCGACCTTCTCCGCGGAGGCCACCAAACACGGGGTGGAACACTTCATCCCCACCACAGGCCCCCCAGTGTACGCCCACACCCGCAGGCTGGACCCGGCCAAACTGGAGATCGCGCGGACCGAGTTTGCCCCCATGGAACAGCTCGGCATCATCCGCTGCTCCAACAGTCCCTGGGCCTCCCCACTCCACATCGCCCCCAAAAGGGCGGGGGTTGTTGCACCTGCGGGGATTACCGCCACCTCAACGACGCCACCACCCCTGATCGGTACCCCGTGCCGCACATTCAGGACTTCTCGGCTAGACTGGCCGGCCGCTCAGTCTTTTCCAAGGTCGACCTGGTGTGCGGCTACCACCAAGTCCCCGTCCACCCCGCGGACGTCCCCAAGACGGCCGTAATCACCCCCTTCGGCCTGTTCGAGTTCCTGCGGATGCCCTTCGGCCTCAAAAACGCGGCCCAGGTATTCCAACGGCTCATGGACTCGGTCCTTTGGGACCTGAAGTTCCTGTTCGTCTACCTGGACGACATCCTGTTAGCCAGTTCCTCCAAGCAGGAACACCTCGAACACCTTCACATCCTGTTCGGGCGCCTCAGCGACCACGGGCTCATCCTCAGCCCAGCCAAATGCCAGTTCGGCCTGGACAAGATCAACTTCCTCGGCCACCACATCACCCATGCTGGGGCCATTCCCCTGCCCACCAAGGTGCAGGCTGTCCAACAATTTCCCCGCCCCACCACCATCAAATGCCTCCAGGAGTTCCTCGGGATAGTGAATTTCTATAACCGCTTCATCCCCAAAGCGGCGTCCCTCATGAGACCCCTGTATGAAGCCCTCCGGGGCAGGAGCGGCAAGATGGCGATCGAATGGACAGCAGACGCGTACGCCCCCTTCGACTCCACCAAGACCGCGCTCACCAACGCCACCCTGCTCGTGCACCCACAGCCCAATGCCAGGGTAGCGCTCACCATGGACGCCTCCGACCACGCGGTCGGCGCCGTGTATGAGCAGTGGGTCGACGGTGCCTGGCAACCACTTGCCTTCTTCAGCCGCCAACTTCGCCCCCCGGAGGTCAAGTACAGCACCTTCGACCGCGAGCTCCTCGCGCTGTTCCTGGCGGTCCGCCATTTTCGGTTTTTGCTTGAGGGCCACCCCTTCACTGCGTTTGTCGACCACAAGCCCCTGACATTCGCAATGGCAAAGACAACCGACCCCTGGTCCGCCAGGCAGCAGCACCAGCTCGCGGCAGTGTCCGAGTTCACCACGGACATCGAACACGTCTCCGGCCGAGACAATGTGGTAGCCGACTGCCTCTCCCACCCCGCCATCCACGCCGCACACCTGGCAGTCGACTACGCTCAACTCGCAGCAGACCAGATCACCGACCCTGATCTGCTCTCCGCACCTACCAACCTACCAGGGCTACGCCTGGCCGACGTCGCCTGTGGCCCGACCGCAGTCACGGTCAAGTGCGACATATCCCTATGTCAACCTCGGCCCGTCGTCCCAGCGTCCTGGCGCCGCCGGGTATTCGACATTCTCCACAACCTCTCCCACCCCGGCGCCCGCGCATCCATCAAATTGGTAGCCAACCGCTTTGTCTGGCGCGGCCTTCGCAAGGATGTGCGTACTTGGGCCAACTCCTGCCTAGCCTGCCAACGGGCCAAGGTACAGCAACACACGAAAGCACCCCTCGAGGAGTTTACCGTCCCCTCGCGGAGATTCGACCACATCCACGTGGACATCGTCGGGCCCCTGCCGCCGTCGCAAGGCCACACGCACTTGCTGACGATCGTTGACCGCACCACGCGCTGGCCCGAGGCAATTCCACTGACCTCTACCACCACCGCCGACATCGCCAGAGCATTCGTCAGCACCTGGGTTGCACGGTTCGGCGTCCCCTCCGACATGACGTCGGACAGAGGTCCGCAATTTACCTCTGAACTCTGGACCGCCGTCGCACGCAATTTCGGGGTGACCATTCACCGCACCACAGTGTACCACCCCCAAGCCAACGGACTGTGTGAGCGGTTCCACAGATCCTTGAAGGCATCTCTTCGAGCCAGCCTCCAGGACGGCGCCTGGACTGACCGACTTCCGTGGGTCCTCCTCGGCCTGCGCACCGCGGTTAAAGAAGACCTCCACGCATCGGCAGCAGAGCTCGTGTATGGTCAGCCGCTGCGCGTACCCGGCGAGTTCCTGCCCACCGCCACGACACCCTGGTCAGCTGACCAGCAACGCCACGACTTTGCCTCACCGGCGCTGCAGTTCGCCCCGGTGCCCATTGCCCGACACGGCGAATCCACCTCACACGTCCCACTAAGCCTGCACCAGGCACGGTTCATTTTCGTCCGGCACGACGCCCACCGCGGACCCCTTCAACCCCCGTACGACGGGCCCTACTAGGTGCTACAGGCTGGGGACAAATTTTTCACCCTGCAAGTGGGCGACAGGACCGAAAAAGTGTCGGTTGACCGACTCAAGCCAGCACACTCGGAGCCCGGTGAGCAGGTCCCTGTAGCTCGTCCACCACCACGCGGCCGACCTGCCCTCAAGCCGGTTCACCCGGCTGCTCCACGCCCGGCCGTTCCACGTCCACTGGCGTCCTACAAGAGCCGCTCCGGCTGGCCCATCAGACCGCCGCACCGTCTCGTCCACACCTCCTAAGCGGATTCTGGGGGGAGCTGTGTGGCGGATCGCCACCTAAACGGGCATTATCCACTTTTCCGTCCGTGAACAAAAATATCGGGCACCTTGCCTTTAAGGCAGGAGAAACGGAGTGGGCGGGGCCTCAGGATTTTTCCAGAGAATTCTGGGAGCAGTTGGTTTCAGCCATTTTTGGACCATGCAGTTGTATTAAAAAGCCTTTGTTTTCCACACATGGATTCAGTCTTAATTCGTGTTTCGCGGCAGCCTCAACAGGTTCATTTCATAGAGGGATAGAATTGAAAAGCAGAGAAGTTATGTTAAACTTGTATCGAACCTTGGTTAGACCACACAGATTACTGTACACAGTTCTGGTCTCCATATTATAAAAAGGATATAGAGGCACTGGAGAAGGTACTAAAAAGATTCACGAGGATAATACCAGAACTGAGAGGATATACCTGTTTTATCTGCCAACTTTTTGTGAACACATTTTGGGTGTCACATCTTACCTGCAAATTTATTGCAACTGATTCTCTCAAATTCTGTATTCATAAAACAGCAACAAATCAAAACTGACCAGATAGTAAACATACGAATCTGCAGTAAATTATGAAAAAATGGAAAAATTGGGTTGCTTACGAGGCAATCTCTTAGGCAGTCCCTCGGAACCAAGGATGACTTGCTTCCACACTAAAAATTAGTTCTCAGGTGACTGATGAGTCCAATGCAGGATCTACAGTCTCTGTCACAGGTGGGGCAGACGGTGGTTGAAGGGGCGGGTGGATGGGGTGCTTGGGTTGACGTGCGCGCCTTCCGCTGTTTGCGCTTGGCTTCCGCTTGCTCCCGGCGAAGAGACTCGAGGTGTTCGGCGCCTTCCCGGATGCTTCTCCTCCACTTTGTGCGGTCTTGGGCCAGGGATTCCCAGGTGTCGGTGGGGATGTTGCACTTTTTCAAGGAGGTAATAATCTCATTTTGAATGACGATTATAAACCACTTGAGCTCCTTTTATATTCCATGACATCGCAGACCCTCTAAAACGATTACTGCCTTATAATCGCTCCTGGATATCTATTAATCGGCAAGAATTTGCTGTCAAAATAACAGTGAGGCTAATGGCACTCGCCATTATTTATGGATAAATAGTACTACAACTTCAGGCGAGGAGCAGATGCGCCGTTAAATGTTCACATCCAAAAGTTGCTGTCCGAGTTGCACCGCTCTGCCATTAGCTTCGCGGAAATGGCCTTTTGCTGTTTGGCTTACCATTGACGTGCATTAAATGTCGTGAATTTGCTGTATTTGCGTGGTAGATACAAACTAAACTTGCCACAGAAAGTTAGTCAAGCGTAATTACCCTTTTAACAATGTAATAATTGTTAATTACTGCCAATCAACCTCTCTGGCACTGAAAATTAACAATTACAAGTGTGGCGTCTCATTCCTTCAGGTATTAATTGTTGTTGGAGATTTTAAAAATGTCAAATTTAAAACATTTTTAAATAAATTTTACTTTTCCTTTCTGTCTCTTTTTCTATCTCTCTTAATCCAATCTTTCTTTCCCTCTCTTTATTTCTCTTTCTGTCCGTGATTTGACATTGAATTCACCCACTCTAATTTACACTTCCTTCTCCGTCCTTGTGCTGTTTATTTCACGATCCTTCAATCTCATTGGTTAGGGAGATACCCTGTTGCTTGCCCTGTTTACTCAGGTCCCAGATGCCCTGTTTCCCTCGCTGCGCTGTTATCAGCTTGCACCTACAGCAACTTAGCGGGCAAAAATGTTTTGAGCTGATGGGTGCGGGGCAAGTCTAACTAACGGCAGATGCAGTTAGATGCCCTGTAACAGCAAAATCTGGCCCGCAATCTTCAATTTAATCTACATACATACATATGTATCCCGTGCACATAATCAGCACTGCGCAAAGAGCATTTTTGAGCATTAAAATATCCTAAGGTATGATTGCAATGTTGCACAAAGTATACCAGTACTATTGCTTGGTATGAAATTAATTACAAGCCTTTATGTTAATCCAGATTACACCTGACTGCAGTTTAGAATTCGATCTATCTTCTATGTACAGAAATGGTAATAAGTCAGAAACTGATTTGACAAAAAATGGTGAGTCATAGAATCATAGAATCATAGAAAGTTACAGCATGGAAGGAGGCCATTTCGGCCCATCGTGTCCGCGCCGGCCAACAAAGAGCTATCCAGCCTAATCCCACTTCCCAGCCCTTGGTCCGTAGCCCTGCAGGTTACAGCATCCCAAGTGCACATCCAAGTACTTTTTAAATGTGGTTAGGGTTTCTGCCTCTACCACCCTTTCAGGCAGTGAGTTCCAGACCCCCACAACCCTCTGGGTGAAGAAATTTCCCCTCAAATCCCCTCTAAACCTTCCAGCAATTACTTTAAATCTGTGGCCCCTGGTTTTTGACTCCTCTGCTACGGGAAATAGGTCCTTTCTATCCACTTTATCTAGGCCCCTCATAATTTTATACACCTCAATAAGGTCTCCCCTCAGCCTCCTCTGTTCCAAGGAAAACAAACCCAGCCTATCCAGTCTTTCCTCATAGCTAAGATTCTCTACTCCCGGCAACATCCTTGTAAATCTCCTCTGTACCCTCTCTAGTGCAATCACATCTTTCCTGTAATGTGGTGACCAGAACTGCACGCAGTACTCTAGCTGAGGCCTAACTAGTGTTTTATACTGTTGAAGCATAACCCCCCTGCTCTTGTATTCTATGCCACGGCTAATAAAGACAAGCATTCTGTATGCCTTCTTAACCACATTATCTACCTGGCCTGCTACCTTCAGGGATCTGTGGACATGCACTCCAAGGTCTCTTTGTTCCTCTACACTACTCAATGTTCTACCATTTAATGTGTATTCCCTTTCCTTGTTAGCCCTCCCCAAATGCATTACCTCACACTTCTCCAGATTGAATTCCATTTGCCACTGTTCTGCCCACCTGACCAATTTATTGATATCTTCCTGCAGTCTAGAGTTTCTTTCTTCAGTATCAACCACACAGCCGATTTTAGTATCATCTGCAAACTTCTTAATCATACCCCCTATATTCAAGTCTAGATCATTGATATATACCACAAAAAGCAAGGGATTTAGTACTGAGCCCTGCGGAACCCCACTGGAAACAGCCTTCCAGTCACAAAAACACCCATCAACCATTACCCTCTGCTTCCTGCCTCCGAGCCAATTTTGAATCCAACTTGACACTTTGCTCTGGATCCCATGGGCTTTTAACTTCGTGACCAGTCTGCCAGAACCTTATCAAAAGCCTTGCTAAAGTCCATATACACCACATCAAACGCACTACCCTCATCTACCCTCCTTGTTACCTCCTCAAAAAATTCAATCAAGTTTGTCAGACACGACCTTCCCTTAACAAATCCGTGCTGACTATCCTTGATTAATCTGTGCCTTTCTAAATGAAGATTTAACCTGTCCTTCAGAATTCTTTCCAATAATTTTCCCACCACTGAGGTTAGGCTGACTGGCCTGTAATTACTCGGTCTATCCTTTTCTCCCTTTTTAAACAAGAGTACCACATTAGCAGTCCTCCAGTCCTCCGGTACCACACCTGAAGCCAGAGAGGATTGGAAAATGATGGTCAGGGCCTCTGCTATTTCCTCTTTTGCTTCGCTTAACAGCCTGGGATACATTTCATCTGCGCCTGGGGATTTATCCACTTTTAAAGCTGCTAAACCCCTTAATACTTCCTCTCTCACTATGTTTATTTCATCTAATATTTCACACTCCTCTTCCCTGATAGCAATGTCTGCTTCACCCCTCTCCTTAGTGAAAACAGACGCAAAGTATTCATTAAGAACCCTACCGATGTCTCCCGCCTCCACACACAGATTACCCTCATGATCTCTAATAGGCCCTACCCTTTCTTTAGTTATCCTCTTACTCTTAATATATTTATAAAACATCTTTGGGTTTTCCTTGATTTTGCTTGCCAAGAATTTTTCATGCTTTCTCTTTGCTTTCCTAATATCCTTTTTAATTGCACCCCTGCACTTTCTGTACTCCTCTAAAGATTCTGGAGTATTTAGCCCTCGGTATCTGTCATACGCCTCCCTTTTTTTCTTTATCCTACCCTGTATGTCCCTAGACATCCAGGGGGCTCTAGATTTGTTACTCCCACCTTTTTTCTTTAAGGGCACATATTTGGTCTGAACCCTCTGGATCTCCTCCTTGAATGCCTCCCACTGCTCTGACACTGATTTACCTTCAAGTAGCTGTTTCCAGTGCACTATGGCTAAATCCCCTCTGAGCTTAGCAAAATTTGCTTTTCCCCAATTTAGAATTTTTATTCCTGGTCTATCCTTGTCCTTTTCCATAACTACCTTAAATCTAACTGAATTATGGTCACTAGCACCAAAATGCTCTCCCACTGATACCCCTTCTACCTGCCCAGCTTCATTCCCTAAAACTAAGTCCAGAACCGCCCCCTCCCTTGTTGGGCTTGTTGCATACTGGCTAAAAAAGTTCTCCTGGATGCATTTTAGGAATTCCGCACCCTCTATACCCTTCACACTAATTTTATCCCAGTTAATATTGGGTAGTTGAAATCCCCTACTATTACTGCCCTATAGTTTTTGCACTTCTCAGAAATTTGTCTACATATTTGCTCTTCTATCTCCCTCTCACTGTTTGGGGTCTGTAGTACACTCCCAGCAGTGTGATCGCCCCTTTTTTTGTTTTTCAATTCGACCCATATGGCCTTGTTTGATGATCCCTCTAACATATCATCCCTCCTCACAGCTGTAATAGTTTCTTTAATCAATACCGCGAACCCCCCCTTCCTTTTTACCTCCCTTTCTATCCCGTCTGAAAATCCTGTAACCAGGAATGTTGAGCTGCCATACCTGCCCCTCTTTCAGCCACGTCTCTGTAATAGCTATAATATCATAGTCCCAAGTATCTAACCTGTGCCCTCAGCTCATCTGCCTTGTTCGCTATACTCCTTGCATTGAAGTATATACCATTTAGTACAGGCAAACCTCCTTGTTGACTACTATCTAGCCCTTGATTCCTCTGTCCTTCCAATTTATTTTCTATGTTTTTGTTTTCCAATTCCAGTTTTTCTTCCCTCCCTACTGACTCTACTCTTAGGTTCCCATCCCCCTGCCAAGCTAGTTTAAACCCTCCCCAACAGCACTAGCAAACCCTCCCGCGAGGATATTGGTCCCGTTCCCGTTGAAGTGCAACCCGTCTGGCTTGTAGAGGTCCCACCTCCACCAGAAACGGTTCCAATTCCTCAGGAATCTAAAGCCCTCCCTCCTACACCATCTCTCCAGCCACGCATTCATCTGCTCTATCTTCCTATTTCTGTACTCACTAGCACGTGGCACTGGTAGTACTACCTTTGAGGTCCTGCTTTTTAACCTCTTTCCTAGCTCCCTAAACTCTGCCTGCAGGACCTCATCCCTCTTTCTACCTATGTCGTTGGTACCGATATGGACCACGACCTCTGGCTGTTCACCCTCCCCCCTCAGAATGCCCTGCAGCCGTTCAGTTACATCCTTGACCCTGGAACCAGGGAGGCAACATACCATCCTGGAGTCATGTCTGCGGTCACAGAAACGCCTGTCTGCTCCCCTAACTATTGAATCCCCTATCACTATTGCTCTCCCTCTCCTCTCCCCCCCCCCCCCCCCCCCCCCCCCCCCCCCCCCCCCGCTGTGCAGCTGAGCCTTCCATGGTGCTGTGGACTTGGCTCTGGCTGCACTCCCCAGAGGAACCATCACCCTCACCAGTACTCAGCACCGAATACTGGTTGGTGAGCAAGATGGGCTCAGGGGACTCCTGCACTACCTGCCTGGTCCTCCTCTTCTGTCTGACGGTCACCCATTCCCTCTCTGCCTGCACACTCTTAAGCTGCGGGGTGACCACCTCCCGAAACGTGCTATCCACGTAGCTCTCAGCCTCGCGGATGCACAGCAGTGACTGCAGCCGCCACTCAAGCTCCGTAACCCGGTGCTCAAGCTGCTGTAGCTGGCGACACTTCCCGCACATGTGGTCGTCCAGACCACGGGAGGTGTCCAGGACTTCCCACATGGCACAGGATGTGCATTCCACGGGTGCGCCATACCTCTAATTAACAGACTATTTACTAACCTAGCTGGAATAAACTTAAAACTTTGAGAAAGCCAAGTATAAACACTTACTAGATACTCACCAATCAGCTCCCTCCCCTTGTGCCGACGTCACTTTTGACTTCTGATGTCACTCTTTGAAAATTCTGCCGGTGCTGAGTTGGTACCACCGCCGCCTCGCCGCTCCTCCCAGGTCCGCACTGCCACCTCACCGCCACCTCGCCGCCGCCTCGCCGCTCCTCCCAGGTCCGCACTGCCACCTCACCGCCACCTCGCCGCCGCCTCACCGCTCCTCCCAGGTCCGCACTGCCACCTCGCCGCCGCCTCACCGCTCCTCCCAGGTCCGCACTGCCACCTCACCGCCACCTCGCCGCCGCCTCGCCGCTCCTCCCAGGTCCGCACTGCCACCTCACCGCCACCTCGCCGCCGCCTCGCCGCTCCTCCCAGGTCCGCACTGCCACCTCACCGCCACCTCGCCGTCGCCTCGCCGCTCCTCCCAGGTCAGCACTGCCACCTCACCGCCACCTCGCCGTCGCCTCGCCGCTCCTCCCAGGTCAGCACTGCCACCTCACCGCCACCTCGCCGCCGCCTCGCCGCTCCTCCCAGGTCCGCACTGCCGCCGCTGCTGCTGCTGCTGTGAGTGCTTAAGTTTTGTTAAGAAATGCTACAACATATAGTTCAGTTTTTAAATCTTACAACATAAGAAAACCTGCAATAAATTTAATTTTATTCCCACAGATGGGTCAACACAGGCCAGAAACAAGGTAATTAGTTTCTTACGCTCTGTCTGATGGGCGACTCCTTTACTTCCGGCTGAGGATTTTGCTGCGGTAGTAAATCGTGACTGCTTCTAGGTTTTATTTTCACTTGTTTTGTTTCTCAGAGAATTGTTTTAAAATGTTGGTATTTATGATGGGGCAGATTTTACACTTATTGGGTGTAAAGGATTGCCTGGGTGCAGCACAGAGGAAAATCAGGCGGTGGGGGTGGGGAGGGGGGGCGACAATCGAACACCATTAAGGGAGCCCACCGGATTGCTCATCCATTAATTCAAGTAGGACTGTGATCCTTCCCATTCAGTTTTCCTCTATGTACCTCGTCCAGGCAATTCTTTATTCCAAGCATAGCAAGAGGAAAATCTGCCCACATTCTCAGACTGTTTCTGCCCATTTTCTCTCCTGAAGGTGTTGATTCCTTGCTGGGATGAGTTGCACAGGTGCCGCGCACTCTTCAGCAATGTTCCCTCTAATTTTTTTTTGGGTGCGTGGCCCCTTTAAGGCCCATTCACAATGGGGCTGGATTTTGCCAATGGGGAGCTTTTGGAGGCGGGACTCCCACTTGTCGGGTTTCAGTCCCGCCTCTATCAACTTCTGGCCAACCCACGCTATTTTCCCTTGATTGATCTTGTTAAGCCCGCCCAGCGGGCTCAGCAGGCCAATTAAGGGAAGGCCGGTTGCAGAGAACGTCAATTTTTGACAGATGAATTGTCATCGTTTGAGAGCTCTGTGAAGCTGTCAAACACTGACATTCTCTGTAGTTTGATGAGGTCTTGAATTCAAGACCTCATCAAACCTCTTTCTTTTGCAGAAATGAGATGGTTGTTGCATTGGAGAATGCAACGGCCATCTGTCATCTCTACCGCGGAGGTCCGAGACTCTACGCATACCCACCGACTGAAGCCTGCAGGAAGAAACGAAGGTAAGTACACTTTTATGAACACTTTGCACTTACCTCAGATACTCACCTCTCCACACTTGCACACATCACTTACCTTCACAGCACACTTTTGCACCCCGCAGACCCAGTACTCGCCTCGCTGACCTGGCGGGTTTTGGAGCCTTCGGGAGGCCCGCACTTGTGAGGGCAAAAAGGGGATAATCCTATTTTCTGCCTGCTAACCACCTGTTAACAGGCAGTTAATAGGCTTTAATCCCTGCCCGCCTCCTAGGAAGATGGCACGGAGGCGGGTTGGGGGCGGGTTGGGCACCCGCCCCCAAATTCTGCCATTTTCCCGGTGGTCCCGCCTCCATACCCGCCTCCCCAGGGCTGGCAAGATCGTGCCCTACATCGCGCATGCGCGGTTTTTCCTATTTAATAGCCGGTGAGCCAGCTAAGCGGGCGCTGCAGAGTGGCCGCGCTGCTTCAAGAGAACATTGCTCTCCAGTACCTTGCTCAAGTGGCTATTGTTCATGTGTGTGCCGAGCTAGTGAGCACTGGCCGACTGCCAGAGCATCACAGCTCAGCCAGACCCTTTTCTCACCTAAGATCTAACAAGTGCATTGGGGTCACTGAATTGCAACGATGAGCCGATGAAACCCTGTCTAACTTTTCCTTCCTTAACATAGGGGCACTGATGGCCATTGTAGTGGCACCCTGGTTAAAAGTGAGCTAAATCAGGCGCAGAGCAGGGACCACACCTGGGCACTTCCTGCTCTGTCACTCTCTTAACCAGCTGAGCTACAGGGGCAGTTCATTTTTTGTACACGTCTTCTGTTATTTGAATACTTTTCAGGCCTATCATTTTATTGAACTGGAAGAAGTAACAACCCTTTGAAGTGGCCGAGCAAGCCACTCAGTTGTATCAAAGCCGCTCTACAAAGGATGACAAGAATAAAACTGGACGGGCCACTCAGCTGTGACCTAGCAACTCCCTGCCTAACAGCATGGTGGGAGCACCCTCACCACACGGACTGCAGCGGGTCAAGGACAAAGTCCACCACCACCACCTCCTCAGGGCAACTAGAGATAGGCAATAAATGCCGGCCTTGCTGGCGACGCCCACATCCCGAGACTGAATAATAAAAAAAACAACAACAAAGATAGTGGTTTCAAAATACAGGTTAACAGGATCTGGGTGGATTTTGGGGTCAGGGATTTCTGCATCGATCAGGTGAAAATCAGCACCAACAACAGTGCAACTGGGATGTCTGTCTCAGGTGCCGGGCTGAAGAGATTTAAAGTAAAAATTGCCCAATTTATGATTAGCCTCACTGCAGTCGATTGCTCTGTCTTTTAATTTTGAAATACCCCTCCAATGCCTTTAGCAATGTTGGATGGCAAGGACACACAGGCACACACCCTGGCTCAATGTTCCCTATAAGGTGCGCGGCTGTGCACCTCTCTGTCGGTCCCGCACAGCCCGGGACCGGCTTTTTCAATGTAAAGTTTCAGGGTCTCGCAGCCCCTTGAAGGGGTCGCGCACTCAAAAAAAAAATGAGGGAACATTGCGCCTTGTTGCTAAGGGCGCAAATGCAGGAACTACATTGTATGCCAACACTCGTGCATTTGCATGCAGACATCCAATAATGTGATAGAAATTCTGATGGTATCAAGGCAAGACCAACCTTCAAATGGCAACTCACAGCAGCTGCACCACTAGCCTCATCAACTGCTGAGTGTACACCAACCCATCCTCACCTACCTACAAATCTCTATCAATCGGTCCTCAATCCATATGCTTAACATCACCCTCCCACGCTCAGCACTATTGCAAACTTCATACCCACAACTCACAGCTCACACACGCTGGCAGCTATTCAACCATGACAGCCACGTCACCCAGGACCACCACTAACACACTTTCCTTTCTCTTGCAGGAGAAGGTGGGTGGAGGAAACTGCAACCAGTAGAGGAACAGCCGCCTTCACATACTTAACCCCATGGAGGAGACAGTCCCGGCCATCATGGCAAGGGGCACCGCGGAGGCTGTGTCCACTGGTGATGCTGGAGGGAGCGATGATTCGGGTTTCTACATACCTCATCCTCCTTCTCTCTCCTCACTCCTCCCTCACCTCACACACTCTGAAATGAGAAACTGCAGATGGTATCAGCGCACACTTCTTCCCCTCTCCTCTCCCCACACCGCAGCCTAACCCTTGTCCATTTTTCCTTTCAGACTCCCAGGAAGTAGAAGCTCCTCAGCCAGTCGAGGAAGAAGAAGAGAGCGACGATGACGAAGCACGTTAACTGGATCTTACACTCGCAGCCGCCAGCTCAGAGACTGGCACTGCGCGGACTTTAGAGGTTGGGATAGAGGAGGGATCTGCACGTGGTGAGTCACTGAGCACAAGTGCGCAGGAGCCAGGGTGGGGGTGACGGATGCCACAAGTGCCAGCTCGACGGAGGGCGAGGTCGCACACTAGTTTTGCTGTAGAAGACTCAGATGATGACTTCGATGGGCCAGGCTACAGAAGAAGGCTGAAGGACAGACACCACAACATGCTTGGTGCAGTGGGAAGCCTGCTGGAGAGCTTGCGCACAATGCCAGGGAGTCCACCTCCAACCTGGCGCATGGCTTTGTGCAGAGCTTGGAGCCCATCCTTCCCAATGTGGGATGGGTGGTCACTTTGCTGAGTACAGCTGTGGAACCCACCACGATGGAGCATCTTGCTGTTGCCCGTCAGCCAGCCAGCCCAGACTGCTGTATTCCAGGCTGAGAATGTGCAATATGCAGCCGGGCCCTCGAGGCCCAGAGCTGCTCGAGGTCATCCTCCAAGGCCATCTGCAGTCTCCTCAAATGAAGCTCAGCAGCTTTCCACCTCCCAAGCTCCAGCCACTGGGGAAGCACCTTGTAGGAGCACCAGGATAGGGAAAGGAACACGAAAGACAGGCACTAAGGGACTGCACAAGGGTGATTAGTTTCATTTTGCATGCATTATTCAATGATTCAGTTGATAAATTTTGATTTGATTTTGCATTTGGTGTTGGTTTTTAAGCCTGCTGTCAAGTGACGGAGATACCAATAAGTGTTGACAGAAAGAGGATGATGTGATGGTTATTCAGAGAGGAAAAGTAAGCAGTGTGGGACTACTGGTGAATGGGGAGATGCAGTTGCGCTTAGTGGAAGCGCTCCTCAATGATCTGATCTCTTAGAGCCCTGGCATAAAGGGGCTATCTAGGTTGCTACCTATCTTCTTCCTCTTCCTCTTCCTCCTGCTCATGCTCCTCCTCCTCAGGTAAGGGCTGATCCCTCATGATAGCGAGGCTGTGTAGCATGCAGGGCTCTTCTTGAATGGTCCAGGCTGCGGAAGCGTTGTTTGAGGACACCGATTGCCTGCTCCATGATGTTCCTTGCGGCCGCAGGGCTCTCCTGCTGTGCAGGTGGGCATGGGTTCCTGACGGGAGTCATGAGCCATATCAGGAAGGGATAACCCTTGTCGCCCAATAGCCAGGCTTTAGCTTAGAGGGCTGGTTGGAATATAAAGGTCATAGAGGACTGCCACAGAATGAAGGAGTTGCGATTGCTGCCTGGATAACCGGCGCAGATCTGCATAATACGCTGCCTGTGGTCGCAAACTGGCTGCACGTTGAGGGAGTGGAATCCCATTCGATTTATGAAGATTGCAGAGTTCTCATGAGGAACACGCAACGCGATGTGTGCAGTCAATGGCATCTTGCACCATGGGGAAGCCTGCAATATGAACGAAACCTCATGCTCTCTTCTCCTGCTTCTCTATGGCAATTGGGAAGGAGATGTACGTATTTCTCTTGGAATTGAGAGCCTCAGTGACCTCCCTGATACAGCAGTGCACTGCGAACTGGGCGATGTTGCTAATATCTTCTCTTGCAGCCTGAAATGAGCCTGTCATGTAGCAGTTTAGAGCAGCGGTTATCTTGACAGCCTCAGGCAGTGCTGTCCTTGCCCTGCTTTGAGGCTGCAGTTGTGGCTGCAGCTGAGATAGCCCAGTGACAACCACCTTGGTGAAGCGAAGGCGCCTCATGCAGTGATCCTCACTGAAATTGAGGTAGGCGAAGTGTTCGCTGAAGACCCTCTGTGGATATGGCCTCCTGCAGAGCTCCCTCCTCCTCCTCCCTCTTCTGGCAGCTTGTCCTGCTCTTGGTGTCCTCCTTCATGCTCCCAGTCATGTTCTATTCCGAGAAGTAGCCCTACCAGGCCATCCATGTGTGGAGACAAATAATTTGTGCAGTAGCTAACAGCCAAAGGACTGCAGTAGCAGCCAGACCTCTCTGTACAATACTGAAGCTTCCAACAGCCCTAGAACTGATCAAATAGTTCGAGCAGCAGTCAAAAATAATAATCCAGCGATTTACCTGTGACTCCTGCATGGTCCCTTTAAATAATGCTGGCGGGGATCCTTCATGCCGTTTAGCATCATGTTCTGCTGGGTGAAGTCAGCACAGGGCGTCCGATTGACTTGAAGCCTCCCCAAATGGTTATGGTGGCCTCAATTCAGTGTTGCATGCTGATCCACGTCATGATCTCACTGTTCTTGTCGCCACCGTTCGATAGGCGTGTACGCGCCAAGCCCTTTACCAAGCAAGTGTGCGCACCCATCTTGGACTCCATTTTCAGACCTTTGGTGGCTGCATAGTGTCTTAAAAAATGTAACCCCCATCATATCTGGCGAAGATGTATTGAAAGCAGTTGCTGAGAAAAGTGCAAGAGTGGCCTTAGGAATGGCTGTTTCCAATTTTCTCACCCTCCCTGCGCAGAAGCATCGAACCTCTGCTTCATGGCATAGCTGAGAGCGGCCAGTCAGCGTGTGGGGGAATGACAAATGTCACTTCATTTCTCAACATGCACTGCACCACTCTGCTCTCTGCAAAAATGAATTTAAAAATAACAAACAAAATGCGTCTAAATGTGTTGTCGCAAACACTTATCGACCAATATGTTTGAAAATTGTGAGCAATTATTTGCGGAAGATAATATCACCTGTTATACATTGTGATATCTTCTTAAGGTAAATCTGTTTAAGCAAATCATTTAACAATGTATTTGGGACAATATTACAAACTGGGAGCTATACTTTCTTTGTTGGAAAAAAGGTGACTTTAAGAAAGTATCACGGTGTACACCTTGATGTACTCTGGGTGGGGGACTTCAATGTCCATCACCAAGAGAGGCTCGGTAGCACCACTACATCAAGGCAGCATTTGACCGAGTGTGGCATCAAGGAGCCCTAGTAAAACTGAAGTCAATGGGAATCGGGGGGAAAACTCTCCACTGGCTGGAGTCATACCTAGCACAAAGGAAGATGGTTGTGGTGGTTGAAGGTCAATCATCACAGCCCCAGGACGTCGCTGCAGGAGTCCCTCAGGGCAGTGTCCTGGGCCCAACCATCTTCAGCTGCTTCATCAATGACCTTCCCTCCATCATAAGGTCAGAAGTGGGGATGTTCGCTGATGACTGCACCGTGTTCAGCGCCATTCACGACTCCTCAGATAATGAAGCAGTCCATGCCCGCATGCAACAAGACCTGGACGACGTTCAGGCTTGGGCTGATAAGTGGCAGGTAACATTCGTGCCTCACAAGTGCCAGGCAATGACTATCTCCAACAAGCAAGCGTCTAACCACCACTCCTTGACATTCAACGCATTACCATCGCCGAATCCCCCACCATCAATATCCTGGGGGGTCACCATTGACCAGAAACTTAACTGGACCAGCCACATAAATACTGTGGCAACAAGAGCAGGTCAGAGGCTGGGTATTCTGCGGCGAGTGTCTCACCTCCTGACTCCCCAAAGCCTTTCCACCATCTACAAGGCACAAGTCAGGAGTGTGATGGAATACTCTCCACTTTCCTGGATGAGTGCAGCTCCAACAACACTCAAGAAGCTCGACACCATCCAGGACAAAGCAACCCGCTTGATTGGCACCCCATCCACCACCTTAAACATTCACTCCCTCCACCACCGGCGTACCATGGCTGCAGTATGTACCATCTACAAGATGCACTGCAGCAACTCGCCAAGGCTTCTTCGGCAGCACCTTCCAAACCCGCGACCTCTTCCACCTAGAAGGACAAGGGCAGCAGGCGCATGGGAACACCACCACCTCCAAGTTCCTCTCCAAGTTACACACCATCCTGACTTGGATATATATCGGCCGTCCCTTCATCGTCACTGGGTCAAAATCCTGGAACTCCCTCCCGAACAGCACTGTGGGAGTACTGTCACCACACGGACTGCAGCGGTTTAAGAAGGCGGCTCACCACCACCTTCTCAAGGGCAATTAAGGATGGGCAATAAATGCTGGCCTTGCCAGCGATGCCCACATCCCATGAACGAATAAAAAAAAAAGCAAAAATCATAGTAATATTGACGGATAATTATTTCCTATCCACTAGCACAATGACACTTGGCTTTTAAGTGTACATTTTGTACAGTGCAACTTCATTAATGGGAATGATTTAACATTTCTTAAGTTGTTAACGAGTCACTTAATTAGTGTTAATGTTCTAAAGTTAATCCAGTTGTGAAGTGCATAGTTTTTATGTGAAACAGTTAAATGAAAATTGAGAATTTCCTGATTTATTACCCAGGAAGTACTATTTCCAACCACACATACACTGCCTTGTAAAATGACTCAGGTGCAAGTTTTCTCAGCTCCTTGTCGATGAACAATGCTCTCCTCCTATTCCCCGCAAACTGACTCATTGCGTAAAGTATTTAAAAAATTTTAACAATGAATTTGGCACTAAATATAGAACATGAAGGCTTATTTTTAATGTATTCCCATTCAACTATAGCAGGACCTCACTAAATCGACCAAGTAGAGGACTAGTCAATAAAGGTTGATTTAGTGGACTGGTCAGGTTAGCTAAAATCATAAAAAATTAGAATGGAGAAGGTGGCCATTTGGCCCACTGCGCTGGCTCTTCAACCGGAACTATCCTAATCTCAATTCCTTGTCCTTTCCCCATATCACCCAATATTCTTCCTTACCAAACATCCGATTCCCTTTTAAACAATGTTGTAGTCTCCGTCTCAATGGCCACTTGTGGTAAAGTATTCTACATTGTAGTAACCCTCTGTACGGAAAACATTCTTCCAACCTCCTCCTTTATTCTCCTAGTGATAAGCTTGGGTATGTGCCCCATTATTATCTATTTACCCTCTCAAAACCTTTCATAATTTTGAAAACCTCCATTAGATGCGCCTTCACTTTTCTCTCTTCATGTGAAAAAAGCCCAAATCGTTCGAGCCGCTCGTGATAATTATAACCTCTCATTCTTGGTATTATTCTAGTGAATATTTATTGTACCGTATCCACGGAGTCATATCTCTGCTATAATGGGCTGCCCAGTACTACGTGCAATACTCCCACTCTGGCCTAATCAATGGCTGGTATAAATTTTATGATGCGGAGATGCTGGTGTTGGACTGGGGTGGACAAAATTGAGAGGTCGCACAACACCAGGTTATAGTCCAACAGTTTTATTTGAAATCACAAGCTTTCGGAGCTTACTACTCCTTCGTCGGGTGAAGTAAAAAGATACAGAATCGCCAAAGCATATATAGATAGAGAACAATGTCTGCAATTGTAAGGTACACATGCATTGTTCTCTATCTATATATGCTTTGGCGATTCTGTATCTTTTTACTTCACCCGACGAAGGAGTAGTAAGCTCCGAAAGCTTGTGATTTCAAATAAAACTGTTGGACTATAACCTGGTGTTGTGCGACCTCTCAATAAATTTTATGGCCAGCACTTTAAAGGAGAATCCACAAATTGTGCTAACAACAGAAAGCGCTGGAAAAACTCAGCAGGCCAGGCAACATCCGTGGAGAGAGAAACAGAGTTAACGTTTCAGGTCGAAACCCTTCGTCAGAACTGAGAAAAAAGCAGGAAATGAAACAGATAAAAAAGCAAGTGGGAGGCTGGGGGGAGGAATAAAAGAACAACAGGGGAGGTCTGTGAGGAGTAGAGACATTAAGAGATGCTCAAGGCGAGACGAGATGGTAATAGGACAGGTTAAGAAACAAAAGATGGCTCGAGAAGTGTGAAATGCGCTGGCAGAATGAGAGACAGCTGCCATGTGGGGGAGAGAGAAAAAAAAGGGAAAAGGCACAAACCAAATTGTGCTGCCAGCTGTAGCATCACTAATACTATCTGCCGATTTAGAAAAGAAGTATAAGCAGAATAACACTCCCGTTATGCTGCCAAGGTCGTCCTGTTTGGTGTGGGTAGACTGTACAAAATGATATCCTTCGGCTCCTGTCCCCCTGCTATCTGACCCCATTCCCCATTGGCCACGCAGTGACATATACGACTGGCTCATTACTGTGTCAGTACTTTGCAGCAAAGCTGAAGGGAAGCAAAAAGCCAGTTTTTTTCGAGTGCTACCCGCTGGATTCGATTGTTTTTATAAAAAAGACCTTCAGCTTGCCGGTCAGTCCCAGTTGAGCTTCACTATTAATGCTGCCTCGTCGATGTTTGTGTTCGTAAAACATTCTAAAGACTTTTATTCCAGCAGATGGAAATTGTAACTGAACAACTTTTTTTTATCCTCCACTTGTGTGCTGAGATCAGCTTCAGCACTTTGACATAAGGGGCAGGACATGCTCCCAGTGAGCTCCCATTAACACACTCATAACCAGAACCTCACATATTTGCTGCGCATACACTTTTTTCACAGTGGTTTTCTCATGTTAAGAAACTTTTATTAAACCTAATTTCAAAATTGACATTGAATTAGTAGGAGTGGTCCAAGAGTTGCCGGCTACCTCCCAGGCTGCAGCCACAGGGACTACACGGAGGAGAATTACCAGCTTAAATAGTCGAGCGCCAACTGATAGGAAGGGGAAGCACTGCGGTACCAGGCCCTGGTTTCAGAGAAACTTCACATATTGGCTCATGAATGATGCTGGCACTGCGTTTCAGTTGTGAGACTGGGGTAAGAAACGTGCAGTGAAGAGGTGTGGTTTGGCTGACAGCTACGCAGGATGGCGTGCATTGTGTATACAGTGGTGGCACTTCGAGCCATTAGCACTGGGAGCATGCCGAGAAGAGGAGCGAGATCTGTTTGGTGCATTAAGTCACTGGACTCGGGAAGAGCAGGACTGGGAGGCACAGGGTAGCCTGGCTGTGCTCATTTTTGTCAACAGATGCTGACACAGTGAATGCGCCCCATAAATGCTGTCGGTGTGAAGTGCTGGTGGTTGGCACGTTTACTACTTTCTGTCATATGTTAGTGATATTAGTGGCTTTTATCATAGTGCTTGTCCTTAACATTAGCTCATCGTCTGTCACTTCTACCTCCTAACCCTTGTTGACTTCTTCTAAGTGATTCTCAGTGGAAGAAGCGAGTGGGCTAACTGGGTGCAGAGTTTCAGTAGGAACTGCTGGGTGATCCTATAGCTCCCTGCGCTGCTCATGAGATGGCTCTGGAATTGTCTCTGCTACATCTGTGGCTGTATGTCCATCTGGCCCTGCTGACTTTCTGGCACATCCTAGCAGAGGTGGCTGGTTGGTCTAGACATAGGGTTGGCTTGAGAGACTCAATACCTCATTCATGCCTACTCCAGTCATCCCCCTGCTGCTGGGCACTGCCTCAGCAGGTCCAGTGATGGGCTTGAGAGAAGACATTTGGCCAGCCACAGGTCAGTGGAAGCCTGATCTGAAGGCTTTCTCAATCCAATCCCCCATCGACAAGATGACTTTTGTTGATTAGAGTCGAAGGACTTTATAGCATCAGTCTGAGCATTCATGAGAGATACTTCAGCTGGCTGCAGGACCTCTGCCACTGGGGGCTCCACAGCAGTTGTCCCTGGAGTTACTACGTGCTCCATGGTGGACTTCAGTTACTGACAGCTTTTCTGCACCACTCCAAAGATCCATTTAGTAGACGCCTCCACATTTCTATGTAGACCTTAGAGCATTTCGAGGCCTCCCGCTCATTGGAAACAGGGAGGTAGTGCCCCGAAAATGGTAGGGAATGACTTGCTGCCCCGTGTCCGCTGTCGCTGTGGCCGCCGCAACCGTCCCCCGGCCGGAGCGCCCGCCTGAGTCAGGCAGTAGCTTCATTTTAAATGCTAATCAGGGTCCTCTGATGTATCAAGGATGCCGTTTGCCATTGTAGGAGAGTACTGGGTGGAGCGTGTGCTGCACATCCACCGCCCATTATCAGCTGGCAGTCCACCCGAAGAGGAACCCAGTGTTACTGTGTTATTCTGGGGCCGGGAGGAGGAGGAGGAGTGCTGCTCTGGCTCCCAAACCCCCACCAAGGACATTTTGGGCTGCCCAAAATTGCAAGCTGCCCCGGGGCTCATTTTGCACCCACAGCCCGCTGGCCAAATGCTAAGCCTTCAAATGCCATTGGGCGGATGGTGGGTGCATTCCGCCTGATGTCCAGGGATAATCGACCCTGAGAAGTGTGAGTCAGTAATCACAACCAAATCCTTGTCCGCTTTGTGCCAGCTCGTTTATCTCATAGATATCTTTGTTCCAAAGTTCCTTACCTTACACTTATCCACATTAAGTCAGCATTTATTGCCCATCCCTATGAGAAGATGGTGGTGAGCCACCTTTTTGGCGAAGGCAGTCTGTGTGGTAACAACTGAATGGCTTGCTAGGCCAATTCAGAGGGCAGTTAAGACACACATTGTGGGTCTGGAGTCACATGTAGGCCAGACCAGGTAAGGTTCCCAAAAGGACATTAGTGAACCAGGTGGGTTTTTTCAACAATCTGGTAGTTTTATGGTCACCATTACTGATACTGGCTTTTTATTCCAGAATTATAAATCCCCCAGCTATCATGGTGGGATTTGAACTCACTGTTTCATGGATCATTAGTCCAGGCCTCTGGATTACTAGCCCAGTAACCTAACCACTATGCTACCGTACCCCTTCTGCCTTACCTTACCCCATTCACTTGATTGAGCTATATCCCTTCAAATATTACCACTTGCCTTACACATCACCTGTAAATGTTACTTACCTTGGGAACTTCCTTGAGGCTTCTCCCGCTCCACTGCTATAAATTTGGCACAAATCCTTAAGCCGGAGTCGCAGGAGAAGCCCCGAGGAAATTCCTGCCATTATAGTGTCCAGCGCAAATGTTGTCGTGTCCTCCGTATCCAGAACAGACCAGTGTAGAACTCACTGCTCTTTCCACTGTTGCAAAGCCAATTTCAATTCGCCGACTTAATTTTGTTATGTCAGTAAAGTTTTCTTGTCTGATTCTTGATAGGGATCATATCAAATGCTAATTCAGCAGCTGGAGGAATTAAGCATGATGAGACATGGCAGGAGGTTTAGGAAGGTATGAGTCTCATAATTGAAGTTTTGCAGCAATAGGTCTCTTACAACTGTGCCAAAGTAGATCATACATCACATGGAGGCATTATAATTATTACAGTATCCTCATTGCGTTAGCATTATAAAGCTGGTTTTCTTCAAATACATATTTAAGTAAATAGATGAAGATGTATTGCAAATCAGAGAGTTAAATTATTACTTGAGAAGACCTAAACTAAATTTAATGTCCAACTCGAGATTTATGGATTATTAACTGTGGATACTGGAGGTAGAGGTGTCACGGCCCAGTGTCAACAGGGGAGCCTTGTACGCACCAGGAAGCTTGCAGGAAAATCGGCGGTGATTTGCCGATCTGTTGGCATTGATGGCCGGAAAACCGAGAGCGATGCACCTGCGATTTTCGGATAGGTCATCCGCTGGTGACACCAAGCCTCAGAAAATCCCACCCTGAATCTCTGCAAGGAGTTGGCTGAGGAAACAGAAGTGTCGATTCCCTGATGTAGCACTTGGGGGGGGGGGGCGGCCCGGCCCCACCCCACACCCCCAGTGGAGGAGCAGTGGAGAATGGGCTGGGCAAGCCCCGGGGCAGGTGGCACCACACGCTGAATTCTGGTGATCCCAAACATTTGCAACTATTTTTGAGGCCACTCCGAGAGCGTGCCCTTTAAGAGCCGCAATGCTCTGGATTCCTTGGCTCGCACCTCCCTCCCCCCGCCCCCCGGCACAGTTGACACAGCGGGTCCTGCGTGGAAAACACACAGGGAATTTGTACAAATTACATAAAAACTAGCTGACCCTGTGGAATCCAGCAAAGTTGTCTGGTGCAGTCAAGTAGCGTGGGTATGCTCACGGGTGCTGAGAGTGTGATTCATTTTTTTTGGCACAATCACAGAGTCAGCCCCAGTGTTCTTAGAGAATCGTTACAAGCATTGTTATTTTTTTTGTAGCTCTACAGGCCTGACTCTGATTCTGAAGAAGTGACAAAAAAAAACTCAACAAACCACCACACTAAACAAGTCTCTGTCAGCAAAAGCAGGTGAATATTATTTTCTCTAACTGGTCTTGCAACTTGAAATTATATTTTGACCAACCACATATATCACCTACAATATATAAACACAATATTTGACAATCAGGATTGTATTTATCATTCATTTATAATAAGGAATTGGCAGTATATATATGGGGGTTAAAATATATATCTACTATAGATAAAAAGTCCTGAGTTCATTTAAAATTTCACCCCGAGCTGTTATGTTCGGCTCCATCTATCCAAAGTCCATCATGAGGGTGTCAGCGTTGAGCTGCAGCACCTGTTATGCCTGCATGTGATGCTGTGATAGGGTTTTCAAATATTAAATGATGTGACATTAGCTTCTCAAACAACAGCTGCTGAAAAGCAGTAATTCATTCATTCATCCAGTTCCCCTGCACTGAGTAGCAATTCAGCATCTGGATTCCACCCCCCCCCCCACCCCCCTTCATTCGCACCGTGCAGGAAATCAGCCCGTGCCCCACTGCCAATGACCAGCGTTGCACCCCCACTATACTGAGAATTATTTTGCCCACTCCCCCTCCCATCCTCTTGCCCCATCTCTCCTTTTCCCCTCCTCCTTGCTTCCCAACTTTTCCCCTCTCCTTTCTCTTCCTTCCTCTTCCCTCGACTTTCCCTCTTCCCTCCACCACTCTACCCTCCCCTCCCCTTTCCTCCTCACTGCCCCCTCACCTCCTCTACCTTACCCATTTCCTCCTCACTCCTCTTTTGTGCTCCCTTTTCCCCCTTACCCCTCCCAAATGATCCTCCCTTTCCCTCCTCCCTGCACCGCCTCTCCTATATTTGTTCCCCCTCCAACCCCCCCTTTCCCCCTCCTCTCCCTTCCAGTCCCTTCCCCTTTTACCTTACCTTCCCCTCCGGTTTTCCATTCCTCTTCTCGTTCCCTCTCCTCTCCCCTCTCTACTCTCCTCTCCCCTTTCCATCTCACTTTTCCTCCCTACCCTTGTCCCTCCCCTCTCCGCTTTCCTCTTGATCTCCCCTCTTCCCCTCCCTCTACTGCCTTCCTTTAATTCCCTTCGCTCTTAAACTTCTCCTTTCCTCTCCCTTCCTTTCCCTTCCCCCTCCACTTTCCCTCATCTCCTTTTACCCTCTACTTCCTCTTCCCTTCCCTTCCCTTCTCCCTGTCTCCTTCCTCTCCTTCTCCCTCTGCCTTTCCCTTTCTCCTCCTGTCCCCTCTCCCCTCCCTGATTCCTTGATCGGTTGCTCCTGGTGAGCAGTGGTGTTCGCACTGGTCTGGAAATTGCAGGTCCACAGCCCTTAATTTTCCAATCATTCACATTAATGGACAGAAGATCAGGGGCTACAGGCTTGTCATTTCCCTCCTTGCAGGTACTCTCCACTTGCCTGGATGAGTGCAGCTACAACAACACTCAAGAAACTCGACACCATCCAGGACAAAGCAGCCCGCTTAATCAGCAACCAATCCACCAACTTAAACATTCACTCCCTTCACTACTGGTGCCCCGTGGCTGCAATATGTACTATCTACAGGATGCACTGCAGCAACTCTCCAAGGCTTTTTCGGCAGCACCTCCCACACTCGCGACCTCCAGCACCTAGAAGGACCAGGGCAGCGGGTGCATGGGAACACCACCACCTCCAAGTCACACACCATCCTGACTTGAACATATATCGCCGTTCCTTCATCGTCGCTGGGTCAAAATCCTGGAACTCCCTCGGTAACAGCACTGTGGGAGCACCTTCAGTACACGGTTCAAGAAGAAAACTCACCACCACCATCCCAAAGGCAACTAGGGATGGGCAATAATGACTGGCCTTGCTAACAACGCCCATATCCCAATAATATATTTTTTTAAAGGGCTGGCAGATCTTCTAATCCTCGCCAACCCCCAGCTTTCACATCCCCTGGGACCCACCTACCAATGCTGCCAGACCCTGGAATTTATCTCCCCAATTCTGTTAGATCACAAGATCCTTCCAATTGCTACCAGACCCAGGACCGTACCCCCCAGTAACGGCAGACTCCACGACCCTGCCCCAGAGCGGCGACAGACCAGGAACTCCCCAGTGAACCAAACCGTCAGTTTTAGCCCATCATTTTGTTTTGTAACTCTAAAATTAAGAGATAAAACTTGAACACACAGCTAAAAGAACCAGCGTATCAATGAGCAACATGATAGAACTAGTATTATAATAGAAGTAATTTGTCTCGCATGCACTTCCTACAAGTGTAAAATTTACTTCCTGCAACTTCCACACTTCTTTCTGGCACCCTGCTCAGTCACTTCGAATCATATTACAATTAGCCTCAATTTATTTTACTTACTTCCAATTGGCTCATTCCAACTATGTGACCACTGGTTCTCCTCGCCTTGAATCCCAGTTTTTCTGAACCACCAGCCCAGCTGAATCCAGCAGAACAAGTTACAGATATTTTTCATAATCCCTCCCTTTTACTTTTTTTTAATTGCTATTGTGATATGAAATAATAATGTTAGCTTGGCTTGACGGTGGCACTCTGGCCTCTGTGTCAGATGATCATTGGGTTCAAGCCTCGTTCCAAGACTTGAGCACATAATCTAGGTTGACACTTCAGTGTAGTAATAAGGGGAGTGCTGCACTGCTGGAGGTGCTCAAGTCCATAGTGGACCCGAATCCATGATCTTCTAACTTCGAGTTGAGAGTTTTACTACTAAGCCATCATTACATCAGGTTTAACTGAAATAATTTGCAGTGTATTATTAATAAGTAGCACATTAATAATAGTGACTGAATAAATCAAATTCTGTTTTTTTACATGGACTTTGGGGATTTTTACCAGGGTTCTAGGGATTGTATTCCACAATTGCATCTAGTTACAATGAAGGCGATTTGTAACTAAATAAGTCTGATTTTGTTTTTATTACACGTGGTTTGGGGATCTTTATTAGTGTTTTTTGGATTGAATTCCATGATTTCCCCTCCATTTTTCCATGAAAACCTCAAATCAATGGCATATAAAAATGGGTCTCTTGCTGGCTTGGGAATAGATGTTGCGTGAGTAACTCAAAGTCAGTGAGGTATGGCGTACGTACACCTTTATAATTCATCCTTGACTAACTGAGGAAGGTGTCATACAATAATTCCGCTTTCAGAGGCTGTTCAAGAGAGGGACCAGGAAAACAGCAGAGAGGAATTTTAATCATTTCTGATCAGGAGAAACTCAACCACCTGTCCAACAGCCTCCCGACCTCAGATCCACATGGAAGGGTGGATGACCTTTCAGAATTCCGTTCCAGTGCGTCTCCTCCTGACAATGATCAAAGAGAAATATTGCTGGAAAATGATTGCCACAAAGTTGAAAGTAAGCCTAGCGACTCTTTTCGTTACAGTACAGAACCTATTAATATCAAGAGAAATAATCAAAATTTCTTTTTTCCTCTTTGGATTTTGAAACCTGCTGAAAATAAGACAGATCAGTTGGACACGGGTCAGTCAGACACTTTTGCACCGAGCTGTTTTCAGCAATCATGTTTAGACTTTAGCTCAGAGGTGGCCGAAGCTGATAATGTGTCTTCCAGCTGCAACCACGAACAAGAAGGGAATCCGTACCCCTACCCTGACTTTCTCCCGCCGCCATTTAATAGAATAGACTTCGGTGAGCTGTCGATGTTGGAGAACTATAAGTGGAAGGAAGCTTTACCGGCGAGGCCGAGCAGGCCTCTGGAGCAGCTAATAGATCGGATTGTGCAGATGGAAAAGATCCAGTTCATGACGATACAAAAGGAGAAAGGCAGAATTACTGGGATATTGCCAAGCGCGCCTGCAAACACTTCCAGCTCGAGGAAAAGCACAAAAAGAAGCCGAAAATCGCGACAATGTGATCTTCTTTGCGTGCAACCGCCACGTGTTGAGGTTTGCTTCAAAAAGACAAATCCGGCCAAGCTCGACAAACACAAGTACCTGTACCGATTGAGTTCCAGCCACTCGTGCACTGATCCCCAAGATTTCCAGTTGTCGACCGACGACCTCAAATTCAAAAGGCGACTTAGAGCTAACTGCAATGTCTATAAACATTTCAAAAGGTCTATGTACGGTTCTAACCAGATAATATTAAGTAGGATTGCCTCAAACTATGCCAACACGCAAGGCTTTGCTGCAGTGAAATCTGTGAAACCGCTACCTGTACAAAAATCCTCAAGTAGTGGTCCCTGTAAGCACAAAAAAAAACAGAAATAAATCCAAACAGCATTAGGGAAGTCTATGGAAGGAAGAGCAAAGCATTGTTGTCTCAGCAGAGAAATTCATTAATTGATCCTTCTGTCCTGAGAAACGCCATAAGTCGCATTACCAAAATAATTTCTCATTTTCTGAGGCAAATAGACCGAGCAAACCAAATTTGCTTCTGACAAACTTTTAGAACGATACTGTATACTTTTTAAAGAAAACATATATAATGTACTGTTGATGCAGGAAATAAAGATGAATTTTAATACTTTAAAAGTAAAATCCTTGAAGCGTTCACAGTATGGTGCAAATCTTTCAAAATTGCTCAAAAACGTGCAACAGACTGGGTAATTTCTATATTAGCCCACTTGCCTCTGAGTCAGAAGGTCGTGGGTTCAAGCCCCCATTCCAGAGACTTGAGCACATAATTTAGACTGACACTTCAATGCAGTATTGAGGGGATGCTGCTCTGTCGGAGGTGCTGTCGGTTGAAATGTTAAACCGAGGCCCTGTCTGTCCTTTCGGGTGGATGTGAAGAATCCCTTGGCATTATTCGAAGAAGAGCAGGGGATTTCTCCCCATGTTCCTCAATCACTATCACTAAAACAGATTATCTGGCCGTTTATCTCTATGTTGTGTGTGGGACCTTGCCACGTGCAAATTGGCTGCTGTGTTTCCTTGCGTAACAACACTGACTACACTTCAAAAGTAATTCATTGGCTGTGAAGCACTTTGGCGATCCTGGGGTTGTGAAAGGTGCTATATAAATGCAAGTTTCATTCTTTCTTTAAATTGGAGTACCAAGGTCCAAACAAATTACAGCTAGTTGTGGCATAAATTGCAATTGATATACTACATAGAACTTTCTTCTTCCAGTTTTGTTTTCCATACCGTTCAACCTGAAAACTTGAATATTGGAGACATAGGGCTGGATTTTCTCAGCGGCGTCGGGATGGCGGCGGGATAGCTGTTTGCCGGGTTCCGGTCCCGGTCCCGCTCCCGCTCCCGGCTGCAGCCGCTCTGTCAACGGGATTTTCCCTTGATTGGTCTTGTTAAGCCCGTCCTGCAGGCTTCCCGGCCAATTAACAGGAAGCGGGTCTGATGACGTCATTTGATGATGCGTCATCAGCCGATTTCCTTAAAGGGACCACGGCCACATTGAGTTTGACAGTTGTTCTGTCAGTGTTTGACAGCATTGAGGAGTTGCAAACACTGACAAGCACTGCACAAAGGTGCACGGCTGCACCCAGGCTCACGCATGACTCCCTCCATATGCTTATGCAGTGGCGCCAACCTTTCAATGATCTCAGTGGATCACAAAACGTTACTGCAAAGCCACACTCAAACTCACCCTGCTGTGCCACTCAACACATCCCCATCACTCTGCCTTCCTTACCCTTCTCCTGCACATCCTTACTCACACCAACTTACCTTGCATCTCCACCCATCCCTCTCTATCTACATTATCAGTTCCCCATCTCACTAGCCACCCCTCACACTCACCCTCACTAACACTATTTACTAGTCCTAGCCCCTTTAGGGCTACCCCGGATCAGGCGTATTTCTCAGACGTTCACTTTCAACTAAAGTTTGAGGTAGCCGAATCCTAAAGACGCTTAATTGGGTCTAAAGGTCCGGGCTATCTATCCCTAAAGGAAAGGAACAACTCGAGAATGTTACCGTCCTCCAGATAGCGCTTTTAATAAGTTTAGCTAGACTGTAACATCCCAGATATTATGAGGGTCCGGAAAACTCCCTCAGAATTCTGCAACTCCTCACCAAAGAGTGTACAGAGATTGAGTTTGCGAGTTTTTGATACAGAAGTCTTATGTGAGACAATTCTAAAAATATATAGATTTATTAAAGAACCGACATGCAATTTACAGTTGGTGAATCAGTCAATCGCAACATTAACAATTCTAAAAAGAGAAAACGTACTATCTTTTTAACAGAGAATCTTTCTTTTAAATCTTAACTTCGCTACAGTATTACAGTTCTTAAAGTTCTCTATACAGGATATCCATCAATATCTACAGAGCCGCCTCTGAAGCCGAGAATCGCTTTGCCTGATTAAAGCGAGTCTACTATCGCATTTGAGAGTTCAATATTTATACCCTTTTCCAGTGGTATTTCCTTTAAGGTTTTCTGCTGATGCAAGTTAATTATCCCTAGTCATCTTTCTGCCGACCTCTGCAATTCTCCACTGCTACATCAGCTTGTAACATTACAGAATCTTGTCTCATCTCCAGGTGTTCTGAGTTTACCATATAAAAATGGTGTGACGGCAGGTGTTCCTTACTTTATGTCATCTTTACGAGGGCAGATGTTCCTTATTTTATGTGCCATCTTTACGAAGTTTAAATTAGAACACCTTATCCAGGGTGACCATTGTTTTGTT
This sequence comes from Squalus acanthias, assembly GCA_030390025.1. Lineage (NCBI taxonomy): Eukaryota > Metazoa > Chordata > Chondrichthyes > Squaliformes > Squalidae > Squalus > Squalus acanthias. The sequence goes on from CM059428.1 coordinate 16,358,095, forward strand.
CCCAAAAGGTCAGCCTGTCGGAGCCCTTCACCTTCTGTTTCAATAAGGTTATTTATGCAGAGTCAACAACTGTCTTATCTCAATAGCCAGAATGCTTTCATAGCTATTTCATAGTTAGGTTTCTAAATTTCCAAACCCAGTTTGTCATGTTTTAATAAGGCCAGAATTCTTTCATAAGATAGTGTATTTTTCTGAATAGGTTATATGGCTTATTCCTTCACACCCTCATCCTACTGCAAGCATACCAACTAACAACACACAAGGGTAGGCACTTGAGAAGTTTAGCCAATGTCCATGTGAAGTTTCTGGTAATGTGTTGTCATACAGTGAAATCTATATTTTCAGCACTGCCCCTTATTGAACAGATCTGTGTGCACCTTGAGAAGTGTCTTACTGAGTTCCAGTGAATGTTGAAACATAACTTCCCTCCACCACCGCCGCCCCCCCCCCCCACTCCCCCCCCCCCCCCCACTATAGTAATGAGTGTGCATGGAATGGCTTGGACATTAAAGGGATGCTTTACGGTGCTGGTGTGGGATGGTGTCAACCTGGCGCATCATGTAGCAGCCAGGGTTTACAGCATCAAGTGAAGTAAATCTGGCCATGGTGATGCCATCGCTGGCCTCCGGTGCAGCAAAGTTGTCAGGGGCTGATGCCCTGTGACCTGTGCAGCATCAGGTGATGACGGAGAAGGTTGGTGTTGTTGTTTGTGCTGCTGGTGTGCCTGGTGATGTTGGTGTTGTGCCTGAGCGTGGAAGGAATCAGAGGAGCAAGGTGAGATAGTTTCTAGGGCACCGATGTTGCTGCAATGGATGGCAGCTGCAGGTGAGATGAGAGAAGCGATCTGTCACTGGTGAGAGAGGCTGTTCCAATGAGGTGGCACTGGACATACAGTTGGCTCTAAACACTTGCAAGCTAAAGAAATCTCTATATCTCTTACAAATGCAGTATCCAAGAGTTTCTGCGCTCTGAAACTGACCATCTGCAACATGGCATCCTTTACACCACTTCTGCAGCTGTCAGCTTATCAGAAACATCAGAGCAGACTCAACTCATGCCAGGGTGAGCTGGCGTGTTCCCTGAGCAGCGGGTAACCCGTGGGGGAGCACGTAAAATTGGAAGCCTCAAAATACAATTAAATTGGCTCTTAACAAGCCATTTAATGATATAAATTGTCTCCCCCGCCGCTTGGTGTCGGTTCAGTTCTCCGCTGACAGACCCGACACCTGGGAAACTTGCGTGGAGGCAGGTTGACAACGAGTTTCCTACCCGCTGTCAATCTTTGCTATTTTGACAGCGGACCCACCTCCAAACCCGACCTCTGAGCGCCGACAAAATCAAGCCCATAGACTCAAATAATCTGGGACAAATGGCCAAAATTTAAAATCTCCTTATTGTACCGTGTAGCATCTTGAATATCTGAATAAACCTAATGGCCTGGATTTTGCGGTGGAAATGATGGCGAAACTGTCAGTGCTCATCGTCATTACCACTCTGGAACTGACAGCAATTTTAGGATTTAGCGTATGCGCAGATAAATGTGGAAATTCTGAAGTTGCGGTCGGTCACTCTCTGCTCCGCCACAGGTTGCGCTGTGGAACTCCCCAGAGCTGGCAATCAATTGAAATCACATACATATAAGGACGAAAACTTCCCCTATTATGCTGGAATATTGCTGTTAACCCCCTTACCCTCCGAAAAAGTTAAGCCTTGTTGAAAGAGGTGTAACTTTGTTTTTAATGGAATATTGACTGCTGAACAACCGTTCTGGCCCTGAAAAACTAATTTTATACTTGTGGAATGTCAAATTTTTCCATGAATATGATTAAGAATTACAAGATTTTAAAATTATTTTTTTTTTAAAGTTTGTTTATATTTCATCTTCTACCTATGTGTATGTCCCAATCTTTATTTCGCTCTCTGTAAAATTTCTAAAAAGTGAATTAGAATCTGCGCATTTTACTTCCTGGTTTGCGGTCTGTGAGAATTCTTCAGTGTGATTGGCTGCTTAGCCAGCATGATGACTTCACTGTTGCTAGATGCTGGAGATTCGCTTGATTTGGCGCCAAATTCAAACAAAGGTCAGGAGAGCTGAAATTGATGCCACAGAGATGCTAGATCATTGCGGGCAGCTTTCTCTGAGGTCAGCGGTGAGTGTTGTCGCTTTGCTGCTGGCCGCGAATTCAGGACCATTATCTTAATTTTTGTATCATTCAATGCATAGATATGGTTTTCACATGGTTTAAAGTTCTTTGTAATGCACTTTAATGTGAAATTCAAACACTATGAAGTTCCTTGGGTAAGCACAGATGTGCAAATATCTCTGGTACCCAAACCTTACTGCAGCCTCTGCTAAATGGATTAAACGTGTTAATTTTTATGGGGGGGGAGGTGCGCGCGGGGTGCGTGGGCCAATGTTGCGAAATTTTGCATGGGGTTTCATTTGAATATTAGTAATTAGGTTTGGGTTCTGCTTACCTGCCACGTTTCCTGCATTACAACAGTGACTACACTTCAAAAAGTACTTCATTGGCTGTAAAGTGCTTTGGGACGCCCGGTGGTCGTGAAAGGCGCTATATAAATGCAAGTCTTTCTTTACCTTCGCAACCCCTCCCCAAAATTGTGCCGTACAAATTTCATCACACAAGAATCAAGCACACCAGGTCATGCTGCCGATTGTCTGAACCGTGCTTGCAGTGATGCTCCACCACGGAGCTATGATGGACTGTTTAAACATTTAATAAACCAGCGGCAAATTCTTATGAATAAAAGTACAAAAAAAAATCCTGAAAATATTTAATCAATTTTGGAAGTTTTTATGAGGAAAATAAATGAATACAGTTACAAAATGTCCAAAATCAATTATTACAACTTTAAATCACTTTCAGGAAGAAAACATTCTAACCCAAATTAAATTGGCAATGGCAAAGCTTTTATTTCAGCAAAATATCCCAATGATCCCTTATGTCGTATGCGTAATTGGTAACACAAAAGTAACAAAGCGTGAGTGCAGAAAAGCGGAAAATTGCACATGTGCTGGGAGAAACTGTAAACCCTCGCTGATCCGAAACAGACAGCCCCAAGACATTAAATGAATTACTCAGTGCAGAGGTTTACGCAGCTTTCCCTTCTATCTAATCAAAAGACACCGAGCCTCTGATTCCTAAAGCAAGCCCCAATTGAAGGAGGCAGAGGAGCCCTGCTGTAAGTGTGTGCAGCTCTGTGCGCTCCCATTGACAGAGTCGACAGTACTGTCTGAACATTTTATTCCCCACTGGCAGATCGACTGTCAGAAGTGAACACTGTGGACAAAATAGAATTTTGTTCATGGTTTCTCTTCCTTTTTGCTTAAAAATAGCGGTTTTAAACATCACCCTTAAAATGGAAGTCACACTGTTGCGGGTTTGCCAACCCTCCACGCTTGCCCCGGAGTCACTAGGAATTAAAGATCAATGTCCAGGACACTGCTGCGAGCAACCCCGGGAGAAAAATCATAGGGACTTTTTTTGAAAAAGTGTCCTCTTTCTATTTCCTTCCAACATTTTTTTATTTATTAGTTATAAAAATATTCAAGATTGGAAAAAAATAGGCTGTTTGACAGACAGTCAAGAATCATCCAGTCAGGTAGTGAAGAGTCTGTTTGCCTTCCAATTGGTGGGGGAAGGCGGTGCACCGCGAGGGTGGACGTTTTAGGCGATGGATGGCGGAAGGGTGAAGGCGGGGTGATTGGAGGCAGGAGGTCGCGTCAGGAAACCTCCCAGGAATATGTCCAACCAGAGTTGGCGACCCTACACTGTAGACAAGGGCCGGAATTTTCCTTACCTGGGCGGGTCCGGTGCGGCCGGTGTCCGTGGCGGGTCGCGACCCCGCTGCTGGCTCCATCCCGACGTACAAAATGAACTCACCTTAATGGGGCCTATTAAGCCCGCCCATCGCGTTACCCGGCCCAATTAGATGGAGCGGGTCTGGTGACGTCACTCAACTTAAAAAGTAGGAGGGAAAAGGCTCTTAAGTGCCTGTAAAGAACCTCATAATTATTTCAATTGGGTCCCCGCCACTGCAGGTCGGGTCGGTTCCACGCTGACAGATACTCCTGGGGGAAAGGCACGTGGGAGCAAGTCGACAGCGGATTCCTGACCCGCTGTCAATAAAAACCCAACTTTCCCACCCGACCCACCACCGATTCGCGCTGGCGACCACCACAGAAAATTCAGCTCAAGGTGTCTGGTATACTGTCTTGGCAAAAGACGAAGTATGTTTGGCATTGCTGATGTACTGATTAGGAACAAGCTGCTTGCTTTTGATCAGAAATAAATTAAAGTTCTTTTGAATCAGGTGCAAATGAATCATATGTCTTTGCGTCTATGGATGTAAAGTTTCCTGGTATTCGTCAGCCAATCACCAGTCTTCAAAACAAGCATCCATTCCTGAAAGGGTTTACCAACAATGGTCACCAGAATTTTTTTTGGGGCTGCGCGGTCCCTTTAACTGGCTGCGCAGCCCATTCAAAGTTTCGCCCATGCACGAAATGTCACATTTGAAAAGACGATCCCGCGCAAACAGCTGCAGGGAACGTTGATTATAGAAAGACAGCACGGGAGCGATTTTCAACTGCCTGCCGTCCCTTTCTTGCCTGAAAAACAGGTGCCCGACAGTTGGCAATTGGGCGGGCACCTTGGAGCTGTTTGTGGGACCTCCCCCCCACCACCCCACCACCCCACCATCCCCCCCCCGAGGCTCACCTGATGCAGTTTTCAGGCAGGCTTGTAAATGGGTGCACAGCATGTTTGCCTGTTTCGGGCAGGATGCTGTTTAAATATGGAAATCTCCTGCGGCATTGTAAGTTCCCGAGCACAATTTCGAAGTACCAATAGTTGGAACGTGCGCCGCACATGCTCCGTCCATGTACACTGGGCGGTGAGCAGCCGAGCCAGCGGTCCTTAAAGGGATCGCTGGTGACCACCCCACAAAAAGGGCCCGAACTTCTTTCCTTTATTTTTATGGGCCTAAGAGAAGAGGTGCGGTAGCATAGTGGTTCTGTAGCTGGACTAATAATCCAGAGGCCTGGACTAAAGATCCGGAGACATGAGTTCAAATCCCACCACGGCAGCTGGGGAAAATCTGTAATATAAAACTAGTATCAGTAATGGTGACCATGAAACTACCAGATTGTTGTAAAAACCCATCTGGTTCACTAATGTCCTTTAGGGAAGGAAATCTGCTGCCCTTACCCGGTCTGGCCTATATGTGACTCCAGACCCACAGCAACGTGGTTGACTCTTAACTGCCCCTCTGAAATGGCCCAGCAAGCCACTCAGTTCTTGAGGGCAATTAGGGATGGGCAATAAATGCTGGCCTCGCCAACATCCTGTGAATGAAATGTCAGGAAAAACGAGCAGGGGTTCTGCTTCTGGCTCCACAAAAGTACTGTAAGCCTGCCTCACCCCCAGCTATGGGATCAGTCTCCTCCTTCCACCCTGACCTACCAGCCGACTCAGTGTAAAAGCTGGCCAATGTACTGCCCTCCCACAACTGGTGGGATGCTGCCTACAGCTCACCAGCTACAGTTCCAATGAAGCCCGAACCTGGAAATGGTTTGGAGCCTCCTGTGTCAGCTTCAGGCGGGCTGCTCCGCTGCCTGTGTTTCCAGTGGAAGTTGAAGATAACTCCCCCCACAATTCGTGTATCAGTAATTCGGCCTATCTTGTCAAGGTGCATTGATGTAAATTGGGCTCTATCAGTTTATGCATGCACAATTAGTACGAATGCTGGATTCTGTTTACTTAATTCATTCTGAGAAGCAAATGAATCTCAAGTTCTGTAAGGATTCAAAGGGGCTTGATTAACCCCTTGTGAACTGTATCCACATCTGGGATTGTATAGGTACAGTCCAAACCTCACTTATATTGTTTCATTATAAATAATTCTACTCCTGAAGAAACTGGTTTAATAGTTTAACTGCTTATGAAAACTGTCTGGTGCAGTTGATATTATCCGCCCTCTGAAGTGATGTGGAATATAATGGAATCCTCTCGGGACTCGCTGGAGGCAAGCTTACTATAAAAGGGAAGGTTGTTTGCCCAGTGGTACACCATATCCCATGCACTAAATACACGAGGTCAAGGTTCAAATCATAGGCAGCCTGGGGGGTCGTCTATTGAAGTTGCCTTTTGCGGGGAGAATGAGAAAAAAAATATTGAGAGCAAGCTCAAATCGTAATCACGAGTGGTCGCCAAAGTGGGCTTCTTATCACTTGCAGACCAAACTGCCTGAAAATAAAATGAAACAAGCAGAAGCAGTCAGCAGTCATTTAAAAAAAAAGAATACTAAGCAGGGCTCAGAAAGACATAGAATGCAACCTAGAATTAGAACCCAAAGCAAAATACTGTGGGTGCCGGAAATCTGAAATAAAAACAGGAAATGTTGGAAACAATGTTCCCTCTAATTTTTTTTTCGTGCGCGGTCCCTTTAAATTGCTGCGCGGTCCATTCAAATTTTGCACGTGCGCGGTTTTTACAATGCAAGAGCCGGTGAGCGGCCTGCGCGGGAAGGACCGCACAAGCACTGCGCATCCACACGGTCACGCAGCTTCGAAGAAAAGACTCGGCAGGTCAGGCAGTGTCTGTGGAGAGAGATGTGAGAAGTCGCACAACACCAGGTTATAGTCCAACAGCTTTATTTGAAATCACAAGCTTTCGGAGCACTGCTCCTTCGTCAGTTGAAGTGAAGAGATGCATATAGGCTTTGATGTAATGTTTTCCTGACTGACCTGTTTGGACACCATCCACACCTTTGATTGCTGTGATTATCTCTCTGCCGAGGTGTGATAAAGGGCAGTTAGAAAGATTAACTGTAGTCATCTGGCATTGTTCTCTGACTATATATGCTGTGCCTATATGCATCTCTTCACTTCACCTGACGAAGGAGCAGCAGCTCCGAAAGCTTGTGATTTCAAATAAAGCTGTTGGACTATAACCTGGTGTTGTGCGACTTCTCACATTTGTCCACCCCAGTCCAACACCGGCATCTCCACATTGTGGAGAGAGAAACAGAGTTAACGTTTCAGCTCGTTGACCTGCCGTCAGAACTGGAAAAAGTCAGAGATTTAACAGTTTTCTTTAGCAAGTGCAGATGCAGGGAAAGGGGGGAGGGGAAGGAAAGAACAAAAGGGAAGGTCTGTGATAGGGTGGAAAGCAGGAGAGATTAAACGACAAAAGGGATGATGGTGCAAGGCAAAAGTGGATGGTAATGGGACAAGTAAAGGAACCAAAGGTGGGTCCAGAGGAAGCTGTAAATGTAAATAGCAGAATCATTACCTGCACCTGCTGTCCGAAAAAATAGGAGCCGTGGTTATAGTCTGCATTTATTGAAATCAATGTTGAGTCCAGAAGGCTGTAAAGTGCCTAATCGAAAGATGAGGTGCTGCTCCTCGAGCTTACGCTGAGCTTCATTGGGAAAAATTAGCCCAGGGCGAGAAAAATAGTGAGAATTAGCTGGTCTGGCAGCGGAGGAAAAAGATAAAGAACATGTGCGGCAGTTAAAAGTTCTTAACTGGAGACTGTAGGGAGCTGTGCAAGCACGAGGAGGAAGAAAATGAGCAACTCCACCAGCACGTGCAGGCTCTGTCCAGGCATGACGCTGAAGTCATGGAGCAGCAGTGCAGCAGGATGGTTTCCAACAAAAACAGTCCAAATGGAAGTATGGGAAATCTGGCCCGGTATATAATAGACGCAGTAAGTCCAATCTTATTGCAAAATTTATTGGCTAGGCAGACATAGTTGGATTTTTAAGGGCATTTGAATTGCGAGCAGGACATCACAGGTGGGCCTGTGAAACAAGGGGCAGAAAGATGAGTAGCGTTACACAGTGGACGAGGCCTGACTACATTATCCCCCAAAAAAAGAAAAAAAATGAAAGACTTGCATTCATATAGCGCCTTTCACGACCTCAGGACGTCCCAAAGCGCTTTGCAGCCAATGAAGTACTTTTGAAGCGTAGTCACTGCTGTAACGTAGGAAACGTGGCAGCCAATCAGCGCACAGCAAGCTCCCACAAAGAGCAATGTGATAAAGAGATCCTGAACTCTGCATCAACTATAATACAAAGAATTGTGCCTAATTGTAGGTAGAAAGAATTAGCTCAGGAGATGTAGGATGCACAGAAGCTGGTTAGAAATGGAATTTGCAGAATTAAGTGGGAAGGTAAGTGAACTCATGCTGAAAGATCAGTTTCTAGCAGTCATCATTCCAGACAATTTGCATGTATGCTTACAGGACAGCAAATGTGAAGCCTTGATTCAGATGAATCAGACTAACAACAACAATTTGCATTTATATAGCACCTTTAACATAGTAAAACCTTCCAATGTACTTCGTAGGAGTGTTAGCAAACAAAATTTGACACCGAGCCACATAAGGAAATATTTAGACAGGTGACCAAAAGCTTAGTCAAAGAGGTATATTTTAAGGAGCGTCTTAAAAGAGGAGAGGTGGAGAGGTTTAGGGAGGGAATTCCAGAGCTTAGGGCCTAGGCAGCTGAAGGCACGGCCACCAATGGTGGAGCGATGAAGATCAGGGATGCGCAAGAGGCCAGAATTTGAGGAGCGCAGAGATCTTGGAGCATGGTAGGGCTGGAGGAGGTTGCAGTGATAAGGAGGGGCAAGGCTATGGAGGGACTTGAAAACATGGATGAGAATTTTAAAATCAAGGTATTGCCAGGCTAGGAGCCAATGTAGGTCACCGAGCACAGAGGTAATGGGTGAACAGGATTTGGTGTGAGGTAGGATACGGGCAGCAGAGTTTTGGATGATCTAAAGTTTACGGAGGATGCAAGGTGGGAGGCCAGCCAGGAGAGCATTGGAATAGTCAAGTCCAGGAGTAACAAAATCATGGATGAGGGTTTCAGCAGCAGATGAGCTGAGGCAGGGGCAAAGATGGGCGATGTTACGGAGGTGGAAGTAGACGGAGAGGATATGGGGTCAGTAGCTCAGCTCAGGATTAAATAGGACGCTAAGGTTGCGAATGGTCTGGTTCAACCTCAGACAGTGGCCAAGGAGAGGGGATGGAGTTGGTGGCTAAGGAACAGAGTTTGCGGCGGGGATCAAAGACAATGGCTTCAGGCTTCCCAATATTTAATTGGAAGTCAGATGACTCTGATTAAGAATGTCAACTATTAGTCCCATACGTTTAGGGAACCAGCAAATGAGCAGAAGAGCAAACTGCTCATGTTGGTCGCCAGAGGATGATACAGCAGATAGGGGGATAAGCTACAGCCAAGGAATAAGTCTGAAATGGGTGAAATTAGTAATATAATGATGTTCTAAGTGTAATGAAATTGGGAACGGGGTCTGGAGCACAGTCGAGACCAAATATTGGCGCAAAACTCTGGCGAGATGCAAAAATTATGCATCAAGGTAATTCCAACAGAACCTTAAGCAGTTCGCAATCCCAGTACTCGAAAATAATCAGCCTGTATTTGCCTTACGGGATTCAGGGTGTACCCTAACAGTTTGTAGGAACAAATTACTAGCTAAAGGCGGAAAGGGTTCTCATCTGTGGTTTTACAGGAAAAACCAAAGATCGCTTGAAGTGTTAACTGGACTGTCCATTCTGGACAGGCAAATGCATGCAGGGGCCAGAAAAGGATTAAACCATGATGTATTAATGGAGAACAAATGAAAGTATGGGGCAGAAACAGCTGAAAACCAGACTAAGGAAGTACCAGCAGGTGCTGTTGGCAGTGTACCACAGCATTAAATTTCACAACCGAAACTCCAGACTCAGTGGCTCACCATGTGGTAAACATGTTCCACTGTGGGGCAGGAACTTCTAGGAGTGTGCGAAGCAACAGAGGATTCCCTGCACATCTTTCAGGGAACAGTTGATTGCGCTGTGCCCAGTTGGTGGAGGCTAAACGGACTGACCATCCATGCCTTTTGTTACTTCTAGACTTGACTATTCCAATACACTCCTGGCTGGCCTCCCATCTTTCACCCTCCATAAAATTAAGCTCGTCCTAAACTCTGCTGCCCGTGCCCTAACTCGCACCAAGTCCCGTTCGCCCATCACCCCTGTGCTCGTTGACCTACACTGGCTCCCAGTTAAGCAACGCCTCGATTTTTAAATTCTCATCCTGGTTTTCAAATCCCTCCAAGGCCTCGCCCCACCCTATCTCTGTAATCTCCTTCAGCCCTACAACCCTCCGAGATCTCTGCGCTCCTCCAATTCTGCCCTCTTGGGCAACCCCGAATTTAATCGCTCCACCATTGGTGGCCGTGCCTTCAGCTGCCGAGCCCCTAAGCTCTGGAATTCCCTCCCTAAACCTCGCTGCCTCTCGACCTCTCTTTCCTCCATTAAGACGCTCCTTAAATCCTCTTTGACCAAGCTTTTGGTCGTCTGCCCTAATATCCCCTTATGTGGCTCGGTGTCAAAGTTTGTTTGATAACGCTCCTGTGAAGCGCCTTGGGACAATTTACTACGTTAAAGGCGCTGTATAAATGTAAGCTGTTGTTGTTGACTGCACATTAGACGGAGTGCAAGATCGGGCCACACGGGTCATGAGTGTGCCACAATCTGAGCCAGCAGAGTGATATCCTAACTCTCACCAAATCCCGTTCTCGCTGACCTACATTGGCGCATCAATTTTAAAATTCTTATGCTTGTGTTCAAATCCTCCATGGCCTCCTCCAGCCCTGCCAATATCTCTGTGTTCCTCCAATTCTGGCCTCTTGTACATCCCCCGATTTCCTTCGCCCCACCATTGGCGGCCGTGCCTTCAGCTGCCTGGTCCCCAAGCACTGGAATTCAATCCCTAAGCCTCTCCACGCCTTTTTACATATCTGTCCTTTAAGCTGCCCCTTAAAACCAACTTCTTTGACCAGGCTTTTGATCACCTGTCCTAATATCTCCTTATGTGGCTAGGTGTCAAATTTTGTCTGATAACGCTCATGTGAAGCACCTTGGGATGTTTTATGTTAAGGTGCTATATAAATGCAAGTGGTTGATATATATGTATAAATTAGTTTGTGAATTAGGCCATTCTGAAATTAACTGCAGTTTTCAGCAACACCATTTTCCTAATTCCTTAATTTGCTTCCTGACGTATCATTTTCCAACATGGCTTCCCAGAACAAGGAAATAATTTTACTCCTAGAAAATTCAAATACCTGAAATTCCACAAACCTTAGTAATAAAACTGCAACTTTGAGTAAAGTTGAAATTTCAGTGTAGTGTTCACAAAATCACTGAATTTTGCAATCTGGTGCTTCAAGCAGCTGCATTGGTCACAAGTGACACGTGGTAATAAATGGTTAGTTAATAGATATAATAGGTTAAAGAGGTATGAAACAAGAAAAGGCCGGTTGCTTCCATGTACAACGTGCTCTATCATAGAATCATAGAAGATAGGAGCAGGAGTAGGCCATTCGGCCCCTCAGTGAATAGCTGGGGTCCAAGGACCGATCCCTACGGTACCCCACTAGTCACTGCCTGCCACTCGGAAAAAGACCCGTTTATTGCAACTCTTTGCTTTCTGTCTGCCAACCAGTTCTCTATCCAAGTCAATACCTTGCCCCCAATCCCATGTGCCTTAACTTTACACGCTAATCTCTTATGCGGGACCTTATCAAAAGCCTTTTGGAAGTCCAAATACACCACATCCACTGGTTCTCCCTTATCTATTTTACCAGTTACATCCTCAAAAAATTCCAGTAGATTAGTCAAGCACGATTTACCTTTTGTAAATCCATGTTGACTTTGTCCGATCCTGTCACTGTTTTCCAAGTGCTCTGCTATTACATCTTTTATAATGGACTCTAGCATTTTCCCCACTACTGATGTCAGGCTTACTGGTCTATAATTCCCCGTTTTCTCTCTACCACCCTTTTTGAATAGTGGGGTAACATTAGCTACCCTCCAATCCATGGGTACTGTTCCAGATTCCATCGAATGTTGGAAGATGATCAGCAATGCATCTACTATTTCTAGGGCCACTTCCTTAAGTACCCTAGGATGTAGATTATCAGGCCCTGGGGATTTATCGGCCTTCAATTCCCTAACACCATTTCCCTACAAATACTGATTTCTTTCAGTTCCTCCCTTTCATCAGACCCTATGTTCCCCAACATCTCTGGGAGGTTATTTGTGTCCTCCTTTGTGAAGACAGAACCAAAATATGTATTTAATTGGTCTGACATTTCTTTGTTCCCCATTATAAGTTCCCCTGATTCTGACTGCAAGGGACCTATGCTTGATTTCACTAATCTTTTTCTCTTCACATATCTATAAAAGCTTTTACAGTCAGTTTTTATGTTCCCTGCAAGCTTCCTCTCGTATTCTATTTTCCCCTTCTTAATTAATCCCTTTGTCCTCCTTTGTTGAATCTATCGTGGTCTTTACCCAAACTTTTAACTTCCTGCTGAAAGATTCCTTAGCTGCATGCGCGTCAGTGAAAGAGGAAGTTCTCATTGCCAATATACGCAATGATTCCCCTCCCATTCAAAGGTAAATTTCAAGTTTAACTCTGACTTTACTATACAACAACTTGCATTTATATAGCTTCATGAAAATGGTTCCAATTTCTAGTGGTCTTCCATGGCATGACATTTCCACAGCACTAGAAGCTCCTTTTTCTCCATCCTTTTTAACATTGATAACACTCTAGCTTAGCTCAATTGGTCGCACTCCTGCCTCTGAAGCAGGTCGTTGGTTCAAGTGTTACACTGGGGCTTAAGCACATAATCTAGACACTCCAGTGCAGTACTGAGTAGTGTATTGATGGAGGTGCCATTCTTCAGCTAATACATTAAACTGAGGACCTGTCTACCTGTTCTGGTGAACGCAAAAGACCACATGACACTGTTTGAAGACGAGGGAGTTCTTTTGATGTCTTGATTAACATTCCTCCCACAACCAATGCCACTAAAAACAGATTAACCAGTCACGTGTCATTGCTGTTTGTGGGATTTTGCCTTGTTCTAAATGACTTGATTTTCTCTGCATAACAGCCATTGTACCTCAAAGTGATTCATTGTATGTGAAATATTGGGATGTTTTTAAACATAGGAAGGTACAGGACCAGGAAAGGCTCTGCAATCCATCTGGCCGGTCTAAAAAACCAAATATGGCTCAAATCACCACTCCCTCAAATTTCTCCAATTCATCCTAAGCATTTTATACTCCATCCACTTCTCCCTCAAATTTCTATACACCAACATAGAATTTATAGCACAGGAGCAGGCCATTCAAGCCTAACAGTTCTGTGCCAGTGTTTATGCCCCTACATGAGCCTCCTCCCACTCTACTTCATCTAACCCTGTCAGCATATCCTTCTATTCCTTTCACCCTCCTATCTAGCGTTCCCTTCAATGCATCTATGCTATTCACCTCAACCACTCCAAGTGGTAGCAAATTCCACATCTAACCACTCTCTGGGTAAAGAAGCTTCTCCTAAATATCTGTTACTGAATTTATTAGTGACTATCATAATTTTAGACCTTTATTCGGTCACCCCCTCAGCCTTCGGAAGAGTCCCAGCTGGTTCAGTCTTTCCTGATGGTGCTAACCTCAGTTCTGGGATCATCCTTAAATCTTTTTGCACCTTCTCCAGTGCCTCTATTTCCTTTTTGCAATGCGGAGACCAGAACTGTGCATAGTATTGCAAGTGTAGACTAACCAAGGTTCTATACAGGTTTAACTTAACTTCTCTGTTCTTCAATTCTATCCCTCTAGAAGTGAATCCCAGTACTTCGGGCCTGATTAACTATCATTACTTTGTGATTTGTGAATCTGTAACCTAGATCCCTTTGCTCCTCGACGCCATTTAGACTTTATTTTCAAGTTCTTGGCCTCTTTATTCCTCCTACCAAACTACACCACCTCACACTTATCTGTATTGAACTTCATCTGTCATTTGCACACCCATTCTGCAAGTTTATCATCCCTCACTGCTTCCTTGGGCAGGCCACTCCACATGTTCCCAAACTTTTCCTTTGTGACAATTAGACTGCAAAAATTTAAAATTAACGACTCAGTGGCCTGTGGAGATAACCCGGTGAAGTACAGGTCCAGAAAGTACAAGGAAGATTCCACAAAAATGCTTAATTTTTGACAGACATCATTGGCCAAAGGTGAATTAGATTGTTTTGAGCTGAAGGATAGGCTGGGCCCCATCAGCTCAAGTTACCTAGAATCATAGAATGGTTACAGCACAGGCCATTCGGCCCGTCGAGCCTATGCTGGCTCTCTGCAAGAGCACTTCAGCTAGTCCCACTCCCCCACCCTTTCCCCATAGCCCTGCAAAACCGGTTGTGACATTCTTTGCTTCAGCAAGGTGTTCAGACATATGGAGTGACTCACCTAGAGAACCTTATTCCAGGGCTGTCCTAACTCTAGATTTGGTGCTGACATAGCCTTTAAGGGGGGGTGAGGGGGAAGAGAAGGAAACCCAGCCAGAGTACTTTAAAAGACTATTTTCAATGTGAAAGGCCTGATTAAACAGAGATCATGAACTTTTTCTGGCATGCTGCTCAAAATGGAAACTGGTGCCAACATTTATTACCACCACTTTTATTAGCAAAAATGAGAGGGTGAACAAAGTTGGAGGTAGCCTTTTGACTTGGTTGGAAATTGATTGGGAGGTAGGAGACAAAGTGAGGATAAAGGATATGTAATCTGATTGGCGGGATGCAACAAGTGGTGTTTCACATTTATTAATGATTTGAATGATGGAAAGGAGAGTTGTATATCTAAGTTTGCAGATGACACGAAGTTTGGAGGGACAGCGAGTAGTGTAGATGGAAGAGGGACAGACTGATTAAGCAAGTGGGCAAACTTATTGCAAATGCATTTCAATGTGGGCAAGTGTGAGGCCATCCACTTTGGATCCAAGAAAGATAAATCTTATTTTTTCTAAATGGTGAGGAACTAGGAACTATAGAGGAGGAAGGAGATTTGGGAGTCCAAGTACACACATCATTAAAATCAGTTGTATAGAACCTTGGTCAGACCTGATCAGGAATACTGCATTCAGTTTTGGGCACCGCATTCCAGTAAGGATATATTGGCCTTGGAGGGAGTGCAGCGCATATTCACCAGAATGATACAGGGGCTTACAGGGTTAAATTATGAGGGCAGGTGGCATAAACTTGGTTTGTATTCCCTTGAGTATAGGAGATTGAGGAGTGATCTGATCAAGGTGTTTACATTTTTTTTTATAAAAAGGATTTGATAGGGTAGATGTAGAAAAACGATTTCCTCTGGTAGGGGAATCAAGAACAAGGGAACATCATAAAATTAGAGTCAGGCCATTCAGGAGTGAGATCAGGAAGCACTTTTTCCACACAAAATGGTAGCAGAAATCTGGATCTTTCTCCCCCAAATGGCTGTGGATGCTAGGACAATTGAAGCTTTCAACAGATAGTTTTTTTGTTGGTAAGGGTGTCAAGGGATATGAAGCAAATGGAGTTGAGGTGCAGATAAGCTATGATCTGATTGAATGGCGGAGCAGGCCCGAGGGGCTGAATGGCCTACTCTCCTGGGGAAATTTTCTTCAGTGACCAGGACATAAAATTGATCTTCACTCAGTGATACCAGAATCTTAAAAGAAAACAATCACTTTGATACTAAATTCTTTTAATGAAAGCAATAAACAAAATATTTTAAGCGTTGCCAAAGTATTACATTTACAATGTTGCAGCTAGACAATACAAAATGTCGACAAAATGCACACATTACTGTGGTTTCAACACCTAGAAATTAGCATTCTAGTCCACTGTCAAGATGTCTTATTGAATTGAAGATATTTTATTGAGATTGTAGGGTTTTAGTGTTTCAGAATGACCAGTACCCAAGATTAGTAAAACAGGCAAATTCTTGCATATTATTTATATATATATATCTGCAACTTAAAGCTGAAATATTTCAACAAACAGCAATACAATTATACTCTTAGTATAACCGTATTGAAAAATAAGTGTGTGAAACCACCGTCTTCACTTTCATTCAATACTGAAGAACTCTTTGCTGTCAGTAACTGGTGTTGAAGCTAAGATAATGAATCATCATTCGCAGGTGTAGGCATTTTACATTGTGGTCCCTACCTATGAAATAAAACACAGGATAAGAAAATAGTATAACATGATTCAAACATGAAACAAGCTTACTTATGAATTACCCTCAATTTGCAACATAGCCTGTCTATTTATAAACTCTGTTTAACTAGATTCCCTGCAACAAAAATGCTATTATAGTGCAGTGCAATATTTAACTAGGCCAATGGGAAATGGGGGTAGGTCATTCACATACAGAATGATAATTGAGATATGGATTATCTGCTATATCAATTTCACTGCATATTAAAGCTTTCACATATAACCTAAATAGACCCTGCAAAAAAATATCACTAATGAAGTCACAATCATAAGAAAACAAAAGTCTGAAGATAACCAAAATTTACCACCAGAGACTGTACTAGAGTTCAAGCTAGGCTGACAGAATTATAGCTTTTAAAAAAACCTTACTACACTTGCAGCAAATCATTTCTTTCACTATAAAGACAATATCCAACAAAAAGTGGAACTATTTTGGTTTCTGAAGTCACTAAACAGTGTTTGGTAAAGATACAAGTGTCGGGCACCTTGATTTTACAAGGTAATGACTCTAGGCCAATCTTACACTACCTTTCTTTACTAAATGAACTACCCAAAAGCCAAAATCAATGTAAAACATGCACGGTTCATTTAAACCTGTAACCAATTTGTCAATCTCTCACTTAGAAGAGTAACAATAAAGGTAAGATACTGGCCCCTGCCAGTTGAGAGTTAGCAGTGAAGGTCTTTAAAGACACCATTTTAATTGAAAAAAATCACAAGCAAACAGTGATATTCCAGTTACTTAAAGTCACTGTAAGTGTTGTCTTTATGGGACAGAAACCTTAATTCAGTCTTCATTTTCTTGCAATATGCATCGTCTCCCATCAGGGTGCACCTAAGAGACAGAGAACAAGTAAAGAAACACCTTGATCCCTTAAGTATTGCTGTGCTTTTTTTTAAAAAATGCCTGTGAAAGAATTCTGCATAACAATAAGGAATTTAAATAATTTTCTTGAGTAAACACCAAGTCTGAAATAAAAACAGAAAATGCTGGAAATACTCAGCAGGTCAGGCAGCATCTGTGGAGAGAGAGAAACACAGTTAAACGTTTCAAGTTGATGACCTTTCATCCGGTTCTGATGAAAGGTCATCGACCTGAAATGTTAGCTCTGTTTCTCTCTCCACAGATGCTGCCTGACCTGCTGAGTATCTCCAGCATTTTCTGTTTTTATTTCAGATTTCCAGCAGCTGCAGTATTTTGCTTTTGTACGTCAAGTCTGAAGCTCTCAAACTTAATTTAAAAACTTTACATTCATCACAATTCAACTGGAGCAAAGCAAAGAATCCTTAGAAGTGTCAGCTATTCAAAGAAAAGTGTTTTATTTTCTTAAAAGATAACAGTTGCAAGAAATGCACTTTTCATCTGGTATGAAATGCTTATCTAGGCATGCCGTCAGAAATGACCTTGTGGAGAAGGTGAAGGAGAAGGTGTCTCATTCAAAGCAGGCCCATGGAATAGGCGACGTGGCCTGTTGCCTCCCAGCATAGCAACATAACGTGCTTTCCTTTCTCTCTCAGCACCATCGAAGGGAAGTAAGAAAACAGTACAAAACATTAGTCATTTTACAGTAACGAGGTAACTGGATCAGACTTCCAAACAGCTTTGTGAATTGTGGTGACCTTTAACTTATTCTGAGACACTCATTTCCAATAAGTAACATCACCTTTTAAAAAGGTACTTTCACAGTAAGTTAAAACATTAACTAAACTGATGTTGAAAAGAGACACTAGGAAACTGATCAACTACTCCTTTGCATAAATCATTTTTACCAGTTTTTATTTTTTTTTGAAATAGTAAGTGAAAGGCTTACAGCAACTAAAGGCAATTTACGTTGAGTGCATTGATTTGTGACTTGATAATCTTACTTTTTTTTTTACTTTGTACAAAAGGTTGTTGGATAAAAATGTCACATTTACATAGAAAATGACGCTCGTTAAACATTTCATACCAAGACAATTGGGATAACAAAATAAAATTAAAAAAACAGATCAGATCAGCAAGTCACCACTGTAGTTTTATGGTTGTACAGAGACTTGACTGCACGTAGGACCACTGTGAAACAGCTATAATAATGTTTGTCCAAAACGAATACTTTATTCACCAATGTATCTATAATGCATACCAAAATCCTCCGGTATTCTGCAAGGGTAACTTTAGATGCAGGAAGAGTGTGCTGCTGTCTGACAAAATGCCCCAACTTACCTTTATATATAAGCAAAGGCATTGTGCAATTATTTTAACTCCTTCACTGGCCAGTTGTGAGTCTGCAGGCCTTAGTGCATCGCTAAGTTCTGATCAGCTAGTCTTTGAATGTTACTGTTCTTTGTTGGTTATTTCAACAAGTCGCTATCAAAACATTTATGCCCATTTAATGCATGGATTGCCCCACAGGTGCAAAGGTTTACTGAATCAAAAAAAAAGCTGTTGTGCAATCAGAAACTGGAGGGTTTAATAGATCCTTTTTCAGTCTGAAATCAAATGGTAGCTTGTGCCAGTGAAGGGGCTAAGTACAGAACTACAATTCAAAGTCATCACAACTCATCTTAAACAAAAGAAAACTAAAAACCAAATTAAATGTACAAAAGAAAAAAGGTAAAGAAGCAATTACCGCTTTAAAAAGCAGCTGCTTTGCTCAAGAGTGGAAGGTTATGTATGCCTGTATTGAGAGACAACATGATCACAAATAATGAAACCAATGCACATAACGTAGCAAAGGAAATTCTTACTGTAAAACAATCTTAATTTTAATTTTTAAAAATTCAGAAAGTCATATTTTAGACATCTACAAAGAAATATAAAATCCCAATCCTTTTCCATTTTAATGACTAAATGAAACTGCTTCTGTTTATTAATGGACTATAGGTACAGATTTACTAAGAAACAGAATTTTATGGCATTGACAAATTTCTACCACAATTCTATAACAACTTCAAATGGTAATGAACAGTACACTGAAGGTGCTATACTCATCAAGCTTCCCCGCACTGAAGTCTATAAATTGGCATAGTTTCAGCAGTACATTAGCAAATTCACAAGCTAGTTAATATCTTATCACATTCGCCAGCATGCAAGGCATTCTGCCATGATGCCAATACTCCTCATTCATGAGCTGTGCCTATCTGTGACAATGAATGCTAGTACACCAGTAATGTTGATGGTTTAGCTTACCTTCAGTGTACTGAAAGTGGTACACAACCTGCTTTAAATGATGTGACCATCCCTGCGAGCAGGCACAGGTAGGGACAGACCCCTTCGGCACTGAGTACACCAAGGGCATGCTGGCCTGCGCACACACACCTAGGAAAATGTGAATATAAACATCATTTTACCTCGGCCATTGTTACAGAGACAAGGATGGGCTAAGCCTGCACAAAAACAAAGGTGCATTTTGCAGATTTGCAGCCAAAATTCTTCTACAGAAACACCATCGTTTACAAAATCTTAAAATAACTTTTTTTTTTAATAAACAGTTTGTGTGCAGTCTTAGCAGTTAAAACAATTCAACAAAACTACAGTGAAAGTATGAAGAAAACATTTGGAAAAAACAAATCAATATATTTACAGTGACTCATATTCCTACTAGAAGTAACATTTTTCTTTTAACTTAACTTCATGCATATTTCACGGTAAACATCGTGTTTCACATATACTAAAATACTTTTCTCTGACTTTTCCAGTCTTTGTTTAATTGCTCAAACCCGTTAAATCCTCCGATTAAATCTTCTCCTGAATGAATGGGTGCTGCAGTGCCTGGTTAATGCTGACACGTTTGGCTGGGTCCAACATGAGAATCTGCTCGAGCAAGTCCTTGAGCTGATGAACTTTTTTACGCTGGTCTTCTGGCAAACGCTGACAACCAATCATGTCAGCCAACAGGTCCTTAGTAGAATTAATAGTGCTCATAACAGTGACTTTCTCCTAAAACAAAAAAACAAAGCAATCAGCCTGTGTCTGGCTGCATCTTGTGCTTCAATATTTTAGATGCGCAAAACATTGAGCTCAGTGTACTTAGCAGCATTACAGCGACACGCATTTTACCCAAAGTCAAGGCAAGACCACAGCTGTGTTCAATAATGATTAAACCTGCGACACGGTAAAGCATTTACACTTTAACCGTCCTAAATTAAAAATAACCGTAATAGTTTCATATTGATTTACAAACTTTGCTGCAAATTGTCGCAGAGAAAAAAAGTATCATGTGCTAAAGGCACCATAGCTGAAGTACAATGGAGCAGAACACTTAATCAAACTAAAGGCAAGTCAGCCACCTTGCAGCAGATCCTTCTCTAATTATCTAATGGCACACACTTAAATTTCTGAGGGTGTAAGTCTCAATCATCACATTTCAAAGATACTGTAGCTCAGGCACCAATCCATATCTATACACTCTACAGAGCTTGTTTAATAGAATTATATAGAACTAACTGTTCACTGCCAGGGTGCTCCAATTAAATGTCTTCTGCTACATTCTATGCTTTCAAAGCATTAGACCCAAACATCGTTTGTTCGATTATGGAAAACATGTGAAAATCTGTATCCTCTGCAGACCATACCATCTACACAGTGTGAATCAGTATGTGTATTCCACAGGTTTCTTGTGCTTACAATATGTTAAAACATATAAAAACAGTTCCATGATCTGAATGATGCCTATGGGACATCACAAGATCTCTATACTCGACTATTGTCACTTTTATCATGTTTACGCCACAATAAAGCAACAGGCATATCTAGAAATAGTAATGGATGTTTGTAAAGTGTGTTTTATGTCTTTATGGTTGTCAATCATAGGCCCCAGAATCTGATCTAATTTGAAACAAAGCATGAATGCATAGACAATGGAACCAAACATGCAAACAAACCTTGACATGATTCATGCAGTGCAGAGTATGATCTGCAAACAGTATACATTTTAACGTGTTTTCCATAATATAACAATTAAGTGTCAGCCTTGGCTAAGTGGAAGCACCCTCACCCGAGTCAAAAGGTTGTGGGTTCAAGCTCCACTCCTGAGCTTGAGCACACAGTCTAAACTGACACTTCAGTGCAGTACTGGGGAGAGAGAGGGGGAGAGGAGTGCTACATTGTTGGAGGTGCAGTTTTTTTGGATGAGATGTTAAACTGAGGCTCTGCCTGCACTCTCAAGCAACTGCAAGAGATCCTAAGGCACTATTCGAAGAGGCGGGGGGGGGGGGGGGGGGGGAGGAGGAGGAGTTCTCCCGGCAAGCGTTTATCCTTCAACCAACACCATTAGGCATAGACTAACTTGTCATGTTATTGCTGTTTATAGGAGCAGCTGTGTGTAAATTGGCTGATGCGTCTATAAAACAGTGATTATATTTCATACGGTAATTCATTGGCTGTTGAGCGCTTTGGGACATCTTGCAGATGTGAACGGTGCTATATAAATGCAAATTCTTCCTTTAACATTCTCTGGGGCTCTGTTGGTAATTTAGAACTGGTGGAGTATTCAGAGTGCATCGCTTCGAGCTTTGTTTACACCTTAGAAGGTGCCATTGTCTATGCATTCATATACCGTTTCAAATTATATCAAATTCTAGGGTCTATGCATGACAATAAGGACTTAAAACACACATTACAAATGTCCATTACCTTCTTTAGATATACAGCCATCCTTCAGACTTCTGCAAGGCATTTTTATTCAGGAAATGTTATAGGATCAAAGGATTGAAAACAATTCATATTTCAAATTGCCTTTTAAAACATTTAAATTTCACTGGCATAATCATCTCGTCTTCAAATTTTTGAAGACAATGCAAATTTTCGTGCAGATCCATGGCACTTAAACCCGGATTTATGGATTGAATAGTAGAAAGTTGCAGTGCATACCATATATGCCAAGAGAATTGCAATGATTACAGTCAATAGTATTACTCAACTTCAATATAACGTGCCTCAATTAAAACAGGCTGTAGGAGCAGTGGTACATTTTCTCACACTCAATCTAGTCTCTATGCAACTACTCCCACAAACCAATCCCATTTCTCTGAAATCTTTCCATCCCTTAGCGAGACTGTTGGTAACTGCTACCTGTTCTGCCGTTACTTTTACCCTCATAGAATCATAGAAGTTTACAGCACAGAGGCTATTCGGCCCATCGGGTCTGTGCTGGTCGTAAAAGAGCTATCCAGCCTAATCCCACTTTCCAGCTCTTGTCTGCATGTCCAAGTACTTTTTAAATGTGATGAGGGTTTCTGCCTCTACCACCCTTTCAGGCAGTGAGTTGCAGACCCCCACCATCCTCTGGGTGAAAAAAATTCTCCTCCACTCCCCACTAATCTTTCTACCAATTACTTTAAAACTATGCCCCCTGGTTATTGACCTCTCTGCTAAGGGATATAGGTCCTTTCTATCCACTCTATCTAGAACCTCAATTTTATACACCTCAATTAAGTCTCCTCTCAGCCTCCTCTGTTCCAAAGAAAAATTAAAACAGCCTATCCAATCTTTCCTCATAGCTAAAATTCTCCAGTCCTAGCAACATCCTCCTGTATCTTCTCTGTACCCACTCTAGTGCAATCACATCTTTCCTGTAATGTGGTAACCAGAACTATACATAATACTTTAACTGTGGCCTAACTAATGTTTTATACAGTTCTAGCATAACCTCGCTGCTCTTATATTCTATGCCTCAGCTAATAAAGGAACGCATCCTGTCTGCCTTCTTAACCACCTCATTGAGGCTACAGTTGCTACCTAGAAATACTACTCTTCCCAAAGTGACTACAAACGGCATCACCTGAAACAAAAACCTCCAAATTCAATTTTCATAGGAGTTGTTGAAAACTTGGCACATCAACACACGGTATAATACATTTTTGGGACAAAGAAACAGGTAAGGCTTCTGACTCAAATCAGGCTATGAATTATGTCAGCAGCTGCGATTTCTGTAATAGTTAGTTCAGAGATAGCAATTCATGACATAAAAGGAAACAAAATTCACTTCTTGTTCATTAAGGAGCCAAGGGTTGTCTTTTGTGCTGGTGGTGGGGTGGGAGCACACTGGAATTCCACAAGTAAAATCCCTTTTAGCCGACTGTTATGAGGTTTAGGTAAGATTAGAGCGCATTCATTTTAAAAGCTTTGAGTCTAATTTGACAAAGTGCAGCATTTGTGTTTCATTCTATTTATCACAAAGTCTTTTACATCAGGGATACAAAATATATTTTAAAAATAAATATTTTAAGTAGGATATCTTCCAGTTTATATATTTACTATAGTGCACATCCACACTTACAATTGTGCACGGGGTTGAACAGAAACAAAACTGCAACGCAATGCAGCCCTTAATAAATATTGCCCACAACTCCCAAGTTATTGGTGCCAGCTGAAATACCCAGGAGAAGCTTTATACACTCCAGTGAGACAACCTCGATTGTTTTCACACAGTTCCAAGTGGTAATCACAAACTGACATTTCTAGAGATTGGAAGCGGGTCATCTACCCACCCACGTGGCCAGAGTATGGAAAGGGATGTAAAGAGAGGTGGAAAACTGTTCAAAAAAGCATTTTCCTATCTAATTTTTCCTTCTCTGGTTTCCATGGATCCCACACAGCGCCTACAACTATGCTCCCAACTCACTGCAAAATGGAGCAGAGGTGCAAGAGGAGCCCAGGATGACTGTCTCTCATGTTTGTTCTTCTCCCTGAGGAGACAATTGTTCTTTATTTTATTTTACATCTTCGTGCACTGCCGCAGATGTTGAATTTAGAAGCGGAATTCAACATAACAGTCAAGGTTTGCTCTCATTTCAACTAAAAGGATTGCTTGTGGCCATCAACATAAGGGGAACACATGACTTTTTAAAAGCAGCAAATAATTTTGCGCTGCAGTCTAAAGACAGAAACATGGAGAGTATAATCCTAAAGCTGAAAATAGAAAATACACTATACTTTTAAATTCAAGGTTTCCCAACTCTTTGCTTGCCTTCAAAGGTCAGTTTTGTAATGGAAAATGTTCTAAAATATATTAGAAGCTGTAGTGCACTAACCCTTTCCGTCACTTTATCCACTTCAATGTACATGAAGTTCAGGTTCTGATCAAAGTGCTGGTCCTTGAAGACACCCTTTCTGATCATCTGAAAAGAATCAAATACATTTCACACATCTGTGCAAATACACAGGAAGCCAACCAGAGATACATTTTACTACTCAACAGAGCCTAATCTTTTACAGATCATAGAAGAATGCAGCTGTGGCACTGAAAAGGTCTATGCAACAGAGCTTCCTGCCCCTACAGTATCTTGCAAAAATATAGACTTTCTTGGGTGGCAAGAGAGAAAGTGGCAGAAAAAAGATTCGTAAAACTTTAAAAAAAAAAAACGATAACTAGAGCTAATAGCATAAACCACCCTGTAGAGAAGAAAGCTCGTTTCAAATACTGACATTGTACCCAAACTATTAAAATCTGACAAAATAAACGATTTATAAATACACAGGGAGGCATTACAAAAACGTTTGTTTCTGTGATAGTAATTTTATAATTTTCATAAAGATAAAACATCTACAGAATGGAACTTTATTTTGTTTAAAAAGAGACCTACTGAGCTGCTCATCTACATTATCAAGACTGCAGTGGAGTTCAAGAACTAGTGAAGAATACAACAGAAAAAACACTAATGTACCGACCTTGGGTATAGCCTTCCATACTCAGTGGATGTAGTTCAACCTCCACAGACAATTCAAAATTCCATGCATGCAGAGCCCGGTGCACCAGCATCCAAGTACCAATAAAACTTTTAGTGTTAGCAAAGAGCCGGTGAGACAATTGGCTTTTTGACATTCAAAAAAAGTTAAAGATTGAGATGATCCTAGCCAGTACAACTGTTTAAAGTGTGTTATGTACCCATTACAGTGCAAGAATACCTCCTTTACATTAAAAAAAAAGTTCAAGTTGAATCCCCCAAAGCTATGCTGCAGATTCTGTATTGGCTTGACACAAAATGCTAGGTATAACTGACTCATTAAGACACATGCAAGTACAGATGTGATACAGCGTGTATACAGCGCATGCATCAATTCCTTGTCACTATGACTTAACAATTTAACAGGAAAACTAACTGCTCACCCAGCTTAAACATTTATCTTCCCAAAAACCATTACATCTATAAATGTTTCAATTTTAAAATTTGGTTTTCCTTAGTAATGTGACATGATAATTAGAAAATTCATTCTCAAAGCATCACTGTTAAATGCAAATGATTGATAAACTACAAAACACTCAAGTTAAAAGTTCTCATTACCTAATGAATATAAATCAAATTCTACGGTTCATTTTCCTACCTTATTTGGCATTTTGCCCTTCAAGTCCATCATGAGTTTCAGCATATGATTATTAGTTTTGCCAGGAAATAGGATTTTTCCTGTGTATAGCTCATAAAGTGTGCAACCAACAGACCACAAGTCTATGGCATAATCATAAACCTTTCCAATAACTGTAAAAGATAAACAGAAAGTGTTTAAGCTTGGATACACACATATACTGAAATATTACTGCTTATGGTTACTGCATTTTGATGAAAAAAAGTGTCTGCTAAAATTAAAACATAAAATGCTAAAGTTACAGCATTGTATATAAACAGGTCACGCTTGACAGGGTTAGTGCTGGGAAAATGTTTCCCCTAGCTGGGGAATCTAGAACACGAGGTCACAGTCACAGAATAAAGGATAGGCCATTTAGGACCGAGATGAGAAATTTCTTCACTCAAATGGTTGTGAATCTTTGGAATTCTCTATCCCAGAGAGCTGTGGATGCTCAGTCGTTGAGTATATTCAAGACAGAGGTCAATAAATTTTTGGGAACGAAGGGAATTAAGGGATATGGGGATAGTGCGGGAGGTGGAAGATCAGCCATGATCTTGAGGAATGGCAGAGCAGGCTCAAATGGCCTACTCAAGCTCCTATTTCTTATGTTCTTATGTGTACATATTGTACATGTCCTGGCCAATATTTATCCCCTCAATCAACATCACAAAAACAGATTATCGGGTCATTATCACATTGCTGTTTGTGGGAGCTTGCTGCGCGCAAATTGGCTGCCGCGTTTCATCAGTGACTACACTTCAAAAAGTACTTCAATGGCTGTAAAGCGCTTTGGGACGTCGGTGGTCATGAAGGGCACTATATAAATGCAAGTCTTTCTTTCATATTCAAGCATCCAAGTAACAATACTGAACCAAGGCACTCTTCCAAATAATGGTAAAACATTGGATTATAGCTGTGAACTTGTGATCTTAGCTAAATCATTGGGGTAAGACACAAAAAGGACGCAGCAAGGTAGTTCCCCAGAGGGAGAAAAAAAGAAATCAACTCAGGCTGCACCCGCATAATTCTTACTATGGTTACTGATCAGCTACAACTTGCATTCATTTAGCGCTTTTAACATAGTAAAACGTCCCAAGGTGCTGGCAAAGGCCTTGGAATAGTATGTGGCATGGGAAGAAAAAGCTTCGACAGAGCAAAAAAAACCCACAATTTTATGAGGAGTTTGGTGGAGAGGACAATCTATAAAGAATAAAGCAGCACAATGGAATTCCAACATGCCACCACAGCATGCAAGCTTGCATCTATAATTTACCCATGCTATGTTCTTGAACTCAAATATGTTGCTTTGCGGTGTTATCAAGTCTGCTTGAACCACCTGGGTACCTCCTATTGGCCAACTATAAAATAGCACCGGAGCAGACTTGGGGGAAAAGTCTCCAGGCTTAATCTCTTGGTCAGAATAAATGTAGGGTAGGTCAGCGGGAGACTCAGAAGGATGAAAAAGGGGAAGAAATCCAATTACCAAAAGTTAAAACAAAATGTGCAAATTTTCATCTGCTTCAGATGTTAAAGATTTAAAACTTACTGATTTCAGGGGCTCGGTAAAATCTGCTGACGAGGTATGGCGTTATATCATTATCAGCCACGTGTGAAGCTGAGCCAAAGTCACAAAGCTTCAGGATAGTTTTGGATTCATTTACCTGTAAAGAAGAAATAATTAAAAACCAGTTTATATATTTGGCAATTTGCCTACATGGGAAATTCACACGCATTCTGGACAGCAGAAATTGGAACCCTTAAGAACTATTTCCCACACTAAATAATATGATTGCGGATGCTGAACGATTCCAGTGACATTAATTTCAGAGAAAACATAGTTTTAGTGATCTTATAATATGGCCTTTATATTGTACCTTTTCATGTCAAAATATCAGTGGCTAACACAATGAATTACTTTTGAAATGTACACGTCTTATATGTTTGCATCAGTTTCACGAGAACTAACAATCTTCACCTCCAACTGTTTGTTACTAATCTTTTTAAGAGCATCTAATCAACTAGTCATCGACTTAGACTGGTGGTCGACTGCCAAGGAGGTATCTGCTTCTGGTGTTAAATAAAGATTTAAAACTTACTGATTTCAGGGGCTTGGTAAAATCTGCTGACGAGGTATGGCGTTATATCATTATCAGCCACATGTGAAGCCGAGCCGAGGTATCAGTAAACAAAATGTTTACATATTGGCAAACATTTACAAAAGACTATACAGTACATGAATGATTTAACAGCAAGCTGCCTCAAGAGACTGCATCTCTGAAAACTAATACTTGCGTACAGGCTCCCTCAGATTACCCTTATGGATTTTCCACGTTTAAGACATTACGCCTCAGTGGAGAAACATGTAAACAAGTCCTTATATCCTATGCGTAGAATTATGAATAGGTCTCAACAGAACTGTCTCCCCATAAATGCACCGTATATCCCAATGTGCAATGCACTAAAGGCAACATTGCCACCATGCAAATGAACTCTAAAAGCACACTGGTGCTTTTTAGAAAAAGTTGCTGTGAATCTGAAAGAGAATTAGATATGTCTGTGTTTATATTTGTAAGCTAAAATTCACGCACCCCGCACACCTTATCTCCTCCCATTTTTCTCCCCTGAAGGGGAGTCGCCATTACAAACTTAATCTAGCCATTTTGCTATCCTTCGTTCCTCCTTCTCCATCGCCACCTTTTGCTTACCTGCAAGCAAATATCTACTGACCAATCCAAGAACTTACAAAACTCAACTGACAAGAAAGGAGTGCTCTACCAATTTGTGCTACCTATGAATGATAGCATTAAAAAAATAATTATGGATTTCCCTCCCCCCAAAATTATCAGGATATCAAAAACTTTTCATGCAAACCACTGTTTTAACCTTATATTAGTGACAAAAGTTGTAATTTACCAGAATATTGTCAGGTTTGATGTCAGCGTGCAGGATGTTACATCTCTTCAACAGTTTCAGAGCCAGGAAAAGCTGTTGACTGTATGATCTTACAGCCTTTATATGAAGGCCGACATCTTTCCCATATTTTTTCAACACCTCACGCAAATTCATACTGTGGGAAAAGGGAACAAAATGTTTTAGTACCCAAATTGCATAAATGTACATAATGAAATGTAGGTGTCACCCATTAATGTAATTTTCGCAGCACATACAACTCATTTCAAATAAAATTACTGTAAATATAAGGGGCATCAATTTATAACCTTTGTTTCAATTTAGTAAAAATGTTTTGTCCAGATCTTTTAAAATATACCAAGTGATGCTCAACTCAAGCCGAAACACATCTATTATGGTCTTTATGTTCCAACTTGAAAACCCAAAATAGCCTTAAATCCTGCTTCAGGTGGCAGATGTTACAAACAAGCCCTGTGTGTTTCCACAATGCCAATATCCTTAGCTGCACGCAAGTGCTGAGCCTACAAGAATAATTCCATTTTAATCTCTTAGAGTAAAGGCAGTTTGCTTCCATTTTCACAAAAGCTTTGTTACAAGTACCCCAGTATTGGCCAACATCCTGCTTTTAAACTGATCAACTTCTTTATCAATCATGGGTCCTCAGCTTCCTTCAATTGTTGGTGAAAGGTGAAGGGGAAGTATATCAATTTCAACTCTTCAAACAGAATGGAGCTGAATTTGCTATTTAAAAAAAAATGCTTTACAGTATTACCATGGATTTCGCAAATCATATATGTGACTCAGTCCGACATCCTCCTCAACACCCTCAGTGGGTACTGCCCCTCATTCCCTACCCTCTGAACTTGCTTGGCAAGACCAGGAGGATAAAACTGCTTACTGCTAAGTTCTTTAAGGAGAAAGCACCCTCCATTTACCACAAGGATAACCTCTAGCTACCACTAGGGAGATTCACGAAACAATGCTCCTGTAAGAGATTGTGAGCCAGAATGTTACAACTCTAGTGTGGTCCCTTTACTCTCCCTCCTACAGTAACAAGCTTGCACTGAGGATGAACAAAAATAAAGTTTACCGGTCAAAGGGAAGATACAAGTCCTGCAAATTTGAGATCCCCCGCCCCCCACACCACCCCTCAAGATTGAGGTACAAAGTAGAACACTATTGTGAAAAAGTCTAGGTGGCAGCACCAAAATCATCTCTGCATCATCAAAATCAAGAGAAGCAGAAACAGCAGGTTCCAAGACCGAAACATATTCCATGCTGGCCAATAGTGAAATGCTTTGTGCTGAACCTTGCCAGGAAACTGTAGCCCACCAAAGGGTGTGCAACCATTCAAGCATCAATATTACATAGTGTTGAAGCATTGGTGCCAAGTGACGCCAAGAGTTAGATGGCAAAGTCTGGCTCAAAGTGTTAATCAAAGAAAATGATTGTCCTGGGACTGTGGTCAGACTTCACACTACTCTTGGTCAGTATGTCAAAGCAAAAGAAAGACACATCCACAAAGAGGATTTAGTAGATCTTAACCTTGTACTAAGACTACCCAATGACATTTCTCATCAGAATGGGACATAAAAAGCATGTGGGGGAATGATTTATGGACCAAACCCAGAATCTTTCTGACATCCAAGTGGCAATGTGGTCCCACAGGATGGTTTTGAAGAATCTTAAATTATCTAGTGTTATGTGATCTTAGAGCTTCTTGGACAACCCACCTCAAGAAACAATCATAGGTGAGCATTGGTCCATCCACTGACATTTGCAGTGGCTTTACCATCGTGTATATCATGGAACCATTTCTCAGGAATTCAAGACAGCGCCTCCAAGTTGATAGTTTAAGGCTGAAGGAAGAGATTTCTGTTTTGGTGGGTTGGTTGAGGGAGGAAATATTGGCCAGGACACTAGGAGTACTCTCTTCTCTTTAAAAATTGTACCCAAGAATCTCTTATGCCCACTTGTTGAGAAAAATCTAACTCTTACTAATAGTAAACTAGAGATATAGCTTGCTTTCAACATGGGAAAAAGAACAGATTCCCATGGGAAAGTGTTTTTAATGCAGCACAGAACTGACACTCTGATGTTAACAACCTTCAAAACATCCTAAAGGGTGCCATTTTCCCGATTCTCTCTAATGATGCCCTTTGTTTATCCCTAGTAATACACAAGTTGTCAATGCAGTTGCATGATTACTAATAGCCACTTATCTATGAAGTTTCTCCAATAACATAGCTCGGATTAATTTATTTGCCTATGTTCCTTTATAGAACCCTTTTGCAGAACATTCATTTCAGGGATTCTGTGCGTTGCAGCCAGAGATGACATCGGCGCCAGAGGATCCCTCCATATTACAAGACCAGTAAACAGAAATCCTTAATAAGGCTGATCACAGTATTAGTTTGCTTCTCCCCTCCCAGTTTCTGCCACATAGTCACCAAGTGTTGGTAGTGGTAGTGAAGGGTGGGGGAGGGGTGAGAAAATGATTTATATTTACAGGTTATACAGTAGTCAGTTACCTCAGAGGCTCAAAGACCAAGCAGAGATGTTGCTTGTGGTAGAAATGCCTGAAGAGTCTCAGGCAGTGGAACTTATCATCAGGATCTGCATCGTTCAGCTTCTTCAGGAACTCCAGCTCTTTCAAACCAGTCTTCTGCCTGCCAACACAAATATAGAGCAACCTTATTTTTAGTCAACAAGAAAAAACTAAACTGCAATGAAATAAATTACATTGCACAACTAGAAAGCAAAAATACAATACAGTTGGGGGTACAAGTGCTTCAATTGACTACAGCTCCTTTAAGGCTGGGAAGGGGGCAGAAATCAGCCAGGGCTTCTGCTGGAAATGCACACATGTGGATGTTGGGTGAGGACAGCATGGGCTGAGCTGTGATGTTCCTCACAACTGAATATCCAGCCAACACACACCATCAGAGCCCACATATGAGGAATGACCATTTGTACTATTTCTGTATTTTTCAAAACCTTTTACCAGATGATCTATACTTGGATTTGGTAGTTCACAGCAAACTATAATAATTGGAGCAGTTCAGAATACAATTCATAATGTTTGTGTATGCAACTTATGCATGACAAATCCAGGGATAAAACTTATTTGATGAGGTAACAAAGAGGGTTGATGAAGGTAGTGCAGTAGATGTTGTATATATGGACTTTCAAAAGATATTTGATAAAGTACCACATAATAGACTTATTCGGAAAATAGAAGCACATGGTATTAAAGCGACGGTGGTAAATCGGGTACGAAATTGGTTAAGAGATAGGAGGCAGAGAATAGTGGTGAATGGATGTTTTTCTGACTAGAGTGAAGTATGCAGTGGGGTCCCCCAGGGACCAGTATTAGGACCCTTGCTTTTCTTGTTATATATAAGTGACCTAGACTTGGGTATAGGAGTACAATTTTGAAGTTTGCGGATGACACAAAACTTAGCAACGTAGTAAATAGTGAGCAGGATAGTAGCAGACTTCAGGAAGACAAACAGACTGGTGAAATGGACAGACACATGGCAGATGCAATTTAATGCAGATAAGTGTGATCTGATGCACTTTGGGAGGAACAACATGGAGAGGCAGTATAATCTAAATTGTACTATTTTGATGGGGTGCAAGAGCAGAGGGACCTGGGGGTGCATATTCACAAATCTTTGAGAATGTGGCAGGGCAAATTAAGGCAGTTAAGAAAGCATATGGGATACTTGGCTTTGTAAATAGAGGCATTGAATACAAAAATAAGGACGTCATGCTAAACCTTTACAAATCATTGGTTAGGCCTCAGTTGGAGTATTGGGCACCACACTTTAGAAAGGATGTCAAGGCCTTGGAGATGGTACAGAGGAGTTTTACCAGGATGAAGGACTTCAGTTATGTGAAGAGATTAGAGAAGCTGGGACTGTTCTCCTTGGAGCAGAGAAGGTTAAGGAGAGACCTAATAGGAGGTATTCAAAATTATGAGGGGCTTTGAGTATGGAGAAACTGTTTCCTCTAGCAAGTGCTTCGGTAATCAGGAGGTCATAGATTTAAAGTAATTACCAAAAGAACTAGTGGGGAAATCAGGAGATTTTTTTCCCCCCCAAGAGGGTTGTTAAGATCTGGAACGCACTACCTGAAAGGGTGGTGCAATCAGATTCCAAAGGAGCTTTCAAAAGGCAATTGGACATGTACTTGAAGAGGACTAATTTGCAGGGTTATGGGGAGAAAGCTGGGGTGTGGAACTAAATTGGAAAGCTCTTTCAAAGAGCAGGCACGACAGGTCGAATGGCCTCCTTCTGTGTTGTATGATTCTATTATTCTATGACCCATATGCAAAGGACAAACAGTATTTTCCTTATAAGGTCATAGTTGCCCAAACTTTAAAAACAATCATGGAAATATACTTCAAAATGAATGAGGGAATCATTAATCATTCTAGTGTTCCACCTCTTTGTCCTTTTTATAGTCCAGCAATTAGCTCTATAAGTTGGCAGGCCTTTACAGGCTTTCAGAAAAGGGCAGATGAGTCTACTCTGACTAGCACCCCACTGCACAAACCAAAGACTTGGACCATCCTGCTTTGCATGGCTGATTGCCACATCTTTTCTTTATTTACTTATATAACCCCCAATGCCTACAAAAGGGGATGTAACTAAGAGGTCTCTCCCTCCACCCACCATCTTTTTTATCAGTTTTTACACGAGTGCTACTGCATCATACTTGTGTTTCCGATGCCTTTGCGACAGTAATGTTGCTTGCACATTCTGGCAATTATACAAGACACATTTGGCAGAGTAGAATGGCACCATAACTATGATCTCATATCAGGACCTTGGCACAGTCCAAACTTCACCTCAGAAGAGACTTACATGAGCTCATTGTTCCTGATGATTTTGACTGCCACCTCCTGGCTAGCTCTTGCCATGTCTCTGGCACGTACAACATTACTGAAAACTCCTTGACCAGTGTAACCATATACACTGTAACGCTTATCGAGAACTTCCCCGATATTTACTCCTGCAAAACACAGATGAACATTTATAATGAGTTATAGTTCAAACAATGATGTTGAATGAAAGCAAGGCAAGAGAACCTTTCCTCAAGTGGCCAAGGATTACTTATGATTAACAAATGCATTGTCAGGTTGACAAGATCTACAGCTTTCCCCTTATCTAACCTGAGATTTTTTTAAAGAATGTTATAATTACTTGTTAAGTTAGTACTTCCTGTAGCTAGTTTATTGTGTGTGTTCTTTCTTCTCTCCCTTGTTAGGTCCACTAGTGTCATTATTCACTGGCTAAGGAGAGCGCTTGAATTAGTACCCATGTTTCACAAGTGGGTCAATTTCCCCTCTATTGGGAAGCAACTCTTTACTTGATGTCAACATGGTTGAGATCCAGTCTGAATCATGCAGAATATCATGGGGAACAAATACAATTGTCCACTTTCTGGCACTGTGCACTGCTAACAAACATACCAGATCAAAACATTTCATCACATTCAAAGGCCAATTTATGATGGGTTGACTAAAGGACTGTATTGTTCAGTGCCGATACTGTAGCTTTTCATAATGTGGACAATTGAAATGACTGGTGAGGTCTTAGCTCAGTTTAACCCAAGACCTACAGATCTGTTCTAAATCCTTACTATCATTCGCAGCACGGTCTTATACCACTTTAGAGCTTGAACGCTCATTACCAAGGTATGGTCAATTGTGGGCTTGTGCCAGAGAGAAGTCACCATGGGACTCTTCTTATGTGCCTCCTGGAGGCCAGCTTAATAGCAGTCCTGGCAGATGCCTGGAAGGTCTCTTACTTGCCCTCTCAGCTGGAACTGGTGTGTGACTTGGAGAGCTGAATATGGGAAGAGAAAATAATTTTAAATCAACAGCATCTTGCAGCAACTCCCCCCAAAGAGAAACTAATACCACCCCCTCCCCCTCCTCTACAGCAATTAAGGCAACTAAAGCCAGGCTGATGTACATTTGTTAGCAGAACTCTGACCATTGTGTCAGTTGCTTAGCAAGAGTATACCACCCTTGCCCTGAAAAACTTCATGGCAGATGGCTATGTCACAAGCTATGGGAATTAACTCACTATCTATAATTCTGTGGAAATAGAATGAGACTGGTAAGGACCTCTGGGATGCAGGAATGTCAGACACCATAGCCTGTCATATTCAGCCTGCCCCAACTTCGTCGCAAATGAATTCTTCTGACTTACAAGGATAATTTGAATTACAGAACCAATTCTGAAAATTCACTGGCGGTAGGTGGGAAGGTATATTTAGCAAAGCTATCCAATTCTTGATCAATTTTCAGTACTTCAGTCTTCCGCAATATAGCCTCAAGAGAAAACACCCTTTCCACTCTTCGAAATTGTGGTTCATTAGACAGCAACAAGGACACTATTGGTGACAGAATCTGTCACTTAACTACAGAACTTCATGTTTTTCTTGAAACAAGCTTCCATTTGTCAAAAGACATTGAGCCAAAAGAACAAAAAGGCTTCAGAGTGGAGAAACATTTTTGCTTCAGTCTTCAGTTACAATGGATATGACACCAGAGGTACAGGGAAGACGAGAGATCAAAGGAGGAGAAACGCACACTGATTAGTATAAACATAAAAACGGTCATGGATGTTTTAATAGGAATAAAGCCAGAAAAATACTTAGGCCCAGAAAGTTTGCATCAAGTTATTAAAAGAAACAGTCAAAGAATGGGTATGCATTCGTCATAATCTTTCAAAGGACCATGAATTCAGGGATAAGGCCAGAGGATTAGAAGGTAGCAAACATTATAGCTTTATTCAAAAAGTGAGGAAGGGACAAATTAACTATGTACCAGCAGGTTTAATGTTAGTAGGAGGAAAATTATTAGAAGACATTGTCAGAAACTGACTAAGTATACATTTAAAAAGTAAAAACTGCTAAGGACAGGGCGGGGGCAGCATGATTTTATGACAGGCAGGTCATGTCAAATTAACCCAGTAGCATTCTTTGATGGTTACTTCAGATGATAGTACAGGCTCATCGATGTCACATACATGGATTCTCAGAAGGTATTTGAACAGGTCCGCACAAGAGATTTACTTGCTGAAATGTAGGACACCTGGACTGGAGGCAATCTTGTGGTATAACTAAGGAATTGATTGGGAGCTGTGGGGCAGCAAAGTTGGGATACAAGTAACGTTGTCAGATTGACAGGAAGTAACATGCTGTGTTCTCCCACAATCAGTGCTAATGGCCGCAGCTTTTCACTGAGTGAGCGGAATGACAGCAGGTGCAGTTTAACGAATTAGGAGGCAGCACACCCTGGACACAAGAATGGCAGATAGGGCTACTAAGGTTAATTTCACAATCCTGCATTCCAAGTGAGGAGGCCACGCTCAAAGGCAGATTGTAGCCCCTATTCTCTAAGTCTCCTCACCGTCTACCCTGAGGGGTAGATGAACTATGGATCCAAGTGCATAAATTAATAGCTGGCTCATGGGTTATCAAAAAAGTCTAATGGCATGTTGTGGGTGAAGAATGTGAAACACACAACACTTGAAGACCATGGATGCAGATCAATGAAAGCGTTCAAAAGGAAGATAGATACTTGGGAAACATTAATATTAACAGTAATGAAGAAAGGCCAGAACATTGCAGTTAAAAGATAAGGAGCTAACAATGGTGGAGCAGGTTTTGTGAGCTGAATTGCCAACACCTGCTCCTATGACCAACTGAAAGAGAAGCTGGTACCAAAAATACAACCGTTATGGCTACAAACTGAACTGGCTACCAATTCACAAAGCAGAAAAGCAGCATTAAGGAGTTTTCCTACTGGAATAGCAACACCGAGACACTCCTGCAGACTAGAGAAAAAGATCCGCCCTCAGTTTTGAGGCCATGACGCGCTCACAGCATAAAAACAGGGGAAGATTGCAAGGCTACAGTGAGCATAGCCCTTGGTACATCATTGTGCAATAAGGGAAACTTGTACAATCGACTCGATCTAAATTTATGTAGAGGATAAAACATTGAAGAATGAAAAGTTTACAAGAATGCAATAGAGTTCTTCTGAATATGTGGAGGCAGAGTAATGAGAGCTCGACTCTGTATGTAACCAACGCTAACCTGGGAATGCTCGATCCTGACAATTGAATCGTAAAAGTGGAAGGGTTTCAGTCCTCAGCAGTGGCAATCCCGATAAGCATTATACCATAATTCTTACTATTACAAAAAATAATTTTACACTGGAGAGTAAGATGTTTTGAATATATATGGATATATCTGGATAATTTTGTTCAATTAGGAAAAAGTAACCAGATTAATCACATAGCTAGCTTTCTAAACAGCTGTACTTTCAAAACTAGTTTTAGAATACAACAGATCAAATAGAAAGAACTTGCATTTATACAGCCCCTTTTATGATCTCAGGATGTCCCAAAGCTCTTTACAGTCAATTAAGTACTTTTGAACATAGTCACTGCAGTAATATAGGGAAACAAAACAGCAATGAAATAAATGAACAGATAATCTGTTTTAGTAATATTGTTTGAGGGATAAGTATTGGCCAGAACACCAGGAGAACTCTCCTGCTCTTCAGATACTTTTTACCCCCATTTAAGAGGGCAGACGAGGTCTGTTTACATCTCATCTGAAAGTTAGCACCGCCACTCAGTACAGTGATGAAGTGACAGCCTAGATCATGTGGTTGAGGCAGAGGATACATCATCTTATTAAGCCCTCCTATCTCACTTCGATACTTATAGGAGATGGGGAAAAAATGTTCGAATACTCACGATAGTAGCCTTCTGCGTCAGTCCAGTTATCCCTGAGATTGGGATTTTCTTTGAAATCTTTTCCAAATCCAGCAGCTCTCAGGTGAGCACTCTGGAAATAAACATATATACTTTAGATTTCAAGGTGTTATTGATCATTTATACTTCCAAGTAGGTACAGCTGAGACTCTTGAAATCAATCTTTTTTTCTCCCCCATAATTAAATATATTATATATAAATAAAATACAAGATGAAATTGATAAGCACTTTGAGAAACACAATATTCAGAGCCAGTCAGCACAGATTTCTAAAAGGCATGTTATCTTTAACCAATCGTACAGAATTCTTCGTAGAAACAGCGAGGACAAAGGAAAAGCAGTGGTTTGAAAAAAACCTGTGGCATAGATAATGCCAAGTAAAATTAAGGGCAATAAGGTCACAGCTTGTTGCAGGCAGAATGAAAAGGCTATGGGTAAAGATGGAAAGATGTAGTGAGTGGGGGAATCAGTGTTGGGGCTGCTATATACTATATACATAGAATGTTAAAACAGAGAAATCGGTCATTTGGCCCATCAAATGTTTTTTCTCTACGAGTTACCCAGTCTAATCTCACTCGCCTACTTGCATCCTCTTTTTAAGCAACCATCTAATTCCTTTTCAACAGGATTATCAACATTGTTTTCAAAACATTTGAGCCAGGGAATTGCACATTCTAACCATTCCTTTTAAAACCTTCTCGAATTCGTGATTAAATTTGTGCCCTATTGTTACCAGTTTGACAATCACTGCAAACAATCTATCAATATTTATCTTATCATAAATTTCCATAATTCTTGAAGGCCTTGATCAGGCCACCCCCTCAAACTTTTCAGCTCTAGTAGAAAATAAAGCCAGACTCTCAATTCTCTCTTCATAATTACAATCCCTTATCTCTGGTAACATCCTAAGGAATCTATGCTGCAACTCTTCCAATACTTTTATACCTTTCCTGTAACAGGGTGTCCAAAGCTTCACGCAACCCCCAACAGTAGTCTATGGTTTTCCACAGGTTCAACATCATCTCCTTGCTTTTGTGTTCTATCCCTCCAGATGCAAAACCAACAATTCTGTTTGCTTTTCTTATGGCCTTATCTGCTTCTGCTGTCACTTTTAATGACCCATGTATCTGCACATCAAGGTCCATCTGCACCACTACTCCACTTAAAATCTTGTCATTTAAGGTGTATTTGCTCTCCCCTATTCTTATTTCCAAAATGTATTACTTTATTTTTTTTTATATTGAATTACATCTGCCACATACATATCTGCTCCTCCTGCAAGCTTCTCTACATCCCCATGTCAAAATTTGCCATGCTTCTAATTTGATGACCCTGCCATGCATAATGACAAAGACTTTTTGTGGGCGCTCTCTGAAACTGCTTGGGCATTGAATTTTGTTGGGAATAATTTAGAGGTAGCGTATTTAGGTCCGAGTTAGGGATACAGATAGAATCAAGAAATGCAAGTGCTATTGGCAGTTTTATACCACTGGAAATAAGGCAGTTCTGAAACTCCCACTTGGGACAGAAATAGTGGCTATATGGCACGGTTTTAAAAGTTACCAAACTGCAGATCAATTTTTACATTAGAGTTCAATAATGTAATATTAGACATATTAGATACTCTGGGATACACCTGAAGCAAGTTAATTTAACACATTGTAATGCAAGAAACATTCATTTGTTTTACTTTCAATTTTGTTTGTTATTTTGGCAGTTAACTGGAATCAACAGGATTGGGCTGTATTTATTATCGACAATGAAAATATCGTGTGAGTGGGGTGCAAGCAAAGGGTGGACTTAAAAAATAGAAAATTAAAATATAATTTTACTCCAGAGCTTCAAGATTTTGCTTCAAAAGATTAGGTGTGTCCACCCCTGAAACCAGAGCATTGGAAAGACAGAAATCACAATAGGGCAAGAGATTTAAAGAGGAAAGCCAAGAGGCAAATACAAAGATAGAACGCCACATTTTTGGTAACACACAAAAACTAAGTTAGTTACAAGCTCAAAGACTTCTGATTTTGTATGCTCTTGCTCTATAATTTGGAGATGGAATATTCTCTTGACACTCCAAACTGAAAACACGATATATATGTACAAGCTTATTAACTAATAAACCACAATTGCAAGGCTTGCTGCAGTGGACACAATCTAAGATTAGGTAGTAACGAAGCTTTAAAGCTTCAACTGTGGTACTTAAATTTGAATCAAGATGGTCAGGTTGGAAATGACAATGTAAACCTCAAAGTTTCTGTTCAACAAAGTCTTTAAGGATATATATTTGAAGCAATAAAACACCAAAAGGCAAGTTTTAATACACAAGCTATTACGTTAAACAAAAAACAGTTAATATTTATAATTTACAATCAGAAAAAACACAAGGCAAGTTGGAGATGACTTGAACAGCCTTTGGCACCATGTGACTTTTTTTTAAAACCGCGAGGTAGAGCATACATACATCAAAATAGGCAGCAAACATGTCATCAGATTCTGTAAACATATCTGGAACTGTTGGCTTTTTCAGAGCAGCTCCTGTAAATAAAAATACTTAATTTCACTCAACACTGTCCAGAACTTCAAATACAAATCTAACATTGCAAATAGGCTCAATTAACCGTTAGACACTGGAAAAAGAGCCAACTGCGCATTTAAAGCATTAGGAAGAAAACACTCTCTCGACCCCCCCCAAAAAAAAAACCCAATACATTTGTCATATTGTAAAACCAATTTGTTGGAAACCACTGTATTCAAACTTGAAAAGGGAGTTGGAGGCAAACTACAAGTGCAAGAACCGTGAAAAGTTTCCAACACGAGATACACATTGTTTCTGGCTGCTTGGTATAGAAAACATACAGAATCTGCTTCATGACACAGATTGCGATTTTCAAATGGCTTCCAAAAGGGAGCATTTACATTATCACTGGTTTAAAGTCATGTCTTTAAACCAAAATTTGTGCATTGACTATTGTGATTTTTATTCAAACTTCGTTAATCTTGGAATAGTGATAGGAATGTTTAGTTCCAGTGGTGAATGTCTGCTTGATCCAAAGCGACAACTGTGGCTTGGACAGGGAAGGAGAGGTTGTCGCCGAGTCTATATGGGTGGAATGTTCCAACATAACTGCTTTGCTGATGCTTCTTGAAGATATCCAGCACAGTTGTCACCAAGTGCTTGCTGTAGACAACAGCAGCTCCATTACCCTCCTTAGTGAACACTGGATATCCTCAGCTAAGCTATGCGGCACAAGGTAATGCGCTAGATAGCCATCCTGGCCCTTCATCAAGGGCATCCATGACTGACTACTAAACTAATTTTGCTGTTTGGCTGGTGATGTCCACATTATTCTGTACCTGGTAATGGTCTTGGGTAGTAGCCAAGTCACCTTGGTGAAATATCCATACAAGCCTAACTTGCTAGGTTTTATTGGAAGCCACATGCAGGTGGGGCATCTCGTGAATAAAGCCTCTTATGCAACTTTCGCAGTTTCATTCTCAGATGAAACTGAGCTTTCTCCTAGATGAAGAACTTCTTGTACACAGGATAAGCAAGTCAGTAGGGAGCTGTAAAACAGGAACCTTTCAGCTACTTGAGGCGCATGGCACAGTCTGTTTAGCTTAAATGTCTTTGAGGATGCTTGGGACCTTCATTGAGGACAAGGGTGGTAGGAGGGAGAGGAAACAATGCAAACACATGGCTTGCAGAAATATCTACTAGGTTGCCAGACTTGAGGCAGAACCCTGAATGTAGGATGAAACCTCTAACTACTACTGGAGGAATGAAGACAACCCCTACAATGTCTTCTTCACACTAGTCCCATGAACTGACTCAGAATATGGCTTTACTGATGCACCCTTATGGAAGTGGTCATGCAAGTGGTCCCTATCTACACTTAATAGGATTCCATGCTGAGTTGCAGCCCCAGATCTCTGTACCAAGATGATTCAAGCATGGACAGTCCGGTGGCCAAGATCGCCTTCCAGAGGAAATAGTCATGTCATGCACTTCTGCTGAGTTGAGAACAAGATTCACTCTGTAAAATCATGCGATGATGGAAGGTAGACATCATGGGAATCAGTTGCTTAAAAAAGGTCTATGGCACTTGAAACACATTTTAAACCCAGAAACGACCAGCTTCTGCACTGGAGGTCAACCCAATTAACTTATTAGCCCTTGGTAGGCCGCAAATCAAAATATGAAAAATGACAGAACTACAAATTAAACTCAAATGATTCAAAATGCTATTAAACTTTTTTGCACAGGAAGACCACAGGAAAGGATATAAAACTGTTCACAGTTAACAACCAAAAATGTTTTTGGGTCCCAACTTCGATTCCCAGTCTGCACTGAGCTAGCTGATCTCAGCCAGGGTGGCAGCTGGGGGACAACTATTGTCTCAGTACCCCTAGACTGGGGAGCAGGAGATTACCTGGGTTCCACTCTTGATCACTAACTATCAACACTTGCTGAAAGGGAGTGTAAAAACATCAGCCGAGGACAGAATTGGGCTTGGCTGGATACCCCCACTGTATAACAGCCCGTTAACACTCGCTGTCTAGGCTCAGACTTGAAGTGTAGCCATTCAGGCGAGGTACTAAACGGTGCTTGGCCCCCATGGAACCGCACCTCTGCAAGAAGCCAACAGCTTTAGGAGTGGAGGAGAGGTTGGGGGAATAATTCATTAAGTGGCAGCTTAATTTTTGACAATGAGAGCAACAGAATTAAGAATGCAACCTAAATTTCAACCTCAAAGTGGAGCTGGGATGATCATATGACTAAAGGAGGAGCAACATTCAGACCCCCAAAGATAAGTGATACTGCAAACCCAATCCATGCACATTTCTGAATCGCACCTTCTTTTTGCTCCAGTGCCATGAGGTTGCGTTTGGCATTCACAGAAGCCTCAAATGTATCAACGTTTTCCCTTTCGTACTCCTTGACATCAGCTGCAGCTCGCTCAAAAATGTCATCAGGAGAAGGAGAGCGGCTTCTAGGGCTGCTCTGAGGACTGTTTGGTTCAGACAATCCAGACATGTTGCTGTCTTCATTTGGGTTTCTATATTTCT
The DNA here is from genome assembly GCA_030390025.1 of Squalus acanthias. Lineage (NCBI taxonomy): Eukaryota > Metazoa > Chordata > Chondrichthyes > Squaliformes > Squalidae > Squalus > Squalus acanthias. Next base: position 16,400,348 of record CM059428.1, read on the forward strand.
ACAATATAAGAGAAATTAGTTTCAGTTCAACCCCTTAACTTTTATAAATGTTACCCCGCATCCTTAGTTCTTATTCTTTAAAATTATGCCTTAGCAGCAAAGAGAGAGACTAGCAAAACTAGTATATGTGACTAATGAAAAGAATTGCTTAGAATCTCATCATACATAAAACATGTATAGGCTGTGGATGCAACTTACATTACTGTTGTACAAGATAATTAAATCCATATAGACATACAATATAATTAATGTCACAACTTAGAAATTTGTGAGCAAACTTTACCAACTTAACACTATTTCATAAAAATGTCACAATGAAGCAACACAAGTTGATAAGGCCATAAAGAGTGCAAAGTACTCTGGTTCATTTCTAGAGGAAAAGAATACAAACGCAGGGAGGTAATGTTTAATTTATACAGGACCTCGGTTAAACCACGCTTGGGAGTACTATGTGCAGTTCTGTCTCCATAAAAAAAAGGATATTAAAGCACTTGAGAAAATGCAGAAAAGATTTACAAGGTTGTTATCAGAATTGAGAGGATATAACTATCAGGAAAGATTAAGCGGTTGGGAATCTTTTCTCTGGAAAAGAGACCAAGAGGAGACCTGATAAAACTCTTTAAAATGATGATGGGATTTGATAGGGTGCATGTGAAGAAACTGTTTCCACTTGTGGGGCATAAATATAAGATAGCCACTAACAGATCAAATAAAGAATTTAGGAGGAATTTATTTACATGAAGAGTGGCAAGAATGTGGGACTCGCTGCCACATGGAGTGGTTGAAGCAGACAGCAGTGATGCAGTTAAGGGGAGTATTAATTCATACATGATGGAGAAGGGAATAGAGGGAAATGAGGACAGGGTGGGAAGAGGTCATTAGAGTGGGAGGAGGCTCATCTGGGAGTATAAACACCAGCATAGACCAGTTGGGCCGAATAGCCTGTTTATGTGCTGTAGATTCGATGTAATTTTGAAAGAATGGCATTCAAATGAAAATGTTAATAATCCCTTCCCCCACACCCAAAAAGTCAGACCACTGACATCTTCACAAATGCATAGCTCACATCAGCCACCTAAGGATTCAATAGAACAAGCTGCAACAGAAAGACACGAGTACATGTGCCATCTGTTTCTAGCATTTAGAATTATGGAGCAATACAACGAATAAAAAGCCTAAGAGGCAAGAGGAACTCCTTGAGATAACATGTTATTACAACATTAACACAGGCGTTAACTTTTATTAAATCCCTTGCTTTTTTGAGTTTCATTCACTATTTCTAAACACCATGATCAAATAATTGAGATATTTTCTATTTCAAAGCTAGAGTCTAAAGCCTGAAACCATACCTGAACAATTGCCAATCTCTGTTCACGCCTTTGTTGGATAACAGCTTCTTCATCTTCCTCCTCTACATCAAAATCCTCTAGACTAGATTAAAAAAAACATAAAATTTAATATTACACACCACAAACCGAACAAGCTTAAACTTGGGTAAAGAAGTTCCTCCTGAATTCCCTATTAGATTTATTGGTGACTATCTTATATTCATGGCACCACCCCGCCCTCCCCCCAGTTTTGGACTCCCCACAAGTTGAAACATTTTCTCTACATCTACCCAGTCAAACCCTTTCATAATCTTAAAGACCTCTATCACAGCACCCCTCAGTCTTCTCTTTTCTAGAGTAAAGAGCCCCAGTCTGTTCAGTCTTTCCTGATGGGTGTAACCTCTCAGTTCTGGTACCATACTTGTAACTCTTTTTTGCACCTTCCCCAGTGTCTCTATATCCTTTTTATAATACGGAGACCAGAACTGTGCACAGTACTCTAAGTGTGGTCTAACCAAGGTTCTGTATAAGTTTAACATAACCTCTCTGCTTTTCAATTCTATCCCACTATAAACAAACCCCAGCGCTTTGTTTGCTTTTTTTAATGGCCTTATTAACCTGTGTCACAACTTTGTGATTTGTGTATTTGAACCCCTAGATCCCTTTGCTCCTCTACCCCATTTAGACTTATTTTCCCAAGAAGTATGTGGCCTCTTTATTCTTCCTACCAAAATGCACCACCTCACTTATCTATATTGAAATTCATTTGCCAATTTCATGCCCATTCTGCAAGTTTATTAATGTCTTCCTCAGTACTGACTATACCTCCCAATTTGGCATCATCTGCAAATTTTGAAATGGTACTTCTGATTCCAAGTCCAAATAGTTTATGTAAATTGTGAACAGTGGTCCCAGCACTGATCCTTGTGGAACACCACCTCCTACCTTTTGCCAGTCTGAGTAGCTACCCTTAACCCCTACTCTGTATTGTAGCCAGCTTGCTATCCATTCTGCTACTTGTACATGACTCCACATCTCGACCTTAGTCGTGAATCTACTATGCGGTACTTTATCGAAATCCAAAATATATTACATCTACTACATTACACTTGTCTACTCTGTTACTTCTTCAAAGAATTTAGTAAAGTTGGTCAAGCATGACCTTCCCCTTTTTAAATCCCTACCGACTATTCTTTACTATATAAACTAAAGAAAGCCGTTCATAAAACCAGGTAGGCACTGCAACAATAATCAAAAAGGACGCAATAGTACACTACAAACAGAAAATCTAATTTATTCACAAAATCTTAGTTCACATTCCATTTAAAAGAAATTGACAGGAGGAAACACGGTGGCATAGTGGTTAGCACTGGTGCCTCACAGCGCCAGAGACCCGGGTTCGAATCTGACCTCGGGTGACTGTCTGTGTGGAGTTTGCACATTCTCCCCGTGTCTGCGTGGGTTTCCTCCGGGTGCTCCGGTTTCCTCCCACAGTCCAAAAATGTGTGGGTTAGGTTGATTTGGCTATGATAAATTGACCCTTAGTGTTAGGGGGGATTAAATATGTGGGGTTATGGGGATAGGATGGGATATGTTAGGGGGAATTAAATACGTGGGGTTACGGGGGTAGGGTGGGATATGTGTACTGTGGGGATTAAAGCAGGGACAGGGTACTGGATTTGGATGATCAGCCATGATCGTATTGAATGGCGGAGCAGGCTCGACGGGCCGAATGGCCTACTCCTGCTCCTAGATTCTATGTTTCTATGTTTCTATGAAAGGCCCAATTTTACCACCATTTGCATAATGAATGTGAACACTTTTGTTTCTTTTACTTAAAAGGGGAAATATATGGTATAGTACTCTTCCGCCACTCCAAGTGGTGAATTTTGGGGGGGTGGGGGGGAAAACAAGACGAAAAATCTTATGTCAGTGTAAAGTACATTTAGTCCTCCACTGCAAACATGAATATGCTGTGTAACTGGCCAGTGGTGATATTTCCCAACTCAGACACCTTTGTTCAACTCGCATTACTCTCTATGGAGCTGCTTGCTGATAGGTCTCGTACAGCTCCTTACTAAAAGGTTTGAAAACCTCACATCTCCTCTTATATACTTTTAGTGTGTTCTCTTATCTCAGAGTACTTTTAAACAAAGAATCTTACTTTTCGTCAGAAGATTCCTGTTCAACTTTCATGCCTTCAGAAAGACTGCCTTTAAATTTGTCTTCTTTGTCTCTGCTTCCACTTCTACGTCTACGTCGACCTCGTGACCTGGATCGCCTTCTGCGAGATCTACTTCTCCGATTCCAGTCTCTATCCAGAGACCTGTGGGAGAAAAGAATGGATGAAGGAGGTGTGCTAACTTTCTCTCTTTGTAAGTCGCTAAAATACGTAGCATGGAATCCCAGAGGCCACATATAAAAACAATTATAACACCAAGTTCAAGAAATACTGCACGTTAAAATACACAAGTTTTCTAATTAAACAAATACAGCATATCTCAAAAATTTTTGCAACACAAACTAAAATCCCAAGAGGAGCAGTGTAAAGGCCATTAACTTTGCTGCTCCCTGATTTTTTTGTCCATTACTGATTCGCACTCTGTTCTCCATCTCCAATGGATTATTCGTCTCCTCCTCGCATGTTTTCAAGTTGTACTTTTTCCACTGTTAGGTTTGGCTTCTTGAACTTCACAGATATGGAGGATTGGAAAGTGTGCTACCACATCGGTGAAAAGGAGATGCTACGCCCCTGGTTGTTTAGATCCTAAAATTGAGGAAGCCAAACCTAATTGTGGAAGAAATATAGTTGAAGTGTACAAGTAGAAAATGTGATAGAGGACCAGCGAGTCACGGGCTGAATAACTGCAGCTTGCGAGCTGGATATAATCCACGGGCCTTAGTTTGGACATGTCACAGATACAGAAATAGAGGTGCGAAAATTCACTGCCCTTGTAGCCTAGTGCGTAAAGGCACTGCCTGGTCTAGCAGTAAGCTATATGAACCAGATGATCCCAGGTTCAATTTCTGAACTATTCTGTGTTACAGCTCTCAGTTGGGAGACAGTTGAAATGCTGTAGGCCAACGGTGGGGGTGAAACAGAAGAGCTAGCAAAGGTTTCCACATCACCATCTTTTGGTTGAGACAACGGAAGGAGGGACTCTCCGTGTTCATGGAGAGAAGAATAGTTTTGGTTGGTTTTTTTTTTAAATACAGCTTTGCACAATCACAGATATCGTGAAAGCTCCCTTAATGACCTAGTAAGTAAAGATATCACCCACCCATAGAGACCAGTAAGCTCCCTGTTTGCACTCAGGGGAATGTGTGAATGTTGTGTATGTATATGGCTTTCCAAAAAGCATCTGATAAGGTGCTACACAAGAACTCCTTGGTAAAATTAAGGTGCAGATTATGGAAATGTGGCAAAATGAATATGAAGTTAATTAAAGGACAGAAAACATGGACAGGAATTTAAAGGACAAAAAAACAGTAGTGGTTAATTGCTATTTTTCAGACTGGAGGACTGTGAACAGTGATGTCCCCAGGGGTCAGTGTTGGGACCAATGCATCCAAGATCTAGACTTGCACATAGGAGGCATAATATGAATATGTACAGAAGTAGGGAGCATGTTTTACTGTGAAGCAGGCCGCAAATAACTTAAGGACATATGCAGGTTAATAAATTGGACAGATAGACGCCAGATGAAATTTAAGGCAGAGAATTGTGAAGTGGTATATTTTGGTAGAAATAAGGACAGGAAAGAGAAACAATGGTAAAACTTCAGAGGAAGAAAGCGATTTAGGGGTTCAGATGTACAAATCTTTAAAAGGGAGAGGACAAGTTGATAAAGCTTCTATTAAAAAAGCATATGGGATCCTAGGTTTTATAAATAGGGACACAGAGTAAAAAGCAGAAGCAATGCTAAACCAACAAATCTGTGGTTAGACCACAGTTAGAACTGTTTGTTCAGTTTGGGCGCCCTACTTTAGGAAAGCTGTCATGGTTGTGGAAAGGTACAGAAGATATTCGAGATAATTAAGATTATACCAGGCTTTAGTTAGGAGAGACTAGAGAAATTAAAGTTAAGAGGAGATCTGATAGCAGGGTTCAAAATTATGAAGAGCTTTGATAAGGTAAAAAGAGTATAACTATTTCCACTGATGGCAAATTAGTAACTGGAGAATAAACTTATCACCAAAAGAGCACAATGGAGAGGTTAGAAGTTATTAAATATGCAGAGGGTTGTTAGGACATGGAATGCTCCATCAGAAACAGTGTTGGAAGCAGTAGTAACTTTTAAAAGGAAATTAGACGATTATTTTTTGAAGAAATATTTAAAAAGGTATATGGAACTAAGTGGATAACACTTTCAGAGAGCTGGTGAAGGTGCCTCCACATGTAAAATTCCATGATGCCATTTTAGCAATTGGCCTGTTGCAACTTGCCTCAGCACCCAGGGTAAGGAAGGTAACCAGTTTCAGATGGGGTTGGGGAATTTGTAGTAGTTTTAGGTGCAATTTATTCAGAAAACTGTCCCTTACCCCATTTCTCATTGTGCATCAGAGCAGCAAGAGGTTCAAAAAAAGTTTTTAAAAAAATCTTTGATGAATCAGGTGAAAATAGAAAATCTGAAGCATCCCCTCACTATACCCCTGGAGGAACAAGTACAGTCATGAAGTAGAGTCAGAATAGAATCTGAATTCGTTTTCTTGAGTTGAATACTCAACATTTCTGATCAATCAAGCTTTTATTCTGATCACTCACACAGAATTGAAAGCTTATAAGAATACAAACAAGTATCAGATGAAGCATTTCAGTTCTTTTCAGCGTTGATGATTAAAAAATGATTTTAAGATTTTGATCAAGGGAAGAGAGAAGAAATCAACTCAAAAACCCCAACATTCCTGTGTTGCTGAATCTTGTTCTCCCACGTTAAATGTTTTCCTAATCACAATTTAACCTAAAACAGTTAACAATTTTCAGAAAAAATATGTAATATTTACCTCCTTCTAGATCGGCTTCTCCTCCTTGGAGAACGACTTCGTCTGAGGAGTGAACGAGATCTCCTCCGGATAGGAGATCTGCTGGCTCTTCTCCGTGCTGGAGACCACCGAGAGGTGCTTACATCTCTGGATCGGTCTAGCCTATTCATTGGTTCGTCTCGAGACCTGGTTCTAAAGTTGACAAACACAGGCAATACTTCAGTAACAAATGCTAAAAAAAACATTAAAAATAGCAACACATATTTTTCTTCAGGAGGTTCCAACACCACAATTAAACAATCTTTCGGCATTGCACATAGAACACGGGATTTCTCTCACTAGAGGCCTCTAGCAAGCGATACGAATGCTCCAGCTAGTTATAATGGTAGAGTGCATTCGAGCTCTATCATGTTAACAGGAATCATATTAAAGTCCAATGGATTTTACAAAGCCAGGTCCTGGACAGTGGAATTTACACTTCCAGTTAAAAAGACTTGGTTTCACTTTTCTAGAGTTCCCACAAAAAGCACAGTATAACAACACAACACCCTTTTTCTATCACTACACAATGCAACAGATGAATACTGATTTGCACAGTATGAATAGGGAACTCCTTCAGAAAAGGAGTTGCATATTCTTCCATCCTAATTTAGCATATCACAGTGTTAATGCATGCTGAAAACATCTACATAAGGAGTCCACTCCCCTTGCAGAGCTATCTGCTGGGGTGAGAAGAAAGTGAGACAGATAATTTAAATTCTAATGGCTAGTGAAAAAGCAACGCTAACATAGAAAATAAACTTCCACGTGACCATATTCTGTCAGCAGATACCATCTTTTCCTGATTGAACTTAATTAACTTCAACTCGGAGGGGGAAACTGTCAGGGTATCGGAGGCATAAGCTTGGTGTACTTTCATAGAGATTTAAATGCACTGGGGGAGTGGGCCACACAGTGGCAAATGGTGTTTAATTTAGATGAATGTAATGCATGTTGTTAGGCCCCAACACAGAATACACGTATCATATGCAGGGAACAACACTGAAAGAGTTGGACAGAGAAAAGATCTAGGTGTTACTGTGCACAGATCACTGAAGGTTCATGACTAATGTAGAGAAACTGTAGCTAAAGATAAGAGCACTGGGATGTATTAATAGAATCAGTGTAAATCAAAGGACACAATTTCGATACTATACAGATCGCTGGTTAGACTGCACCTGGAGTACTGTGCCCAGTTTTAGTTCGCCCCTGCATGGTGGGTGATAGTGGCCTTGGAAGAGGTCCAGAAGATAGCTACAAGAATGATTCCTAGCTTAAAGAACCTCAACTACTCAGGCAGGCTCAAGGACTGTGGTCTATTTACTTTAGAGCAGTATAGACTTAGAGGTGACCCGATAGATGTTTATAAAGTAATTAAAGGGCAAGTTAGCATGCCTACAGCTTAATAGACTGAGGAGGACCAGGGGACATGAGTTTAAACTAAGGAAGAGTAGGAATAGACTGAATGTTGGGCTATTCTTTTCCTAAAGAGTAGTGAGCCTCTGGAATACACTGCCGGCTAGTGTGGTGGGTGCTGACTCTCTGCATGCCTTTCAGAGGGAACTGAACCGGTTCTTGGCTGTGGCAGAGACTGCATCATATACAAGGTAAGTGTCTTTATAGATAACACTTGGTCTATGTGATCTACTGGGCTGGTTTTGATCGCCTGAGGGAGGGGGGGGGGGGGTCGGAGAGCAATTTTCCCCTTATTGGCCCTGTTTTTTTTTGCCTTTTACAGGAACTTACATGGCTGGGGGGGGGGGGGGGGGGGGAGAGAGAGGAGAGAGAGAGGAGAAAAAGAGGAAGTGTTTAGTCATGATGCTCCAGCCATCATGATGTGGGGCAGGCTTGATGGACCAGCTGGTCTTTTCCTGTCCATCAATTTCATATGTTCGTAGGACTGTTCGCTTTGCCAACTGTATCCAGCAACTACGCATTGCTCGTGACTTTTGCCCAACTACCTGCAAATTGCAACACTTGCCCACCAAAGGGCCTCTGATCGTTTTAGGGTACTCAATGCTGTAGACTGTACCACTAGTTTGACACAATAGTGTCCCAAATGTTCAGCTCCATGTGTGTCATCCCTGGCAGCACCTAAAGCTGACAAAGTGATCTGTGTGTGTGTGTGTATGACAAACTCTGGCTGGACTTTTGGCTAGAGAATGCAGTCTAAAGTTTGAAACATTATTCTGCTCTTAAAGAACAGTTTTCCAAACAGTTGTCCAGTTTATCTGGATGTTTGAGACATCAGAGATTCTAACTCTGATGTTGATTGTGCTGTTTCAGCAGTACCTTAAAGACTATGCATACCTCCTGTAGTTGTGCATATTAAATAGATACTCAGTCTCCTTTGGAGAGTCAGAATAATATTCTGTTTGAATGCATCAGGCCATTTGGAGTAGGTTAAAACACTATTGTTATGAGGTCTCAGTGTAGACCGTCATGGGTACCAGAGAATCCAGAGTGACCTCAAATTGGTTCTGCAGCATCATAAAGTGTAGACCATAGTCAAGGGATACAAAAATCAGCCAATGCCTCACTCAACTCCCAGTTGTTAATGAGGCAATGAAAAGAGTTACAGGCATTATATTGTGATGAAAATGCACAAATTAAAAGGTTCGGCAGTCAAAGAAAAGCTTCTTGCGTGGCACACGCTAGTAATGCTATCAGTGGCATTATTCTTCGATAATTGCTGTACAATACAATAAATTTTAAATAAGGATGCTGTATTACCTTGGAGATAAAGCTCTTGTTCGTTCATTCTCTCTCCGTCTTCGTTCTATAGATCTACTTTTAGCTCGTCTGGGTGGGGACTTATTCCGCAAGGGAGACTGACTTGGTTTAGGCACGCGATCATTAATAATAGGTGATCGACTGTGTTTGGACGACTTTTCTCGATGTTGTTTCGGAGATAGGCTTCTCCTTTTAGGAGAAAGTGCAGGTTTCCTCAGTGGCGATCGATTCTCCTTTCCAGAAGGAACATCTTTTGATGGAGACTTAACAGATTTTTTTTCTTTTTCCATTTCAGATTTTCTAGATCTCTTCTCGCGCTCTTTGGATTTGGATCTCTGACTTCTGTCTCCCGACTTACTCCTTTTCACTGTGGGAGATTTAGATTTTTTATTTCGCTCCCTCGCTTTGCTTTCATTTGTTATATTCTTTCGATCCTTTGACCTGGTCCCATCTTCTGTGGGAGTTGATTTTTTATTCTTTTCTTGAGATCGTCTTTTAGTCGACGTTGGAGACTTTGGTTTTTCTCCAGACTTGCTGCTTTTGATGGGACTTTTTGATCGCTTCCGCTCATGCGATTTACTTCTCGTTTTTTCTTTATCTTTTCTGTGTTCAGAACTCACCCTACTTTTCTTTTTCTCAGATTTAGTATGTTTAGTCCTGTCTTTTGATCTGCTTTTACTTCGCCTCCTTGAAACAGGCTTAGATTCTATAGGTTCCCGTTTAGCTTTGCTGTCCCTAACGGGTAACATTTCAGAAACATCACGACTGGATGCAACTCTTTCACCATTGTGAGTCTTCTCATGGATTTCCCCCTCTTCCTCAGAGTCAGACACATAACCCTGTAGAATTAAGCCCATGCCAGATTGAACCTTCCCTTCCATTAGTTCACTGTCCAATTCAGCTTTTATCATAGCCCTCTGTTTCTCCAAGTCCTCCAGAAGAGCATAATCATCAAACTTAGGTCTTTTTATTGAGTGATCATCATCCTTCTCAAAGCCTTCACTCTCTTTCCTTTTATGCTTTTTATGCTTGTGTTTGTGTTTATGCTTTCGGTCCTTGTCATCTTCTGAACAGTGCTTATGCTTCTTGTGTTTACTCCGATGCTTGTGTTTCTTTTTCTTGTGTTTAATGGATTTGCCTGGAGCTGTATTTGGAGCTGTATTGGGATCTCTATTTTCATCCGACACTTCTCCATTCTCTTCATTTCCACTTTTTTCAGATGACTCTGCAGCTTCCTGACTGCAAAATAAAAAAAGAGAGATGTTCAAAATAAGAGAACGAGAAAAATGTTTACAACAAAAAAACACACAAATGGAGCTCACTTTCAAAACTAAGTATTCATTGCAATTTAATTTTTTTCTGTATGGGGAACCCCTCCAAATATTGACAGCCCAGGGACCACTTTCCTGTAAGTAACCCAATGAAGACAGGAAAAAAGTATAGTATAAAATTCAAGATATTCTGCTTGCAACTCTTGCTATGCCTGGCCTAGAAAGACAAAAATGTGACGACCTTGCAGACCCCCTAGGGGCATGGAATTGGCTCAAAAATAACCAATCTTTAGCTACAATTCTCTACCACATTAGCCAGCAACTGAGAATGGACAGTTTTTGCCTACAATCATGTCGAACTCTGCACTGTGTACACAGCATTAATAAAGGGTGGTAGTTTTGAATCCAATTCCTCTGCTTGGGTCAGTGAACATAGGGGAGCTGTGTTTAGAAGCAGTCAGAGAACCTTCCTTCCCCTCCCTCCCCCACCCACCAAAAAGATACAGGTGTTTTGTCTTTATTTTTTGTGTACTAAGCTGCAAAGAAAAGTGGCAATGAAATTACCTTGAAATTTCTGTAGCATATTTTATGGCACTTTATTCTGGATGAGATAGCACTATACTTATACTGTTGACTTCATTTTTCTTGCAGTTCCTGGTTCAATTTGACAACATTTAATTCATTAAAAAATAAAATATATGAAACAGCAAATATTTTGCCTTGGAGCTTTAATGTCGGCTGAGTTTTTTGAACTAGAATTAAAATTGAGAATTTCATGATGGCAGGCATTAAGAAAGGTAATTTTCCTCTTTTTTGAAAAAGAGGACAAACTAAACCTCAGGTAGGAAACCCTGTAGATTTTTCTACACAAAGTTAAAAACATTCCCACCACATTGACATAGTACAAGAAAAAAAACATTCCAACGCTTGCACAGGAAGTGAAATAATCAGGACACTGTTGCAATGTAATATTTTTTGAACTCAGCAAAATGCACAGAAACAGCAACTGTGAAGCTCTTCAACTTAGGAACCCTGGGCAAGAGCTGCATTTATTTCGCACATGACTGCATCAATTTTCTATTGTTGCAAGTTCTGTCCGTGCACTGCAAACATTCAGTTTTTAAATTAAAGATGTGACTTAGAACTACAAAACTTTGGAACACAAGGCTCGAGTTTGCCGCTTTTAATATGGAGAAAAACAACACACTTAAGAAATGGAACTAACTTTAAGCAGGCTTATGCTACAGTACTAACCAGCTTGAAACAGGGATGATCAACATTAACTGATGTCTAATTTGACATCTAGATATGGTTAACAGGCAATTGCTAAATGTTGACTCAAACCTTATCTAAGTTGTACACCATATTTTCTCTGCATTCCTCCCAGCACCTTCCAGAATTAGGTTATCCATCAAAAAGGTTTCAACCTTTTTGTTCTGGAGGGAGAACCCTCCATCACTGATATCATTTCACTACTATCTTCTTTTCAATACGGAACTACAGGTATTGAGGGGTGATTTGATAAAGGTGTACAAGAGTATGACGGATTTGGATAGGCTAGACGGGGAAAGGCTGTTCCCACTAGTTGATGGTACAAGGTCTAGGGGACATAGATTTAAGGTTTTGGGCAAGAGATACGGGGGGGGGGGGGGGTGAGAAAAAACTTTTTTACGCAGCGAGTGGTGACGACCTGGAATTTGCTGCCGACAGAAGTAGTGGAAGCGGAGACACTCAATGTTTTCAAGGGGAGACTGGATAGGCACTTGAGGGAAATAAACCTGCAGGGCTACGGGGATAGAGTGGGGGAATGGGACTGACTGGATTGCTCTACAGAGAGCCGCCACGGACTCGATGGTCCGAATGGCCTCCTTCTGTGCCATTATGACTATGTATTACAGGTGTGCTGGAGGGGAACAGTGGTGCAGATCTTTAAAGGTGGTACTACGGGATAAAAATAGAGCCCATTCAAAAAAAATCAATGGGACTGTGAGTGCAACACATACTGGTACTGAATAAAAAGCAAGGAAGTGATGCTGAATTTGTACAAAGCAATTCAGTTAGGCCACAGTTCAAGTGTTGCATTCCATTATAGGAGGGATATTAAAAGACCTTGAGAGAGTCGAGTAAAGATTCACTAGAATACCATGAATGAGAGATCATAGTTATGAAAGATTGAAAAAAATGTGGAAATGCAATTAGACAGGTCCAGCTGAAGAAATATCCCCAGCACAGACACAATGGGATGAATGGCTTCCATCTGTGCTGTAAATTCTATTAAGTTCCTGATCCAAGGCTTGAAGAGGTGTCAAGCAAAGCTAGGTGAGACCCCCAACAGGCTACATATTACTCACCCAGGCAACTTGGGTGGTCAACGGTTTAGTGGGAATAGGGTCGAGAGAGCAAGAGGTGGGTCTCATGGGCAAGATGAGCTCAGAGAGGGCATGAGGTGGAGACGAGAGAAACTAGAGAAAGATGCAAGTCAAAGCTAGGGCAGGGGGTAAGCTTGGGAGAAGTTTGGCTTGGTGGGCTAGTGGAAGGGAGCGAAGCAGCAGAGGCAGCTGAACGGATGGTCTCAATCTTCGTGACAAAGAAGTCCATGAGCTCCTCTCACTTGTTAAGGTGAGGGTGGAGAAAATAAGCTGGGGTTTTCATTGCATTCCAGGATGATCCTGGAGTAATGAGCAGTTTTGGCAGGAGAACTTGATCTGGTCCAGCCAGATCTGGCAATGAATGGCTAAACCAGTTGTGCACCATAAATATTGAAATCTGGACATCTTGACTTCAGGGAGCCTAGATAGGGGCCATACCAAGGGGAACGATCAGGGTGGGAGAGAGTAAGGGTTTTACTGGGGGAAACATTACAGATGAAGGCGAGGGTGTGAATGAGCAGGTCAGTGGCTCAAGTATCACAGCGAATGGAGAGCCAAAGGCTAGACAGTTGGGAGTTTGAAAGAGCCATTGTAAGTGACTTGGTGGAAGTGTTTTTTCCAGGGGCAGATGCAGAAGGAAGTGGGGAAGTGAATGGTGAGGGATACAAGGAACCGTGAATACAGGTAGGAGAGTTTACATGGAGGGAGAGTTTAACGGTGGACAGTAATGGAGACATGGTGACTGTTGATCTGCTGGCAGAATCAACGGGGTCAGTGGTTGGAGGAATGAGTGGGACAGGAAAGAGGTTGACAAGTGTTGGGTGGGACGGTCACAACAGTGTAGGATGGGGCAGTTGGGGTTGTTCAAATGGAAATGGGTTCTGAAGATTTTAGCTGTAGGAGTGCGAGTTTTCCCTATTTCTAGTTATTGCAGGATACATGTTTGTAGCATCTGGGCAACCAAGACCATTCCAGGGCCGGGTTGTGGAAAGGAAGGACTGAGTAACTGCAGTAAAGGGCAACCACCTAACAGAAGATGCTTACCAGCAGAAATGGAGGCTTTTGTCCAAATCTGTGATGCATTTTGGAAGAGGAATGAGAGAGGCAATAAAAACCAACCAAGGGCCAGCACAAGCACGATGGGCTAAATGGCCTCCTTCTCTGCTGCAAGATTCTATGAAAGTATTTGGTAAAGCCAAACCTGTTTTTGTTCCCTTATTTAACTACATGTGTATCTAATGTCATAGCAATTTAAAAAGATGCATGCTAGAACCAGGAGCAAGCTCTTATCTACTATATGACATCACTGAAAAAGGTCCATTAGTATTTTGGCAATGCAATCTAATTCTGATAAAGTTTTTATAATGCTGGTGATGCCTGACTTATCTTTTCTCATGCCTACCAGTAGTACCCAAAGACCTGGTTTTCCCAGAACCAGCTGCATGTTGACTTAGTGCATTATTCTGGAATACAAAATTGACCTTAAAACCTACACCTGGTTTAAACCTGTAACAGGTCTTTAAAAAAAAGTCTCCTTCAACTGCATTGCTAATCCAAAGTGGGTCAAGCGAAACAAGCATAAACAGAAGTCATTCTGAAAGTCAATTATACAGTTAGCCACCCATCAAAAGCTCAGTTTAGTGTATGGTAGAAAAAATTAGTATGCATATATTTTGTGGCAGGAGTAGAAAGAGAAAAAATGCACTTAAAACAGTTTTGATGCTTACAGCAAATGTAATTTGTAGTGTAGAAGGATTCAAATAAACTGGGTAAACAGATTACATTTTATCAAGGTTAAATTTCAAGGAGTCCATATGCAGTCCCCACCACTTAAACTGTCCACATTTAAATCAGGAAAACATCAGCAACCAATTTCCATTATTGATTACAAAGTTGTCGCTTACAGCGTGCCGGCTATTTCGGGCAGAAACAGAAGTTCAGTAAGTAGATTGCATCTTATTAAGGTGCACTTCTTAGTAACTTACATGACAACCCAACCAAGCAGTTCAGGTACAGTTAATTCAGCCAGCTTTTTATAATACAGGAAACTCTTTATTAACCGGCACCCAAATATCCGGAAATCTCTCTTAACCGGCAAAATTCTTGAGTAGGTAACCGGGGTTTTCCTTCATCTCTCGTTTAAAATTAACTTTAAAAAAAACCCCCGAGGCGTTTGCCTTGTATCGGAGCGTGTAGATTGGGAGGGGAATGTGCAGCCCGGGTAGGCAGCGGACACGACAGATGGTCAGCTGGCGGTCCCCGGGGAGACGGAGCTCCGAATGCAGGCGCATGTCAATGTGTACAGGGCTCTCGTACGTTGGGAGATATAACTCTCCATTATCCGGACTTTTTGATTAACCGGCACCACGCCGGTGCCGGTTAATAAAGAGTTTCCTGTAGACACTTTTTTTGGTACTTGTTCACTATGCACAGGTTCGCGAAGGATTTTTTTGTCGTCCATTTCAAGGTTTAATTAGGGTCAGAACTTTTTGATCATGTAAACCATTCCAAAACATATAGTGAGCACATTGCGTTAGCACCAATACGCTTACTATAAGTGGTGGAGATTGTATTTTGAAAAGAAAATGTGCTTCACAAATGTACAATGAATGAAACACAAGGATAATTTAAAGACAATTTTACTTTGGCATTGAGATGTCGCCAGACTAGAGCTCAAGTGAAGACCCACAACCCCCAAGCACAACTGTTTTTTTACTACTCCTGTCTCTCTCTAGTCCCACGCTGGAAGACCAATAGAAGCAGTTGCTTTCTGCACTTCCACAGAAAATTGGGCCCTGGGTGTAGTCTGCAGTCTACCTTCTTTATATTAGAGTGCCTTGATCATGGGAGTACTGCTCACCTACCATTATAGACACCAGTGCCAAAGTACATAGAAAGTCACATGGCAAGAGTAAACAAGTAACTTTCAATGTCTAGATAATATGGCAAAGGAACTAAAATAGTGAACAGAATGCTCTAACATATATCTAGAACAGCAGAGTTCAAGTCTATGCAATGTCTTTACAATGTACTTGTCACACAAGACTTGGGACTGTTGTGTTCAGTTCTGGTCACTTTTCCACAAATATTGTATATGTGCTTTGGAAAAAGACGCAGAGCAGAATAGCAAGACTGATTCCAAGTGTGATGGGGATAAGCTATAAGGAAAGATTAGAGAAGCTGTTTGGGAGGAGGAACCACCTCATAAAAGCACAAATATTAAATGGGTAGCTAAGGTAACCCCAGAGCATGACTTCAAAGTAATCTAGGGAAGTAGGGCCACAGACTCATTTAAATTGTTGAAAAGAAACACATCAGAAGCACTTCTTACTCAAAGAGCGATAAACTTGTCAGACAGAGTCATAAACATAAAAACATGGAGAATGTTCAAAATACAGTTGGATGCTAAGAGGAGAGTTACAGTACTGGACTAATAAGTTCAATACATGAATGGTCTTTCATCATTGACTTGTCTTATGATCTTATAACCAGAAATACATTTAAGACGTTAAGGAAAATTCAGACTTTGTAACAGCGATGTTCATCAGTACACTGCTACTTTACTTGTATTAGAAGATATTTATGCACATATACTGTATATTATTAAACGGTATTTGTTTAATATATTGTATCGGCATTAGGGAAATATGCTAAAGAACAATTAAGTGTAATGTTTAATTTTGAAACCTAGATACACTTATGAATGGATGATTTAAATGAAGTGCATCGCCTACATTGACTACCCATTAATTTGGATTAAAAAAACCTTAAGGTGAGCAGTTTTTAAATTGTTTGGAGTAAAACCTTTGTTGAATGCGGATAAGTACCTGAGCAACAGAGAAATTTTACCCCACTTTCTGTACCTCCTTTGAGATTCTACATGACTGTGTTTATAAGCATAGCCATGTGAGGGAAGGAGGAGAAATAAAAAATCACTTTCTAAAATTTGCCACTTCCAAATTTAACTGATTAATCTATATGAAAACAGCCCAATATACCAAGATCTTTTTCTGGCAGCCAGCATTTGTTTAAAAATGTTTCCATTACAGTATTGTACAGTTATTTATGATGTTATCCAAGCGCACTACTCGGTACTATAGTAAGAAACAACTACCATTTAAGGTAGATCTGATAGTGTTAGCAAAAAAAGTTACTTGCATCATCCATCGTTAGTTTCATCATAATCTATAAGCATCCTCGCTTGGGGGGGGGCCAACCATTTTCTTAAGTGCTCTACCACTCAACCTATTCTATGTTGCAAATAAAACTATTGTATTAATTTCCTTTAAAAAAAATAACCCAAGCTTCCTGTAACTTTCTACATCGTGTTTGAAAGTTGAAAGTACTGCATTTGTTTTATAAGCAAGATTTCACACAAGAATTCAACATTCTTATTGATTACGAAAGAGACCCTATCTCTGTTCCCACCCGCACCTCCCGAAAGTCATCCAACAGCATACAATCAGTAGCTAAGTTACTGTAACAATCAACGCATATTACCATAAAAACAAGTAACAAGCACTCCATGATCCATAATATGCACAAGAAACATAAAAACAAGGATTGCAATGTGTGCACTCTTACTCCAGTGCCTGGGAAAGCAAGTTGCAAGCCTATCACACCACCTCCCCTTTGTTTTTGCTCTATCTCAACAAATAGGAATCAAACAGGAAGAGAAAGGCTTCAAGTTTCAAAATTTCCACAATGTAACTTTAATTCAGCAATGTAGCATCCCTATTGCTAGTACCATATAGATGTTACATTTGCAGGCTAGAGAAAATAGAGATCAGAAATGTACCACTTGTCTCTAGTGCTGATTGAATTAGGCCAAGCTCATGAACTCCCATCAGCTTCAGAGGATAGATTAAAATGGGGGTAACATTTTTAATAAATGTTGACATTAGATATTTGTAGACCCCACCAAAATTTGCTCCATGAATTATGAAATTCTAAAATCATACGCAGTTTTTATTTATAAATACTGCTTAAAAATTCACCGAAACAAACCACCTTCCAAAGTAATGTAAATTCATTCAGATCTATTTCGAGATATGAGAAAATCAAGTAGCTCCTTTGCAGATATGAAAGACCCATAGTTCAAAGATTGCAAATTCATGAGTTTTCTGACACACCAGAGTCAGTCATGGCTCAGTGGGTAGCACTCTCGCCTGAGTCAGAAGGTTGTGGGTTCAATTCCCACTCCAGAGAAAAGAGACATGAGCACAAAAATCTGGGTCAACGCTCCAGTGCAGTACTGAAGGAGTGCTGCACTGTCGGAGGTGCCGTCTTTCGGATGAGACGTTAAACCGAGGCCCCGTCTGCTCTCTCGGGTGGACGTAAAAGATCCCATGGCACTATTTTGAAGAGGAGCAGGGGAGTTATCCCCGGTGTCCTGGCCAATATTTATCCCTCAATCAGCATCACTAAAAACAGATTATCTGGTCATTATCAAATTGGCTGCCACGCTTCCTACATTACAATGGTGACAACACTTCAAAAGTACTTCATTGGCTGTAAAGTGCTTTGGGACATCCAGTGGTCATGAAAGGCGCTATATAAATACAAGCCTTTCTTTTCTTTCTTTTTCCAAAAGTGAAAATACCTCAAATTCGTTGTCACCAAGATTTCGTGGGTACCCAGCAAACAACTCCAAATCAAATCAATGAGCTTGCTATAAATGAAATGGAAGTCCTAGACAAGCTAACTGGACTCAAAACAAGTAAATCCTTGGGACAGATGGTATTTATCCAGGAGTGCCGAGAGAGACTAGGAGTTTTGTGAAGCAATCATTATGTGGGAGACAGTGGACATAAAGGTGGTGCCAGAAGATTGGAAACAGGCTAATGTGGTGCCTATAATCAAAAAGGGTGCAAAAAACAGACATAGGTGACTACAGACCTATTAAGTCTTGCTTGCACTCCATGTAAAATAATAGAATCAATTATCAGGTGTAAATTTGAGGATCATCTGTACAACACTGAACTCAATATCAGCAGTCAGCATGGATTCAGAAGGGGAACATCCTGACTGCTCAACCGCAACTTCTTTGAGGAATGACATCCCAGGTGGACAGTGCTAAGCCCTATGATGTGGTCTACCTTGAATTCCAAAAGGCTTTTGACAGTTACACACAAAAGTGTATTCGTTAAACGTAAAGTTGTGGGGATTCTGGGCTAACCCTAAGAATGGATAATATGGTTCAAGGGCAGGAATCAGTACTTGTTAGAGAAGTTATGTCAGAGTGGAGAGAAGGGGTAAACGGAGGAAGAGGAGGGATGGTGGGGAGAAAGAGGGAAAGTACTGACTGGGCTGCCTCATGGCTCAATGCTGGGACCAGAACATTTTCAAATTTACATCAATGACCTGGATTCATATACTCAATGCAAAGTGGTCAAATTTGCAGACAATACCAAACTAGGAAAGGCAGTGGAATTGGAAGAGGCAGTTCAGACACAACAGAATTAATAGTATAAAATATGAAGGTGGGCAGAGCAATGGCAGATGAAACTCAATGCAAATACTGTACTGCACAGAAGAAAAAATATATACAATACACATACTCCATGTATGGTGTTGAAATACCTATGCCTGAAGCCCAACCAGACCACAGAGTCTTTGTAGACTCAATGCCAAAACATGTCTGTCTAATGCAGAGCAGCAAACAAAGCCAATAGGATGTTCAACCACAATGCCAAAACTGTATAATAAAAGTAGTGATCAAAGTTTACAGTGTTCCAGTGAGACCACACCTTGACTATTGCATCCAGCTCTGGTTGCCAAAAAAGAGGCGCATTCAAGTACTTGATGCAGGGCAAAGAGCTGCAAGACAGATCTCCAGTGTTACGAGGAAAGACTAGAGAAGGGTCTTATAGTCTGGAAAGGAGATTAAGAGGTATACAAGAGTGTTAAGGGTACAGAAAAAGTTAACCTAGAATATTACTTCAATCTGGATGGACGATTTAAGATGGGCCAAATACCCTTCTTGTCAGTAATTATCTTGAGATCTTTATGAACAAATTTGCAAACATGCAAAGCTGCCAAATATTAGGTGCTGTGACCAGTGAAATACTAATTCATGCTCATAAAGTAACCGACATCTCACCAGTGAATTACAAGCTTCTCCTCCTCAAATGTTGAAGACACATAACTCTCGGGCACAATCTTGTATACCAATACCAATCATCTTTAAAACTCACAACCCTCTGTTGTTAGATGAATGAATATTCCATCAAATCTTAGCTCAGTCATGAATTCTGTAACAGACTGTCTTACTTTCAAAAGATTACTCACTACCTCCTAGGAAATAGCAATATGCATTTACACAACTATAGATTCCCTGGATAAGTTGCCAGCAAGTTAAAAAATAAAAGTGGACAGCAAATCTAAAAATCACATTAAAAAAAATATTGAATCTTCCATTCATTACAGTGGCTGTTTCTAGCAATTTTGGGCTTCAAAAATGTGCAGAATGGGTTTTAAAAAGCAGAGTAAAAATGACAGGAGCTTCCAGAATTGTGGAAGCTATTTCTACATTCAAACTCATTCTAAATTGCCATGGTCTGACTAAGCATTAAAAGCACCATAGTGATGTTTACAAACATACTGGGAAAAAATTGAACTTAAAAGAAAGACACAAAGCTGAATATATTTTCATAGTGGAACGTGAGAATTGACAGATCTGCTTGCCAGAGTAGTAAAATACTAAAATGTCAGCTTGGCTCCATTTGTAGCATTCTTGCCCAAGTCAGAAGTTTATGAACTTCACTATGCACTTGAAAATAACATAAGTTGAACACAAGGGAGAGAATGCTATATTCCTGGAGGTGCCATCTTTCAGATGAGACATTAAACCGAGACCCTGCCTCTTCCAGTTGACAGAAAAGATCCCATAACACTGCTTGAAGAAGAGTCGGAAATTGTTCCAGTATTCCAGCCAATAATTGTTCTTCAACTAACACCACCAAAAAAAACCAGATTATCTGGTCATTCATTCACTTGCTGTCTGTGCTGAAACTAGCAACCGTGTTTGTGTACTAATTGCAGTGACTGCACTTCAAAAATAATCCATTGCTTTAAAGTACTTTGGGACATCCTAAGGATGCAATATGGCAACATTTAAATATGTGGATTATTGTTCCACATTGTCAGTATTTTGATATATTTAGAAAGGACCAATTTTAGAAAAATTATTTACATACTCCAGTTATAACTCTACAATCTATAATTAGTCCATTAAACAGATTCGTAGGTCAAATAGTGAAGAGAGACATGCAGGTTACTTTAAACAAAAAAATGTAACTGTCAAGCAGGAAACACACAAGAGATAATCACAAAGTAGGATAAAATAATCAACAGCAAGGATAATTAATTTAGAATGGGGAGGGGGAAATTGCAGGATGAATAAATCAACAGGAAGGATAATGAAATAAAAGCAAAAAAATGCTGTAAACACCCAGCAGGTCAGGCAGCGTCTGTGGAGAGGAAGGATAATGAATTTAGCATAGAGGGAGAAAATAATGGGAAGGGATGGGGGAATAATATGGGATCGAGGAGATGAGTGAAAAGATACCTATTCCTTCACCTTCTCCCCGCCAAATCAAATACAACAAACCAGCATAGAGAGAAATTAATGGGAAGCGAGGGGGAGAATAATATGGGATCGAGATGGAAATGAGTGAAAATAGGGCTCTCTCTTCACCTTCTCCAAACCAAATACAACCAACCAGCATACAGGGAGAAATTAATGGGAAGGGAATGGGGGAATAATACGGGATCGTGGAGGGGATGAGTGAAGAGAGAACCTGCTCCCCTCCAAACCAGCTTGGCCTCTACTGCTCACATGCTGAGTGAGGCCCAACAGCCGCTTCGCTCAAAAGCGCCAGCGGCACAGTGTGACTTTCAGAGCGGCCGGGCGGCAACTTCTTTGCGCCCGAGAAACCGGCCGAACCGTGGAAAAGACAGGCGGTAGCCGCGCCCGCGGGGGAGAGCGGCCTCGGCGGCCTGTGTGGAGCAGGCCGCGCGTTATTATTTAAACCACAAGCAGCGCGGCCACCCGCCTACCGGCTCTCTCTCACTCACTCACTCACACACACACACACACACGAGGTTTAACGGTAGGTTTATTTAATAATCGTTAAAAAAAAAATCAATTCTATTCTGCGTCGACACCGAGCACGGACGGCTCTCTTACTCTTCCCCCACGCCGGCCGTCAGCCGCTCGTTCTTGCTCCAGTCCGCCTCTTCCTCCGGCTTGTGAACATCCGCCATTTCGCCGGGGCCGTCTCTCACCATCCGCTCCGCTCTGCCACTTCCCCACAATGCACCCGCGCACCTCCTCCTCCAGTATCCCACAATGCAGCCGCGCACCACCTCCTCCACTATCCCACAATGCAACCGCGCTCGGTCACCCAACCCAGCACGCATGCGCCGAGGGAGAACTGGCTATGCAGGGCCATTGAGTGGCCAAACCTGTTGATTGCTATCTCTGTCTCTCTCTCTCCATGTTAGAGGTTAATTTAGAATCTGCCATATTTTATGTGCAAAACAATCAAATGAAACTGGAAATCTTAAATAAAACAGAAATTGGTAAAATATATATATATATATATATATAGAGGTATGTCACCAACTGTAAAGAGGAAAGACAACTGAATATTTAGGTAAAAACAGTTCTTACGAAAGGTCATCGACCTGAAACGTTAACTCTGTTTCTTTCTCCACCGATGCTGCCTGACCTGCTGAGTGTTTCCAGCAGCCGCGGTATTTTGCTTTTGTATTAATACTTAGATTGTGTGTCTGCAGCCTTTGACATGGTTGACTACTCCATCCATTCTTATCTATCTGATCGTAGCCAGAGAATCACCTGCAACGGCTTCTCTTCCCGCTCCCACATCGTTACCTCTGATGTCCCCCAAGGATCTATCCTTGGCCTCCTCCTATTTCTCATCTACATACTGCCCCTTGGCGGCATCATCTGAAAACACAGCGTCAGTTTCCACATGTACACTGACGACACCCAGCTCTACCTCACCACCACTTCTCTCGACCCCTCCACGGTCTCTAAATTGTCAGACTGCTTGTCCAATTAAATATTGGGAAGACCAAAGCCATTGTTTTCAGTCCCTGCCACAAACTCCGTTCCCTAGCCACTAACTCCATCCCTCTCCCTAACATCTGTCTGAGGCTGAACCACACTGTTCGCAACCTTGGCGTCATATCCGACCACATATCCACGGCATAACTAAGATTGCCTATTTCCACCTCCGTAACATCGCCCGTCTCCGCCCTTGCCTCAGCTCATCCGCTGCTGAAACCCTCATCCCTGCCTTTGTTACCTCTAGGACTTGACTATTCCAATGCACTCCTGGCTGGCCTCCCACATTCTACCCTACGTAAACTTGAGGTCATCCAAAACTCGGCTGCCTGTGTCCTAACTCGCAACAAGTCCCGTTCACCCATCACCCCCGTGCTTGCTGACCTACATTGGCTCCCGGTTAAGCAACGCCTCGATTTCAAAATTCTCATCCTTGTTTTCAAATCCCTCCATGGCCTCGCCCCTCCCTAGCTCTCTCATCTCCTCCAGCCCCCCACCCCCCGCCCGAGATATCTGCGCTCCTCTAATTCTGCCCTCTTGAGCATCCCTGATTATAATGCTCAACCATTGGTGGCCGTGCCTTCTATTGCCTAGGCCCTTAGCTCTGGAATTCCCTGCCTAAACCTCTCCGCTTCTCTACCTTGGGTCCTGCTTCCAATTCTGATCTCGGCAGAACAAGGGAGACATTAAAATGACGGAGACTGTGCACAAAGGGACCATGAAACATTTGGTTGACTTGGAATGCGTGATAAATGCAACCCAACACATTCCAGTTGACAAAAACCTAGTTCTCCACATTCACCACATAGTATAGTATTGAGCCATATGGACCAAGAAGTATGCTCATTTGCTTCTTCTTCTTAGGCAGTCCCTCGGAACCGAGGATGACTTGCTTCCACACTAAAAATGAGTTCTCAGGTGACTGATGAGTCCAATGCGGGACCTACAGTCTCTGTCACAGGTGGGGCAGACGGTGGTTGAAGGGGCGGGTGGGTGGGGTGCTTGGGTTGACGTGCACTCCTTCCGCTGTTTGCGCTTGCTCCCGGAGAAGAGACTCGAGGTGTTCGGCGCCTTCCCAGATGCTTCTCCTCCACTTTGTGCGGTCTTGGGCCAGGGAATCCCAGGTGTCGGTGGGGATGTTACACTTTTTCCAAGGAGGCTTTGAGGGTGTCCTTGAAGCGTTTCCTCTGCCCACCTGGGGCTCTCGCCGTGTCGGAGCTCCGAGTCGGTCGCTTGTTTTGGGAGTCTCATATCGGGCATGCGGACGATGAGGCCCGTCCATCGGAGCTGATCGAGCGTGGTCAAAGCTTCGATGCTGGGGATGTTCGCCTGAAGAGAACACTGGAGGTTGGTGCGCCTATCCTGCCAATGGATTTGCAAGATCTTGCAGATCCTAGCTGCTTGCAGATTAAAAATACCAACACACTTACTGTGTTTTTCCAGCATTTTCTGTTTTTATTTCAGATTCCTCATTGTGTAGACCTAATTGCCTTAGTTTCCCCCAGTGGCTCTGCTCATTAAAGGAGTGAGCAGCTGAGCTATAGACAGGAAGGCTCTCGGTTCAATCATCCGTCAGCTAACCATAGTCTTAGTCCCTCTCAATTAGGGACCAGAACATTTCTGAGGATTCCAGCTGGAAGTATGAATGTGTGGAGAAAATCAACACCAACACACACACACACCCACACACACACACACCAACACACACACACCAACACACACACACACATTTTTGAGTAATTTGCCAACACGGTTTAGGTTAACATGTGAATAATAGCTGCCTGTGTTAGGTATTGAGGGCAAAGGAACCACACCCCAGGGAAGAGTCAACATATTCAGTAGAGCAGGAAGGAAGGAAAGAAAGTTAGCAGAAGAAAAGGGTTGGTTGTTCTCATCATGACGACAATTACAGATGTTACAAGAGACTTTATTGTCCACAGACTGGAGAAGGGTTAAAGCAGTCTTTGTTTTGCTGTTTGTTATCTAATGACTTCTGCTGGACTTATCCATTTTATTCAACTTCCTTTTGGATTTTCCCCAAGTAACTTTTATAGTCTTTTGTGAGGATTTCACAATATTTAAGCTAACACAAGCTATTGTTTCCACGTTTGAACAAGTAACCAACATAGCATTGTTCTCTTTCGTAATTTAACTTTATCAATGTAGAAACAGCAACACTATCAAAGTCCATATGACACTGGGACTCTTTATAAACAGCAATAAAAGTACAGCTATGTCTAATGCTCAATTAGAAGTATATATTCAGACATAAAATTTAACACACGTGTCTCAATTTTATGTCACTTACACTACAGTTACAACAATGCAGCATTAACTGCATTTTTAACAGTGACCCAATCTGAGAATTGCAGTTTCACTTAATATTTGGGCCTTTAGTAAAACAGATTTAACTTTAGACATGTCTCAATGATGGAATGACCTGTTCATAAACAGTTTTCACATGTCCCTCTTCTTAACCAACTCATCAAGCACAGACTTCGAGCACAGTAATATTTTCTCTTCATGTCTTGTGTGTTTTTTTTTTACACCAAGTCATTCTTTAGTATCATTTAAATATTTTCTTTACTGTTTGTTATGATTTCTGCCATGTCAAAATGTGAAGTCTTGGTTTCACCTATAGCACGGAGGAAAAACATCTTGTGTCTACACTATAATAACTTTGTGTTGAGCTAGATATATTTAGTTTGTACAGAATATTCAACAGACAAAACTGGTCACAATTGTCACTTTATTAAATATAGTTGAACAGAACAGCAATCACTTACAAACACTTTAATATTTGTATTGGCTTTCATGTTGAAAAGTAAATGTAGTCAATAGAATAAACAATGTGCAAAGAATACATAATACATCAGAGATAACATGCTGATAATGATTGACTAGATAAAAAGTTTAATAAACAAGGACGTGTTAGATAGCATTACAACCTACTACAGCTAGTTAAGCACCATGTCTGCTTATTCTCTACGTCCTGCTGATGAGAATACAACACAATTATCATCGCTTTTCTTTCATGCTGAACCAGAATTGTTGAAGTAAATGATGGACACTGGGTTGTAATGAACTGTACATATTAGAATATCTCAGGCTCGAACCTGGATGTGTTTGGTTAGGTTATTTAATCAGGACAATATTTGGATACTACAATTGGCTCTCTGTGTCCCTGGTCTAGGGAGGTGGAAAAACTACCCAAAGTTCCCATTCATTACTGTATAAGTATCCCTGTCAGAAGGTGTGTGTAGACAGCAGGTGAAGCCATCGTTGGGCTTGGCTGGGATATCTTCCATGATCAAACAGCCTGCCAACAATTACTGTCTAGGCGCACACAGAAAGACTGGTCACTTGGGGAATATACTGGAGGGTTGTTGGTACATATTATACTTTACTCTGTCATGAATTACCACCTTTGGGAATACAGGAGAGAAAATTAGAAATTAGGGCAACATCTGACCTGTAACTACATTTGTTTTAAATAAATCATTTTGTAGGAAAATGGAGCATGATACCTGCTCCAAGAACACTACGCGCCACACTTGTTTCAACTAATATATTTATATTGAAAAACAGCTTCAAAAAGTTGATTCTGCAATATTATTTGAGGGTTCTAGTGCTACATAAGAAATAGGAGCAGAAGTAGGCCATTCAGCCCCTCGAGCCTGCTCTGCCATTCAATGAGATCATGGACCTCAACTCCACTTTCCCACCCAATACCCATATCCCTTGATTCTCCTAGAGTCCAAAAATCTATCTACCTCAGCCTTGAATATACTCAACGATTCAGCATCCACAGCCCTTTGGGGTAGAAAATTCCAAAGATTCACAACCCTCAGGGTGAAGAAATTCCTCCTCATCTCAGTCTTAAATGGCCGATCCCTTATCCTGAGACTATGACCCCTAGTTCTAGTTCTAGTTCTAGTTCTGGTGCTGTAAAGATTGTTGGGCAAATTCACCAATAGTTGGGACAATAGGAAAAGCAACTGTGTGTGCACAATCTCTTGCAATGTGCAGTTGTTTTAAAGTTGCAGTTCAATACTCTATTTCTGGCTGAGGTATAGAAGTGCAGGCTAGTGAGCTGGTAGGATCAGACAAGATGGCTGCCTGTGCCTTCAACAACACTTGAATTGTCACTGGGGATGTCACTGCCAGTAGAGCTGCTGACAAAAACAACTTCTTTGGGTGAATGCTCGGAGCTTCCTTAGAGACCAGGGTGTTGAAGTCAAAATTAATGCAGCATAGCATTCAATAAGTAAGGGAGAGATTTTGCATTTAATGCAATGTTTCAGATTGGTGCCAGCAGAATACCATGTGACACATCTTTGGAATCTCTCAGTCTACCATTTCCCTTACTAACTTTTGCAATCTCTTAACTGGGGGAACCAAACTTTTAACTTCCAATTGGGTAGATATTTTTAATATCCACCTTGACATTAAACTGACTGTAGCAGTTGGAAACTATGGCCCCGATATTTATGGGAAGGCGGGGGTCGTAGTGGCTGGGAAACCTGCCGAATTTAAACATCATTTAAATGTTTTTTCTGTTTCCCAGCTGGCTGGCTGCCATATGGGAAAGCACACAGCACCAGGCCACAGCTGGGGAGAGGAGGGAGGGAAGGAGACACCTTGGAGGCCCAGGGTGGGGGGGGGGATGATGGGGGAGATCATAAGCCTAAAATATCACTCACTTAAAAGTGAATTGCGAACCTTGATTTGTGCTTCTCAGGGGGAACGGCACTTGCCCTTAGCTTGTTGAATTAGAAACTTTGGAACAGCAACAACAACTTGTATTTATATAGCACCTTTAACGTAGTAAAATATCCCAAGGCGCTTCACAGGCATATTATCAGACAAAAATTTGACACCAAGCGACATAAAAAGTTAGGGCACATGACCAGCAGGCACATTTCAGGAGTGATTACAATATAAGCCGGAGATCTGATCCTGTAATTAGAGGAAGGCAATGATCTAAGCTGTGTAATGCTATTAAATATCACAAACCAGCATCCCAGTTGGCACTGTGTTGTGGAGGCCAGGGAGGGAGATCGTGGGTCGGGGAAGGGGAAAGTTTGGAAAGAGGTCGTGGGTATCCGCGGATCGTAGTGGGAGTGGGGAGGGGGGGGGGGGGGGGGGGGGAGATCAGAAAAGGTCAAGGGGCTAGCGGATCGTGAGGGGAGTCCGATCACGGGGAGGGGTGTCCGATCACGGGGAGGGAAGCAGGTTAGCTTGAGGGACCGGGGGGGAGGGGGGGGGGGGTGGGGGATGCACTCCTGCTGCTCCTCCTGGCCCACAGGCAGTGCTGGAAAAGCACTTACCTACTGGATCTGGCTGTTCTCACCTCCATCCAGCTGCCGGGTTTCCCAAGCCCTGGGAAACCCAGCTCGCAGCACTTAAATTTAAAACTGTGGTAAAATTTGAGGCACACAGCCTCATTAAAATATTTAAATTAGGGTTCTACCTCTGGAGAGCAAGTTAGTCGCCTGCCCCCCAACCTGCCTCCGTTAAAAACTGGAAGTGGGCTCGTTGAAAGCTGGTTGGTGTTTGGGTATCTGATTTTTTAAATTTTACGCTTCCCCCGCCCCGCCACCCACCCGTCATGGGCGGTTTTAATTTAGCCATGTTTCTGTTATTCCCAATACAAGTTCCCTACTGTCACCATCACCTCCAGTTCTAATCTTCTAGCATTCATGCAAATACATCTTATAGATTTACTATCTTTCATGTCCCCCAGTGTTTGCCTATTCCTGGTCTCCAGTTCATGTATATCGATCTGGGTATTATTGTCTCTTTTGGTTTCATCAAGGTGAGCCATGTCTGTGCCGAGGAACAGAACGCTTTGCTTGCGTCAGCGTCAAGCACTCACAGGTCAGATAATTCTTAAAGTTTTCACAGCAGGTATTATTGTTCAAAATAAACAGCGGAAATGGGTTATAGATCAACAGTTAAGAACATAACAACTTAAGAAATAGGAGCAGGAGTAGGCCATTCAGCCCTTCGAGCCTGCTCCGTCATTCAATAAGATCATGGCTGATCTTCTACTTGAACTCCACCTTCCTGCACTATCCCTATATACCTTGGTTCCCTTAGAATCCAAAGATTTATCGATCTCTGTCTTGAATATACTCAATGACTGAGCATCCACAGCCTTCTGGGGTCGAGAATTCCAAAGATTCACAACCCTTTGAGTGAAGAAATTTCTCCTCATCTCAGTCCTAAATGGCTGACTACTTATTCCGAGACTGTGACCCCTAGTTCTAGACTCCCCAGCCAGGGGAAACATCCTCCCTGCATCTAAATGTCAAGCCCCTTAAGAATTTTATACGTTTCAATGAGATCACCTCTCATTCTTCTAAACTCTAGGGAATATAGGCCTAGTCGACTCAATCTCTCCTCAGAGGACAATTCCCCCATCCCAGGATTCAGTCTAGTGAACCTTAGTTGCACTCCCTCTAAGGCAAGTATATCCTTCCTTAGGTAAGGAGACCAAAACTGTACACAGCTACAGGCTAATTAAAAAATGGGGAAATAAAAAATTCAAAACAAATAAAAATATAAAAAATAGGATCAGAAAGGTACAACTCAATGTTTCACCATTCTTGCAGGTAGTGTCTTCAGTAAAGACAAATTAAAAACTCTGTTACATAGTAGCAAAAACAGGTCAGAAAGCGTGGCCAGCTGCAGAATAATGCTTCCTCTACTTTGCTATTCAGAATGTGCTTTAACCCCAACATCTCTACTGTACTGGCGTAAATGTTCCTACTTCATTCACCAGCCATCCTTAGGAGTGAGATTTTGAGTTTAGTGACAGTTTATACCAAATTATGGGGAGTTTTGTGCAGTGGAGGTAAATACACCAGGAACTGGAGTGACATTACCTCCATTTATTTCACATGGGACCTTTACACTCAGCAAAGAGATGAAAAACTTTCATCCCATCTAAGTTTCATCTGCCATTGTTCTGTCTACTTACATACAGTATTTTATTTAACTCATTCTGTAATTTCTGAACTGCCCCCTCCGATTCCACCTATACACCATCTCCTTTTCTGTCCACTCTTTCCACCCGCCGTGGCGAGTCCGGTGCAGCCGGAGCAGACAGCGGCCTCAAACTCCGTACCCATCTTCATCCCACCTCCTCCAAGTGATTTTGCCCTGATTGGGCTCGTTAAGCCCGCCCTGCGAGGTTCCCGGCCAATTAAAAGGAAGCGGGTCTGATGACGTCATCTGATGACGCCTCATCAGCCAGTTTCCTTAAAGGGGCCATATCCAAATTCAGTTTGACAGTTCTGCTGTCAGTGTTCTACGGCATGGAGGTGCTGCAAACACTGACAAGCACTGCACAAAGGTGCACAGCTGCACCCAGACTCTCCCATGACTCCCTCCATATGCTTATGGAGAGAGTCACAGCACGCAGGGAGGTTCTCTTCCATTCCAATGGGCAGTCGCACAACACCAGGTTATAGTCCAACAGTTTTATTTGAAATTACGAGCTTTCGGAGCTCTGCTCCTTCGTCAGGTACAGTGAGGGAATACAAGTCGATTACAAAGTATATATAGACAGAGAACAATGTGTCTGCAGAGATACAATCCGTCAGGGAGGCATTACATCAAAGACACAGCAGAGTACAGCTAAGACAATGAGGTGGGTCACAGGGGGTCCAACGTGTCAAATGCTGCAGTCTGCAGTTAAGCTTTTAACTTTTTTTTAAAAACTGGAAATCACACCTGTGAACCAGACAACGATGTTGAGTCACGTTCTGTAGCGTGACATGAAACCGAGATCCCGGTTGAGGCCATCCTCATGGGTGCGGAACTTGGCTATCAGTTTCTGCTCGATGATTTTGCGTTGTCGTGTGTCTCGAAGGCCGCCTTGGAGAATGCTAACCCGCAGATCCGAGGCTGAATGTCCTTGACTGCTGAAGTGTTCCCCGACTGGGAGGACCATGCAGACACCGAGACAACGTATGAACAGACACCGCGCAACAATCGCCAGGCAAGATTGTTACCTCCCAGTCGGGGAACACTTCAGCAGTCAAGGACATTCAGCCTCGGATCTGCGGGTTAGCGTTCTCCAAGGCGGCCTTCGAGACACACGACAACGCAAAATCATCGAGCAGAAACTGATAGCCAAGTTCCGCACCCATGAGGACGGCCTCAACCGGGATCTCGGTTTCATGTCACGCTACAGAACGTGACTCAACATCGTTGTCTGGTTCACAGGTGTGATTTCCAGTTTTTAAAAAAAAAAGTTAAAAGCTTAACTGCAGACTGCAGCATTTGACACGTTGGACCCCCTGTGACCCACCTCATTGTCTTAGCTGT
This sequence comes from Squalus acanthias, assembly GCA_030390025.1. Classification (NCBI taxonomy): domain Eukaryota; kingdom Metazoa; phylum Chordata; class Chondrichthyes; order Squaliformes; family Squalidae; genus Squalus; species Squalus acanthias. The sequence goes on from CM059428.1 coordinate 16,431,501, forward strand.
ACTCTGCTGTGTCTTTGATGTAATGCCTCCCTGACTGATTGTTCTCTGTCTATATATACTTTGTAATCGACTTGTATTCCCTCACTGTACCTGACGAAGGAGCAGAGCTCCGAAAGCTCGTAATTTCAAATAAAACTGTTGGACTATAACCTGGTGTTGTGCAACTTCTCATTTTTGTCCACCCCAGTCCAACACCGGCATCTCCGCATCATTCCAATGGGCAGAAGAGACCTCCCCAGGACACCAACGCAGCCTGGTTGCACATTGCACAGGAGGACACAAGCAGGGATGTTGTCAGGAGGACCTGGCCGCAGTGGCACAAACGTTTCAATGATCTCAGTCGATCACGAAACGTTACTGCAAAGCCACACTCAACCTCATCCTGCTGTGCCACTCATCACATCCCCATCACTCTGCCTTCCCTACCCTACTCCTGCACATCCTTATTCATACCATCTTAACTTGCACCTCCACCCATCCCTCTCTATCTATAATATCACTTCCCCATCTCACTAGCCACCCCTCACACTCACCCTCATCCTAGTCCAATCATACCACCGAACAACACACAAGGGTAGGCACTTGGGTGTTTTAGCCAATGGTCATGTAAACGTTCTGTTAATGTGTTGTCACCACTTTGCCTTCTTGGACAGATTTGTGCACACCTTTGAAAGTGTATTAGTGAGTTCCAGTGAATGGTGAGACATAATGTCCCCCCCCTCCAATGGTGCTGAGTGTGAAAGGAAAGGCTTGGACATTGTAGGGATGCTTTATGGTGCTGGTGTGGGGTGGCGCCAACCTGGAGCATCATGTGGCAGCCAGGGTGTACAGTATTAAGTGAAGCAAACCTGGACATGGTGAGGCCATCACTGGCGTCCTGGGCAGCACGGGTGATGATGCCCTATGTCCAGCTGATTGCAGAGAAGACTAGTGTGGATGTTGGTGCTGCTGGTATGCCCGGTGATGCTGGTGTTGGGGCTGATCGTGTTGCGATTCTGAGGACCAAGGTGAGATCTTTTCAAGGGCACCGATGCTGATGGAATAGATGGCAGGTGAGGTTGAGATGACAGAAGTAATGTCAATGTTGAGATAGGTTATTCCAAGGAGGTGACCATGGATAGAGAGATTACTCCAAACACTTCAAAAGTGCATAATGCTCAAAAGTGGGTTCCAAATCAATTAATGCTCCAACTTCTAAGATTGGGAAGTGAACAGCTGTGAAATGGTAGGTTTTAGACCACTTTTGCAGCTTCCACCCATTCACAGCAATCCAGTCATTGAGAACCCGACATACTTACCTGACGTGATAGCCACTCTCCAGGAACCTCATTGAAAACCTGGGAAAATGGTAAGTACATGGGAAAATGGTTCTTAACTACCTTTTAATAAGCTTTTAACGATCTAAATTGGCTGACCCGCCGCTTGGTGTCGGGTCAGTTCAGGGATGACAGACCTGAAACTTGGGAAACCGACAAGGAGGCAGGTTTACAGCGGGATACCGACCCAGTCAATCTTTGTGATTTTGACAGCGGACCCGCCTCCAAACCCACACTCTGAGTGCTGGCAAAATTCAGCCCTTTCTTTGTAAAGACCCTATACCTTTGAATGTTAAATTTATTTCCATCCTCTGGATTTAGCCATATTTCTGTTATTCCCACTATATTATTGTTCCCTACTGTCAGTATAGCGCCCAGTTCTGGCATCTTATTTATAATGCTTCTAGCATTCATGTATATACCACCTTTCATATCTCCCCAGTGTCTGCCTATTCCTGGTCTCCGGTTCATGTATGTTGATCTGGGTATTATTGTCTATATCCACCTGTTGACTATCTTCTACCCTGCAATTTGTCTTTTCTGGGATTTGGATTTCTACTTGCTCTCTCTCCCCTCCTCCACCCTACCTAGTTTAAATGATTTTTGACTGCTGCTCCAAAGTTCTTCACAAATCTCTTTGTTCCTACTTGGGTTGGATCATTGAATAGTAATCAGGAGGGAAAACCCTGGCCAATTTTTAACCCAGAGGCACTTAGGTCAAATTGCACCAACTCTACTGTCGCCCTCAGCTGGTATCAGTTAAGGCAGCACAGACATCATCCTTGTGAATCTGTGTTGTACCTTCTCTGAAGCCTCAATATTCTTCCTATAGTGGGGAGCCCAATACTGCATGGAGTACTCTAACTGAGGTCTTAAGGCTTTATATAGGCTCATGATTACCTGTTGGCTGAGGAGGTGCTGCACCATCTTTCGGATGAGACGTTAATCCGCGGCCCCGTCTGCTCTCTCAGGTGGACGTGAAAGATCCCATGGCACTATTTCTTAGAAAAGCGGGGGAGTTTTCCCCAGTGTCCTGGCCAATACTTACCCCTCAAACAACATCACTAAAACAGATTATCTGGTCTGTAAGTATCTGTATTTGCTGTTTGTGGGAGCTTTCTGTGCGCTTTTTGGCTGCCGCGTTGCCTACATTCCAAATGCGCACCCTGAGGTTGTGAAAGAAGCTGTGTAAATGCGAGATAAAAACAGAAAATGCTGGAAATGCTCAGCAGGTCAGGCAGCATCTGTGGAGAGAGAAACAGAGTTAACCTTTCAGGTCGATGACCCTTCGTCAGAACTAGAAAAAGTTGGAGATGGAACAGGTTTTTAAGCAAGTGTCGGGGCAGGGAAAGGGGAGGAAAGAACAAAAGGGAAGGTCTGTGCTAGGATGGAAGGCAGGAGAGATTAAGAGACTTTTGAGATGATGATGCAAGGCAAAAGGAGATGGCAATGGGACAAGTTAAGAAACAAAAGATGACTCTGTGTAAATGAGAGTCTTTCTTTCGAGGAACAAATCATACTTAGATTTCTCACCAACAAAAAACATAGTAGTGGTGTGTGTAGAAAATGCTTTTGCTAACCTATCCTGCTAACTATGCCCCCCATCCCTCCCTTGAACATGCACTGGCTGCAGTATACTGCCAGACACATGACCTCACAGACTCCCCGCCCGCTGCATTCTGGGAATTGTAGTTCTCTGGCTCGCCCGTAGCTTTTTTGACGTCACGGGCGGGAACTACAACTCCCAGAGCGCATTTGTGTGGGTTTGGGTCGCGCGCACCTTCCTGGTGCTGAAGTGAGGAGGCGGCGGCGGCGGCGGCGACGATGTCCCTGTTCTTCGGCCTAATGATACAGTCAGAGCCAAGGAGAATAGCAAAAAAGTTCTCGTCTTTTTTGGGGCTGCAACCAGAGGATTAGCTCAGATAACCTTGCCCGGACAATCAATCAATCAGCTGCCAAGCTGTCCGAGGTCTGTGTGTAACCCTATTGATTGTTAACACTGGAGCAAGTTTGTCAGCAAGAAATTTTCATCGCTAGTAGTAAATGTACCATATCCATATGTGAGGGTTAATATTGTGTGATTGCTGATGGCTTCCCTGTTGTTTTACTATTATTACCATCGTGCTATATATATACATACACGGGGCAGCTGTTGGGAAACTCCTCTTAACATACGCACAAGTGTTCATGCGTGACTGCAATTACAGCACAGGCCAGAGTGCAAAATGTTTGAGTTAAGAAAAATATGTGGGCATCGGAGGCCAGCCTTTTCAGTAAAAGTCATCGAACATTTTCAGAAAAACCATCAGACCTGGTAGTGCAGTGAAACACTTTTTTGGTAAAGAGTCCGGTGATGTGTTTGAAAGTTCACAGATGATGCATGTTTACAATCAGGTGTGGAGTTAGGATTTTAAGAGGAAGGGCAGAATATTTGACTGGGAAGTTGCTCAACTAAGGCGGTTCTATGGCTGAAGTTTTGTTTCCGTTTTAACTATTAAAACTCTTACCCCACCGTTCCCTACGGTCCCTGGAAGAGCTTTAAGTCTATTGTTAAAATGACATTATAAATAGTAAATGTCCCGTGTCCTTGCCCACAGGCAAAATGGATCGGATTGTAATAAAAGATGTGGTGAAGTTATAAATTGAGATGGGAACTTTATTAATTAGTAATGGATCTCATATATAGTGTTGCTGGTGGTGTGGTGGGAGGAGGCAAACTCTGACAGTATTGGGACTCAGGGTTCTGGCAGTAGTATGGAAGGAGGGGTCTGCTAGTGTCTTTTATATGCATGGTTTTAGGTCAGAATTAGGATTGATGTTTGCTTTTATGTAGAAGAACAAACTAAATATACAGCAGCAAACTGCATAACCTGTTTTCAGTAATCCAGAAAATGTCAGAATCCAAACGTGTACAATATTGCACCATAATCCAGTTTAGGTGAGTGTAAGGCAAAGGAGTGGAAATTGTGCCCATTTAATTTTAAGGATAAAGTAAATGTGAGTAGATAATGGGAAATCTCACCCTGTAATCATGCCAACATTTTGGTTATTGACAAGGAATTTCAATCCTTGGTTTCTTTGTTATTTTGATTTATTTAATGACCTCAATTTTGGCTACCAGCATGTCTAATAATATACCTCACAATTTAAAAATGCAGAGTTAATTATGACCTTTAGTATCATAAGACATTCCACAGAAGAGTATTTTTTACTTCATGAATTGTATTTGAAGAGCCACATCATAAACTTTGAGGAAGGGTTTACCCAGCAGTGAAAACAAAACCAGTAGTTAATGTCATGGATTTAAAGTTTGCCATTTTAATCTGTATTTGCAGATATGATTATTTTAAAGATGATGAATGAAGCAAGATTTGTCTTCCAGAACATTCAGCCAGTGACTTTACATTTGTCAGAAGAGACAACCACATCGAGTTTGTGCGTAAGCAATATGGAAGGCATCGAGTGCCAGTTGAAAGACTTTGTGGAGATATTCCTCGTTGAAGTTTACAGATGCAAAATCTGTGCATTCACCTGCAGCCTGAAGATCAAAATGAACTCTCACATGGAAGACGTTCACAAACCCCAGGCCAGTGATCAGCTTTCTAAGAAGATGGCTGGCACCTGTCACACAGAACACGACTCCTCATACAGCACGGAGGTAGACATGGACACTGAAAGTAAAGTGGCCGAGGACATTATTGTGGACAACCTGGAGAGGATGTCTTTTCTTCTTCCCATGTACAGAATGCTTCACAATATTAGCCCAGTGTCCTGTGAAATGGGACTGGGAGGGCACAATGATAATCTGCACGCTGCTGATCCATGCGTGGTCAGCACCTTGTTCGAAGGGGAGTCTACACCTTTTCAATTAGATGGACCCCACCCTGTGGTATCAGGGCCACAGCCATCCCCAGTTGGGACGGCTATGCCTGGTACGTGTGAAGATGATGAAGAAGCTCAGTCAGAGCACCTTATGTCGCTGGGCCTCTGTCGGATATCCAATAATAATAAAACTCATACAGTGAGCTTAGAAGCCTACTGCCAGAAAGCCGATTGTGCAATTCCCAAGAAGCAAAGGCAGCTCAGTAAGAAAAAGCGGAGTGAAAACCAGCATTCCTATAATGCTGAAAACTCTCAAACGGTCTTGAAAAATGATTATTTTTGCGAGTTGTGCAAACTGGACTTGAAGGCAAAAGACATTTACGACCTTCACTTGAACTGTCACGATGGGGACACGTGTTTTAAGTGCACGTACTGCAGTTCCTGCACGACTGAGTGGAACCTGATGGAAAAGCACCTCAAGACCCACAGTGCTGGAAGGTGGACCTACAGTTGCTCATTCTGCAAGAAAGTATTCACAAGGCAAACTGCTTGGAAACTGCACGAAGTCAGCCACCAACAAAAGCCAGGCCTCTTCTACTGTCCGAAGTGTCCATCTTTCTATTCCTCTAAGAATGTGAAAGATTTGCATTCTGCCTGCCATTATGAGGATGGTTTTAAGTGTACACAGTGTGATTTTACTGGTAGGTTTATTCATTCTCTCCCCCCCCCCCCCACCCCCCCGGAAATTGGCAAGAACGCCTTGACACGTTGCTTTTTATTTTTGCCGAGTCTGCCCCCATCTTACAAACAATGACGGACAGGTAAAGACCCTCTGGTCCATCCAGCCTGTCCCACACAATTGCAATACTTTGTATCACAATATATACACTCTATCCCACCCGAAACCATGAGATCTCTTGGGAGAGGCAAAACATTTTTATTTATTTTTTTTAAACCCAGGCCAATTTGGGGGAAAAAAAAAAATCTGGGAAATCCCCCTCCAACCCATCTAGGCGATCAAAACTAGTCCAGATCACCACTCTGGCACCTGAATTCCCTACCTTCTGTAAGAAGTGATCTCTGCCCCAGCCAGAAACAAGTCCCTGGTTTGATCCCTAGCCTAAGCCAAGACCACTTATTTCAGCTGGAGTAGTGCTTGGCCTCAGCAACCCTGAGCTAGCGAAGAGAAAAATCAACCAGGGTTTCCTCTCCTGATGCTTTCTGGTAACCCCTATCGGAAAGTGCCTATGCTTGGGGACAGGATTAGGCACAACTGATTTCTGCACGGCCTGCCACCCTCTTCATCTAGCCTATCAACACATGATCTATGTTCTCACATGCAGCTTGGCCATGTGGGTGACATAGCCAGAGAGCAGTCAACACCCATAGGACCATACCCCAGCATGAGCCAGCATTCTGGCACGGGGGCAGGGGAGGGGGGGGGGGGGGGGAGGAGAAAGAGAAGGAATGATGGCTTTTAAGTAACAGATTGCACATCATTACATTCTCCATGAGAGCAGTTAAAACAAGGTCACAGTACACACACACACATGTACACAGTCTGTTATGAGGTGTATCTGCCGGCTTAAATCGCTGAAGCAAAATACTACAGATCTTAAATAGAAACACTCAGCAGGTCAGGAAGTATCTGTGGAGCAAGAAACTGAAATTAATGTTTCAGGAATGGGCCCTTCATCAGAACTCAAAAATATTACTAATCAACAACAACAACAACAACTTGTATTTATATAGCACCTTTAACGTAGTAAAAAGCATTTAAAAGACACGGAGGAGCAGGAGAGAAAAAAAAGCACACATAGGAAAAGAAATAGGAGAGTAGCAGAAGTAATAATAAACAGACATGAAGTATAATGAGAAACAAAAGGCCATATATGAGACACAGATTGTGTGAATAGCAAAAGGGGTGGTGCATAGTCTGGTGGAAAGGGAAGCATGCAAAACTGGCAAAGTGGGAGAAGATTTTAGTGGCCAGGTAGAAGGAAAAAACAGGTTGACACCAAGGATTCCGACCACTCCACCAGCAAGGTGTTCTGACGGGTGGAGTAACTGGGAGAAGGAAATGAAGCCCTTACAGGAAGCAGGGTCGGAAGAAGTATAATCCAGGTCACTGTGGGAGTCAGTGGGCTTGTATTTTTTTTTTTAAAGTGGAAAGCCCATTCCCAGTTTGGAGCGTGGACTGGACTTTAATTTCAGTTTGCCAATTAAAAAAAAAAATATATATATTTATTTGTACTGTTGCACGTCTTTCTAATTTGTCAGAATATAAAGTCACCCACAGGGATTTCAGTATAGTCCTGTAATGGAAACAGAAATAACATTTTAGATAAAGGAGCAGATTATTCGTACTTTAGAAATTCAACTTTTAATCCACAGCACCTCTCTGCTAGCTTTTTTTAAAAGCATATTTACACTTAAAGTATGTTTTGTCCATTGCCATATTGCAACAGTGGTAACAATTTACAGCTCTCTCAGGGATAACATTTTGTCTTGTTTTGATTAACTTTGTGTTGCATATAATTGCTGTCCCTGACAGTCAGTGTGTTCCTATGCTTCTGCTAACATCGTTCGATAGCTAAAGATATATAAAAGTGGTTTGCGATGGTTCACTTGGCTTTATTTTTCTTAATTGCTGGGATAAAGCATCTGACCTCAGGTCTGTGTCTACCTCTGACAAAATAGCTTATTAATGTGAACTAGGTGCCATATCATTCTGTGGCACAGCAACACTATGCCACGGCACTACCCAAGTTAAATACTGTACAAGTTAATTTAATATCTAGTGTTACAGAAGTTATCCATTATTAATGTGGTCAACTGTATGTAAATAGGGCTGTTAGCCTTGGCTCAGTGGCTAGCACTGTCACATTGGAGTCAGAAGGCCAGAGACTTGAACACCATCTCAAGGCTAACACAGCAGTGTAGTACTGAGGGAGTGCTGCACTGTCAGAGGTGTCGTCTTTCCGATGAGTCGCTAAACCGAGGCCCCGTCTGCCCTCTCGGGTGAATGTAAAAGATCTCATGGCACTATTTGAAGAGTAAGGGAGTTCTCCTGGTGTCCTGGCCAATATTTAATCCCTCAGACAACATCACCAAAAGAGATTATCTGGTCATTTGTTGCATCACTGTTTGTGGGACCTTGCTGCGTTTGCCTGCACTACAGCAGTGACTTCATTGGTTGAGAAAGGCTCAGGGAAATCCTGAGGTCATGAAAGGCACTATATCAATGCAGTTCTTTCATTAAATGCTACACCATAAAGAATGCTTCATTCTAGTTTGAAAGCAATTAAAATAGCATAATTTAGTGAGATGGCCCAGCAACGGTTATTTTACTGGACTAGTAATCCAGAGGCTTGGACTAATAATCCAGCGAACACGAGTTCAAATCCCAACAGGGCAGTTTGAGAAATTGAATTCACTTTAAAAATGCTGGAAATAAAAAGCCGATATCAATAAAAGTAACCATGAAGCTGTCAAATTGTCATAAAAACCCAACTGGCATGTCCCATTAGGGAGGGAAACCTGGTGGCCTTACTTGGTCTGGCCTCAGTGTAACTCCAGTCCCACACCAACATGCTGGACTCTTAACTGACCTCTGAAGCCACTCAGTTGTATCAAACCGCTTACCTCCTTATCACAGCAACTAGAGATGGGCAATGCATGCTGGCCTTGCCCATATCCCAGAAACGAATATAAAAAAAAAGTGATGCATATTCTAAGGGAACTTCGGACAAAATTGAAGTTTTCATTATCATCACACAACTTTGACTGGGCAGAATAATCAGAGGTGCATTTATGCCTCAGGATCAGCGTTCACACATCTACCTAAACACCTTATTGGAATTTGTACAAATCACATTTTAATCATACAATGATTATCCTTTGACTCGGTGTGAGCAATGCCATGGGCGATCTGCTAGTCTATAGAAATGCACTTTTTTGGAAATTTACAAGTGCTTATCAGTATGCAGATTTTCTTTACCAACAGTAATAAACATCCAATTGACCTCAGCTTTGTTACAAGAATTAGGAGCAGGAGTAGGCCATACGGCCCTTCGAGCCTGCTCCGCCATTCAATAAGATCAAGGCTGATCTTCAACCTCAACTCCACTTTCCCGCCCAATCCCCATATCCCTTGCTTCCCCTAGAGTCCAAAAAAAAATCTATCTCAGCCTTGAATATACTCAATGACTCAGCATCCACAGCCCTTTGGGGTAGAGAACTTCAAAGATTCACAACCCTCAGTGAAGAAATTCCTCCTCATCTCAGTCTTAAATGGCCAACCCCTTATCCTGAGACTATGCCTCCTAGTTCTAGACTCTCTAGCCAGGGGAAACAACCTCTCAACATCTACCCTGTCAATCCCCCTCAGAATCTTATATGTTTCAATGAGATTACCCCTCATTCTTCTATACCACAGAGTAGAAACCCAATCTACTCAATTGCTCCTCATAGGACAACCCTCTCATCTCCGGGATCAATCTAGTGAACCTTTGTTGCACCACCTCTAAAGGCATGTATGTCCTTTCTCAGATAAGGAGACCAAAACTGTGCACAGTACTTCAGGTGTATTCTCACCAAAGCCCTATACAATTGTAGTAAGACTTCCTTACTCTTGTACTCCAACCCCCTTGCAATAAAGGCCAACATCCCATTTCCCTTCCTAACTGCTTGCTGTACTTGCAGGTTAACTTTGTGTTTCCTGTACGAGGACACCTAAATCTCGCTGAACACCAACATTTAATAGTTTCTCACCATTTAAAAAATATTCTGGATTTCTATTCTTATCAAAGTGAATAACCTCACATTATACTCCATCTGCCACCTTATTGCCCACTCACTAACCTGTCTATATCCCTTTGCAGGCTCTTGGTGTCCTCCTCACAGCTTACTTTCCCACATAGCTTTGTATTGTCAGCAAACTTGGATACATTACACTCGGTCCCTTCATCTAAGTCATTAATATAGATTGTAAATAGCTGAGGCCCAAGCATTGATCCTTGTGGCACCCCACTAATTACAACCTGCCAACCGGAAAATGACCTGTTTATCCCTACTCTCTGTTTTCTGTCCGTTAACTAATCCTCTATCCATGCTAATATATTACCCCCAACCCCATGAGCCCTTACCTTGCATAGCAACCTTTTATGTGGCACCTTATCGAATGCCTTTTGGAAATCCAAATATACTATATTTACTGGTTCCCCATTATCTACCCTGCTAGTTACAGCCTCAAAAAACCTCGAATAAATTTGTTAAACACGATTTCCCTTTCATAAAACCATGTTGACTCTGCCTAATCATATTATGATTTTCTAAGTGCTCCATTACCACTTCTTTAATAATGGATTCCTGCATTTTCCTGACGACTGATGTCAGGCTAACTGGTCTGCAGTTCCCGGTTTTCTCTCTCCCTCCTTTCTTGAATAGCGGGGTTACATTTGCTACCTTCCAAACCACTGGGACCGTTCTAGAATCTAGGGAATTTTGGAAGATCGCGACCAATGCATCCACTATCTCTGCAGCCACCTCTTTTAGAACCCTAGGATGTAGGCCATCTGGTTATGGGGATTTGTCGGCTTTTAGCCTTCATGAGTAAGTAGCAATTAGACTATGTGGCCAGGTTAAACATAGCTGTAGCTTTGCAGCAAAATAACGCACAGTGCATAACATTCCTGTTATGAAACAGTGCATCATCTGACTTACCAGAAGCTGTGCCATGGGGCGATCTGATAATGCTCCTGTGAAGCGCCTTGGAACATTTTACTACGTTAAAGGCGCGGTATAAATGCAAGTCGTTGTTCATTAGTTTTCTCCCCTCGTCTGCTTTTGTGGAGGCAGCAACTCCTTTCACAGTTGCACAGGCAATGGTCACCCTGCAGTGCTTCACCCAAGTTACTGTTTAACTCAAATGTGAGAGATTTGACGCAGTGCCGTCACAACCCTGTCCTGACCCAACATTCACCAATCCAGCAAGGATGGCTGAACAGTGATAGGGAACAGGAACCCTGGATATTTCCCCCCCCCTTTAATGGCAACACCAATTGCAGCATCCCTAATGTCTAGCGGAGATATAGATATATACTTTTCCCTATACACACTTACTTTTCCCTATACAATGGAAGAAAGAAAGACTTGCATTTATATAGCACCTTTCACGACCCCCGGACATCTCAAAGTGCTTTACAGTCAATGAAGTATTTTTGAAGTGGAGTCACTGTTGTAATGTGGGAAACGCGGCAGACAATTTGCGCACAGCAAGCTCCCACAAACAGCAGTGTGAAAATGACCAGATAATCTGTTTTGTAATGTTGATTGAGGGAGAAATATTGGCCAGGACACCGGGGATAACTCCCCCGCTCTTCTTCGAAACAGTGCCATGGGATCTTTTACGTCCACATGAGCGCGCAGACGGGGCCTCGGTTTAACGTCTCATCCAAACAGTGCAGCACTCCCTCAGCACTGCACTGGAGTGTCCGCCTAGATATATGTGCTCAAGTCCCTGGAGTGGGACTTGAACCCACAACCTTCTGACTCAGAGGAGAGTGTGCTACCCACTGAGCTACAGCTGACAGGGTGAGCCAAAATACTTTGAGCAAAAGGTACACTTTCCCCTCCCCAACATAGGGCCTTCCCATTTAAGGTATTGATCAAAGCCACAAGCACTGTATCGATTTAAACCAAATTGTATTTTCTTTTTAATCAGATGAAGCATGGAGCAAGGTTTATAAACATCTGTGCAACCACGACAGCAGTATTAAGCCACACGGGTGCCCAGAGTGTGACAAGAGATTCTTCAGAATGTAAGTGCTCTACGGGACTCAGTGGTGTAACTAACTAGAATCAGCAAGCACAGCATTAATGGCCATGGAGAAATGTATAGCCCAGATTTTTCTTACCCCCTGAGCCAGGAGCAAAGGATGGGGGATTGTGGAAGGCTAGATTTCAGAATTAATCTATCTGTTTTAGTAAAACTTCAGTAGTCAAAACTTCCCATTTTCCTAATAATGTATTCCCGAAAAAAGCAAGTTTTTGTAATAAAAAGTGTGTAATTCCTGTTTGTTTACTAGTGTGAAACACACTGCTTAAATCCAGATTAGGTTTCAAGGTCATCATAAAGTAATTTCAACACTAACTATTTCTGGCATACAGGATCCTTTATACTATTTAAAAGGCACATGATGCCAACTTTTTAAATTCACAGTAAAAAATCAGCTTAATTTGCTGCTAACAACTGGCAAAAATAGCAACACAACCCCCTCCACCCAAGGCCTATTGTTGGACAGGCACAAAACAACTCATCTGCCTGCAAGTCAGAAGCGTACATCAGAGAAGGCAATGTTATCCATAAAATACACATCCCAATAATATCCGTAAAACACAACAACAACTTGTATTTATATAGTGCCTTTAATGTAGTAAAACATCCCAAGGCGCTTCACAGGAGTATAAGACAAAAAAAATTTGACACCAAGCCACATAAGGAGCAATTAGGGTAGATGACCAAAAGCTTGGCCAAAGAGGTAGGTTTTAAGGAGCATCTTAAAAGGAGGAAAGAGAGAGGTTTAGGGAGGGAATTCCAGAGCTTAAGACCTAGGCAACAGAAGGCATGGCCACCAATGGTTGAGTGATTATAATCAGGGATGCTCAAGAGGGCAGAATTAGGGGAGTGCAGATATCTCAGGGGAGTTGTGGGGCTGGAGGTGATTACAGAGATAGGAAGGGCAAGGCCATGGAGGAATTTGAAAACATGCCCTAATACTATCCATAAAACTCAACCCCCATTTTGTTCATTAAACAGAACCCCAATAAGCTTCATCTGGCCCCACAAGGAACATTAAAAAAAATAGTTTAAAAGACTTACCTCCTGGGGCCTCTTCCCACGAGGTTGACCTGGTGAGAAAGTCACAATGGCTTCCCTGCTCAGGCCCATGGTTAAAATAGCAGTCAGACCCTGATGATGTCATCAGAGTAGGATCTGTATATTTAAAGAAGGACCCCACTGGTTTCTGGCAGGTGTTCTTCCTTTCTGCCTGCCCAGAAGGGCAAGTTAAATCGCAGAAATCAGAATGTTAGCGGTATGTCCCCTGGGTGATTTTAACTGCCTGCCCAACTGGTTTCCGCTGGACTGGCAGGATCAATGTCACCCCTACAGTGTCTAGACTCAGAGATGAAGAATGGTTGTAGATGGCCTCAATGTGGGACCATATCACAACAAGAGTCTGCATCTCTAGGAGGAACGGGGGGAAAAGAAAAGTTTTTTTTCAAAAATGGTGAAAGCTCATTTTTCTCAGCTTGATATTCGATCATTGGGCCTTTTCCTTCGATTATCTATAAGCCTGTTCAATATACAGCAATTTATGTACGAGCAGGGTGATCTGCTTTTTTTTGCAGCATGAGATGGAATTATTTTCTGCTTTTGTCAGAGTTGAACTGAAGGAACACATGGCAAAGCATAACGAGGCGAGGCCATTTCTCTGCCAGTTTTGTGGACGGACATTCAAGTACAGGCGGCAGATGAATAAACACCGCAGACAAGCCCATCAGAAGACAAAGGAAAAGAGGAGAGAAAATGAACATGGTCTGACAAGTAGAAGGCACGAGGAGAAGGTGCCTCGAATTAAGACAAAGAAATCAAGCAAGGAATTCATCTGCAATATTTGTACCAGGTAATAACTCACCAAACTAAGAAATACTAAATAGTATTTTTAAACAGTGACTATTGCCTCTTGAAACATAGGGGTATAAGCTAAGGAACTTCTGAAACCCTTATCTGCATTTTTGTCACCTTGAGACTCAATTTCTCTTGTATCCTTCTTGCTGGCCTCCCATCCTCTTCTTCCATAGACTCCCAACAGGTCCAAATCTCAGACGCCTATATCCTGTCTCCACTCAGTCCCACTCACCCCATCCCTGTTGCACTACATCAGCCCACAACGTATTCAACTTAAAATCTTTAGTCTCGTCCCACCACAGCCTCCCGCATCTCTCCCTGCAACCTCCTCTGGGCCTGTATTTCCTGCTGAATCCTTTGGTCCTCTGACACTAACTTGTTATGTTTCTCGCCCTCCCTTTGCCCACCATTTATAGCAGAGCCGTCAGGCTCTCTGGAACACCCTCCCAAAGCTCCTCTGCCTATCCTCACCTGTGGCTCAGTTGGTAGCACACTCGCCTCCGAGTCCAAAGGTTGTGGGTTCAAATCCCACGCCAGAGACTTGAGCACAAAAATCTAGGCTGACACTCCAGTGCAGTACTGCGGGGGTGCTGCACCGTCGGAGGTGCTGTCTTTCGGATGAGATGTTAAACCGAGGCCCTGTCTGCTCTCCGGTGGAGGTAAAAGATCCCATGGCACAATTTCGAAGAAGAGCAGGGGAGTTATCCCCGGTGTCCTGGCCAATATTTATCCCTCATTCAACATCACAAAAAAACAGATTATCTGGTCATTTATCATATTGTTGTTTGTGGGAGCTCGCTGTGCACAAATTGGCTGCCGCATTTCCTACATTAAAACAGTGACTACACTCCAAAAATACTTCATTGGCTGTAAAGTGCTTTGGGATGTCGAGGTCATGCAAGGTGCTGTAGAAATGCAAGTCTTTCTTTTCCTCTCTCTCTCCTTCTCAAAACCCATCTTTTTGACCAAGCTTTTGGCTACCTCCCTAATCTCACCCTCCATAACTTGCCATCTTTTCCAAATCTGCTTCCTTTTGTTTTTGCTATCCCCTATGTTGAAGATACTATGTAAATGCAAGTTGGTTTTTATTCAGCTGTGTGTTTTATATTGTGGTATGTATGAGTTACAATGTATTTTATTAGTTAGATTTCATTGGTAACCAACTATAGCCACTCTCCATTTATGTAAAAAAATCAATTACATTTTGAAATGGTGGAGCTATAATTTAAATAACTATTTCAAAAAAGTAATTTTATCACAATAATAATAATAAATGTTCAAAATGTCACGCTTTGCTTGATGTGTATTAACACAACACAGATTGACATTTTGGGCAGAGCAGAACCTGGGCTCTGTTTTGTTTCAGATTTCCACCATTTGCAGTTTTTTGCTTTTTATTAAGATTTTCATTTAGTTTAATTACAAAGTAGACTGTAGTCTCCGAGATTGCTGGAACTTGTGCTTTTATAATTACAGAAAATGTATATTTTGAAGAGATTTTGTTAGTAATATATTAAGGACTGTTGTTGAGACTACATTCGATTTTATATCCAAGTAATCTTCTCATAACATGACCTGATTTGGCCCATAGTTGCTGGGACTCTGCAGCTTTTATAGTGCTGCTGGATATCTGATTTGCTTTGGTTATTATGGTTTTTCAGCAGAATATTATCTTTGCCAAACTTCTTCTCTGCACATGTTTGAGGCCTTGGCTGAGAAACTGTTTCAGGATTCTTGCTTTTTGTAAGGGTTTGTGATAATTTATGAGAAGCAAAATTCCCAGGCTTGAGCGTCTGATTCCCACATTAATAATAAACAACAATCAGCTCTATCTCACCACCACCTCTCTGGACCCCTCCACTGTCTCTGATTTATCACACTGCTTGTCTGACATCTAGCATTGGATGAGCAGAAATTTCCTCCAACTAAATATTGGGAAGACTGAAGCCATTGTCCTTGGTGCCACGCCACAAACTCCGTTCCCTGTCCACCGTTTCCATCCCTGGCAACTGTCTGAAGATGAGCCGGACCGTTCGCAATCTTGGTGTTGTGTTTGACCCTGAGATGAGCTTCCAACCACATATCCACTCCATCACCAAGACTGCCTAACTTCCACCTCCGTAACATCGCCCGACTCAGATCCTGCCTCAGCTCATCTGCTGCTGAAACCCTCAACCATGCCTTTGTTACCTCTAGACTTGACTATTCCAATGCTCTCCAGGCCAGCCTCCCATCTTCCACCCGACATAAACTTGTGCTCATCTAAAACTCTGCTGCCTGTATCTTAACTCACTCCAAGTCTCGTTCACCCATCACCCCTGTGCTTGCTGACCTACACTGGCTCTCGGTCCAACAACACCTCAGTTTAAAAAAATCCTCATCCTTGTTTCCAAATCCCTCCATGGCCTCGTCCCCCTATCTCTGTAACCTCCTCCAGCTCTACAAGCCTTCAAGATATCTGCGCTCCTCCAATTCTGGCTTCTTGCGCATCCCTGATTTTAATCGCTCCACCATTGCCGGCCGTGCTTTCGGCTGCCTAGGCCCCAAGCTCTGGAATTCCCTCCCTAAACCTCACTGCCTCTCTCTCCTCCTTAAGATGCTCCTTAAACCTACTTCCTTGACCAAGCTTTTGGTCATCTGTACTGATATCTCCTTCTGTGGCTTGGTGTCAGAAATATTTTCATTGATATCGCTCTTGTTAAGCGCCTTGGGATGGTTTGCTACGATAAATGCGCCATATGAATGTAAGTGGTTATATTAATAAACTAAAGGAGAAATTCGGTATCGCCCCATTTGGGGCGCTATTATCGGCCTGGGCGCAAAGTTTAGCGCCCGGTGCTAATTATCACCTCCGACTACAAACTTGGCCTCTATCGTTCCTGGAGGTGATTGGAGCGCTAAATCAGGCGCAACACACCTGCCTTAAGGTGCTAACGTCGAGGAGCGAGGCGCTAACTCAGAGCGCTGGCGAAGCTCAGGTGATGTCAGTTAGCAATGGAACACAGACACACTGGCGCCGTCCAGTTCTTAAAGGGGAGGGGCCATCTTGCTGGCCAGCCACACCCTGCTCATTGCAGCCTTGAATCTCGGCCTGGAGAGACCTCAAAAGCAATTGTGTTGGAAGCACTAATGGATAGGCCCAGGGAAAGAGCTCGGTGCTTAGGAACCTCAAAAGTGGTGCTGAGGGCCAAAACTCCTTAGGACAGTGTTAAAACCAAAAATGTTGCCAACAAAAAAAGGTAGGAAGCGGCCGCCTTTAAATAGCGCTCCCCCAGCCCCTTCCCGACTGCAAAACGTTCCCCTCTACCTGTTGTTGCTAGCGGCAGGTGGAAAGGCAGGGGGCGCCACTCAATATCCGGTCCGGGGCGCTACCGGGGTGTTGCGCGCTCGACTGACGTCACAATCTGCGGGCGCAGGAGATCGTGGCGGTAGTGTTTAACGCCGCCGCAAAATGTCTGGTCAATTTCGCGAGCAGCGCAAACATCGCCGCGCCCGGGCGCTAGTTGCTTTGCGCCCCGTTAGTGCCCTCTTAGGGCGCTAACGGGAGGCACTAATCAACTGAATTTTCCCCCCTAACTGTCTCTACCAATGAAGAAATGCTTCGACCCATAGTTTTGAAAATATTGTGCGCACTGTTTCCTACTGTTTTACTGTGAGAGCTTCATGTTTTAAAAAATAATAGCTGTTAAATATTTAATTGGTTTTAGATATTGGTTGAATTGTATGTTTTGTTTGCACAAAATTTGTAGGAGTATACATTAATCCATTGAGTCTGTTGGCCTAGTTGTAGTATTTGGAGGAGCTGTGGATTAGAAGTGGGAGGGTGTAGTACAAATAAATGTTCCATATAAGCTGCGCAGCCGGCTTTTAAATAGAAAAAACGCACGTGTGGTATTTTGAAAGGACCACGCAGCCCCTTAAAGGGGCCATGCGGCCCGAAAAAAAAAAATTACAGGGAACATTGGTATAGATGGCGGGACATTTGAGATTTCTTCCTACTTGTTTTGAGATGATGTTGGATTGGTCAATTGCTCTTTGTGCTCTTTCGTTGGGCTGTTGGGAGAATTTATAATGGGGAATGAGGAAATGGCAGAGAAATTAAATAAATACTTTGTTTCTGTCTTCACGGAGGAAGACACAAAAAACCTCCCAGAAATACGAGAAAGCCAAGGGTGTGGCGAGAATGAGGAACTTAAAGAAATTATTATTAGTAAAAAAACATTACCAGCAAAATTAATGGGACTAAAAGTCGATAACTCCCAAGGACCAGGTGGCCATTGGGATAGTGGATACATTGGTTGTCATCTTCCAAAATTCTATAGATTCTGGAACGGTTCCTGCAGATTGGAGGATAGCAAATGTAACCCCGCTATTTAAGAAAGGAGGGAGAGAGAAAACGGGGAACCATAGACCTGTTAGCCTCACATCAGTAGTTGGGAAAATGCTGGAATCTATTATAAAGGATGCAATAACTGGGCACTTAGAAACTAATAGTAAGATTGGGCAGAGTCAACATGGATTTATGAAAGGGAAATCCTGTTTAACAAACCTATTGGAGTTCTTTGAGATGTAACTGGTGGAGTAGACAAAGGAGAATCGGTAGATGTGGTATTTGGATTTTCAGAAGGCCTTCAATAAGGTCCCACACAAGAGGTTGGTGAACAAAATTAGGGCACATGCAATTGGGGGTAATATACTAGCATGGATTGAGAATTGGTTAACAAACAGAAAACAAAGAGTAGGGATAAACGGGTCTTTTTCAGGATGGCAGGCTGTGACTAGTGGGGTACCGCAAGGATCGGTGCTTGGGTCCCAGCTATTCACAATCTATATCAATGATTTGGATCAGGGGACTAAATGTAACATTTCCAAATTTGCTGATGATACAAAGCTAGGTGGCAGTGGCAGTTGCGAAGAGGATGTGAAGAGGCTTCAAGGGGATCTCGACAGGCTCAGTGAGTGGGCGAGAACATGGCAGATGGAATATAATGTGGATAAATGTGAAGTTATCCACTTTGGTAGAAAAAACAGAAAGGCAGAGTATTTCCTAAATGGTGAAAGATTGGGGAATGCAGATGCTCAAAGGGACCTGGGTGCCCTTGTACAGGAGTCACTGAAAGTGAATGTGCAGGTGCAGCAAGCCATTAGGAAGGCAAATGGTATACTGGCCTTCATTACAAGAGGATTTGAGTACAGGAGTAAAGAAGTCTTACTCCAATTATATAGGGCCTTGGTGAGACCACATCTGGAGTACTGTGTACAATTTTGGTCTCCTTATCTAAGGAAGGATATACTTGCCGTAGAGGGAGTGCAACGAAGGTTCACAAGATTGATTCCTGGGATGGCGGGACTGTTGTATGAGAAGAGATTGAGTAAACTAGGCCTGTATTCTCTTGAATTCAGAAGAATGAGAGGGGATCTCATTGAAGCATACAAAATTATTACAGGGCTTGATAGGGTGGATGCTGGGAGAATGTTTCCCTTGGCTGGGGAGTCTAGAACCAGGGGCCACAGCCTCAGGATAAAGGGTAGGCCATTCAGGACTGAGATGAGAAGAAATTTCTTCACACAGAGGGTTGGGAATCTTTGGAATTCTCTGCCCCAGAGGGCTGTGGATGCTGAGTCGTTGAGTATATTCAAGGCTGAGATCGATAGATTTTTGCACACTAGGGGAATCAACGGATATGGGGATCGGGCGGGAAAGTGGAGTTGCGGTCGAAGATCAGCCATGATCTCATTGAATGGTGGCGCAGGCTCGAGGGGCCGTATGGCCGACTCCTGCTCCTAATTCTTATGTTCTTATGGAGTTCTTTTTTTTGTAAATAAAAACGGCCGCATTGCTCTGACTTCCCCCTAGTACTTGATTAATTAGCCCCAATGAGTTAGGTTCAAAATGTGAAACAGCCCAAACCAGGCCTGTTGTGGCACTCCATTAGAGCTTGCAAACTTTGGTTGCCTTATTTCAGCATCTTAATAAAGTACAGTTACTGTAGCTCTAGTCACACTGTTGCTCGTGTGACTGAGGCAAAGGTTCTGATTCTGGCGCAAAGACATAATTTATCACAGTATGATGGGAACGGTAGCATAGTGGTTAGTAATCCAGAGGCCTGGACTAATAATCTGGAGACATGAGACCACATCCCACCACGGCAGCTGGGGAATTTAAATTCAGTTAATTAAATAAATCTGGAATAAAAAGCTAGTATCAGTAATGGTGACCATAAAACTACCAGATTGTCATAAAAACCCATCTGGTTCACTAATGTCCTTTAGGGAAGGAAATGTGCCGTCCTTACCCGGTCTGGCCTATATGTGACTCCAGACCCACAGCAATGTGGTTGACTCTTAACTCCCCTCTGAAATAGCCGAGCAAGCCACTCAGTTGTACCAAACCGCTAGGACAAAGTCGCTGTGGGAGTACCTTCACCACACGGACTGCAGCAGTTCAAGAAGGCAGCTCGCTATCACCTTCTCATGGGCAATAAATGCCAGCCTTGCCAGCGACGCCCACATCCCATGAATGAATTTAAAAAAAGTACAGCATTACACATTGCACCAACCTAACGATGTACACGCTGCTGGCAAATTAGTTTATTTTTAGTGGACGCTGGAAATGTTAATTATTCAGATCATTAGCCTACACTAAACCACAGAACGATTTGAAAAAATTGACATAAGTCACTTAACTTTACCTCTAGCATATTACTCAACAAATTATAATATATTCTCCTCCTGCCCCTGCCTCCTCTTCACTATCTCAATTTCCAGGGAAAACAACACGTCATTATTTCTCCAGCGCAGCGAGGTACAGCAGCAACTTGTGTTGTCGTGAAATAGTGGGCTACAGGTCAGTCTCTATCTGAATTCAGCCGCGCAACATAGGGGAGGTGCTGAGTGATGGCCAGATGCTTCCCCTCAATGTGGGGAACTGGGCAGCATCTGCTAGCAGCTGCGTCGGAGCAGTATCGGCAGATTCTCTGGAGCGTGGTGCCTGTTTACCTCCTCCGCTCCTACCTGTTTGGTCACGTGCTTCCCCAACAAGCTGACTATATACACACACCTAAAAAGATAGCATTTATAACATAAACACACAAAAACTCAAAAATGTATTTAAACATACCCATAAGTTGCCCTTGTCCTTTTGGGAATCTGTCCAACAAGTTTTGTCGTCAAAACCCAGCCTCTCGCCGGGTCTTCAGTTTTTCTTGGTCCTTGCTTTGTACAGCTGGAGCTTCCGTTCTGGTTTTTTTTTCACCATACACATCCTTTCAGGCCTCTGTGCATTAGAAGTAACAGTTACTCATTCACATTCCCCTGCTGTTGATCCATTAAGTGACAGAAAAGAACCTCAACTAAAATCACTGGCAATCATCCAAGAAACAGAGCATTTCTGTAAATAAGAACCAGATCACAGAAATTACAAATTACTTCACACCCGCAAAGGGAACAATTCCACCATGATGATTCTCCTAATTTAGATTTAATTATGAAAATCAGTCTCTCGTGGGTGCGATCATGCCTGTTGTAAACCTTGCAAGACAAATGTTCAATTTGAACTAACATTGATGGGGTTGGTGCTGCCTTTGGCTCAATCTCAGGTTGCAGTTTTGCCTCACTTACTTCCAGCTGTTCATCATTTTTGTGGGACCTTGCAGTACAGAGGTGCAGGCACCACAAGTATTAATCAGTAGGAAGGCCAGTCACATATTTTGATGTCTGTTATGGTAAGAATAAGCACAGTACCTTGTATTCAAATGGGTTTAGTATGCGTCACTCTTCCTGATCAGAAATGTCACTTCTAATATTTCTCACTATGTTGACAGCCTAAGATCGAGCTGAGTTTAATGCCCATTTAATAAGTAATACGAAGATGTGTAGGAAGATGTGACCCGTCTCAAAATATTACTGCAAAAGTAAATTTTAAATTATATCCTTGTGCAAACGCACGCAAATAATAGGTTATAATTAGTTTTTCTGAAGTTACTGCTGTCATAAAAGTGTATTTTCCAATTCATCACCAAACTATATTTATATAGTAGCTTTAATGTAGAAAAATATCCCATGGCGCTTTACAGAGAGAATTAAAAAAAAAGTGTCAGGCAGATAGTCATGGTGGGAGAGTTAGGAGAGGCGACTGAAAGCCTGGTTGAAAAGATGGGTTTTATGAAAGCATTTAAACATGAAGAAAGAAGAGAAAGGTAGAAGGATTTCAAAAGCAAATTCCAGAGAATCGGGCCAATGGGACTGAAGGAGGAGGGAGAATGCACAGAAGAGCAGAGTTGGAGGGATTGAAGGATGCAAGAAGTGGGTGATGGAGGTAGAATGGGTAGTGTGGGAGCAAGCCCATGGAGGAGATTGAAGATGAGGACGAGGAACATAGGACGTAGGAACTGGAGGAGGCCATTCAGCCCCTCGAGCCTATTCCTCCATTCAATGAGATCATGGTCGATCTGCGACCTAACTCCATATACCCGCCTTTGCCCCATATCCCTTAATACCTTTGGTTAACAATCTTATCAATCTCCGATTTAAAATTAACAATTGATACAGAAGAGAGTTCCAAACTTCTACCACTCTTTGCGTGTAGGAGTGTTTCCTAACTTCACTCCTGAAAGGTCGGGCTCTAATTTTTAGACTATGCCCGCTAGTCCTAGAATCCCCAACCAGCGAAAATAGTTTCTCTCTATCTACCCTATCAGTTCCACTTAATATCTTGAAAACTTCGATCAAATCACCCCTTAACCTTCTAAATTCCAGGGAATACAGCCCTAGTTTGCGTAACCAACAACCCTAGTTTGTGTAGGAGTTTAAATTCAATGCGTTGGGGGGCCAGGCAGCCGGTGTAGATCAGTGAGGATTGGAGTGATGGGAGAGCAGACCAGGACACGGGTTGGGGTTCACAGAAAAAGGAGGATGGCAAAGAGGAGGATGACGAAAGCATGGATAAAGAGTATTGTGCATGGAGAACGGTCAGCTATATTCACTGTCAAGGAAGGAAAGCACACTGATATTGCAGTCACCGAAAATGTGATCACGTACCCAATTCACGTATGGACCGAGGTCAAGCAAGGCTGTGTCATCGCACCAACACGCTTCTCGATCTTCCTTGCTGCAGTGCTTCATCTCACCCTCAGTAAGCTCCCCGCTGGAGTGGAGCTAATCTACAGAACAAATGGGAAACTGTTCAACCTCCGTCGCCTCCAGTCCAGATCCAAGGTCGTCCCATCCTCTGTCATCGAATTACAGTATGCAGACGATGCTTGTGTCTGCGCACACTCGGAGGTCAAACTCCAAACCATCGTCAACGCCTTCACCAAAGCGTACGAGAGCCTGAGCCTTACACTAAACATCCGTAAGACAATGGTCCTCTACCAACCTGCCCCCGCCATACAGTACTACCCCCCGATTATCAAAATCCACGTC
Source organism: Squalus acanthias (assembly GCA_030390025.1). Classification (NCBI taxonomy): domain Eukaryota; kingdom Metazoa; phylum Chordata; class Chondrichthyes; order Squaliformes; family Squalidae; genus Squalus; species Squalus acanthias. Next base: position 16,454,754 of record CM059428.1, read on the forward strand.
GAGACCTTGGACAACGTGGACCACTTTCCATACCTCGGGAGCCTACTGTCAACAAGGGCAGACGTCGATGACGAAGTCCAACACCGCCTTCAGTGTGCCAGTGCAGCCTTCGGTCGCCTGAGGAAGAGAGTGTTTGAAGACCAGGACCTCAAACCCGGCACAAAGCTCATGGTCTACAGAGCAGTAGTGATTCCCGCCCTCCTGTATGCTTCAGAGATATGGACCATGTACAAGCAGGCACCTCAAAGCACTGGAGAGGTACCACCAATGCTGCCTCCGCAAGATCTTGCAAATACATTGGCAGATAGGCGCACCAACGTCTGTGTTCTCGCTCAGGCCAACATCCCCAGCATCGAAGCTTTGACCACGCTCGATCAGCTCTGATGGACGGGCCACATCGTCCGCATGCCCGATACGAGACTCCCAAAACAAGCGCTCTACTCGGAGCTCCGACACGGCAGGAGAGCCCCAGGTGGGCAGAGGAAACGCTTCAAGGACACCCTCAAAGCCTCCTTGAAAAAGTGCAACATCCCCTCCGACACCTGGGAATCCCTGGCCCAAGATCGCTCAAAGTGGAGGAGAAGCATCCGGGAAGGCGCCGAACACCTCGAGTCTCTTCGCCGGGAGCAAGCGGAAGACAAGCGCAAACAGTGGAAGGAGCGCACGTCAACCCAAGCACCCCAACCACCCGCACCTTCAACCACCGGTCTGCCCCACCTGTGACAGAGACTGTAGGTCCCGCATTAGACACATCAGTTACCTGAGAACTCATATTTTTAGTGTGGAAGCAAGTCATCCTTGGTTCCGAGGGACTGCCTAAGAGAAGAGATCTGTGATTTTGGCCAGGGTGCTCTCAGTGCTAGGTGCAAGGCAGAAGCTGAACTATTGGGTGGGTGGGGGGGGGTGGGGGGGGGATTTGAACAGGGAGTTTTGGGAGAGATGGGCATGGAGTTGAGAGGTGACAACATGTTTAAGGACTTTGGGAGAAAAGGGCTAGACATGGTTGGTAGTTGGAAAGGACAGACAAGACAAGGGTGGGTTGTTTCAACAGTAGAGTGGTGATGGCTGTTTTCAAAAGGAAAGGGCCGTGCCTGAGCAAAGCAAGCTACTGACCAGCACTTTCGTTTAGGCACTTTACAGCCTTCCGGACTCAATATCGAGTTCAACAATTTCAGATCATAACCTCTGCCCCCACCACATATATATACATTTTATCCACCCCTTTTGGTTCGTGCCTTTTTCCTTTTTTTTCTCTCTCTCCCCCTACGGCAGCTGTCTCTCATTCTGCCAGCCTTTCACACTTCACCTTTTGTTTCTTAACCTGTCCCATTACCATCTCGTCTTGCCTTGAGCATCTCTTAATGTCTCTACTTACCATAGTTATTCCTCCCCCCAGCCTCCCCCTTGCGTTTTTATCTGTTTCATTTCCTGCTCTTTTCTCAGTTCTGACGAAGGGTTTCGACCTGAAACGTTAACTCTGTTTCTCTCTCCACGGATGTTGCCTGGCCTGCTGAGTTTTTCCAGCGTTTTCTGTTGTTGTTTCAATTTTCCAGCATCCGCAGTATTTTGCTGTCGTACTAACCAGATCGGCAGGCACAGGGACCAGGAATGATCATTGAATGGTTAGAATTCAGGAAAGGGAACGGGAGGTGGGTTTCATGGAAGAGATGAGCTTGTAGAGAGCACGGTGGAGATGGGAGAAACTAAAGAATACTCTATCCAGCCAATGACAGTGTGGAATCCAAGAACAGCAACAGAACGGAGATATAATAAAGCACATGGCTCCACAAGGGTACAAATAGAACGTACAGTAGGCATGCTGAAACAAGAGATTGTGTTGTCTGGATAGGTCTGAGTGTGTGCTGCAGTACACCCCTGAAATATAGTGATGGTGGTATGCCAGGTGCTGCACAAGTCACCATGCAGCAGGTGCAAGATGAGGGTCAGGAAAGGCCAGAAGAAGATCGAGATAAGCAGCCACCGGCTGAAGATTTGCCAGCTGCACTAAAGCTGTACGTAAAAGACAAATCAGCAACATCTAAAAGATAACCATTTTAAATAAAAATGAAAGAAACACCTGTACAAGTGTTTCTGAATACATGTTCCCAATGAACTGGCACGCCAAACCCCACACACACAACATTATCCTCTATTTGAGAAGTCGCACAACACCAGGTTATAGTCCAACAGTTTTATTTGAAATCACAAGCTTTCGGAGCTCCTTCGTCAGGTGAAGTCACCTGACGAAGGAGCTCCGAAAGCTCCGAAAGCTTGTGATTTCAAATAAAACTGTTGGACTATAACCTGGTGTTGTGCGACTTCTCATTTTTGTCCACCCCAGTCCAACACCGGCATCTCCGCATCATATCCTCTATTTGACATCCCCCATTATGCATGCAATTCCTTTCATCTCCTGCTATAGAAATGTGTCCAATGCAAATGAACGCTGCACAAAGTTGAAATCAAATTCCAATAATTTATTTCTCTAACAGTGTGTTGTTGATGTCTTTGAGCTATCTCTTACTGACTGTATAGTGAGTGTCTCCTACTAGCTAATCAGGTGCTCCTCTTGTGGGAGGAGGCGGTGAAGTGACTGGGTACTGTATGTCCCCAAGGGCTTCCTGGGATTGTTGGTGGCTCTGTAGGTGGCCGCCTTCTGCAAGATGATAAGGCCAACCGTTGCAGGTGCCACATCTGATAAAGTGATGGATACCTCGGCTTTCCCACTTGTTGAGTTATTTGAGTGGGTCCAATGGACGGAGAGTCACTCTGAGAAATACCTCTCTTACTTGTGCTGACTCTTGCTATGCTTCTGCTGTTGGGCATTCCTACAGCATGTCCTGCCATCTGCGTGAGGACAGATTGCAGGAATGGAATTGGCTTCCTGAAAGCCTACGTCAAGGTACTCTCCAGATGATTACCCAGCATGCTGAATCCAGACAGAACCTACCCAGACGTTGGAGCCCAAGGTTTTTATAGCATATGATGTTCCCTTTAGAACCCATAGCAGTGCTTAAGACCTCTGTTAAAGGGGTCTCCATTACAGATGTTGTTGGAGGTGCCAGACGCTCCAGGGTGGACTGCAGTTCTGTGAAATGGCTATACACAACCGATGTGAGTAGTGGACTCCTCTGTATTAGCTGTTGCACCTTAAAGGATGCTTTGCATTCTCTCAAACAACACAAAAAATTGATAGTTCTCAGAAAGTAGTATTCTTTTGTAGGCCAACCCCTTCCTGTTCCTCTTCTGCCACCTATACCTACTCCTCCTTATTTGTGATGAGTTTCAGCTGATGCTCCCTGCCCATCTGATTTCCCAGAATGGATATTCTTGGGCAGATGGTTGCTGCAAGATAAGTGAGTATATAAACTAAATTTATAGAAGTTAAATGGTACAATTGGAAGTGTAGTAAACAGTGAGGAAGATAGTAATAGACTTCCAAGAGGACGCAGACGGGCTGGTGGAATGGGCTGACAGCCGGACACTTTGCAAATGAAATTCAACGTAGAAAAGTGTGAGGTGATACATTTTGGTAGGAAAACTGAGGAGAGACAATACATGCTAAATGGTACAATTTTAAAGGGGATACAGGAACAGAGAGACCTGGGGGTGTATGTACACAAATCTTTGAAGGTGGCAGGACAAGTTGAGAAGGCTGTTAAGCATATGGGATCCTTGGCTTTATAAATAGAGGCATTGAGTAAAAAAAGCCAGGAAGTTATGCTAAACCTTTATAGGTTAGGCCTCAGCTGGAGTATTGTGTCCAATTCTGGGCACCACACTTTAGGAAGGATGTCAAGGCCTTCGAGAGGGTGCAGAGGAGATTTACCAAAATGGTACCAGGGGTGAGGGACTTCAGTTATGTGGAGAGACTAGAGAAGCTGGGGTTGTTCTCTTAGAGCAAAGAAGATTAAGTGGAGATGTTCAAAATTCTGAGGGGTTTTGATCGAGTAGGTAGGGAGAAACTGTTTCCACTGGCAGGAGGGTCAGTAACTGGAGGACACAGATTGAAGGGTAATTGACAAAAAATCCAGGGCGGAAATGAGAAGAAATCTTTTACACAGTGAGTTGTTATGATGTGGAACGCACTACCTGAAAGGGTGGTGGAAGCAGATTACAAAACAAAATGTTTTACGGGGAAAGTGTGTGTGTGTGGAATAACTTTCAAAAGTGAATTGGATAAATACTCAAAGTAGAAATTTGCAGGGCTATATGGAAAGAGCGGGGGAGTGGGACTAATTAGATAGCTCTTCAAAGAGCCGGCCTCCTCCTGTGCTGTATGAGTAGTGCTTTGTGGCATGAGGTGGATGCCCTGCAGTCTCTGGACTCTGCAAGCTGTCGTAGTCGGCGATTCCGATGTAACTATAATGGAATGAAGCATTTATTGCTATCAGCAAGACAATTCTTGTAACACATTTCACCAGACAAACACACCATATTGTCATGTGGGGTTTACTGACTTTCCTAATGACAGAATGCATTCTCCAGTGTGCTCAATGGAGTGAGGCACATCAGGTTGCAGGGTTAATTCCTCTGAATTGGTTAGGGATTTTTCAGGTTGGGTGTGCCTCTACCATTTAATAGCCTCTCCCTTTCGTTAGACACTTCTTCCTGCAATGATAAAGGAAATGGGCCAACATTTGCGATCGGAGGCTTCCCGCGGGCGGATGCCTCCGACCTGTAAAAATTCTACGCATTTACCTGGTGGCCCGGGAGATACGGAGGCTTGCGATCCTGGGCCTCTCCGGGTCCGTGTGGGCAGAGGTCCCCGTATCCCAGGGACACAGGCGGTTCGTAGGCGCCCCTGGGATCACATGGGCTGGTCCAACCACTAAAAGAAGGGGATCCCCATTCATACTTATTGGAGTTCTGTACGTATGGAAAAAAAATACACCAACGCATGAAATAATTTTTATTTTTTTATTTGTTTTTTGGGATCAGGGCGTCGCTGGCAATGCCAGCATTTATTGCCCATCCCTAGTTGCCCTTGAGAAGGTGATGGTGAGCCGCCTTCTTGAACCGCTGCAGTCCATGTGGTGATGGTACTCCCACAGTGCTGTTAGGGAGGGAGTTCCAGGATTTTGACCCAGCGACGATGAAGGATCGGTGATATACTTCTAAGTCAGGATGGTGTGTGACTTGGAGGGGAACTTGGAGGTGATGGTGTTCCCATGCGCCTGCTGCCCTTGTCCTTCTAGGTGGAAGAGGTCGCGGGTTTGGGAGGTGCTGCCGAAGATGCCTTGGCGAGTTGCTGCAGTGCATCTTGTAGATGGTACACACTGCAGCCACGGTACGCCGGTGGTGGAGGGAGTGAATGTTTAAGGTGGTGGATGGGGTGCCAATCAAGCGGGCTGCTTTGTCCTGGATGGTGTCGAGCTTCTTGAGTGTTGTTGGAGCTGCACTCATCCAGGCAAGTGGAGAGTATTCCATCACACTCCTTACTTGTGCCTTGTAGATGATGGAAATGCTTTGGGGAGTCAGGAGGTGAGACACTCGCCGCAGAATACCTAGCCTCTGACCTGCACTTGTTGCCACAGTATTTATGTGGCTGGTCCAGTTAAGTTTCTGGTTACTGGTGACCCCCAGGATGTTGATAGTGGGGGATTCGGCGATGGTAATGCCATTGAATGTCAAGGGGAGGTGGTTAGACTCTCGCTTGTTGGAGATAGTCATTGCCTGGCACTTCTGTGACGCGAATGTTACCTGCCACTTATCAGCCCAAGCCTGAACGTCGTCCAGGTCTTGTTGCATGCAGGCACGGACTGCTTCATTATCTGTGGAGTTGCAAATGGCGCTGAACACTGTGCAGTCATTAGCGAACATCCCCATTTCTGACCTTATGTTGAAGGGAAGGTCATTGATGAAGCAGCTGAAGATGGTTGGGCCAAGGACACTGCCCTGAGGAACTCCTGCAGCGATGTCCTGGGGCTGTGATGATTGACCTTCCATCACCACAGCCGCCATCTTCCTTTGTGCTAGGTATGACTCCAGCCAGTGGAGTGTTTTCCCCCTGATTCCCATTGACTTCAGTTTTACTAGGGCTCCTTGATGCCAGACTCGGTCAAATGCTGCCTTGATGTCAAGGGCAGTCACTCTCACCTCGCCTCTGGAATTCAGCTCCTTTGTCCATGTTTGGACCAAGGCTGTAATGAGGTCGGGAGCTGAGTGGTCTTGGCGGAACCCAAACTGGGCATCAGTGAGCAGGTTATTGGTGAGTAATTGCCGCTTGATAGCACTGTCGATGACACCTTCCATCACTTTGCTGATGATTGAGAGTAGACTGATGGGGTGGTAATTGGCCGGGTTGGATTTGTCCTGCATTTTGTGGACAGGACATACCTGGGCAGTTTTCCACATTGTCGGATTTAAAATACATAGTTAAAATTAATTAAAAGTGCTCAAAAATTATATGTTTTTACAGGGCTAAAAATAAACTTTCCTTATTGAAGAGTATTTTTAATTTATAAACGAGTGATAAAATTTTATTTTTCTATTTTTTTAAAAAACTCTTATGCTGGTAAAAGCGGGCCTTACACCTGCTTTTACCAGGCGTAAGAATTTGACAGGCATTCAGCGGGCGGAAGTTGGGCAAATAGCGCAACTCTCCACCCGCAGAGGCCCATCTCCCGCGGATGTGGAGGATTTGTCAAGAGAATTATTGACAAATCGCAAGTGCCGGGGTTTCGCGCATGCGCTTCGCATACCTGAACCTGGAACTTGCGCGGCCCCTACGGGTGCACACGCGCCCGTAGGGGTCGCAAAATACGGCCCATTGTTGAAACCTGAGCCCTGCCCTTGCTATGGAATTAGCCACTGTGCATCCCAAAACATGAGTGCATGAACATGCAGCGTGCAAGCAGGGTTTGCTGCAGTCTTTTATGACATTACCCACCATTATTAAAAGATTTGCTTGGAATGTGAAAGGTGTCATGTCTAAATATTGGTTGCTTAGTGATCGTGTTGGGCAGGCCTGAGTTCCTAAAGATAAGCAAGAATACTATTTGCATATACAACTTATGGAGGTAAAGGTCAGTGTTACTGATGTGGAAAGAGATACTTCAGCAAACAATTACCTTGGCCGGTGTCTTCTAGTTGTGCTTTCCTTTGCATCAGGGTTGCCAATATTTTTACCTCTGAGCAAAGATAGCAGCCCTTCTTTGGCTCACCTCCCTCAGCTTTATCTCCCAGGCTCCATCAGAAAAAGGAACAGTCCTGCCTTTTCCCTGGACCCTTGCAGACTCTCAGACATCCGCAGAAAAGTCCCATCAAAATGAATTGTAGCGAATGATTCATCACCACAGGAAGTGCAGGTGCCCCTTTAAGATGCTGCAGCTGCTGTTCTCTAACTGTGCCCTGAATATCCTGCCCCTCCCCGGTCTCCATGCTCCCAGCACAGGGCCCAATCAACTGTGGGAATGCTCCATAATTATGTCAGAAACCGTGGAAAATACTGGATGTCCCTCCCTTGATCCATGGCGTGAGCTGCACCAATGCATTCCTGCATGCACTGGCGCATTCCCGGGTGTGCCTCCACTGCGGCTGTAATGGAAAATCTCCCCCTTTCTGATCTTTTTCCCAAAAAATTGCTGCAGAAATGCAAAGGGTTGAAAGTTTCCCGTAAAACTAACCAAATAGCTTTGTGCTCCTGTAAGAATGATCCAGTGAAAGACCCACACAGATTGCTTTTTGTTTGCGAATCGTGTGAGAGAGCAGCTGTCGTCATTGGGGAAACTGCTGGCTAACCTTTAAAAAAAAATGTCATCTGATGTCACGAGTTGAGGCCAGCAGCTACTTGTGTTGTTTCCAGTAGAGGGCAGCAAAGGATAGTTATTTCATGCCCTCCTCACGTCTCCCTCCCAGCTCGATACACACAGACACTTTCCCCGTGAAACATTTTGTTTTGTCGTAAAATTAAAAGTTGCTGGATTCCAAGTTAGTGTTTTTAAGCTACTTTAGGTAGAAGACGGTAATAAATCCAATAGGGAATTCAGGCGAACGTTCTTTACCCCGAGAGTGGTTAGAATGTGGAACTCGCTACCACAGGGAGTAGTTGAGGCGAATAGCACAGATGCATTTAAGGGAAAGCTAATAAGTACATGAGGGAGAAAGGAATAGATATGCTGATAGGGTTAGGTGAAGAGGGGTGGGTGAAGGCTCGTGTGGAGCATAAACACCAGTTGGGCCGAACGGCCTGTTTCTGTGCTGTAATTTCTATGTGATAAGAAATTGTCTTGGGATAATTGTTCATGAACTGAGGTTACAATCCAGGTTTTGCGGAATTTCACTGTGTAAGAAATGCAAAACTTTGTAAGACCTTTTTACCTATTTTTATAATGTGAATAGGTTGTGAAGTTTGTCTGTCCCAGAAAAGTGTCCACCACTGTATCAAAACAAGCTTTTAAATTCTCGTGTAGAATGTTTGCCTAAAGGACTGATTTTGACACAGTTCACATATATTGTAGCTAACAGTCCGACTGAGGTTGCCTAGGGCTGAGTTTGTCTCTCGGGGAAATGTTTCTGTTCTAACCATTGATATGTGTGGTAGCATTATTTCTGGGAAGGAAAATAAACTTGCTCCTCTGTTGACTGGACACTTTTACATCATAGTTGTCATCAATAAAGATGTCCCCACCCCCCCTCCTGTCGCCCAGTTTTTCTGCCCTCCTCCTCGGAAGATGTTTACGTGACCTTATCTACGTTTTTATAAGCATCTGCAGCCCTCTGGTACCTTAACCCAAGTGGCTGTTCTTCATGTGCAAGTGCAGCAGGCTTGCAATTCTGGAGGACAGTGCAGTGGAGCCACATCCTGCATTACACACACTTTACCAGCAGGAGTCACTAGATAGTAATCAGGTGGCATGAGTCTCGACTGATACCTCCTTCCCTAACCCAGGGGGTACTGAGACCAACTAGAGCCTCCCTGTTGCCGCTCTGATTGAGATCAGCTAACCACGCAGATTGGGGATTGGATCTGGTCCACGTGGCTTGGTACCACACTGGGTGTGCCCATAACCAGTAGGACATCAAATTATATCTTTAACTAAAACATTGAATAATGTGTACAATTAACAAAGTCTTGGACCGTATATTTACAGCAAAGTTTTGGCCTATAAAGTGGAGCAATGTAAAGCTTAGTATGACTGTACCATCACAGAATTTAAAATGGGAGTTCATCCAGTAATAAAAGTTAGCTCCATTTCAGTATTTATCCACTAAAATCTCATTCTTCCCTCATTGGCTTTCTGATAATGTCTGTATAATATACAGGTTAATTTTTTTAATAAAGTGTATAGTTTTGGAGTCTATACAAACTGTACACTTGAGCAGAAGACTTGATGCCCCCATTCTCATGTGTGCACATGGAATAGCTTCCAAAACTTAAGGGAAACTAGAAAGAAATCTGCATTCGTTGCATATGAGATTTTTGACAAATTAGATTTGGTCTCAAATTTTCAGGGGGAGAAATTCATTATAGCCCCGTTTGGGGCGCTAAATCTTTAAAAGTTTGGAAAATTAGCACCAGGCGCTAATGTTTCCAAACTTCAAAAAAATTATTTTTTGCGCTCCAAGAAGGAAGGGGCGCTCTAAATCAAGCCCCCCCCACCTTCCTCCTTGGAGCGCAATCGGCAGCAGGCGGGGCAGAGACTTCAGCAGCGCTTCACACTGGGCCGTGCAGCGCCGCCGTGTTCAAAGGCTCCCTCCCTCCCTTAAAGGGAAGGGCCATCGCTGCAGGCTCTGCAATAGAAAAATTACCTACCTGGACCACCAAGGCAGGTGCGATCCCGCGCGATCAGCCCGACGCTCAAGCAGAGTGCCGGGCTGATCGATCGCGGGCAGGAACCTGCAAAAAAAAAAGTGGAACAAGAAAGGTAAGTTTTTTTTTTACTTACCTCTGCCACCTCGCCTTTAATTATTGCCCCCGAAGCGGCCGGCCGACCGATGCACACCTCCTGCAGCTGTCGATGTTTTTGCCCGCGCTGCTGCAGGGGGCGGAAGTCAATTTTGGGTCCAGGGCGCTCCTGGGGCGATGCACACGCAATGACGTCACGATCTCAGGGGCGCTAACTGGAGGCTTAAAGGCACCCAATTTTGCCCCCTCAGTGTCCTGAAGAATCTAGCCTGAGCTAAATGTCATTGCTGGAATTCCTGGATGCATTTTTTTGGGGCTATTCTTCTTTACTCTTCCCTCCCCCACACACACTTCCCTATCCAAGTGGAAGGGCAGTTGACCAGTTTCCAAGCTCCTGCCGAATGCTCCTCTTGACCGACCAGCTGAAACTGGACCTACTGTGTTTCAGAGATGTACACTTTTCTGTAGCTAAAATTAAACGCTGCACCTTCGTGATATCCCACTTACTGGCAACGTTACCACTAAGCTGCGTGGACGCACAGTGGTCTGGAGGTCCCGCGGAGGCCATTCACCAGCTTTTATGTGGTAGAAACCGCACATGCGCGAAAGTTTGAAACGGCTATGCAGCTAGTTAAAGGGACCGCGCATGAAAAAATATTAGAGGGTACATAGAAACATAGGAGCAGGAGTAGGCCCTTCGAGCCTGCTCCGCCATTCAATATGATCATGGCTGATCCTCTATCTCAATACCATATTCCTGCTCTCTCCCCATGCCCCTTGATGCCTTTTGTGTCTAGAAATCTATCTATCTCCTTCTTAAATATATTCAGTGACTTGGCCTCCACAGCCTTCTGTGGTAGAGAATTCCACAGGTTCACCACCCTCTGAGTGAAGAAATTTCTCCTCATCTCAGTCCTAAATGTCCTACCCCGTATCCTGAGACTGTGACCCCTCGTTCTAGACCCCCCAGCCAGGGGAAACCTCCTCCCTGCATCCAGTCTGTCTAGCCCTGTCAGAATTTTATACATTTCAATGAGATCCCCTCTCATTCTTCTAAACTCTCGTGAATACAGGCCCAGTCGACCCAATCTCTCCTCATACGACAGTCCTGCCATCCCAGGAATCAGTCCGGTGAACCTTTGCTGCACTCCCTCTATGGCAAGTATATCCTTTCTTAGGTAAGGAGACCAAAACTGCACACAGTACTCCAGGTGTGGTCTCACCAAGGCCCTGTACAACTGTAGTAAGACATCCTTGCTCCTGTACTCAAATCCTCTTGCCATGAAGGCCAGCATACCATTTGCCTTCCTAACTGCTTGCTGCACCTGCATGTTTGCTTTCAGTGACTGGTGTACAAGGACACCCAGGTCCCTTTGTACATCAGCATTTCCCAATCTATCACCATTTAAATAATACTCTACCTTTCTGTTTTTCTGACCAAAGTGGATAACTTCACATTTATCCACGTTATACTGCATCTGCCATGTATTTGCCCACTCACTCAACTTGTCTAAATCGCCTTGAAGCCTCTTTGCATCCTCCCCACAACTCACAATCCACCTAGTTTCGTGTCGTCAGCAAACTTGGAAATATTACATTTGGTTCCCTCATCCAAATCATTGATATATATTGTGAATAGCTGGGGCCCAAGCACTGATCCCTGCGGTACCCCACTAGTCTCCGCCTGCCACCCTGAAAAAGACCCATTTATTCCTACTCTGTTTCCTGTCTGTTAACCAATTTTCAATCCATTGCTTACTGGTAGTTATTCTATATTTTAATTAGTGATAGGAAGCATCGTAGTATGTGCATTGGGTACTGATGGTTCAAATACCCGTCTGTGGTCAGAATTTTTAATATTTTTTTAAATAGAATTAAGTAGTCAATTCATCTCCATAACAATCACTGCTAAAAAAAAAATGTGCGCTTTGAAAAGTCCATATTAATGTAAGTCTTTGCTCTTTCTGCTACCTTGATGGTGCGTGTCATGTTTGACTCATATCTTAATTTATTTTCCTCTTGGACCATAATTGAATTGCTATCTCTGATCTCACTAATTCACTTGCTGAAGTAGCAATTATGGGGAATGATGCATATGGTTTTTTGCCAGACTTGCATTGGGTATGTATTTTATAAAAACACTGTCATTCCAGCTACAGGGTATTTTCTGTAGACTATAGGAGCTGTGGTGATGTAGTTCGACTCCTTGAGCTTTGCCTCCACGCTGGTTGTGGATCAAACTTCTATTTACTCATGCCCAACAGATCTGATGACCGAGGTCACTTACTTGGAGGTCAGTTTGAAGGGCAGAGTTAGTACAAAGAGTGTCAGCCTTGGCTCAGTGGTAGCACACTCGCCTTTGAGTTAGAAGGTTGTGGATATAAGACCCACTCCAGAGACTTGAGCACATAATCTAGGCTAATACTTCAGTGCAGTCCTGAGGGAGTGCTGCACTGTCAGAGGTGCTGTCTTTCGGATGAGACATTAAACCGAGGCCCTGTCTGCTCTCTCAGATGGACGTAACAGATCCCATGGCACTATTCGAAGAAGAGCCGGGGAGTTCTGCCGATATCCTGCCCAATATTTATCCCTCAATCAGATTATCTGGTCATTATCACATTGCTGCTTGTGGGGCCTTGCTGAGTGCAAATTGGCCGCCGCGTTTCCTACATTACAACAGTGACTGTGATTCAAAAGTACTTAATTGGCTGTAAAGCGCTTTGGGATGTCCTGATGGTTGTGAAAGATGCAAGTACGTCCCTTTATCAGAAGATCACAGTATTACATGAGACGGTTGAAGTGAGTCGTGTGTCCTTGTGAGAAATACTTTACCCATGAGGTTCAGTTGAATCCTTTTTGAGGATGGCCCTATTGCATCCTATCCTATCATCTGCTTATGATATATCTGGTGTCTAATTTTGATTATGACAAAATATCAATCCCAAACACATGTTTATTTCCATATTATTAATCCAGTTTTTTATATAATACTGCCAATATATATACTAGATTATGGATAGTGTAACCAATCTTCTGCAGTCAAAATTTGATTCAAACCTCAAAGAAAAATGTACCTTTTTTTTAATGCTTGCCACCTGTGAAATACGACACTGGGTGTGTTAACCCTGGAAACGCTGTAATATAATAAAGCCATTTTGAGGAATTTTCAACTTCTACGAGGGCCTAAAACAGGCGGTAACAGATCGGCCAGCCGTTATAAACCCCACCTGATTTTCCTTTCCATTAACCTCCGTCCATTGTGTTAATCAACATCAACTTGCATTTATATAGTGCCTTAAACATCCCAAGGTGCTACACAGAGGCATAATCGGACAATAAATAGACGCTGAACCAAAGAAGGACAGAGTGGACGGGGTGATTAAAAGCTTGGTTAAAGAGCTGGGTTTTAAGGAGGGTATTAAAGGAGGAAAGGGAGGTGGGGAGATAGCGGGGTTTAGCGAGAGAATTCCAGAGCGTGGGGCCTGTGTGACCGAAGGCATGGCTTCGAAAGGTGGGAGGAGGGGATGTACAAGAGGCTGGTGTTGGAGGAATGGAGGGTTGGGGGGTGGATGGTGGGGGTTGGTTAATCCTTGGATCTGTCAACATGTATTTTGCAACATTACATCAGTCCTTCCTTTCTCATTTTGTTTATAATATAATTATAATAATTCTCTGCTGACCTTATAAAAGTTCAGCCTCCATATTTTCAGAACTTGACTTAGTGTTGCTAATAGTCTGGTTGTGATAATTGGCCTTAAGCATGTGTCTGCACTTAATCTGAGATGTGCATTTTAGATAGGCTAGGAAGTTCCTAACTTCCATTTATGGAGTGTCTTCTCGTGGCTCACCGGTGATTGCAAGCTGTCAGCCATGCAGCTTATATATAGGGAGGGGCATCCGAGAGATGGTGGTATAAGTGTGATTTAAAAAAAAAAATCAAAATGTGTATTAAAACAGTTCCACCCTTGTACTTTACTCCCTGCCTTTCCCAAAGACTATGCAGACTTACAGTTCTTTTGGGTGCTGTTTGTCCTCCGATAGCTTCCCTAAGTGGTCATCTTTATTTGGGAGATAGATGCTGAATTTTGGAAGGCTATTTGATCATGCAGCTGAGCCAATCTTGTGATCACCCGGCGACTAGATGTGCACTTTACATTAGGGTTTCTTGGATAGCAGGCAGGCACAGGAATCCTGGCTGACTCCACTCCCCCCACCCCGCCCCGCCCCACCACTTCCATAAACTGTGTGCTGAGGCCAATTTGCTGAGATCAGCTAACTCAGCACAGAGTAGGGATCAAACCTGGTGCCTTCTTGCATCGCATGGTTTTGCGCTATACTGGGAAGCATACTTAACAATATCGTGTTTGAGTCTGAAGATTGTGGCTTTAAGCTCCACTCAGGATTTAAGCACTCCATCTAGGCACACATGTCAGTGCAGTACTGAGGGAGTTCTCCATTTGTTGCAGGTGCTATCTTTCAGATGAGATGTTAAACTGAAGCCTTGTCCAGCTAGTCAGGTGGATATAAAAGACCCCACGGTACTATCCGAAAGCTCGTAATTTTAAATAAATCTGTTGGACTATAACCTGGTGTTGTGCGACTTCTCATTTTTGTCCACCCCAGTCCAACACCGGCATCTACGCATCATGTCTATTCGAAGAAGATCAGGGTGTTCCACTACTGTCCTGGACAACATTCCACCCTCCACCAATAACACCCAATAAAAAACCCAAGCTTAATAAAAACTAGCTGCTTTTATTTTCAGACCCTCTGGAATATTCCGTCAAAGAATGACAAAAGCAATACAAGAGATACCTTGGAGTGTAATTGCTACAATGTGTTTGCTGACATCAGGGGGCCATCTAGTTAACAATATGCAAGTACCATACATATCAATTGTTATTAGAAGTAAAAGATTAGACTGTCTATTGACACCACTGTGTCAACTAATGAGTTGGAGGTAGGGCGGGACTTACAACTGGACTCAAGCAAAGTCTAATGTACTTAATAAACTGCAAAGCAAATGAAGTGTATTTACTCAGCAAACAGAGTTTGTTTAAACAGCACACTACAGCAAACGGTCTACAGAGTCTATTTAAAAAGACTTTCTACAAAATACTGCAAACCGAACTCATGACCGAAACTACAGCAACTTCTCCAGATTAAAAGCAGGGTGATTTCTCCAGGAAAATGCAGTGAGTGGAGGATAGTATTGTATTACAAATTGATTAATTCTCCAGCAGATTGCCGCGAGTGGAGGATAGTTACATAATACAAGTTATGTGTATAAAATCAGTCCCAGTCACTTAACAGCAGTGATTGACGGGGGAATTACCCAATCATCTGCATTCTGCCGGGGAATAATGGTGTCACTATATGCAGCTATAAAAGATTGGAGTCAAACATCTTTGGACTGGAAAGCAGATTATCTTAACAAGCTTAAAATAGATTGCAGATGGGACCGTGGAAAAATTGATTGTGACAAAATGTCTGTGATAACCACTTTGTTGTAATGGTATTTAAGCACACTTGGTATATTGCAGTACTGTTTAAACGCCTTGGGACGTTTTGTTACGTTAAAGGCGCTATATAAATGCAAGTTGTACAGCTTTTGTTAGTGTTAATGATTTATAGTTCTCAATTTTATCCAGCAGAGTAAGGGTTAAATAAAACAATGCTTATTAAATGGCAGTAAACAATTGTAACCTTGAAATGTGAATGAAAAGTGCCGTGAAATGTTTTGTGAAGGTGACGAGTCTGTTTCCTCCTGCACAGGAAATGCTCCTCCAAGTTGGCACTCCAGAGACACATGGGAACACACACTGGTATAAAACCATTTCATTGTCAGCACTGTGATTATAAGACCAGACTGAAGGCATCACTGATACAGCACCTGAGAATTCATACAGGTAAGAATAAGGTACCACATATTGGACAAGTGTTTTCTGTTGCCTAATATGTATTATAAAATTCAGTCAATTTGTTGTCCAAGAATAATTTGAAATGATTTTAAGTGTGTTTTTCCCCACTTGTTAAGGTTTGAAGTTCCTATGTTCTCTCTCCAGTCTCCCTTATGGTTTCTGTGGATCTGGAAGCCCAGGCAGCATCACTAACATGCTCCCAGCTTTTCTTTCAGTAACTCTCTGAGTTGGCCATTGGAAGGTTCACGAGATGACCTTGAAATGACTCTGATTTCCCCTCCCACCTCTTGCCATGAAGAGGGGCTTGACTTGACATTCCCCTCGCCCCCCGGGACGAGGGTATCAAAGGTGGAGATGAGGAAGTGGTTGAGCCAGTCAACAGTTGCAGAGTTACTGTGGCAAGTGGAGGGTCAAAGGCATGGCAGTTGGCAGTTTGAAAGTGCAGCTGTAAGTGACTTGTGGACTGTTCTTTCCAAGGGCGGACGCAGAAGGAAGTGAGCTCGGAAGGGAATGGGGGATGTGGATGGTGAGGGACACAAAGAAGCGGTCAAAGGATGGCCTTGTTAGTGACCGAGGCTATGGGAGGTGGCGAGGTTGAGGGGATAGCCATGAATATGGGTAGGAGAGCTTGTATGGAAGGAGAAGTTGACGGAGAACAGGTGGGCAGTGAATTCAAAACAATACAAAACTTGAGTACTATCTTCAGAAAGTCATGCAAATCGAGAAAATTACATTTAATTGAGATCTTCATTTTGTGATTTAATTTGCCTACATAACAACTGTGATTGCACTTCAGAAAGTAATTTGTTGGTTATAAAGTGCTTTGGGAGGTCAATTGTTATGATAAAACATTTTCTTAATTTAGGGAGCTATGAAGTATTTTTTAACAACTTTCTTTGTGAAAAGCACACACTTTACCGGTCCTCTTTCCCCTTGCATTATCTTGTTATCTTCTTTGATGAATTTGTTTGAAGGATTACTATATATGCAAATTGTATTTCCATGAACACGATGCCTCTCTTTCAGACAGTGAAGATTACTGTGTATGAGCTGCTGAGTTACTGCACAGATATTTCGTGTCCATGTTTTGGTCTGTCACTGCTGGGTCTCTTCACTGCACTGGGTATTCAGGTTCTGAATACTTAATTCTCAAGTTTGATTTGTAGTGGGTGGTGGTCAGTGAGGTGAACTCATCAAGTACAATGCGATGTGTTCCTATAATGCTCACATTGCGGTCAATACTCTGGAGTACAAAGGACAATGAAAACGAAGTCAATGGAAAGTAATTAGGAAAGCAAATGGTATGTTAGTTAGCCTTTATTAAAAAGGGATTGGAGTATAAGGGTAAAGCAGTCTCACTACAATTATATAGGGCCTTGGTGAGACCACATCTGGAGTAGTGTGTATAGTTTTGGTCTCCTTCCCTAAGGAAGGATATACTTGCCTTAGAGGGAGTGCAACGAAGGTTCACTAGACTGGTTCCTGGGATGAGGGGATTGTCCTGAAAGGAGAGATTGAGTAGACTAGGCCTGTATTCCCTAGAGTTTAGAAGAATGAGAGGTGATCTCATTGAAACATATAAAATTTTTAAAGGGCTTGACAGGGTAGATGCTGGGAGGATGTTTCCCCTGGCTGGGGTATCTAGAATTAGGGGTCACAGTCTCAGAATAAGGGGTCGGCCATTTAGGACTGAGATGAGGAGAAATTTCTTCACTCAGAGGGTTGTGAATCTTTGGAATTCTCTACTCCAGAGATCGATAGATTTTTGGATACTAAGGGAACCTAGGAATATGGGGATAGTTCAGGAAAGTGGAGATGAGAGCTGGAGGATCAGCCATGATCTTATTGAATGTCGAAGCAGGCTCGACGGGCCAAATGGCCTCCTGCTCCTATTTCTTATGTTCTTAAAGGAAAATCAGGCAGAGTGTATAACGGGCGGCCGAGCCGATTCCAGCCGTGTTACGCCTCCGCCGAAGTTGAAAGTTCTGCCCATAGTGTTCTACACAATAAGTACTTGAAAACTTTTAGATTAATGTAGTTTGGAGATCTGTGTTGCAGAGGGGAGGAGAAACGGAAGTAATTGTTGTATTTTTGAATTGCACATATACATCTGAATGAGAAGTTGTTTTACGTGGTATTTTATCTTTCTTTCGCATCCAAAGGTGAGAAGCCCTTCAAGTGTACAATCTGCCAGTATGCCTCCATTGATGCCAGCTCTCTGAGACGGCATTCCCGCACACATTCTACTGAGAAGCCTTACAAATGTCAGCTCTGCTCCTATAGTTGGTAAGTGGAAACATTATCCATTATTATCAGGAGTTTTCATGTTCCTGACCTTATTTACCTTTCCCATTCCACGTACCCTAGGAGCGTTCAACTTTGCCCAACTGAGGGGATAGAAACCCTAACCCTCAATAAGTACTGTACTGAAACGGCCAATAAGAATCGTGGACTTTCCAAGAACATTTTGCCCCTTAAATGTGGATGTGGATGCTCGGTCGTTGAGTTTATTCAAGAATGAGATCGATAGGGAATCAAGGGATATGGGGATCGGGCAGGAAAGTGGAGTTGAGGTCGAAGATCAGCCATGATCTTATTGAATGGCGGAGGGGCCGTATGGCCTACTCCTGCTCCTAATTCTTGTTCTTATTTTAAACTATGCATTTCCTGGGGGAGCCTCAGCTGAAATCAGAAACTCTCTGGGCTGAATTTTGCCGGCGCTCAGCGGCGGGTTTGGAGGCGGGTCCGCTGTCAGAATCAAAAAGATTGACGGGGCCGGTCTCCCGCTCTGAACCCACCTCCTTGTCAGTTTCCCCAGTGCCGGTTCTGCCTGCGCTTTGCAGACACGGCACTAAGCGGCGGGTCATTCAATTGTGCTGGTTAGGAGGGTGTTTAAAGTAATTAAATCCTCATTTTCCCAGTTCCAAAGCATTTTGCAAAGTTTTCCACAAGGTTCCCGTTGCTCGGGGATTACGCCAAGTAAGTATGTCGGGTTCTGAACAACTCTCCATTTCTTTCAATAGGTGACAGCTGCAAAAGTGGTTTAAAACCTGCCATTTTACAGCTGGTCAGTATCCAATCTCAGAAGCTGCAGCCTTCAGTATTTGGAACCCACTTTTGAGCTTTATGCACTTTTGAAGTGTTTGGAGTAATCTCTCTATCCACTGTCACCTCCTTGGAACAACCTATCTCAACATTGACAGATTACTTCTGTCATCTCAACCTCACCTGCCATCTATTTCATCAGCATCGGTGCCCTTGAAAAGATCTCACCTTGGTCCTCAGAAACCCAAAACGATCAGCCCCAACACCAGCATCACCGGGCACACCAGCAGCACCAACACCCACACCAACCTTCTCCGCAATCAACTGATGCTGCACTGGACACAGGGCATCATCACCCATGCACATTGCTGCCCGGGAGGCCAGCGATGGACTCACCATGTCCAGATTTGCTTCACTTAACACTGTACACCCTAGCTGCCACAGGTTGGCAGCACCATAAAGCATCCCTACAATGTCCAAGCCATTCCTTTCACACTCAGTGCCATTGTGGCGGGGGTGGGGGGGGGAAGTTATGTCTCACCATTCACTGCAGCTCACTAAGACACTTCCAAAGGCGCGCACAAATCTGTCCAAGAAGGCAAAGTGTTGAAAATAAAGATTTCAATGCTTGACAACATATTAGAATACACTTTACACAAACATTGGCTAAAGCACACAAGTGCCTACCCTTGTGTGTTGTTAGTTGGTATGATTGAACAAGGATGAGGGTGAGTGTGAGGGGTGGCTAGTGAGATGGGGAAGTGATAACTTAGATAGAGAGGTGGAGGTGCAAGGTAAGTTGGTTTGAGTAAGGATGTGCAGGAGTAGGGTAGGGAAGGCAGAGTGATGGGGATGTGATGAGTGGCACAGCAGGATGAGGTTGAGTGTGGCTTTGCGGTAACGTTTCGTGATCTACTGTGATCATTGAAAGGTTTGTGCCACTGCAGCCTGGTCCTCCTGACGACATCCCTGCTTGTGTCCTCCTGTGTAATGTGCAATCAGGCTGCGTTGGTCTCCTGGGGAGGTCTCTTCCGCCCATTGGAAGGGAAGAGAACATCCCTGTATGATGCGACTCCCTCCATAAGCATATGGAGGGAGTCATGTGAGAGTCTGGGTGCAGCCGTGCACCTTTGTGCAGTGTTTGCAGCACCTCAATGCGACAGAACAACTGTCAAAATGATTGTGGACATGGTCCCTTTAAGGAAACCGGCTGATGACGCGTCATCAAATGACGTCATCAGACCCGCTTCCTATTAATTGGCCGGAAACCTCGCAGGGCGGGCTTAACAAGCCCCATCAACGGAATATCTTGTTGGAGTCCGGGCTCGACACAGATGCAGGGTCCCCACACGCCACGGACGTCGCCTGCCCCTGGACCCGCCGAGGTTGGAAAAATCCAGCCCTCTGTGTGGGACGAGCTCGACAGACCAGTGTGTGAATGTGCTTAAGAAAATATGCAAATTTCATAAACAGCCCTAACAAATTCTGGCTGCTGGGGTAACAATTTCTGAAATCAACTGATTGATTTGTTGTCTGGGTGGATTCCAGCCCACATGTCAGCTGCTGTAGGAGGCTTTCTCTCCCATTGCAAGATTGTTTTAATAACCAACCAAAAGATGCTATTTTTCTTCCCCATCCCTTCTGATTTAAGTTTAAGTATTTTATTCTTCAATGTATTGGCTTTTACTGCTTGTTTCTTCAGCCGAGAATGGCTTGCCTTTTTCTGCAAAACGTAAAAATCTTAAAGACAAAGAAATCAGGCAGTTGCATGATTATCATTAAAGCAGGAAGGAAATGGCAGAGAAACAAGAGGCCCCATGACATCCAGACTCTGCAGATTTTTGCTGCAGTATTGGCCTATTGTAGGAAAGTGGTTAGATCAAGTGGTTAGATCAGCAACATTTATAAATGTTTTCCTGCACTATAACTTGTATTTTTGTTTTTGAGAGTTTCTGCAATTTAAACTTAAATACCAGCTCAGTTGTTAAATGCATGGCGTGGAGTGGTATTGATCCACGCAGACCAATATTTAGACCCTGGACTGTGCCCAGTTTGCTGATCGCAATTGGGGGGCGCGATCTTGCCAGCCCTGGGGAGGTGGGTCTGGAGGCGGGACTGCTGGGAAAATGGCAGAATCTGGGGGCGGGTGCCCATCCCGCCCCCAACCTGCCTCCGTGCCATCTTGCCAGGAGGCGGGTAGCCGACCCGCGCTGGGTCCCGTCTCCTTGGAGGCGTGAAGGGGATTAGTGCCACTTATCCGCCTGTTAACAGTAGTTAACAGGCAGATAAGAGGATTATCCCCATTTTGCCCACACAAGTGCGGGCTTCCCGAAGGCTCCGAACCCCGCCTGGGTCACCGAGGCGAGTAGTGGGTCTGTGGGGGTCAGGGGGGTTCAAAAGTGCATTGTGAAGGTAAGTGATGGGTGCAAGTGTGGAGAGGTGAGTATGTGAGGTAAGTGGAAAGTGTTAGTAAAAGTTTACTTACCTTTGTTTCTTCCTGCAGGCTTCAAGAGTTGGGGATGCGGAGAGTCTCGCACCTCACTGGCAGAGATGACAGATGGCCGCTGCATTCTCCAATGCAGCAACCATCTAATTTCTGCTAAAGAAAGAGGTTTGATGAGTCTTGAATTCAAGAAGTCATCAAACTACAGAGAATGTCAGTGTTTGACAGCTTCACAGAGCTGTCAAATGATGACAATTCATCTGTCAATTTTTTGACAGATGAAACGTCATACGCTGACATTCTCTGTAACCGGCTTTCCCTTAATTGGCCCGCTGGGCGGACTTACCAAGGTCAATCAAGGGAAAATAGCGTGGGTTGGCCAGAGGTCGATAGAGGCGGGACTAAAACGTGACAAGTGGGAGTCCCGCCTCCAAAAGCTCCCCATTGGCAAATTCCAGCTCGAGGCGTCAGTGGCGGTACTGTAGTCAGTGTAACTGTTGGAAAGCGGAACATTTGGTCAGCATTCATGGCTTCTGTTTGTTATCCAGTCATTAGACTCAACTGTAATATACTCTCCCTCAAACAGTTAATACCCTGCTGACACTTTGGCCTAGGTTTTCCAATTGTTACACCAATGGTGACCCATTTAAAATGAATGGGTTACTGTCGTAAAACCTAGGTCTCGCTGTGTGAGGCCACACAAAAAGGAATAGTCTAAAAATGACCTTTTTCAATTTCTGGCTCCAGTAACAGCTTATTTGCACTTCTGAGGGGACATGCTTCAAAAAATAATATGCTTTTAAAAATAAATTATATTTAGAGAGAAAAAAAATACTTAATGGAAAATAGTGCTGGAACTCGATGGGATCCCAGTGCCAGTTGTTTGATTCCTTATTTACCAATATGATAATTTATTTTCACATAAAAGGTTGAAAAAAGCCAAAGGATTTTTTATTTTAAAACATTTTCCCTAACTATTGGATTAGATTTTTGTCTGCCACTAGGGGAAGAAGCTTCAAATTGTAACCAAATTTTCAAATAGCAAATGAGAGGTTATATTTGTACCCAAATGCAGGGCTTTAATCTCATACCCGCTATTGAGGATTTATACAGTAGACATTTTTGTCTCTTTTTTTGCCATCTCTAGTTTTCATACACTCTCCTTTGTCATCTCTGACTTAAGTTGCACACTTGCTCTTGTGTACATTCTTTCTCTCGTTTTACTCACACAAGGCACAAGTAAGGAGTGTGATGGAATACTCTCCACTTGCCTGGATGAGTGCAGCTCCAACAACACTCAAGAAGCTCGACACCATACAGGACAAAGCAGCCCGTTTGATTGGCACCCCATCCACCAACATTCACTCCCTCCACCACCGGCGTACCGTGGCTGCAGTGTGTACCATCTACAAAATACACTGCAGCAACTCGCCAAGGCATCTTCGGCAGCACCTCCCAAACCCGCGACCTCTTCCACCTAGAAGGACAAGGACAGCAGGTTCATGGGAACACCACCACCTCCAAGTTCCCCTCCAAGTCACACACCATCCTGACTTGGAAGTATATCGCCGATCCTTCATCGTCGCTGGGTCAAAATCCTGGAACTCCCTCCCTAACAGCACTGTGGGAGTACCTTCACCACACAGACTGCAGTGGTTCAAGAAGGCGGCTCACCACCACCTTCTCGAGGGCAATTAGGGATGGACAATAAATGCTGGCCTTGCCAGCGACGCCCACATCCTATAAGCGAATAAAAAAAAACAACTCACTGTTTCTTTTGCTGTCTGTTTCTGTTGTTCTCGTGCTCCTTTGTTTCCGATTCTCTTTTTTCCTCTCGCTCTGCCCCTCTCCTTTCCTCTATTTTTTAATTTTGTTTGGTGCGTTCCCTCCTGTTCACCGTTGCCACTTCGGGAGGAGGGGGGTCTTTTATCTTCCGTTCTCAAAACACGCGGCTCTGAAGCACTAGCAAAATGGGAGAGATAATAAAAGATGAATATTGCATAAAGATGGTTGCTCGTAAAACAAGAATTGCATTGGGGAAACAGCCATATACCCAAAAATTTTATCAAGGGAATGAGGACATGTTGTCGCTTAGCAACGTAAGCATCTCGTGATTTTTTTTTTTGCTGCTACTTCTAAATCTACTTTAATGACTCTCCTGTGATTTTTGCACACTAGATTAGCAGTACAGTTCATCTTCAGCTTCACCGACAGAACCGTAACTGGGGGGGGGGGGGTTAATTTTTATGCAGTAATTGAAGTGCTGTTAGGTGAACAATTCTGCCCTTGGACCTCGCTACAGTTAGTTCCCTCAGCAACAATGCTCACATCTTATAGAGAGAATAGTGGATTTGACTCCCTTTGAGGTTTTCTTTTTCTAATTATTTTTGCAAACTTGCCGATGACTTTTGTTACGTGGGGGGCAACAAAAGTGTGTGCAGAGAATTGCATGAAAAGAACTCAATTGGCAGCTGTAAACAAAAAGTGACTGATGAAATGAAAAACAGATATGAGTTATGTGTTGAAAATCAATGGAACTTAAGAATAGGTGAGCGTTGTGAAGTTAAATGAGAGAGGGCATTTAATGGAAAGAAAAATCATTCAAAATGGAACTGCTTCTATCTAACTCTGTGAAATTTGGATTTTAAAGCCAGTTTGTTGGGTTTTTGTTATATTATATATTTTACAGGTTGCAGCTCCCCAAATAAGTGCAAAATGGTTATTTATTTTTAAAGTACCAGATAGAAATGACTCCAAAATAAGAATCACAACAGGTTAATAAACTACTGAGCCAGGAACTGAGCTGTGGCTCAGTGGGTATCTCTCTCGCCCCTGAGTCGGAAGGTTGTGGGTTCAACTCCCACTCCAGAGACTTGAGCACAAAAATCTAGACTGGCACTCCAGTGCAGTACTGAGGGAGGTGCCGTCTTTCGGATGAGATGTTAAACCGAGGCCCCGTCTGCTCTCTCAGGTGGACGTAAAAGATCCCATGGCACTATTTCGAAGAAGAGCAGGGGAGTTATCCCCTGTGTCCTGGTCAAAATTTATCCCTCAACCAACATCACGAAAACAGATTATTTGGTCATTATCACATTGCTGTTTGTGGGAGCTTGCTGTGTGCAAATTGGCTGCTGTGTTTCCTACATTACAACAGTGACTACACTTCAAAAAGTACTTAATTGGCTGTAAAGCACTTTGGGACATCCGGTGGTCATGAAAGGCGCTATATAAATGCAATTTTTTTTCAGAAATATTAATGAATAGGTGTGACAGTTTAGATTTTCTGCGTAAGCAAAATATATATTTTACCATCACAGTGTTTCTGCTTTGCAGGAAGGATTAAAGATAGCAAAAAGACTGGTTGGACTATACTGGTCTGTCACTATTTG
This sequence comes from Squalus acanthias, assembly GCA_030390025.1. Lineage (NCBI taxonomy): Eukaryota > Metazoa > Chordata > Chondrichthyes > Squaliformes > Squalidae > Squalus > Squalus acanthias. The sequence goes on from CM059428.1 coordinate 16,479,402, forward strand.
AAGTTGTAGCACCTTCTTCCTAATTGCCGTGAGTTAATAAACTGGTTAATTAAAGGAAATGAAACTCGTGTAAAGGCTAATCTTGTTACCTACATAGCAGTTAATGTCACAGGCTGCCATTTTTCTGCCCATTCAGCCCGTCAATGCTGTTCTTGCATTGTCGGGCTGCACAGATCTTTCCCAGCCAGCAGCGAATCTTGACAGTCAGATAGCCAAAGTCACAATCGGAACTTTTTAAAACAAATTGGGCATGCGCAAGGGCACGTTTATTCTTGTGCTGCCGCGGTGCTTTGGAATGCATCCCGCACCGTCAACGGGGGATTCTGCAGAATATAAATCATATAAATACAAAGATACATTGAAGTCGCAAGTTTTAATTGGCTTTGATTCTTTTCTGTCATGCAGCATTCAGAAGAAGAGCCTGGACCTTCACGTGCGCAGGCATCACACGGGTGAGACGTTCGGGTGTCACTTGTGTGTCTACTCCTCTCCTGACAAGCAGCTGTTGCAAAAACATCTGAAGAAACACCAGAAGGAGATGGAGGAATCATTAAGGAGCATACAAACAGCCCCTGGAGTGGAGCCGTTCACAGCAGAACATTTTGTGGCAGCCCCCGACATCCTGCAAACTGGCAAATCCTAAGAATCTGTGAGCTCGCACATCTGCAGGCTAGGGATTTTTTTTTTCCTGTTTTGAAACAGGTCAGCTGGGCCAGCTGCTATTATCTCAAGACTGAAGGAGCTGGCAGCAATTACTGAACTCGCTGATGGCTAGGAGTACCTTCCAAGATTGTTAACATTCTGAAAGGAGCTTTGGTATGCCCAAGTTAGAATGCGTCAGTGAACTGTGAGAAAGTTAACTGTACAATCCCTTGTGCTTACAGAAAATAATATCTCTTGTGTTCCAGCCATTTAGACCTTTCACAACTGAGCATGCTCAACCCCAGTGTTACCCCCTGCTTATTTATTATTCAAGGGAGAGCTAAAGTGGTGGGTTTAATTTAATAAGGACAGTCTTTGCAGTAAGGCTGACCAGAGAAATTAAAAATACTTACAAATCAGAGAATGAAAATGACTCTCTTGCATCTAAAAACCGAGCTGGATAGAAGCAAGGTTGGCTTTTTCTGCAGCTTTATGCCATGTTTGGTTCTTGTCACACATTCTGATGGTTCAACTGTTAGTTTAAGTTTCCACTATTGCATCATTCAGAGCTCTGAAATGTTTCCATCACCACCCAGCCTGCAATTGAATAACAGCTAGTTGCTTGCAATAGAAAACATAATTGGTTTTCGATTTTGATAATTTCATTATTATCTGAAGTTCTCAACAAATGCAATTAATTACAAATAAACTAATGCCGACATTTAAACAAAGCTACAAAGCAATAGCCAATGAGGTGCCAGTAGTGCATTTTTTCCTGAAGGAACAATAGCCTAGAAATTACATTTGGCAATATTAGTGGAGGAACACTTAATGCGTTGGCATGATGTTCCTCCTTTGGTGTCAGCCTTGACTTATTGCTGCCGCTTACCTATGAGTTAGAAGGTCACTGGTTCAAATCTCACTCCAGACCCATGAGCATATAATCTAGGCTGACACTTCAGTACAGTACTGAGGGAGTGCTGCACTGTTGGTGCTGTCTTTCAAATGAGACGTTAAACAAAGGCGCTGTCTGCCCTCTCTGTTGGATGTAAAAGATCCTGCAGCACTATTCGAAGAAGCAGTTATGCCGTTGTCCTGGCCAATGGTTATCCCTCAACCAACATCGATAAAACTGATTTATCTGATTATCATTAATCTCGCTGCTTTTGCTGTGTGCAAATTGGCTGCTGCGTTTCCTTACCTTACAACAGTGACTGCGCTTCAACAGTACTTCACTGGCTGTGAAGCAATTTGGGACATGCTGCAGTTGTGAAAGGTGCTATATAAATACAAGTTCTTTCTTTCTCTGTTAATTTAACAAAGGCATTAACACATGTAAAATAAATGTGTTAATGTTAAAATAGCAGACAGGAATGTCATACCAATGTGTGAAGTGTAACCCTGTTAATATTGTCAAAAGTAACTTCTCGACTAATATCTTCATTCTGTAAGAAAGATGTATCATGATTTGCACATTCAATTAATTAGCGTGTGTTAACTGCAGAGTCAGTCCCTTTTAAGTTTCTTGGAATACCATACCAATAGCTAAAGAATAGGATTGCAAGCAGATGCAAAACTTAATTGTGGAAGTGATGTTGACATATTTGAGCTAAATATGCAGTCCGGGGGTGGTGTTGCCAAAGAGGAACAACCTGCAGTACAGTTGATCATTAAGACTTCACTTGCAAATCCAGAGAAGCACACAGTGACATTGTAACACAAGAAATGTGGCAATTGGGGCCAGTATATTCTCGAGCTGCGTATTGGGTGTGAGTTGGTGTTTGTGCTGAGCTCTGGTGCCTCAGTCCAGGCAAAGAAATGTAAAGTTCCAATGCCAAATGAAGTACAGCTGTCTAGTTTAAATCATTAACTCTCTAGATGTGACCATGAGAAACTTGCCTGCTAAACCATTACGTTTTCCCCTTGGCCTTTTAAATTTTTTGGAAATGTTTCTTGTGTTTGTGTAGGTTTGTTTTGTTGAAGCCTGGCTTTCAGCAGCTCTGTAAGGCTGCATTTAGTATTCTGAAGGGAAGTTACATTTGCATGTTAATTTGCTGATTCCAATGTCTTTTTTGGAATACTGAAAGACTCAAACCCCCCCCCCAGTGTCCATGGATTTTGAGTTGGCCGAAACCCAGCTCCTTTTGTTGTTTCTGATTTTCTGAAACAACTCGAGAGCCTCTTGCATTACTTTAGTTCTCTCCACTCTCAATGCGCAGTTGGCACTTGGCAGCATTAGGAAAATAAAGATATGGTGGCCTCCACATGACCGACATTTCGTAGATCTCCCAATCGACCACTAGAACCTCTCCCAGTGACCTTCTGAACGTGCTGAATTAGCTTAATGTGCTCATATCGTCAGATAACGGTCCCTGTGACCTATCTGATCTGTGTGGCTGGATATCACAGCAGGCAGCGAATTCCCCCATTAAGCCATCTGGGAAGCCTAGTCAGTTGTGGCTCCGTTGGTAGCACACTCGCTTCTGAGTCAGAAGGTTGTGGGTTCAAGTCCCACTCCAGGGACTTGATCACATAAAGCTAGGCTGACACTCCATAGTTTTCTAATATTTTGATGTATTGACAAATTTTAAAAAGAACCCAGTTGCATTTGAAAGGTACAAAGGTGAGCAACAAAAATGGTTCTGGATATTGGGAATTTAAGTCGAGGAACTTTTTTTCCGTGAAAAAGAGGCACTGAATCCTGGAGTGACCCCATGTTGAAGGAAACAATATTGTGTGTGTGTGTGTGTGTGCTGGGTGAAGCTGTGAAATGAGTTCCAAAATTTTATAGAGCAGGCAAGAGGAACTCCTGTTATCTGGAACACTGCCTTGAGATGCTGATCATTATTTTTAAGATTTCTTTGCTTCCTACAGCTATACACAATTACATTCAGTGATTGCTCTAAGATTGTGTTTGTTGCTTCATTGAGTTCTTATTACAAATTGGAATTACCTGAGACGAGGCCCCTGATTTTCTAGTAGTTTGATTAACTGACAACAAATACAGTGGTTTTTTATTCATGGGATGTGGGTGTCGCTGGCAAGGCCAGCATTTATTGCCCATCCCTAATTTCCCTTGAGAAGGTGGCGGTGAGCCGCTGCCTTGAACCACTGCAGTCCGTGTGGTGAAGGTACTCCCACAGCGACTTTGTCGTAGCGGTTTGGTACAACTGAGTGGCTTGCTCGGCCATTTCAGAGGGCAGTTAAGAGTCAACCACATTTCTGTGGGGTTGGAATCGCATATAGGCCAGACTGGGTGAGGACGGCAGATTTCCTTCCCTTAAGGGCATTAGTGAACCAGATGGGTTTTTACGACAAGAAAAACGGTAGTTACATGGTCACCATTACTGGTACTAGCTTTTTTATTTAATTAACTTAATTTAAACGCCCCAGCTGCCATGGTGGGATTTGAACTCATGTTTCACAGATTATTAGTCCAGGCCTATTGGATTACTAGTCCAGTACGCTACCCTTCCCGTGTGCAATGTCATTAGTTGTTAATCATGAATAGACTTTCCCCTTCCCCTTGCACTGTGTGTCATTTGATTATGCATATTCTTTCTTTAATCCAGTCTTCCACCTTTTTCTCCCCATCTCTCCCGAAGAAGGTTTTGACTTCTGTTGGGATACGGTTGCATGGACATCGTGCAATAACTTTCCCAAAAGACAAGCCTTCGTGTATGAGCCTACACAATGAAGGCCAATGGGCTTTTTGTGGAGGGAATCACGCCTGATTTTTGACTTCACCTGGACATCCATTACAGCAGTGACTCCACTTCAAAAGAGCTTCATTGGCTGTAAAGCACTTTGGGACGTCCGGTGGTCGTGAAAGGCGCTATATAAATGCAAGTCTGTCTTTTTTTTTCTTTTTCATTCACAAATTCCCAGGCAGCTGTCACCGAGTAGCATCGTCGGACGTATACAGCTGCATTCGAAAGGGCATGAAGGTGAGCAACAAAGATGGTTCTGGATATCGGGAGTTTGAGTTATGAGGAAAGGTTTCTGTGGGAAAGAGGTGATTTCGAGGTGCTGTGATTGAAGTTTTCAGAATTGTGAAGGAGCTGCCGAAATTGATCATGGCAAATTGTTCACTTATGGTGAAGGGTTCAAATATCAGGGGACACGAGTACAAAATTAAAAATTAGGAATAATAGAGATAATGGGTTGGAACTTCACTCAAAGAGTTGTGGAATTAATTACAAGGTACAAATGGATTCAAGAAACAATTGGACGCATTTCTGGAGAGAGGGATAGATTTTGCTGTACCTACGCATGGGTGTATTGGATTGCCTTTGTGCAACAAAAAGAGCAAAATCAGATGGGGAGGATCACAAGCCGGCCTGATTTTTCAGCCATTAACTTAATTGGAAGCAAAATTGTGTGAGATCCCTTACAGGCGTGCCTAATGGCCTTTTCCTGTTCCTGAAAATTCTAGGTTCTTGTAGTGATCATGAGTCGGGACCCTGGCTGTTTCTGTTGCCCTCTCCTCTCCCTCGGTCAGGGTGCTGAGGGCAGTTACAGCAACCTCACTGCTGCTCTGGCTGAGCTGTGTTAACTAAGGTTAAACTGGGGGTTGGATCTTGGACTTAACTGACTGAATATCACTCTGGGTGATGCATTAACCCACTACGTTTTCAGGAAAGTATCTAATTCTGCATTTTTTTTTTGTCAGGGCCTTTCAATTTCCTTTTTCCTAACCTTAAGAATCTGTGTAAGAATGTTGGCTATTTACAGTTTTTGAATGAGTTTGTCCAATAAAGTTTCTTAAAAATGGCAATTAAACTCACGCTTTGTTTATTTTCTGCTCCAAATATGAGCATATGTAAAACCCTGGAGATCGGCATTTCCAGAAAAATATTTTTGCAACAACATTTTTGAACTGCATTCCACTCTCCGCTCATTAGTTTATGGCAAATGGGGTGATTGCATCATTCATGGTTCTTCACTGAGCAACAACACATTTTTATTAACTGATTGGAACCGTGAAAAATACATAAATTTTAAAAGAGATACTTTTATTTGGAAAGAAAAATAAATTGTATTTCTTGAATACTTTAGCCTGTAGCTTTTTCCAGCAAGAACGCCCCCCCCCCCCCCCCCCCCCAAACCCCAACATCATTAGAAATTGATGTTTTTAAAAAATAAGTATAAAGCTGTTCCACTGGAGAGGTAATGCAATCTGCTGATTGCACATCCTAATTGCAAAGTAACGTTCCCGGCAATCTTGGGGTGAAATCAGATAAAGGGAGTAGTGACTTTGTGACATATGGTTGTCAGTTGATGTAGTACACGGGACTTAATCCCCCCCAAAGCAGTTGAGTTTGCATCACTTAACCTCAAAAATAAAAGTAGCTGGATAAATATCAAGTTGGGTATGAGATTGGAGGCGAGGGATAAGAATAGACTGAGATAATCAAATGGTCCATGGGACACAGTCAAGGCCACCGACTTTAGTTTTCACAGATGAATGGACGCAATCCTAAAATGCAGGTACAAATCCCGAAACCTATATTATAAAAATGCAACAGCAGCAGAAATGCAAGAAGTACACAGCAGTGTCAAGTAGCGCCCACAAAGCAAAAAGAGAGGTTATTGTTTTGGATGTATCAGTATTCTAAAGAAAGGTCCCTGCCCAAAATGTTAATGCATCTTTACTCTTTATTGATGCTGACTGACGTGCTATTCATCCAGCGTTTAAAACCAGCGCCCCCCCCCAAACATGGTGTTTCTCTGCTGCTGAGGCCTCAGGAAAATGGGGAATGTTGACTGGAGGGCAGCATTAAATAGTGTGGGGATGGATGAACATTTTGGATTTCCTGTCCACAAACCTTGCTTCCTGATGTTTGGTCCTGCATTGCTGTCGATATTTCCCATTGAATTTTGTAATGTCAGCTGTCGGTGTACTGGCAGGTTCTGGCTACTAGGTGGCTCTATGGAGTAAGTTTCTGAAGTCTGCCAACTCCATCGCCATCTGGTTTTCTTTATTCCTTCGTGGGATGTGGACGACGCTGGCAAGACCAGCATTTATTGCCCTCGAGAAGGTGGTGTTGAGCCGCCTTCTTGAACCGCTGCAGTCCGTGTGGTGAAGGTGCTCCCACAGCGCTGTTAGGGAGGGCGTGCCAGGATTTTGACCCAGCGACGATGAAGGAACGGCGATATATTTTCACGTTAGGATGGTGTGTGACTTGGAGGGGAACTTGGAGGTGGTGGTGTTCCCATGCGCCTGCTGCCCTTGTCCTTCTAGGTGGTAGAGGTCGCGGGTTTGGGAGGTGCTGTCAAAGAAGCCTTGGCGAGTTGCTGCAGTGTGTGTGTGTGTGTGTGTGTATAATAAGCTTATAGATTTTTTAAAAATCCATCAAAGGAACACTAATTCCTCTCTCTTTCCTGCTCTTCTTATCTCCCCCCCACCTCACTGCTCACATCCCTCCTCCTCTTTTCGACATCAGCATTGACTCCTATGTGCAGCACGACAGGGGATCTACTAGTAAAACCATTCCAGAATAAATTATTTTGGCTTCAATTGCTGAATCGCAGAACACTTCAACATGCTGGAAAAAGGCACCAAAAATCAAAATTTCCTGGAGTTGAGGGCATGCCCTCAGGAGGACCCCCTCCCCCTCCCGCTCCCCCTCTCAGAAATAAATGTTGCCGTATCAGAGATCACTTTCCTCCTCCAACAATTCTACATCAATCACTGCAAAAATTGCACTGTTGTGTAGTTTTATCCTATATAATACAACTGATGATACAATATTGGGTATAGCTGTCGTGTTTCCTTTGCACTCCCATTGTAATTACTTCTTTTCATATGTCATACACAGAAAAACCAAATTGAATTGTGGAATGTAATCCCAAATATTACTAGATGTCTTGAAAGAAAAAGCAATTTTACTTATTCAGTCACCTTGAGGTAATGGCCTTGGTCAAAGGCTTTTTATTCAGGGCTGTTTTTCAGTTGTATGTTTGTTTCGGGCTGTGTCCACTTTTTTTTAAAGCTGTTGGTCAGCTTCTCCAGGTTTTGTAGGTTGGTACGTATGACTTCTAAATTCTTCTAACTAAACCTATTAAAAGCCTTAGCCTTGTTGTATGATAACCGGGTGCCGAGCCAGGAGGATTCAGTTAGGTACGTTTATGTCTGCTTTTTCTGTAGTGATCCTTATTTTCTTCAATCAGTCGGGAAGGTCCATAATATCGAGCTGTGACTAGTGCCATTCTGAGCAGCCAACAGGGAGGGCATCTATTAGTAGAGGGTAAGATGGCCAAACTGATTTCTTCCCTCTATTCCCCACCATCCCGCGCCCCCCCCCCCCCCCCCCTGCCCTCCTCAAGTTTGGATCCCTGAGATGGTAGCTGAGCCAAGAAGTAGACTAGTCCTACCTGTGATTATTGACATTGGGAACCCTTGGAACTTGCATGTGTGAGCATCTGGTACTGAACCAAGGACTGTACCAGCAGGCCACAGCACCGCTCCGAATGTAACGGGATGTGTTGTGTTACAATTACCTATTAATTACATAGCATCAGCAGTGTTGGTGTTTGAAGTCAAGAAGATTCATCAGGCTAATTGATCAGTGTGTGGCTATAATTGTTTGTTTACCATTGAATGGAACGTTAGGAGGTAGGCTATGAGATTGATTTGACTAACAATTTATGTGAAAATGATTTCTACTGATCAATAAAGCGGTTCCAGAAATCTCAGACAAGACGATATTTCTATTTGATGCATGTATTTATTATACCATAGCCTGTACAGAAAAAATTATTGGAATCGAATGAAGATTTTGAATCATTCCTTCTGTGTCTGTATGAAAATGTACAATCAAACTAGAGAGAAGTTTGACAGTATTTCTCATGTCAGCTAAACAATTCAGACAGTTTTAATTTCTCTCCCTCGTTTACACAAGTTGCAGCATTGTTTACACAGTACAAAGAGTCCTTGGTGAATTTATACTGATGTGTGACGGGACGCTGTGTACAGCAGCAGTGTTGACTCTGGGTGGAATGTAACCAGGCACTTAATAATTAGCTGTATTTGGGAGCTTACAGCAAACAGTGGGAAGTAGGAATTGCGTGGCACTTGTGACTTGGCACCAGGCGAATCTGCTTGAGGAGTCCCTTGGAGCTACTGAGACAGAGTGGATAAGAGAGGAACTGCAGAAAGTTTTAAAGTGCAGTGTCTTTCAAAACTATTATAAAGCATACCATATATTTGCCTGAAATGTAGTGCGCTTATAGCAATTTTGAAGGGTGTGTACATAAATAATTATGGGGGAAAAAATTCAGTTGCTTTGTGCCTCCCGTTAGCGCCCTAAGAGGGCACTAACAGGGCGCAAAGCAACTAGCGCCCGGGTACGGCGCCGCCAACACCTTCCGCGAAATTCAGCGGGAGGTTAGCAGCGGCGGCGGTAACCGTTAGCGCCCCGCGGTGCTGCGCTGCTGGCAATGACGTCATCGCCGTGCGCAGCGCCCCGGCCGCGATCTTCGGTAGCGCCCCCTGACTTACCGCCGGACGCTATGTCCAACAGGGTCAGGGGGGGCCTACCTGCGGCTGGGGCGGTGCTATTTAAAGGCGAGATACCGGGTGGCCATTTTTGTTGCTGGCCGCCTGCCAGCACCTGCCCCCGTTGTTGTCCCCGGCCCCCGTGAGCCCCCCCGCGGGGTGCCGGCTGCTCTCCGTGAGCCCGGCACTCCTCTTGAGTGCCGGGCTCATTTGCCGGCACTCCCGATCCCTGGTGGCCCAGCTGGGCGCCGGGACTCGCTGCGCCAGTCCCCTCCCCTTTAAGAAGGGGAGGAAGGCCTGCAGTACCGCGGCACGACATGTGGCAGCGTGTGGCGCTGCAGCATGTAGCACCGCAATATTGCCTCGCAGCGCCCCAAGAGGGACGCGGGGCGCTTCCAATAGCACCCCTCCTCTCTCTCAGGGCGCTACCTGGGAAAATCGGCCGCGGGGGTGCTAATTTTTTCTGGGCGCTAAAAGTAGCGCCCTGGTTAACTTAGCGCCCCAAAGGAGGCGCGACTCAATTTTTCCCCCATTGTCGTTCTAATAATTCTTGTGTGTCCAGTCTATTGTCTACATTGTAACAGTTTGTTACATTTTTTCAGGTTTATGTCCTTTTAATCATTTTCTATTTAATTTTATTTTTGCTATTCAATCATATTACATAAAACCTTTCTCCCAATTTCATTCACCATTCTACCAAAAACAATTCTCCAAGGTACAGCATCCATAAATGTTCCTCATCCACTTCACTGTATACCCTTTACAAACATGTTTATTGCATAACAAGCACAGGAAAGTATTTTTATAAAAGCCAATAATCATAAGAACATAAGAAATAGGAGCAGGAGCAGGAGTAGGCCATTTGGCCCTTCGAGCCTGCTCCGCCATTGAAGAAGATCATGGCTGATCTTCTACCTCAACTCCACCTTTCCGCCCGATACCCCATATCTCTTGATTCCTTTAGTGCCCAAAAATCTATCGATCTCTGTCTTGAGTATATTCAACGACTAAGCACCCACAGCTCTCTGGGTAGAGAATTCCAAAGATTCACAACCCTTTGACAACCTGGCTCCAACAATGTTCCCTTTCTTCCACAACAGGTAGAATGCACCCTCGGGAAATCCTGTCCTCTGAGTATACCCTCTCAGTCAATGCATAGACACAGACATTTATCTCTGATGTAAAAGGCTACCATTGCCAAGGATTCCATGGATGTTCCCTCCTACTGTCCGGAATCATTCAGTGGTGATTGAATGATTTCAGACAATGGGAGGAAGCAGTGGGCGGAAAATAAAAATGAAAAGAATTAAGGAGACAAACAGGAGAGAGAAGAAAACAAGAATAACAAAGTAACCGCGCCTTAAGTGAAAATGACTCCCCATGTGACTGGCATGCAAGTTGCATGTACAGCTGACCGTTCATTATTTTCCACATGCTCCCTGAATAGACCGCCATATACACAGGCAGCTCACTGAGGTCGCCGGGTGTGATAACCAGCAAGTCAGCAGCTCTTAAAAGGTTGCTGCTCACAATTAAAAATGAGCCAGAAATTTTCTAAGTTTGACTTTTCCTGATACCACTTGAATATGACGGCAAAAAAGGAAGTGGAGCAGGACTGGTCCTTTTGACAGCGCGGCTCCGAGGATTCTACTCCAGGAGGTACGGCAAAGGATGGTTTCCCTCTTTGGAGTTGAGGGCTTGACCCTTTGCTGAGGAGATTGGTTTGAAATGCCTAGATGGAGGTAGAGGAGCAAGTCTCCCTACATTCGTAGATTGTGAGTGCAGTTGTGGAAGAAATTTTCTGGGCTCTTGCAGATTGCCAAGGTAAGGGTACTCGCACTTCTACTTATAGTATATAGACTTACAATGAATGCCAACAAGAGTTTACTCAGAGGAAAAGGAGTAGGCCATTCAGCCCCTGAGCCTGTTCCACAATTCAATTAGATCATAGCTGATCTTTACCTCAACTCCATTTACCCACCTTTGATCCATATCCCTTGATACCCTTACCTAACAAAAATCTATCGATCATAGTCGTAAAAATTTCAATTGTCTCAGCCTCCACAGCTTTTTGAGGAGAGTGTTCCAAATTTCCACTACCCTTTGTGTGGAAAAAGTGCTTCCTGACTTCACTTCTAATTTTAAGATTGTTCCCTCGTGTTCTAGAGTCCCCAACCAGAGGAAATAGTTTCCACTGTAAAGACCTCGATTTGATCACCCCTCAACCTTCTAAACTCAAGGGAATACAAACCAAGTTTATGCAACCTGTCCTCATAATTTCACCCTTTAAGTCCTAGCATCATTCTGGTGAATTTGCGCTGCACCCCTTGAAGGCCAATATATCCTTCCTGAGGTTCGGAGCACAAAATTGAACACGGTACTCCAGATGGCATCTTACCAACTCTCTGTACAACTGAACCATCTCATGATCTAGCACAAGGAACTATTCGACCACCTTTGTCCTGAGGGGCACACACTGACACCCATCTGCCATCCACCCTACTCACTGTATCCAGAGGTGAATCACTGCCAATGGGTGCTGTATTAAGTAATCGAGGCCATACACCTTATACTTTTATAAAGGGTAAGCACTGGCACAAGACTGATGTAGGGGAGAGGACATTAGCGGGATAGTGCATTGGTCCACTTTTTTTGGGCATAAGTGGATATTACTGTTGTGCATTGGGCAGACTGACACTTAACAAGGACTTAGCCCTGGAAAATTATACATTTGTCACCTGCTAGATGAATTGGTGCACTGCTGGTTGCAAAAGTTGACATATGTCCTGTTGCTTAAAAGGATCCAGTAGCATCGAAGACGAAGGATGCGGCCACCTTAAAAACCACTGACCGAGCCATTCCTAGCATGGTACTTGTCTGAAGGTCTAGCATATATTAGTGTGACTATGTCCCTAGTTCCTAGTATAAAAAGCAATGTCAGATCTCTTCAGACACTGCTAATTAGATGCCCCTTGGTCTGTAGACACAAGTGCCCAACCGATAGAGAGGTAAACCCAGTGGTATGTTCATCTTGATAATTATGAATGTGGCAACTTAGACTGCAGCTACGAGCAAGCTGCAGGTGAAAAATGGGGAGCCATAGACAAATCCAGAAAAAGCAAAATCTAGGCCACAGTCATATAAATGCCAACAATGCAAACTGAGTACTGTAGCGAAACAAAATTCGACAGTTAATGAGATACTGTGGCCAAAATGGATGAAGACCATTCAAAGCAGTGCTTGTTTTCAATGGACAGTGAACGCCAACATGCCAGCAACATATACTTTACATTAGTTCATATGCTTTTCAAAGGTTTAATGAGAAGGTCACATGAAAAGGGCATTCGCCCACTGCTCTTAAATTGCAGCCTGGCCGCAGAATGGGGCCCTGTACACAGCAGTCAAGAAATAGGCCTAAGGCTGGCTTGCCCTATAATACATTCCCTACTTCTCCTAGTGGCACCGAAGCACACAGTTACATAATCGTTCCCATAATATATACAAAAGTAATTGCCTGTAATATTTCAGTTAATGGACATTATGATATAGTATTACAGAGATATGTGTTGCACTCAATTCACAGTGCCCTTTGAAAAGAAATTAAATGTGAAAGATTTGCAATTTTTACACATACACTCCGGCAGACCTAAAAGGGTTAGCATAAGAATATTTACTGTTTGTTCTGAAAATAAAGTTCTGCCTCATCAAAGAGGAAGTGCTCTGCACAGAATGCGCTGCTGTGTATGCTGCTGCTGCTGACATGGCATTTGTGGTTCTCGTTATAATTCCATGTTATTGCAGTTATGTTGTCTGCTACATGCCTGGTTCCAGAAATTTATGTCAGATTCAGTAACAAAAAAAACTCAGTTCACATTTCCCTCTTGCAGAAACAATTTAGACTTGATAGAGCATGTTTCCGATTTTTACCACCTAGGTATAAAGCCTAGCCTGGTTAGAGCACAGAGAGGAGAACCGGATGGGGAGGGTCCTATGCCCGCGATGAAGCCCACCCGATTTTCCTTTTTAATTTTTTTTTTACTTTACGCCACTTCTTCTGAACGCACCGATTGATGCTGAGGTAACCTCACAGACCTTTCTCGTCACAGTTGAACTTTGTCAATCAGGATGAATGGACTATTTGAGTGCAGGGACCGTCACCAGTCACATCTGACCTTTTCCTAATCCACCATCCACAGGCACGTACTTCCAGCATGGAGCGACTGAATAACGAGCAAGAGCAGGACTGCTGGCTGAGTCCTCCTTCCCTTCAGCTTGAGAACAGTGAGACTACTTACAGCACCCACCACATCACTAATTCAATACAGATGAGGAATTGAGCTTGAAACCTTGTTGGTCTGTATGGGCTCAACGTCACAACTCATGATACATTTGTCCACACTCAATGGTATTTTGGGGATAATAGAAGCTTGTTTCTTGGAGGGTAAACATGAAGAAGCAGATGGTTACATTAGCCTGTTATGTAATTGGTCAGTTAAAACCCAGTAAAGATACTTGAGGATTGATTTTGACCTGAATTGTTAGATTTTACATTCTGATCCCAGGAGCAGCCTGATATATGTTGGCCTAGCCTAGAATCGTAGAATGGTTACAGCACGGAAGAAGGCCATTTGACCCGTCGAACTCGTGCCAGCTCTCTGCAAGAGCACTTCAGCTACTCCCACTCCCCCGCCCTTTCCCCGTAGCCCTGCAAATTTCTTTCCATCAGATACTTATCCAACTCCCTTTTGAAAGCCGTGATTGAATCTGCCTCCACCACCCTTTCAGGATTGCATTCCAGATCCTAACCACTCGCTGCGTAAAAAAGTTTTTCCTCATGTCGCCTTTGCTTCTTTTGCCAATCACCTTAAATCTGTGTCCTCTGCTTCTCGACTCTTCTGCCAATGGGAACAAATTCACTCTAACTACTCTGTCCAGACCCCTCATGATTTTGAACACCTCTATCAAATCTCCTCTCAATCTTCTCTGCTCCAAGGAGAACAACCCCAGCTTCTCCAGTCTATCAACGTAATTGAAGTCCCTCATTCCTGGAATCATTCTCGTAAATCTTTTCTGCACCCTTTCTAAGGCCTTCACATCCTTCCTAAAGTGTGGTGCCCAGAATTGGACTCAGTACTCCAGTTGGGGCCGAACCAGTGTTTTATACAGGTTCATCCTAATTTCCACACTTTTGTACTCTATGCCTCTATTTATGAAGCCCAGAATCCCTTAAGCCCTTTTAACCGCTTTCTCAACCTGCCCTGCCACCTTATACACTTAGGTGCTTCTGCTTTGCTCTTGGTGCAATGGGATCTAGGAATCTTGCTTGTTTCAGAATGGTTTTTTATCTTTAAAAAAATATCAGATTTCACACCCGTGTTGCCAATACTGGATGTGCCATTTGGGAATTATTCAAATATCACATTTCCCCACTTTGTTGTGTAAGGTTTCCAAAATTTGCAGATCCCCAAAACCTAAGGAAAAAGGACTTTGGAACTACCCCAGAGTGATAAAAATGCATTTGGGCCTAACATAAGGAATTTAAGACCAAAAACCAAGTTTTGGCATTTTAAAAGACACGTCTGGACCTGTAAGGGAGAAAAGGCTGCACAGGAGGTGGGATCGACCTCTGTAATAGCAGTCTTGGGTATTGCAGTTAAATTGCATTGTCTGGGGAATCGGGATGACCTCACTCAAGCCCCAGCAAGCATTAACATTTGGACAATAGACCCTGGGAGAAGGCAGCCCCACCCAAAACACAGGCCCCATTAAAACCTATCACAGACCCATCAAAACCATGCATAATTCAAATTGCTCAGGTACATTCTATAGAAAAACCCGAGTCCAGCCTAGAAACCCAAAACACGAAACCATTCACCTGTAATCAACCGAAGAGATTGACAGGACGCAAGCCATTTGACACTTAGTAAAGTCGTTACTGTTAACGAGGTCTTACAATGACCAGGATTTGATTTGGTTTTGACAAGGCCACTTCGATTTAGTATAATTGAAGGCCCATCAAGCAGTTACAAGAGTTGAAGTTCTCCAGTAAAACAGTTCAAGTTCAACAGAAGGCAGTTCTGCAGTTCAATCGAAAAGCCTGTTTTCAGCAAGAAGTCAGGGCTGGAGTTACAGAGTTCAGGACAAGCAGGCAGAAGGCAGTTTCCACAGTTCTGCAAGAAGGCAGTTCCACAGCTCGGAAGAAGACAGTTTAAACAGAGGCAGAGTTACAGCAAGAAGTTCAACAAAGAAGGCCAACAACTTCACAAGCAGACCGACACGCAAGAAGAAACCAGAGCGACTGCCCCAGTGACCATCGGACACCTCGCGGCAACAAGGGCCTTACGAAACCTTTTACTCAAAAGACTCTAAACCCTAACTCTAAACTGTCAAGGATTCGTTTGGTGAGCATTATCCCTGGTTCTCCAGAGTCCAACCTAGCTAGTGAAGTGGGATTGGGAGGGGTGAAGTATTCTTCTAAGGTTATTTCCCTCGCTTGTACCGAAGTGTTCCCCACCTTTAGAGTGATAAGAGTGTTTGTGTTGTGTTTTACTTCCTTGAATAAAAGTCAAAGTTCTTTCATCAAAACCTGTTGTCTACTGCATCTTATTTCACAACCCCTAAATAAGTCCAAGGTCTAGAACCAGGGGCGTGGGAGCGATTCGAACCGCTCACTGAGTCAGAGGTGAGGCTGACCCCTACCACACCACCCCCTACAGTTGTTCTACTCTAAACATTATTTTGTCTGGTATGAATCTTTAAATAAAAATGAAAACAAAATGGCTGGTAAAAATCAGCACCACAGCAACTCATCAACAGCTCCTGGAACAGGTCAGCGGAATGAGTGAATGGAGTTTGTTTCTCTCCCGCTAGTTTTGAACAGAAAAAGGAGTGTTGCAGAGAACATGTCGCAGTTTCCAAATCCGTCCTCACAATGCAGTTGAATAAAGTGCCTGTTTTCTCCGAGAATGATTTGCCCTCAGCGATCTTCCTGTCACTACTTGCTGCAAGTAGTGGTTGGAGTTGTTATTTTATCCGACTTTGTGGTTTTCATGGCACATGAGGGGTTCCAGCTGGATGATGATCGTTTCTGCGAGTGGTTCGCTTTAAACAATAAACCACAGCAGCTAGCCCGAATGGCGCATTTGGTAAAGGCAGCCTGAAACCAAGTCATTCAAATCAGGAGCTCGTCGCTTCATTTTCCAATCTTGCTGCATTATTTTTTTATTCATTCACCAGATGTGGGCATCGCTGGCAGGGTCAGCATTTCTTGCCAACCCTAATTGTCCTTGAGATGAGCTACCTTCTTGACAACTGAGTGGCTTGCTAGGCCATTTCAGAGTCAACTCCATTGCTGTGGGTCTGGAGTCACATAAAGGCCAGACCGGGTAAGGACAGCAGGTTTCCTTCCCTCAAGGACATTAGTGAACCAGATGGGTTTTGATGACAATCCGGTAGTTTCATGGTCACCATTACCAATATGGATTACATTACTGATGCTGGCTTTTTATTCCAGATTTATTTAGTTAACTGAACTTAAATTCCCCAGCTGCCATGGTGGGATTATGAACTCATGTCTCCGGGCATATTAGTCCAGGCCTCTGGATTACTAGTTACGAGCGACCGTTCCCATATTAGCTGATCTTAGCTGGAGTAGTGATAGGGTGTGGTACCCTTGGCCTTTATCTCCTTTGGATAGGAAGGGGCGAACCAACCAGGTCTCCTCCTCCTGACATCTGCTGGGAAGTGCACGTGCAGATGTTGGATGAGCAAACGATCGAGTTTGGGTGTGAGGCCCTCCATGTAAAACAGCCCATGTCCATTGTCCAGACTCGTACATAAAGAATGGCCAATGGGAAAGGTATCGGAGGGCATGCAATACTTGTGGGACCATACCCCAACAAAGAGTCCATGCCTTCAGGAAAGGAGGAGGGGTAAAAGAGGAAAGAATAAATAAACCACTTTGTGGCATCAGTTAAGTACTACCTTGTAGAACCCATCAGATTTGTAAACCATGCCTTGCAATGACAAATAATGGATTACATTCCAGTAAAACATTATTCACTATTAACCATTTCTTTAGGGTAGCTCTGATGGCCTAATGGACAAAGAAGGTTGCCTAGAATACCGCCCTGTCATTCAGAGTGAACTGTGACTTCCATAACCACATGGCTCATTTATTTTCTTATATTTCTTACCTCCTTGGCCTACGCTTTCCACCTCTATTCCCCCACCCCCCGGGCTGATTTTACGGTGGAGTTTGGGGGTGGGCAGAGATGGAGCACGATTCAGAGTGCACTCCGCTCCGCTGCTGCCTCCCTGCTGTTTCCCTGTGGCTAGTCCCCTTGTACGAAAGTGCATCTGCTGTGTTTCTCATCATTTGCACTCTTAGACCGCTAACTACAGGGGCTGCCTGTTAGCCCCCAGTATCCAGTATTGAGAGATCAGCAGAAGGGGCACTAGGGGAAAAGAGCGGCTTGTCTAAGGCGTACACGCTCTCAGAGCGTTTCTAAGCAAACATTATGTAAACAGGCACCTCCCTGGCCACCTCTTGTTCCTGCTGCAGCAGGTCTTCGACCCCACTTATTGGCGCGACTCTCCACCGGAGCCCTGGGAACCCGCATCCCAAAGGAAAGTGGTGCCAGGCTCAGACATATGGCTGGGATCAAAGGGACATCTCTGGGATGAGCACAGGCTCTGCCTTGCCAGAAGCGGGGCCAGAGGCTACAAGAACAGGTCAGAGGCTGGGTATTCTGCGGCGAGTGTCTCACCTCCTGACTCCCCAAAGCCTTTCCACCATCTACAAGGCACAAGTCAGGAGTGTGATGGAATACTCTCCACTTGTCTGGATGAGTGCAGCTCCAACAACACTCAAGAAGCTCGACACCATCCAGGACATAGCAGCCCGCTTGATTGGCACCCCATCCACCACCTTAAACATTCACTCCCTCCACCACCGGCGCACCGTGGCTGCAGTGTGTACCATCTACAAGATGCACTGCAGCATCTCGCCAAGGCTTCTTTGGCAGCACCTCCCCAAACCCATGACCTCTACCACCTAGAAGGACAAGATGCCGGTGTTGGACTGGGGTGGACAAAAGTGAGAAGTCGCACAACACTTTGTTATAGTCCAACAGTTTTATTTGAAATCACAAGCTTTCGGAGCGGCTGCTCCTTCGTCAGGTGAAGTGACGAAGGAGCAGCCGCTCCGAAAGCTTGTGATTTCAAATAAAACTGTTGGACTATAACCTGGTGTTGTGCGACTTCTCACTTTAGAAGGACAAGGGCAGCAGGCGCATGGGAACACCATCACCTCCAAGTCACACACCATCCTGACTTGGAAATATATCGCCGTTCCTTAAGCGTCATTGGGTCATAATCCTGGAATTCCTTACCTAACAGCACTGTGGGAGTACCTTCACCACACGGACTGCAGCGGTTTAAGAGATGGTTCACCACCACCTTCTTGAGGGCTTTAATGTATTATCACATGGTTTGGTATGAGCATGCTCAGTTCGCTCTGGCCTAATAAAGCAAGCACATGGACGATCAATTCATCGTGTCCGTGTCCTTCATTTGTTCTACCCAAGTATATTACATTTTGGCGACGAGGATGGGATCCCAAAGCCATTTTTAGGGAACAAATGAAGGACAGAGACACGGTGAGTTGCTCGTCCATCTGCTTGCTTTATTAGGCCAGAGCGAACTGAGCATGCTCATACCAAACCATGTGCTAATACATTACAGGGGCAATTAGGGATGGGCAATAAATGCTGGCCTTGCCAGCGACGCCCACATCCATGAATGAATCAAAAAAATTGCATAGGGGGAGCGCCGAAAGCCCTTATGCCTTTATCTCTTGCCTCCAATTTTAGCACAAACATATGTTTTTCCAAAATTGGATTGATACCAGTGAGCTCATTATGTTATTTGCACATCTTTCAGTTGATCATTTTTAAACGATTTACAAAACCTGTGTCACCACTTTTTCTTTGAAGTCATGGGCGCAGTATGGTGAACATTTACGTCAGTCACCAAAAGTACACATCTCCTCATTTTAATTAAAACCGGGTGAGACATGTTGCCTAATTTCTTGATTCTGACAGACAATCCCACAAAAATGTATTGAGTCTGACTTCTAACAAAGGCCAGCTTCTGAACGAAAACAGAAAAAAAGAAATATGTGAAACTATTATTAAAAACAGAGTCAATGAATTGTCTAGCATAGCTTCCAAAAAGACAAGGCTCTCAAAACAACACATTTCCAACTGAGGCTTTCCTACTCCAGAAATGCTGGGGTTTCTGAAGGTCGGCAGATTATTGAATTTGTTAATGCCCACTATTGAATTAGTTAACTAGGGCACATTATTGAATTAATTTTTGAAAGTCTTCATTCAGTTGGTAGAATGAGTTAATTATGTACATTCTACCAGATAATTACAGAGGCAGTGCAATCCTGCTAAATTGACATGGAGATGTGTAACAACAAATAGTTGCTTTGCCCGATTGTGGCAAAAAACGAAAGCATTTTTGTCTATGATGTGTCATGGCATTGGTTTGTTTTTTTTGTGTCACAGCGCACGTGGATAAAAAGCAAGGTTCACTCACAGAAAAGGGCCCGGCCCATCTTGTTTTGATACACAGGGGGAGAATTTTCCTTTCAAGCTTTCCAGCATAACTTGGGTGGCCAGGAGTGGGAAATTGGCAAGGGACCCGTCTCTGCCCATACTGCCCCGATAGCATCATTCCCCCTGGACCCAGGGTGTAACCAAATAAGGCGGTATTAACGTTATACGTCATATTTTCTGTCATTATCGCCACGGCAACGTTGCTTATAAGGAACATTTATATGCAAATGCCTGTGAAGGGCTTTTAAAAATTAAAAGCTTACCACATGGAAAGCGTTCGATTGCAGGTGGTTGGTTCATGGGGGTCTGATGGCATCAAGAGAACCTGGTGGGTGGTGTCCTCACGTGTGATGATGGTATCTGTGTTGATGATCTGGCATGTCTTGCAGAGGTTGCCGTGGCAGGGTTGTGTGGTGTCGTGGTCGCTGTTCTCCTGAAAGCTGGGTAATTTGCTGCGAACGATGGTCTGTTTGGTACCACCAGGTACATGGTACATACTCATGTGACTCGGCCAACGTTGTCTACCTCATACGTTGCAGGAAAGGATGCCCCGGAGCATGGTACATCGGCGAGACCATGCAGACACTGCGACAACGTATGAACGGACGCCGCGCAACAATCGCCAGGCAGGAGTGTTCCCTCCCAGTCGGGGAACACTTCAGCAGTCAAGGACATTCAGCCTCCGATCTTCGGGTAAGCGTTCTCCAAGGCGGCCTTCGAGACACACGACAACGCAAAATCGTCAAGCAGAAACTGATAGCCAAGTTCCGCACCCATGAGGACGGCCTCAACCGGGATCTTGGGTTCATGTCACGCTACATGTAACCCCACCTGACGTAGAGTCATCCAGACTCGAGTTGTCGTTGGCTTGTTCTCTCTACACAGATGCGGCCGGACCTGCTGTGATTTCCAGCAAAAACAGTTTTTTGTTTTCCATACAGACCCCAGCATCTGCCACATTTGACCCCTTGTGACCCCACCTCATTGTCTTTGATGTAATGTTTTCCTGACTGACCTGTTTGGACACCATCCACACCTTTGATTGCCGTGATTATCTCTCTGCCGGGGTGTGATAAAGGGCAGTTAGAAAGATTAACTGTAATCGTCTGGCAGTGTTCTCTGACTATATATGCTGTGCCGATATACATCTCTTCACTTCACCTGACGAAGGAGCAGCGCTCCGAAAGCTTGTGATTTCAAATAAAGCTGTTGGACTATAACCTGGTGTTGTGCGACTTCTCACATTAGTCTTTTACATGATCAAGTAGTTTGTAGGTTGTTCAACCCAGTAACACCCTCTCAATGGTTCGAGTATCTGTTGCTTCATCACCCCACCCCTTTTCCAGTAATCCAGGAGTGAGTATTCAACAAGGATGTTAGGAAGTTGCTGCTAATTCCAGTTATTGCTGACGGTAGCATCACACAGCCACTCTCGTCACACACAGTAGAAAACACAATATTGCGTTGTTTCTTAAAGTATGAGAGACAGCCATTGGAGCTCACACTTCCTGAATGGTTCAGCAGATATTCCAGCCTCCCTTTGCAGCAAACACCCACGAACTGGCATACTAATCCCACAGGCTCACTGAAACTATTACCAGCACAGCTTGTCAATGTCATCAGAATTAGAAACCGCACGTTATCATTTCAACTCCAAGCTGTGCTCACTTTATTCCTATGCTGCTATGTACTCAGCTTGTGTTTCAGCACAGCCTGAACATTTGATTTATTCACATCAAAGCTTTGGCTAATTGTCTCTGACTTTGACCAGTATTATTCTTTATTACATTCAATTCATTCCACCATTTTTTGGGGGGGGGATTTAGATGTGTTAGATGGCCCTTTGTGGTGGTTCTTCATTATCATCAACAATGACAATGGTAACAACAACAACAATCTAAGTAGTGCCTTTAACATAGAAAAAGATCTCAAAGTGCTTCACAAAGGCATAACAACAACAACTGGTATTTATATAGCACCTTTAACGTAGTAAAACGTTCCAAGGCGCTTCACAGGAGCGTTAGCAAACAACATTTGACACCGAGCCACCTAGGCGATATTAGGGCAGATGATCAAAAGCTTAGTCAAAGAGGTAGGTTTTAAGCTGCGTCGTAAAGGAGGAGAGAGAGGCGGAGAAGTTTAGGGAAGGAATTCCAGAGCTTAGGGCCTAGGCAGCTGAAGTCAAGGCAGTTTTGTGGGAGGGTGGTTGTGGGGCTGGAGAAATGTTCACAAACGTTCGGAGTGAAATGAATTGTTCCAGATTTCTATTAGTGTTTATCGTGGAAGCTTCAAGTAATTGAGGATTTAATTGGTAGATTGTTTAAGGCAAACAGGCAATCTACAAGTTGTTATCAGCATGTTTGTGAAATAATGGGAACCTGGGCATCAATTAATATGTCTTCCTTTCTCCTCCACCGTGGTTGACATGCCCCTTGACCGCGTCCGTCCTATTTCCCGCACTCCTGCTCTCACCCATTCTCCTCCCTCCCAGAACCACGATAGGGTTCCCCTTATCCTCACCGTCCACCCCACCAGCCTCCACATTCAACGAATCATCCTCCGCCATTTCCGCCATCTCCAGCGTGTTCCCACCACCAAACACATCTTCCCCTCCCCTTTCAGCATTCCGAAGGGATCGTTCCCTCCGCAACACCCTGGTGCACTCTTCAATCACCCCCAACAACCCCTCCCCTTCCCATGGCACCTGCCCTCTTACCACCTCCCTTCCCACCATCCTAGACTCCTTCTAGGTGAAACAGCGATTTACTTGTACTTCTTGCAGTTTAGTATACTGTATTTACTGCTCACGATGCGGTCTCCTCTACATTGGGGAGACCAAACGCAGATTGGGTGACCACTTTGCAGAACTCCTCTGTTAAGTCCACAAGTGCGACCCCGAACTTCCAGTTGCCTGTCATTTTAATTCTCCGCCCTACTCCCACTCTAATCTCGCTGTCCTCGGCCTCCTACACTGTTCCAATGAAGCTCAACATATGCTTGAGAAACAGCATCTCATCTTTCGATTAGGTATTTTACAGCCTTCTGGACTCAACATTGAGTTCGATAATTTCAGATCATAACTATTGCCCCCATTTTCTTGGACAGTAGCTGTTGGTAACGATTCTGCTGTTGCTATTTACACCTCCTCTAGACCCATCTTTTGTTTCTTTACTTGCCCCATTACTACCTCATTTTGCCTTTGCACCATCATCCTTTTTGTCATTTAATCACTCCTGCCTTCCACCCTATCACAGACCTTCCCTTTGTTCTCTCCTCCCATTCCCCTTTTCCCTGCCTCTGCACTTGCTTGAAACCTGTTACATCTCTAACTTTTTCTTGTTCTGACGAAAGGTCATCAACCTCAAATGTTAACTCTGTTTCTCTCTCCACAGATGTTGCCTGACTCGCTGAGTAGTTCCAGCATTTTTTGTTTTTATTTCAGATTTCCAGCATCCGCAGTATTTTGCTTTTGAACTAACATGGCAAGTTTGGCAAGCAGTTAACTTAAAACAGTCGCATTGGGATGAAAATAAGTGGTTGGCTTCCTGACTGAAAAAAAAGAAACACATGCATTTATATGGCATCTTTCACAAATTGCTTTATAACCAATTCATTACTTTTTTTTTGAGGTGCAGTCACTGTTCCTTTGTAGACAGAATTTGCACACAGCAAGGTCCCATCAACAGCAATGAGATTAATGGTCAATTATCTATTTTGAATGTCAGTTGAGGGCTGAATGTTGGCCAGGACACTGGCAAAACTCCCTGTTCAACTTTTTTTTAAATGCCTTGGGAGCCTAATGATTCAGAGGCAAGATCCTACCATTGACGCTAGCTGATATTTAATGGTGGGTCTTCAAATTAGTGGGACATAACTTTCATTGAAATTACTGTCACAAAAATCTAGGAGGGGGTAGGGGGCCATAAGCAACAGGCCTTTGGTGTGTTGGGGGTACATTTGCAGTTCCCCTCTCATAAGAACATAAGAAGTAGGAGCAGGAGTCGGCCATACGACTCTTCGGGCCTGCTCCGCCATTCAATAGGATCATGGCTGATCCGAACCTAGACTCACGTCCACTTCCCTGCCCGCTCCCCATAACCCTAATTCCCTTATCAGCTAGGAAACTGTCTATCTCCGTTTTAAATTTATTTAATGTCACAGCTTCCACAGCTCTCTGAGGCAGCAAATTCCACAGACCTACTACCCTCTGAGTGAAGAAGTTTCTCCTCATCTCAGTTTTGAAACGGCAGCCCCTTATTCTAAGATTATGCCCCCTAGTTCTAGTCTCACCCATCAGTGGAAACATCCTCCCCGCCTCCACCCGATCAAGCCCCCTCACAATCTTATATGTTTTGATAAGGTCGCCTCTCATTCTTCTGAATTCCAATGAGTAGAGGCCCAACCTACTCAACCTTTCCTCATAAGTCAACCCCCTCATCTCCGGAATCAACCGAGTGAACCTTCTCTGATCTGCCTCGAGAGCAAGTATATCATACCAAAGAGCCCAGAAACGGCAGCTGAACCTTGCTGTCCTGAGGTGGCTGCTGGGTCTACCCCAGAAAGGGGGAGAGCAGCCTCTAATGCCTTTCTGTGTCTGGGACTCACTTGCAACATTAAATTTAAAAATGTCCTCTAGTCTTTGGGGGTCCTGGCCCCGTTCCCAACCTGTACCCCCAGGTGGACCCCACTTCCATAAGGTTTCAGGGAGGTAGGCGTGCTCTGACCAGGCATACCTCTGGCGACGCTACACCGAAGACCGTTGAAACAGGAACTCCCAACTTGATTTGCGATCGCGGAGGGTGGGGGTCCCAGGGCGGCAGTGGCACAGATTATTTTTATGGGCCCCTGCCCTTCCATCGCCCGTGGAACTGAGTGGAGCCTGCACTGCTCAGGCCCCGACCAGTTCCTACCTAAAATGGCAACTGGGGTCCTATTTACGTCATAGGAGCCCGATTTCCATATAAATGGGGCCTACTGCCTGAATCAGGCGGGTGCTTTGGTCACCCGGCAGCAAGCCCCTTTTAAAATGGAGCCGACTGCATCACTGGTGTTTGAAGGGGTGGTAAGGCTACAGACCCCATTTTGAGGCCATTATCGCTCAGTTAACACCAGGCGAGGGCACTCAAAAACAACCCCATTATTTGTAAGAATCCACGCTTCCACAAACTTACAGAATTCCTTGTTATTAATAAAATCTATTACAACCAAAGACCTCTTCTTATATGCCACCCCGAGGGATTATCCATTTCATTGCTTGAGTGACCCACTTACTTGAGTTGTCAAAGGGCAGACTTCTGGATGCTTAGAATAATAGACCACATGGTCGTGTGATGTTTGGATGTGGGTTGCTGCTTTGGATGAGATCCACTAACTTGCAGACTGAGCATCAAATCTGGGAATCTTCCTGGTCGAGATGACTCAGTGCCACACAACATGGTGCATTTATTGTGCGCCAAATATTTTTTTAATAAGCACATATACTTCAGACTTGCTTTTTATAAAGTCAGTTGAGATGTCCTTTGTTCCTGACTGTAGTTTCATCTGCAATCACGATACAGTCCATGTATTTATTATGTAATATTAAAGTGGCATAGAAATACGTAGAAGTTACAGCACAGAAACAGGCCATTCGGACCAAGCGGTCCTTGTCACCGTTTACCCTCCTTGTGAGCAAATAGTCCCAATCACAGTTACCTGTCCTCTTCCCGTAACCCTTTTAGTTTATCCACCTAATCCAATCTAATCTTGAATGTTGACATTTGGGCTGATTTTAACCTCCTGCGCCTGATGAGAATGGGGCCGTGGTGGGGGGTAAAATAGAGGCAGCGTCCTGCCCTCCAGCTTGATGCCGAATTCATGCCGGCCACTGACCCTGTAAGTAAACTCCACAGCTTCTCAACTCCTAAAGAGCTTTCTCTAGCTCCCTGTTCTAGAACTCCTGGATTTAATCTTGTATCTACGGCTCCTTGTTCTAGATCCCTCATCTACTTGTCACTCTCTCTCGTTGTACAATAGCACTGCTCTACTTACCACATTGTGGACGAAATGACTGACATCCGTGGATTTTTTTTGGCACCGCCATATTTATACATAAAAACAAGTTTGGAACTGTGGACAGGAAGAAAATGAGCTTGGAGAGCTGCCTTGCTGCATATGGCAGCGGGGATGTTTGTGGCTTTGGCAGGATACTAAAATTTTCAGTGCTGCCCAAGTTCAGGTCAGTGGGGCAAATGGGGCTCCAGAGCATTGAGCCGAGTGGGGTAGAAATTGAACTTTTCTGTGCCTGTTTTACGGACATAAATTGGGCACAACAAGGGATATTTTGGGGCCTGAAGGACATCCGACCTGATAATTGGGTCAGGCAATTTTTCAGGCGTCCCTGGCAGCTGCCTAAAACAGGCGTTAGGCCCCTTGCATGTGTAAATAAAGGACCCAATGCCTGTTTTAGGCCCCCTCTGGGAAACTGGATAGCAATGAGCAGAGCTGGAGGCGGGTCTGCTCCGTTAGGATCCTATAGCGGCTGGTAACGTTTTTTAAAGAGAAAACTTCAAAATCGTCCCTGTGGAATCAGGAGGAGCGGGAGTGCTGCCCTGACTCTACACTGTACCCTCAATCCCCCCCATTGCCACTTTACCTTCCCGCTCAGGACCTGCCTTTGGCCACTGCCGGAGAGGCAAGCGGCCCGACATTCATCTGTTTAAAATGGTCAAGCTGCCTGTGGAGGAGGTAACTCGCTCCGATAATATTAATGAGGCTTGAGGCCCAATTTCGGGCTGGCCTTGGGCCTCAGGCCTTCCAGTTACGGGCCCAAAAACGGGCCAAAAGGAATTTCCACCCCAGCACCTGCTTAATTCCTGCTTTCACAAAATACTGCTCACTTGAAACAAAAAAAATACCCCTTAATTTTGGTGTTAAAATGCTGCCAAAGTTACTTAAAGGAAACATTTTAATGAATGTTTATATGGCTGATGAATCATCACAATCTCATGATGTAGCAGCACTCACGACACAGTGTAGATTCAGTAATGTAGTTACTAATTTGTGATAATTTGGAGAAATTAGAGGAACGTGTACATTACAGTGTTACTGTCAGTGTTGCACTGTTAGACCCATTATATATTGCAATTCTTCCAGACCTGTATAGAGTTACAGTTCTTCCAGACTCATGGATAATGGACCCTGTGAAGAAATTTGGGTTGTGTATGAAAGCTCGGAACAGAGGGGTCTCACCTGCTATCATCTACGCTTTGAAGGGCAATGTGGGAGGTCTATGTGACTAACAGATGACAGCTCTTTCAATAGTCCTAAGAATTGCAGATGTATAGAATGAACAATTACAGCGCCCACTCTTTCAGTCTGGAATCCTTTCTGCAGCTTTATACAACTTTGCTCACCAGAAAAGCTGGCTTGTTTTCTTTCTTTCTTTTGTTCTCGACCCATTTTCTTCTACCCATTACTCCGATTGTACATCCTCCTTCAGGCAGGAGGGGATTATTTTTGTAATCGTTCGCAACTGTAGGGCACTTATATTTTTACTTTTTACTGTGTAAAAAGTTCCCCAGAAATTTTTCAAGTTTCATTAAAAAAAAGATATCCACTTGAAAATCAAGCGGAAAAAAAGAGAGGAGAGGCGAACTCATTGGACGGAACTTTCAACTTTGAATCAGCCGCCCGTTATGCTCCCGCCCGACATTCCTTTCCATTGACTTCAATCTCATTCCATATTGACTCTGAAAAATTTGAGGGGGCGGGGGGGGGGTTGTCTATCAGGCAGCCTAATATCGCCCGTTTTACCCCCGTGCTGAATGATGATGATGTCTGCACTTCAGTGCAGTACTGAGGGTGTGCTGCACTGTCGGAGGTGCCATCTTTCGGATGGGATGTTAAATCTCAAGGGAATCAAGGGATATGGGGATGGTACGGGAGGTGGAGTTGAGGTAGAAGGTCAGCCATCAGGCTCGAAGGGCCGAATTGCCTACTCCTGCTCCTATTTCTTATATTCTTATGTTCAAGGTCCCGTCTGCTCTCTCAGGTGGATGTTAAAGATCCCATGGCACTATTTCGAAGAAGAGCAGGGGAGTTATCCCGGTGTCCTGCCAATATTTATCCCTCAATCAACATGATGTGGGTCTGAGGTGCCGGAAGCCTGCTCATTCCGGCAGCAAAGAAGCTCGAGCCATGTTGAGACCTGGGCCTCACTTAAATGGATCTGGGCGATCTGCGGGTGCTAAGCGGGTGTCCCACTGTAGCTCACCGGATTTGCGTTGACTTAATATTGGGTGTCCCGGAGACCGCCAGAAAGCAGCAAAGTAAGTCAGAGGAGGGGGCATCGTGATTGTGAAGGGGGTGGAGGAGAGCCTGGGGCTGCAGCAGCCCAGATTACTTTTGTGGGACAAAATGCATGGCAATCGGGGTCCTGTGTACTACGAAGAGCCGACCACCTGAAACAGGCAGGTCCGCCCAGGGGTAAGCCCCTGTAAAAGTGTCAGCGGGCAGTGTGTCAGCGTTAACGCAGCAGTAAGTCTACAGACCCAGTTTGAGGCTGTTACTGTCCCGTCAACACCGATTTTGGCAAGTGAAAATCAGTAAGGGGGACTCTCTTGAGATCCATGTTGAGTTACATTGTTGGGGAGCTTGATTTCAAAGTTGCACGCTAATTTTGCTGAATCTGGCGTCCTTTTCCAATGATAAATGGTCCATATTGACCAGATGTGCCTGGACTCAAAGTTACACCACTGATGCCAGAATCAGTCGGAAGTTTGGGAGCTCACTAGCCATTTTTACCAGGTGTATCCCAGCTCCAGACTGGAATTCCAGGTCAGTGTATCCCAGCTCCAGACTGGAATTCCAGGTCAGTGTATCCCAGCTCCAGACTGGAATTCAGGTCAGTGTATCCCAGCTCCAGACTGGAATTCCAGGTCAGTGTATCCCAGCTCCAGACTGGAATTCCAGGTCCGTGTATCCCAGCTCCAGACTGGAATTCCAGGTCAGTGTATCCCAGCTCCAGACTGGAATTCCAGGTCAGTGTATCCCAGCTCCAGACTGGAATTCCAGTTCAGTGTATCCCAGCTCCAGACTGGAATTCCAGGTCCGTGTATCCCAGCTCCAGACTGGAATTCCAGGTCAGTGTATCCCAGCTCCAGACTGGAATTCCAGGTCAGTGTATCCCAGCTCCAGGCTGGAATTCCAGGTCAGTGTACACCAGTTCCAGACTGGAATTCCAGGTCAGTGTATCCCAGCTCCAGACTGGAATTCCAGGTCAGTGTATCCCAGCTCCAGGCTGGAATTCCAGGTCAGTGTACCCCAGTTCCAGACTGGAATTCCAGGTCAGTGTACCCCAGCTCCAGACTGGAATATCTGCCTTGTGGCTTCTCACACTGTGGAAGTCGATTTTACAAAACCTTTTATTGGCCACAGCATTTGTTCCCTAGAAATCTGTGCAACTAAACTGCCAGAGGGTCTAGGACTCACAAATACAATACCAAGATGGAGATAATCTTCTTGCTGGTCTTGTTCTTGCTGTTGGCCCCTGTCTGGTATACCTTCAGACATGGTGATCTCGCCTGTCGTGCCTCCCTTTAGATTGGCCAACCCATTGCCTAAGCCTTATGACAGTTTTCTACCATTGACCCTAGGAAGAGAAGACTATCAGAAATCTGACAGTTTTATCTTACTCCTACCAGGAGTTTGAAAATCAAGGTGAAATTGTTACCCCCAGCAACAAATTCCCCAGCCCCAAGTGTTTTCCTTTCTACCTGGCTGTGTCAATGTGAGGCAGATGATAGCACTCTTATCTTTAAGTCAGAAGCTTGTAAATTCATGAACAACCTAAGCCAACACTCCGACAATACTGAGGGGGTACTGCATTGCTGGAGGTAGCTGCCTTCGGATGAGATAAAGGTCCTTTCTGCCTGTGCCCAGGCAGTCACACAAGAGCCGTAGCCCACAGCGGCTTCTTCCCAGGACTCAGCGGCCACAAAACGATAACAATCCTACCTGAGCAACTTTCTTAATTTCTTTGAGGAAGTGACAACCCAAGTTGACTGTGGTAAAACCTATGACATTGTGTACTTAGACTTCTAAAAGACATTTGATAAAGTTCCACACGTAAGGTTATTAGTTTAGCTCTGAGGATCCGGGGCAAAACTTGGGCTCGGATAAGAGATTGACTGAAGGGTAAAAACAACGGGTACTCTTTAGAGGAGAACGTTAGGGTGAGTGGAAGCACTGAGAGTGGTGCCGCACATTGGGACCATCACTACTGTTTCTAATTTACATCAATGGCATGGATTCAGAAACTCAATGCATAGCGGTCAACTTTGAAGATGACACTAATCTAGGAGGGGCAGCGGAATCGAAGGAGCAGGGCAGAAATTACAGAATGAGTTAAATAAAAGATGTGAATGGGCAGAACAATGGCAGATGAAATTTAATGCAGGCAAAGTATTGCACACAGGAAGGAAAAATAGGAAACATACACACACCATGAGGCCTAAAGAGACCTGGGAGTCTTAGTAGACTCAACACAGACTCACTTTAATCCAAGGAGAAGGTATTGCTAATAATCTCCCTATGAACATCCCTGGCAGCCAACATGAAAGAGTCCTCCGTGTGCTGATTCTCATAACACTGAGCACTAGGTTCCTCAGCATCCTGAGCATCTGGGACCACTTTCTCCTGCCATGCCATGTTCAGTACTTTCTCAATCACAAAGTTGTTGACTGGCACAGCAAGTAGCCATGATCTGCGAGATCTGCTCGGGAGAATATAGCAGTGCCCACCGCCCCCCCCGATCTATGAAACCTCACCTCCTAGAATCATAGAATGATTACAGCACGGAAGAAGGCCATTTGGCCCGTCGAGCCCGTGCGGACTTTCAGCTAGTCCCACTCCCTTGCCCTTTCCCCGTAGCCCTGCAAATATTTTTCCTTCAGCTACTTATCCAACTCCCTTTTGAAAGATAAGATTGAATCTGCCTCCATCACCCTTTCAGGCAGTGCATTCCAGATCCTAACCACTCGCTGTGTAAAAAAGTTTTTCCTCATGTCGCCTTTGGCTCTTTTGCCAATCAACTTAAATCTGTGTCCTCTGCCAATGGGAACAGTTTCTCTCTATCTACTCTGTCCAGACCCCTCATGATTTTGAACACCTCTATCAAATCTCCTCTCAATGTTCTCTGCTCCAAGGAGAACAACCCCAGCTTCTCCAGGCTATCAACGTAATTGAAGTCCCTGGAATCATTCTCATAAATCTTTTCTGCACCCTCTCTAAGGCCTTCACATCCTTCCTAAAGTGTGGTGCCCAGAATTGGACACAATACTCCAGTTGGGGCCGAACCAGTGTGTTATTCAGGTTCATCATAATTTCCACACTTTTGTACTCTATACCTCTATTCATGAAGCCCAGGATCCCGTAAGCCTTTTTAACTGCTTTCTCAACCTGCCCTGCCACCTTCAACGATTTGTGCACATATACCCCCAGGTCTCTTGTTCAAGCACCCCTCAATGACCACACTGGTGGATGCCTGGGCTTCATTGCAGTGATGTTCTGCTGGTGAGCTTGACATTGCAAGAGATGCCACCAGCAGCAGTTCCCTGTCTAGGAACAAGCTACCATGAGGCAAGGGCCACCTCAGTTCCATTAGCATGAGGAGCCAACCACCTCTCCCAATAGCGGCTCTGATGGGGCACCTAGAAGAAGCATGAGAATAGGCTAAAAAAAAAAGGCACTTGTAGGCACCCGGGGGAAGCATGGTGTTAAGAAAGATTAGGTTGATTGTGTCTACTTTGGAATTCACGTAATAAAATAGAATGTGCATGGACATGGTGCTTTGTTATTAATGGAGGTTGGGGTCATACAGGAAACAGTGCATTTATGCAGTGCTGACGCCTTCACTCAGTTGATGATGATTAGCACGGTCACGCCGGGGCAAAGAAAGCTGATGTGTTGTCATGTGGTAGGATGGGAAACAGTTTGAGGGAATGTCCCTTTATTTGAAAGTGTGGGAGAAGGAGGTAAGGCTGTGGTGTCAAAAGTAGATGGTGTTGCACAGAAGACTTCGGTAACAATATGTGCGGATGCCTCTTGCAGTAAATGCTGCCTGGGTCTCCTTTGCTCCATCCCGCGCTCCTCTCCTCTCCTCCATGATAATGGCGGACAAAGACAGGCCCGTAGGTAGGGGATGGGGCTGTGCCATAGGGGTTCCAACAATCTGCCAGTGGTCTGACCCTATGAGAAGCATACGAACATATGAACAATGACGGACAGGTAAAGACTCTCTGGTCCACCCAGCCTGTCCCACACAATCGTGATACCTTGTGTATCACAATATATACACTCCCCACCCCACCCGAAACCATGCGATCTCCTGGGAGAGACAAAAAAACAGATTAAAAACCCAGGCCAATGTGGGGGAAAAAATCTGGGAAATTCCTCTCCGACCCATCTGGACGATCGAAATTAATCCAGGAGATCACTCTGGCCCTGAATTCCCTGCAGTGCCCACCTTCTGTAAGCAGTGAGAAAGTCAACATGTGTGTAGTCATAATGGCAGAAACATTGCTGGAAAAAAGCATCTCCCAGTTGCGGAAATTGCTATTCAAAATCTTCAGACTCTTCCGTGTCAGAAATTGCTCACCTCCACTTGTATCAGTTGATCCCGGCTGCTGTGCCTCATAAATCTCTCCAGGTTAATAAGAATCTAAAGGCAGGAGACTCAGAGCTGCTGTGTCACTGGCCCTCACCCTGACATACACTTCGGTGGATCGTGGAAAGGTTCCAAAAGTAAGAGGGAACTCGGAAAACTGTTTCAATGGTGAAAGACGGGCGGAAACGACTTCCGTCCGATCTTGCTGCCTGGAAAAGTTTGCTGCGCTGTTGATGCAGCACTAATAAGCTGAAAACGCTGAGGAAATTCATCTCCATAGCGCGCTCTCAATCCGGAAGGCTGTTCACGGCAGGGCGCCCTGCCTCGATGGTGAGGCCATCGAGCAGCTGCTGCAGGAAGTCGAGCAAAGGAGGGATGCCCCAGTTCCTCGCCATGGAAAGAAGATCCTGAAGATTGCTGCATGCCAAGCATGACAAGAGATGGCTGAGGCCATCAATAGCAGCAGCATGGCCCAAAATACATGGATGCGACACTGAAAGAAATGTAATGACCTCAGCTGTAATATACAAAAGCAAAATACTGCGGAAGCTGGAAATCTGAAATAAAAACAGAAAACGCTGGAAATACTCAGCAGGTCAGGCAGCATCCGTGCAGAGAGAAACAGAGTTAACGTTTCAGGTCGATGACCCTTCGTCAGAACTGCTGAACAAAGGTCATTGACCTGAAACGTTAACTCTGTTTCTCTCTCTACAGATGCTGCCTGACTTGCTGAGTATTTCCAGCATTTTCTGTTTTTATTTCAGCTGTAATCTATGTGGGTGGAACAAATGAAGGACAGAGACAGAATGAGCTGCTAGTCCAGGAGCTTGTTTACTAGGCCAGAGTGAACTGAGCATGCTCATACTAAACCATGTGACAAACCATGTGCTAATACTTTTTTTTAAAGGGGAAAGCAGTGTAATGTATGTATTCCCCTCTCAAATACAACAAAACTATGGTCCCACCTTTCCCAGCATTACATGTTCCACATAAAAAAAAACTCCTGACAATTTTTTCTTTTAAATGAATTACAAATTCTACAAATGAACTACAAATCCAGTTTAATAACAGGTTTGTGGAGCCTTCCTGATCTCCTTACAAAAGGTTTTGACGTTGAACCAATTTTCGGGCTTTTTTGTTTTGGTTCCAAACTCAAAGATGATCCCGTTTCTATCTCAGATTTGTTTGAACCTGGTACTTCAGTTTCTGAAGTCTGAACGGAGTCAAACTCCTGTATGTGTTCATGATCAAGTGGTTCAAGATCACGTCTTGGTCCATCTCTAGCAGAGATCATTTGATCTACATGAACACTTCAGATGTTATCACCAATCTCAACCAAATATCTCTTGGTTCCACCAACCTCTACCGCGGTTCCTATATCCCACTTGTGTGAACTTGACTTGCCAGGGGGACTGAGAACACGAACACACTCGTTTTGTCTGAAACTGTGTTCTTTCCAATTGTTGTCATAATAAAGTTTCTAACACAACTGTTTCTGTTCAACTCTTGAGGCCAAATTTGGTTGAACAAGACTCAATCGTGTTCTCAATCTCCTCTTCATCAAGAGTTCTGCTGGGGTATATCCAGTTGTAGTGTGCGGAGTAGTTCTGTACTTCAGCAAGAAATTTGCCAAACTTTCCTTCATGCTGAGTCCCGAACAACCCTGCAACACTTGCTTTTTGAGAGCTTCTTTTACTATTCTGACTGACCTTTCGGCTGCTCCGTTTGAAGCTGGATGATATGGTGGAACGAGAATGTTTGATAGCGTTCCATTTCATGAATTCTTGGAACAGAACAGAACGGAACTGAGGGCCATTGTCAGAAACAAGCTCTTCAGGTAAGCCATGACATGTGAAGATAGACCTCAACTCATCTATGGTACATTCAGTTGTAGTATTTGAACCCATGTGTTTCTCTTCAATCCACTTTGAGTGACTATCTACAAGTACCAGGAAATAATCATTTGCTTTCTCACAGAAGTCTACATGTACTCTCTGAAAAGGTCTACTTGACCATGACCAGGGTTGTAGTGGAGTTTTGGGTGGTTTGTTTCTGCAATTTTGGCAAACGCTGCATTTTCTGACAAGTGATTCAAGATCACTGACCAATCCAGGCCAGTAAACAAAACTTCTTGCAATTGATTTAATTCTGACGATCCCTGGATGTTCAGTATGAAGTTCGGCCAGAATTCTATCTCTCAAAGAAGTCGGTACCACCACTCTGTTTCCCCATTTGATACAACCTTGCTCACAAGACAATTCAGTATGATGGTTATGGAATGGTTTCAACTCTGTGTCCAGACACTGATCAGTCCATCCATTCAAGGTGTTTTCAGACACTCTTTTCAGTACTGAGTCCTTTTAAGTCTCATCTGCAATCTCAGTTGCATTCATGGGAAAGTCTTTGTCAACTGTACCTAGTGTGAAAATTTCACCTTCACTCCCAACACATGAGTCCTCATGTGGCAACCTGGACAAGGCATCTGCGATTACATTTTGCTTTGAACTGCGATATTCAATCGTGTAGTCATATTGTGATAACAACACTGCCCAACGTTGCATTCTTGATGCGGCCATTGCAGGGATGGCAGATTTGGGCCCCAATATTGCTAGGAGTGGTTTGTGATTGGTTATCATGTTAAACTTTCTGCTGATTGGGAACTGTTGGAATTTCTTGATTCCAAACACTATGGCGAGTGCTTCCTTTTCAATTTGCACGTAGTTTCTTTCGCTCTTTGTGAGGGTTTGCGATGCGAATGCGATTGGTTTCTCTTGGCCGTCATCCATTACGTGGCTTATGACAGCTGCCAAACCATAGCTGGAAGCATCACACGCTAACTTAAGCTCACGCTCTGTGTTGTAGTGCACAAGTAGAGCATCGCTAGAGAGACTTCTCTTGCAAGCGTCGTAAGCTTCCTGTTGTGCTTTTGTCCACTTCCACTGGACATCCTTCTTGAGGAGCTCATGCAATGGAGCTAACATGGTCGCTAACTCAGGTAAGAAACGTGCGTAGTACTGGACCATTCCAAGGAAAGATCTTAACTCAGACCCGTTCTGTGGCTTTGGAGCATTGATGACAGCATCAACCTTTTCCTTAACTGGCTGCAAGCCATTTGCATCAACTTTCAGATCAAGGTACACAACCTCAGGCTGCACAAAAGCACATTGGCTTCTTTTCAATTTGACATTGTGGGAATTCAACCTTTGAAGCACTAAATCTAACACTTCTAGATTTTCTTCCTCACTGCTTGTTGCGATCAGCACATCGTCTTGATTGCATAAGCAATTTGGAATTCCTTGCAAAATCTTATCCATCGTAGCCTGGAAGATTTTTTGGGAGAGGACTTTACACCATACGGCAGCTTGGTGTATGAGTACAGTCCCTTGTGTGTGTTGATGGTGAGATACTGTTGACTCTCTTTGTCAACATTCAGCTGAGCATAAGCGTGCGACAGGTTAAGCTTAGAGAAAACCTTTGACCCAGAGAGTGCCGCGTACAAATCTTGTGGTGTAGGTAACGGGTACTGCTCATCGTCAACTGTTTGGTTGATAGTAACTTTGTAGTCACCGCACAAGTCTACAGTTTTGTCTGCTTTGGGCACTACCACAATCGGGGTAGCCCATTCACTTTTGTCAGTTTTTACTAGCACTCCGTTCTCTCTGAGCTTCGCTAGCTCTTCCTCCACCTGACTTTTCAACACATAGGGGACCAGCCTCGCCTTACAATAGACAGACTTCACATTGGACTTGATGCGAATATGCGCGTCATACCCAATGATGCCCTCATAACTGTCTGTGAACATGCTATCGTATTTGTTCAGCATTGTGTCGAGTCGCTTCTTTGAAGCATCTACACTGAAGATGTTTTTCCAGTCTAGATTTAACTTACTCAACAAGTCTTTGCCCATGAGTGTTGGCCTGTTGTTGTAGCTCGCTACAATAATAGGCAGCTTTACTGACTGGCCATTGTGCTGAACTGTACATTCCATTTGTCCACATGTGTCTAGGATTTCTCCAGAGTAGGTTTTTAACTCTATGGTACTCTTTGTAAGTGGTATTTGATGAAACTTACTCTCATATGAAAGAGCAGTCCGCCACCGTGTCGATACACATATCAATATATTGGTTGTTGATCAAAAGCATTGTATGCAAGTCTTTCTCACGACTGTTGGCGTTGCCACTAGTGCCATAGATACTGTAGATGCCTAGTTCAACATCAGGTGTGTTCACTTCAATATTGTGAATTCCTCCCTTTTGTTGTCGCTGCTTTGCATTGCCACTAGAATGGTTCTTACTTCCTGCTTTCGATCTAGCTCTGCAAGCTGTTGAAATATGGCCTTGCTTCTGGCAGTGAAAACACTTTGCATTTCTGTATTGGCAGGTCTGTGGTGGGTGATTTCCATTGCAGCGATAACAATTCACTGAACTGCTCTCACTGACTTGCTTTTGACCCAGTCTCACAGCTTTAGGCTCGGCAGTGTCTTTGTGACTGTAGACCTCAGCTGCACTAGTCTCTTGAGTTGGACGAAGCTCCCTCGCATTCTTAGACGCCATCTCCATAGATAGGGCAATTTTGCAGGCTATGTCAAACATTAGGTTCGGAGTGTTCAGTAACTTGGACTGTGTGCACTCATCCACCAGTCCACACACAAACTTATCGCGCAATGTACAATCTAAATATGTGCCAAAGTTGTAATGCAAAGACAGGTTCTTAAGAGCTACAATGTACTCACCGATGGTTTCACTTTGTTTTGGTTTCTGGTACCAAACTTATAGCTCTCTGCTATTTCTAACGGCTTTGGGTCAAAATGGTCCTCGTGTTTCTCGACAATGTCTTCAAACGACGCATTCTTCGCTTTCCCTGGCACAAGTAGGTTTGTCAACGTTCCGTAGATATCTGGCCCGACCTCCGTTAGAAAAATTGCTTTTCTACGTTCATGAATTTCTTTATTTTGAGCTTAAACATTCTCATCTGCACCTTCAGTCTCAATAATGTTATTCGCCTTAATCAACATCTCCATCTGCTCAATATAAGAACTGAATGGTTCGTGAGCTCGGCCATACATGCCAAGGCTTCCGATGAATCCCGCAGGCGCGGCCATGATTGTCCCGATCCCGTTGAACAGTGACTCAGCACGCTACCTGTGTACCTGTGAGGATCAACGCCGCTGTTACTGTGTATACAGACACACGAAGGTGAAGCACAGACGATTCTGCATCAGCATTAACAGTAAAACATCGGCAAAAAAAATTCAGTTTAGGTGTCACAAGTTCACCGTAAACTTTTCCACTTGAAGGTTGAAAACTGTGTCCTTCCATGATCCCTAACAATGGCTTTGGGATCCCATTCTCGTCGACAAAATGTAATATATGTGGGTAGAACAAATGAAAGACAGAGACAGGA
This sequence comes from Squalus acanthias, assembly GCA_030390025.1. Classification (NCBI taxonomy): domain Eukaryota; kingdom Metazoa; phylum Chordata; class Chondrichthyes; order Squaliformes; family Squalidae; genus Squalus; species Squalus acanthias. The sequence continues at coordinate 16,517,218 of CM059428.1, forward strand.
TGAGTTGCTAGTCCATGTGCTTGCTTTATTAGGCCAGAGCAAACTGAGCATGCTCATACCAAACCATGTGATAAACCATGTGCTAATACATTACATCAGCAGGCAGGAGAAAGTAAGTGTGATCCTTTACACATGTATATATCTGTTTCTGGGCCCTTTGCCAGCAAGCTACTGTTTCCTATCACATAACGTTATGTTATCATTCAAATTACATAATGGAAGCCTGCAGAGTCTCAGGCCCAATTTGGTGTGTGCACCTGGTCACAATCTACATACCCTCTACACGAGTACTTGAAAGGATCTAATGCATGAAAGAACATGAAAACAGTAGCAACTTCAAATTCACTGTAACTCATTGCATAGGGAGATGCCTCAGCTAATGTTGCCAGGTGCCCTGATACTGCTGTAGTGATGAAAGCTTCATACGTTTCTGCTGGAGAAGACCTCTTAGCAGAGTGCAGACCAGTGCCAGTGGAGAGGACCTGCTACAATCCAGGAAGTGACCCTGTTTGAAGAAAGGGGCTACAGAGCTACAACAATGCAACTCGCGAGGGTTCCCTCCCTCCCCCTCGCCCACCAGGCCAAACTTCCTCTAAGGTTCCCCCCTGCCCTAGCCCTACACTCGCATCTTTCTCTAGTTTCTCTCCTATCTCCCCTCATGCCCTCTCCAAGCTCATCTTGTCCACGAGACCCACTTCCTGCTCCATCAACCCTATTGCCACCAAACTGCTGATCACCCAACTTCCCTCCCTGGCCCCCCATGCTAGTTGATATTGTTAACGGTTCTCGCTCCTCAGGTACTGTGCCCCTCCCCTTTAAATCTGCCGTCATCGCCCCCTCTTCAAAAACAACTCACCCTTGACCCCTCTGTCCTTGCAAACTACCGCCCCATCTCCAGCCTCCCTTTCCTCTCCATAGTCCTTGAAAGTGCTGTCGCCTCCCAAATCCATGCCCACCTTTGACGGAACTCCATGTTTGAATCCCTCCAATCAGGTTTCCACCCCTGCGACAGGACTGAAACGGCCCTTATCAAAGTTTCATCACTATGTGACTGTGACCGTGGTAAATGATCCCTCCTCATCCTTCTTGACCTGTCTGCAGCCTTTGACATGATTGACCATGCCATCCTCCTCCAACGCCTCTCCTCCGTCGTTCAGCTGGGTGGGACTGCACTCGCCTGGTTTCATTCTTAGCTATCTAATCATAGCCAGAGAATCACCTGCAATGGTTTCTCCTCCCGCTCCCCCACTGTTACCTCTGGAGTCCCCCAAGGATCTATCCTTGGCCCCCTCCTATTCCTCATCTACATGCAGCCCTTCGGCGACATCATCTGAAAACACAACGCCAGGTTCCTCGAGAGAGGTGGTGGTGATGACACCCAGCTCTACCTCACCACCACCTCTCTCGGCCCCTCCACTGTCTCTAAATTGTCAGACTGCTTGTCCGACATCCAGTACTGGATGAGCAGAAATGTCCTCCAACTAAATATTCGGAAGACCAAAGCCATTGTCTTCGGTCCCCGCCACAAACTCCGTTCCCTCGCCACCGACTCCATCCCTCTCCCTGGCCACTGTCAATGGCTGAACCAGACCGTTCGCAACCTTGGTGCCATACTTGGCCCTGAGCTGTGCTGGCCTGAAGGAAGGAAATTGAATGGTGGTATTAAGGAAGGTGGTGATAAGGATTGTGGTACTGTTGGTGTTTAAGGGATTGGAGGGATGGTTCACGTGAAGGGTTTTTGGATGAGCTGCTCTCTAAGAGCTCTGGCAGCGAGGGGCACTGGTGCCATTACTTATCTTCCTCCTCTTCATGCTGCTTCTCCTCCTCCTCCTCCTCCTCCTTCTGCTCCTGCTGCATTTCTTGCTGCCCAGGTGGTGGTAAGGACTGGTCCTTCAGGATGTCAAAGTAATGGAGAACGGAGCAAACCACCACAAATCAAGATACCCGCTCAGGGCTGTACTACAAAGCTCCTCCTGATAGGTCCAGGCAGCAGTCTAGAACTTGCTCATTCTGAGCACCTCAACTGTCTGCCTAGATGATGTTCCTGGTGGCAGCACGGCTCTGGTTGTTGGCCACCTCGGCCGCTGTGCCCGGGTTCCGGACAGGAGTCATGAGCCAAGTCTAAAGGGGATAGCCTTTATCGCTCAGTAGCCAGAGTGCGCACTGGTGGCCTGGTTGGAATAAAAGCAGCAAAGAGAACCGGCGCACGATAAATGAATCATGAACGCTGCCAGGAAACCGGCCGCACACCTGCATGATGCACTGCTTGTGGTCGCAAACCAGCTAGAAGTTGAAGGAGTGAAGTCCCCTTTCTATTGAGTAAGATGCCAGTCTCGTGATGGGGAACACGCAAGGCAATGTGAGTGCCGTCTACGGTACCTTGGACCCTGGGGAAGCCTGCGATCCAGACAAAGTCTAGTACTTGCTCATCCTGCTTCGCTCTGCCCATGGGGAAAGAGGTGTCGGTGTTCCTCCTAGTGTAGAGAGCCTCGGTGACATCGCGTACTGGGAGATATCGCTGGTATCGCCTACTGCAGCCTTATTGGAGCCTGTGGCATAACAGTCAAGGGCCACGATGATATTGACAGCCACAGGCAGTGCTGTCCATGCCCTGGTACGAGGCTCGAGCTGCGGCTGCAGCAGGTGACAGAGCTCAGTGACAGCTTTCTTTGTAAAGCGGAGACGCCTGAGACATTGCTCCTCCGAGAAGTTCATGTCGGAGAAGCGCTCCCTAAAGACCTGCTGTGGGTACGGCCTCCTGAGCAGTGCCCTCCTCCTCCCTCTTCTGCAAGCTGCTCCTGTTCCCCCTTGTCCTCTAGCCCTACTAGTCATACTGGGCCTCCCATTACTGCAGTAAAACTGTTTAGAAGGCAGCCAAAAGAAGTCCAGTACTAGCAAGAACTAGTCAGAAATCAGTTCTCTGTCAGGAAGCAGGCCAAAAAACGCCCAGAAGTTAACCAGTAGCCTCAAAGGACAAACTAGCGACTAACCTGCATTTAGTGGATGATCTCTTTAAATAGCACTGATGAATTGTCCTTCCCGCCTGTTAGTGCCACGAGTTTCTGGGCGAGTCAGGCGCGTGGGCAGCCCAATTTCACAAAGGGGGTCCTACAACAAGCGAAGAACCCTAATTTGAATATTTTAATCAGCGATTTAATTGGTTCTGGCGTGGGCCCTGGGCGCCTACTGAGCAGCCCGATCCAATATGGCAGGCGGTGCACTTCCAGCGCGTAATGAGCGTGCGCGCCCTGCCGCCATATTGGATGCTTAGGCCCCCGTTTCGCACCTGAAGAACGGGCGTGGCGCCATCAAAGTTCCAGGTGGAATTCTCCTAATGTATACTGCCAGCTGGATTTGCCAGTTGAATCTCTATCACTTCTGCCCTACCAAATCTAATCACTTTCCTCCCAAGAGCAGGGAATTCTCATGGCATCCTGACCAATATTCCTCCCTCAATCAACAGCACCAAAATCAGACGTACAGGCCCTTCATCTCATTGCTGCTTGTGGGACTTTCAAACTAGCTGCTGCCTTTACTCACATACCATAAGTATAAAAAAAAAGAAAGACTTGCATTTATAAAGCACCTTTAATGACGGCCCAATGGAGGCCCAAAGTGCTTTACAGCCAATGAAGGACTTCTGAAGTGGAGTCACTGTTGTAATATAGGAATCACAGCAGCCAATTTGCGCACAGCAAGCTCCCACAAACAGCAATGTGATAATGACCAGATGATCTGTTTTTGTTATGTTGATTGAGGGATAAATATTGGGCAGGACACCGAGGATAACTCCCCTGCTCTTCTTCGAAATAGTACCATAGGATCTTTTACGTCCACCTGAGAGAGCAGACGGGGCCTCGGTTTAAGGTCTCATCCAAAAGACGGCACCTCCGACAGTGCAGCACTCCCTCAGCACTGCACTGGAGTGTCAGCCCAGATATTTGTGCTCAAGTCTCTGGAGTGGGACTTAAACCTTCTGACTCAGAGGCGAGGATGCTACAAACAGCCACTGGGCTGACCCAACATAATTCATTTTATGTGGAGCATTTTGGGATGTTTCTGGTTGATGTGATAAGGCGCTAAATCCATGCAAGTTCTTTCTTTTCTCTGTATCGATTCCTCCTCCTTCTCTACCATTACTAGCTCTCCTCTTCTGCCTTTCCGGAATAAAATAAAAAGTATTAAAAACCTGCGCGTGTGTACAACATATGACATGCGCAGCTCGGCAGTGTGCGTGCATGCATGCAGGTTTATTTTACATTTATTTTTTAATTAGAGTCGTTATGGGAAGCGAGGGAAGAACCAATTTGTCAGAAAGGGGGCGAAGTGTCCAGAAGGACATTACTCTAAACTGGAGTTGCCTAGTAGTGCAAACAGCTTCAAGCGGTGAGTCCAGATTCAAAATTTCATCGGCTTGTTTAGAAAAAGTAAATGGCGAGAAAAGTTCCAGCAGTGAAGAGGTTGATGAAGAGAATAGAAAAAACTCGGAACGAGAATAGAGAAGCTGGGAAAAGAAGGAATAGAGAAACCGGTGGAGAGTAGGAATGGAAGAACTAGGAAAGAACAGAGAGAGTGGGGAAGAAAAGGAGATGAGCAGGCAGGGAGAAGGAATAGAAAACTGAGGAAAAGGGGCTGCTGTACACTAACACTCCAAGAATCCCTTGAGTGGATCCATGGATACCTTTATTACAAAAGTGAGAAGTCGCACAATACCAGGTTATAGTCCATGATGTGGAGATGCCGGCGTTGGACTGGGGTGGACAAAAATGAGAAGTCGCACAACACCAGGTTATAGTCCAACAGATTTATTTAATTTTACAAGCTTTCGGAGCTGTCGCTCCTTCCTCAGGTAGGGTAGCTGTGAGAGAATCTCCCAGAATTCACAATATAAACACAGAAAAAATGTATTCAAATCTTTCCCTACATCAAAGACACACTAAGAGCACAGCCAAGACAATGAGATGTGTCCCAGGGGGTCCAACGTGTCAAAACACCTGCTGGCTGCATATCCTCTCCATTTGTGTTGGTTCTTGTGTTAGTTTTTTTTTAAAAAACCTGGAAAGACCGGCCATGATGTCAAGTCACGTTCTGTATCGTGACATGAACCCGATATCGCGATTGAGGCCATCCTCATGAGTGCGGAACTTGGCTATCAGTTTCTGCTCTATGATTTTGCGCTGTCGTGTATCCCGAAGGCCGCCTTGGAGAACGCTTACCCGCAGATCCGAGGCTGAATGCCCCTGACTGCTGAAGTGTTCCCCGACTGGAAGGCAACCCTCCTGCCTGGCGATTGTTGCGCGGTGTCCGTTCATACGTTGTCTCAGTGTCTGCATGGTCTCGCCGATGTACCATGCTCTGGGGCATCCTTTACTGCAACGTATGAGGTAGACAACGTTGGCCGAGTCACATGAGTATGTACCATGTACCTGGTGGGTAGTGTCCTCACGTGTGATGATGGTATCTGTGTCCATGATCTGGCATGTCTTGCAGAGGTTGCCGTGGCAGGGTTGTGTGGTGTCGTGGTTGCTGTTCTCCTGAAAGATGGGTAATCTGCTGCGAACTATGGTACTTTTGAGGTTAGGCGGCTGCTTGAAGGCGAGTAGTGGAGGCGTGGGGATGGCCTTAGCAAGGTGTTCGTCGTCATCGATGACATGTTGAAGGCTGCGAAGAACATGGCGTAGTTTTTCCGCTCCGGGGAAGTACTGGACGACGTAGGGTACTCTGTTGGTTGTGTCCCGTGTTCGTCTTCTGAGGAGGTCTATGCGGTTTTTCGCTGTGGCCCGTCGGAACTGTCGATCGACGAGTCGAGCGTCATATCCCGTTCTTACGAGGGCGTCTTTCAGTGTCCGTAGGTGTCCATCGCGTTCCTCCTCGTCTGAGCAGATCCTGTGTATTCGCAGGGCTTGTCCATAGGGGATGGCTTCTTTAACGTGGTTAGGGTGGAAGCTGGAGAAGTGGAGCATCGTGAGGTTGTCCGTGGGCTTGCGGTAGAGTGAAGTGCTGAGGCGACCGTCTTTGATGGAGATTCGTGTGTCCAAGAATGAAACCGATTCTGAGGAGTAGTCCATGGTGAGTTTGATGGTGGGATGGAACCTGTTGATGCTATCGTGTAGTCCTTTCAGTGATCCTTCGCCGTGGGTCCAAAGGAAGAAGATGTCGTCGATGTATCTGGTGTACAGCGTTGGTTGGAGGTCCTGTGCAGTGAAGAAGTCTTGCTCGAACTTGTGCATGAAGATGTTGGCGTATTGGGGTGCGAATTTGGTCCCCATGGCTGTTCCGTGTGTTTGGGTAAAAAAATGGTTGTCGAAGGTGAAGACATTGTGGTCAAGGATGAAGCGGATGAGTTGTAGGATGGCGTCCGGAGATTGGCTGTTGTTGGTGTTGAGTACTGAGGCTGTCACAGCGATGCCGTCATTGTGGGGGATATTGATGTAGAGTGCCGATACGTCCATCGTGACGAGGAGTGTTCCTGGTTCAACTGGTCCATGGGTGCTGAGTTTCTGCAAGAAGTCTGTAGTGTCGCGACAGAAGCTGGGGGTTCCCTGTACGATGGGTTTCAGGATGCCCTCGACGTACCCAGAGAGGTTCTCACACAGGGTTCCGTTGCCTGATACGATAGGACGTCCGGGTGTGTTGGCTTTGTGTATCTTTGGGAGGCAGTAAAAGTCTCCTACGCGGGGAGTACGTGGGATGAGAGCGCGTAGGCTATTTTGAAGGTCTGGATCGAAGGTCTTGATCAGTCTATTGAGTTGGTGGGTGTGTTCTTTGGTCGGATCTGCGGGTAGCTGTCTGTAGTGTTCCTGGTTGTCCAGTTGTCGGTATGCTTCTTTGCAATAGTCCATTCTGTTCTGTATGACGATGGCTCCTCCTTTGTCCGCTGGTTTGATGACGATGTTGCGGTTGGTCTTGAGAGCGTGGATGGCGTTGCGTTGTGCTCGGGTGACATTCTGGACTGTCTTGTGAGTACGGCTGATGAATCTGGCGTTGATGCATTTCCTGACAGCTTGAGCATACATGTCAAGCTTAGGGCTGCGACCCTCCGGAGGGGTCCAATTTGACTCTTTCTTCCTCGGTTGTAGCACTGCGGTTCTCTCTGTCTGCTGTTCCGGATCATTGATTGTCTCATTAGGAATGTTGCTGACATCTTGGGATTTGTGGTAGTATTCCCGGATCCTCATTCTCCTGATGAATTCCTCTGTGTCCGCCGCGAGACTGATGGGGTCCATTTTGGTGGTGGGGCAGAACTTGAGCCCTAGGGCGAGAACTTCGATTTCGTCTGGTTGAAGGGTGTGGTCCGACAGGTTGACGATGGACTTCCCTGTGGTTGCAACCGTGGTACCGGGGGAGGCTTGGTTGCAGCTGGTGGTTACGCCGAGTTTCTCAAGCTTCCTGTTCTTGATGCGCATGTAGGCAGCGTAGTTCCGTTTTTTAAAATAAACTAACACAAGAACCAACACAAATGGAGAGGATATGCAGCCAGCAGGTGTTTTGACACGTTGGACCCCCTGGGACACATCTCATTGTCTTGGCTGTGCTCTTAGTGTGTCTTTGATGTAGGGAAAGATTTGAATACATTTTTTCTGTGTTTATATTGTGAATTCTGGGAGATTCTCTCACAGCTACCCTACCTGAGGAAGGAGCGAGAGCTCCGAAAGCTTGTAAAATTAAATAAATCTGTTGGACTATAACCTGGTGTTGTGCGACTTCTCAGGTTATAGTCCAACAGCTTTATTTGAAATCACAAGCTTTCGGAGCGCTGCTCCTTCGTCGAAGGAGCTGACGAAGGAGCAGCGCTCCGAAAGCTTGTGATTTCAAATAAAACTGTTGGACTATAACCTGGTGTTGTGCGACTTCTCACTTTTGTCCACCCCAGTCCAACACCGGCATCTCCGCATCATGACCTTTATTACAGTCCTTGATGTCTCCCTCCACATTGTTTCTTATCCTGTATGACAAGCATGCAGGACCCTGGTATCACAACACAATTCTTTAAAAATTTCGTGTTACACTCTTTCACTTGGCGGACCATCCCTCCAAGAATAGCCATCACTGTTTGTCTGGGGAGATTGTGCCTTTAGATAATCCTCTCAATCCTCCTTTTGTTTGCTCCTGTTTTATTCAGTATCCTTTGTGTCAGCTGATCAGCTGTCACAGGGACACAAAAGGCCTCTGCGCGCATGCAACTTCAAACTGATTATGTCCATGAAGTTATCTACTCAAGGTAGTGTCGAAAATGTTATGTTTAATGTCAAGTCCCTTCTCTAAGGAGTTTGGCTAAATGCACAATTCATGCATGAAGCTGCTACACAATGGAGAGTTGCTACACAACCCCCAAAAATCTCCCATTCAATTCACTCCCAAAATTATCACATTTCTATTCACTCCCAGTAAGAGATTCTAGCTAATTAGTTACACTTCCATGATTGAACTGTAGATTTGTACCACTGGTTCTGTCGTGCTGCTGCTGCTAAGGAATATTCTAAGCTTCAAAAGGTGGGCATCGTGCCCTTTTCACCTAGAGAAGGTTTAAAATGTGTTAGTGCTCAGATGTGGAATCATCAGACTAGTGATTGCCATCGCTCTCAACCTCGACCATCCTCCTCTTGCTACTCACCCTCCTTTGCGCACATGCATTATGGTTGCACTGTACTTTTTTCCCTGAATTTTATAAACTCTTTTTTGAAACTTGTGGCCCGATTTTAACTCCGGGCCAGTTTTCAGTGGGTGAGTAGCGGCGTGAGTTAGAACCTCAACTGCTGCTCCAGAAATCAGGCCCCAGAGTATCCTGGGGCTCATTTAAATACCACTGGCCGACTTCCCACCCATTCCGGCTGGGAAGTTGGCGGAAAATTTTGCCAGGTAAGTGGTGGTATCGGCTGCCTGGCCTGCCACGCGAGGGTCTCACAATTGAGAGGTGGGGGGAGGGGGGGGGGGGTGGTGAGGGAGGCGATTCCGTGGCCGGGGAGGCCTGAGCTTCTCTGCTCCACCTGGCTCCACTTGGAAAGTAATTTTTTTTAATGACCTTTTTGGGCCTCTTCCAGCCCAGATCATTTCCCCCCGCTAGGTTGGCCTGGTAAGAAACTCACTGGGCTGGATTTTGATACTGGGGCGGGTTGGGGTCGTGTCATCTACTTTTCGTGTTATCCACCCGACTGCAATTGGATGTGGGAGATTGATGCGATTTTCACCTAATTGGGCAATGTAAGGGATTCCTGACCCTGCGTGTCTCGTAGCCTGTGAGATTCACGCGGCTCTGTGCAGCCTGTATGTCAGTGCGGGTCTAGGCCTGGTTGCCTGTTCTGGTCTCCAGCCAGTCTGGGAACACTAGACACACCTGTGAGTGGTTCGAATCACTCTCCCTTACGGTTCTAGACACTGGACTTAGATGCGAGAGCAGTAATGGAGATAAAACTCATGTAGACTTGGTTTGAATGGTACGAAATGGAAAATCTTTATTGCATGATACTTAAAATTATGAAATACATGTCATAAGCACAGATTAATGACAGTCCAATCTTACAAACGGTTATATAGTCGATCTTAGGGAAACGAGGAACGAACGGCACAACGTAAATAGGGGCACACATTACAAATATCCTTAATCTTTAAACCCTCCCCTATCAATATCTATCCTAAACTAGCTTCGTAGGATCTCGAGACTCATGCTCACCACTCGTGATAACTCGGAGAAATTCCGAATAGCTGATCGGATGTTTTTCACCGCAGCACCCACGTGTCGGTCAGGAGATCTCCTGGTCCCACTTGTTTACTTGCTTCTGCTGCTCCGGCTAGTAGGCTGGACCGTCTGCTGTGATGAAGACCTCGTGGCGATGGATATGGTCTTCTTCTCTTCTCCTCTCATCTCATCTCATCTCATCTCATCTCAGGCCTTTGGTTCCGCTGCCAGTTACCAACATAGGTCTTCGTTACGCGACACGAGGTAGATCCGAACGGATCAGAAAGTTCAACAGTCTTTTCAGAAGAGGCAACAGGCACGCAGAAGCCCAACTACGAGTACACAGGAGCAGCCACGAGGTTACGAATCGACCGGATAAAAGCACAGGAGCAAGCGAGCGAATGCAGGAGCAAGAGCAAGGGCACGAGGCAAGAGGCAAGAGAGAGAATGGACGGTTTGGGGCCTGCAATTATAGTGCAAAAATCTTCCGTTTCCCGCCCAACTATAATGTCCATTCTTTTGTTTAGGGTTTGGCGCCCAAATGTCTTGTATGGGTGATCTCCGTCCTTAATGGGTTTCGGGGCTACTCATGAATGTTTGAGTACCTGTTAATATTTCTCCCATTGTTAAATCGGTCGGTGTTCTCCCTGGAGGGGTTTGGGGCTTCCAAGTGTCCTGTATAACTACCTGCTAACGGCTCTCTCATCGTAGAGTCGTTGGGAGTTTACATATTAATGTCCTTTGGATGGGCCCTTGATTACTCGGTACAATGGCTTTCCTTTGTACCTGGGAGACCGATTTCAGTATCTATGTTTATACTGTAAACCCATAATGTCTCGTGTATTATCTTCACTGTGCTGAATCGTTATCGATCTTGAAAAAACGTTTAATGGAACGCCATCTTGTCTGCCTGTTGAAAAGTCTAGAATGTTCTGTCACGAGGTGCGGCGGCCATTTTACAGGCTGCTTGTGTCCAATTTAAACCTGTCAGCATTCTGCTGAAATAAAAGCTGTTTGAACGAAACTTTGTGTTTTCTCCTTATTAATCAAATCGCGATATATTGCGAATTCTACAGTCCCTCCTGTTGATGCGAATAACTCCGCTTATCGTATCAAAAATCACAGTGGTGAGCAATCTTATCTCGATTTCACTCCGAATCCAGTAAATTAATCCCATAAATTTTAACTTAACTAGGGTCTCTGTGTCGTCCTTATTTCCCAAGAAAATCACATTTTATATCACCGTAGGCATCATTTGCCCTTAAACTTACACCACTTGTTTTCCTTCCCGGCGTAACCAGGCCGATACCTCACGCATCACCTGTATATTTGTCTTTTATTCAGGGAAAGGAAAAACAAAACCCGAAACCAAACAATCAACACCATCACCAAAATAAACAAATCCCAACTCTTAAACATGTCGAGTTTCCAACGTATTTACAATGAGTACAAACTTCCGCGGCGCACGCGGCGAGCGGGAGTGACGCCATTTTCCTATTACACGGTGCTCTCATCGTGCACGCGCACGTAACGTTCTCGCCACTCTCCCGTGTTTTCATGCTTGGTGAGGCGCTTGTCTCTTTTACAATGTATGACCAATAGGTACACTACAATAAACACTTGACAGACGACTAAAATGTGGGAGGCTATTCTGATCCATGAAGGCACTTCAATATTGGTGAACAGATTCCACCACGGTGGAACCACTATGTCCAAAATGTCTGTTCCTATTTCGACAGTTTTCTGCTCTAACGTATAAAAATGCTTCTGTGATACCGCGACGGCTTTCAGAAGTTTGGTTAAATGCTCAGGGAGAGGGGGAATGAGGTATCCAAAATGCGCGACAAATCGCTGCAAGTCGGTGAAATTCTCTTTTACTGTGAGATGAACAGTGGATGGTTCAGGGATTGGGATGATTCGCTGTTGTGCTACTTGAACTTCAGCCCTGGGTTTAAAACAGAAACTGCTGTCACTCACCGGACACCGGCTACGGTTTCCATGCTGGTAGTGTTGCGCTGCAGTGGTAACACAATATGTTCCACCCCCGATGTATGCTACCTGCGGAGGCACATGATCTTGTGCCATTGCCTCCATGGTGCAATTCATGGACTTGGCGCCAGCCGTTCTGAACCCGCACTGTGGTGTTAAAAAGGCATTCAAGTGCTGGGGGCACAGTATTATGTGTGCTCCCCTGCCACGACAACCAGAGAGATCTGTACCTGTCATCGTTTGCTCCCAGCGGATGACGTAAGGTGGAACCGCTGCATAACGAATGTGGGCTCCCCCCTGAATGACACCAATGTTCTCTACCCGATACACCGGGGCGGGCTTTGCTGTGTCGCCCAAAACCGGCATGCGTAATACTATTCCCATAATAGTATGGTTTGAACGTCCGCAGTCCACGGGGACTGGGTAAGCTTCTGAAGCTAGCCTGAGCTGGCACGGGCTTAATGCGTTCTGAAAAGGGTGGAGCGCCCGCAGGTGTTTGTTACTTATCCAGGACGGAACCAAACCTTGTTTTAAATCCTCCAAATTACTGCGGCCCTCGCCCAGTAACCACGCCCCGTAAAGCACGCACACCTCGTTCTGCGCAGCTTGGTCGGATGCATTCCGATCTTCCCTAATCAGGGCATTTACCGTCTTTGCATGTTTTTCCAACTCTGCTATAATTTCCTTTAAATGGAGAGTCATGGCTTGGTCCTCGTGTAGACCTGACCCTACCACTTTATTCTCATCTGTTAGAATGTCTTTTAACTGTGTTTTTAAACCATTAATCTGGGTCTGCAGCTCCACACTGTCTAGAGCGTTGACCACAGATGTCCCTGTGTTAAAAGCAGTGAACGCATCGTTCACCAAACCCCTTCTTTGCCTCCCTACTTGATCCAAAACTTCCTGCGGTGCGGTGTACAAACTTGTCTTATCAATTTCTGCAAAATCAAACTCGTAAAATTGTCTGAACATCTTGGTCAACAGGACCTGATACAACTGTTCCGTCTTTTTGGGGCACCACTCTGGTAACCGTACCTCAGTGAGATTTAAAATCACCGAGGCCACCGCGTAATGTACCCCCTGGAATAGTATCTGGTCTGTGGGGACCAGTACCAAACCGTTCCCGGGTCCCTTACTAGCTTTAGGGCACCCTTCTTCCTCAGCTAGAACCACCGGAATCGTGGGCGGGGCTTTGCGTGGGCGCGTAATGAGTTCAGTGGCATTTACTGGGATCGGGGAGAATGGGGCTCCGCACCCCCTGGTGCTCGCATCCCACCTCATCCCCTGTCCGTTATCCTGCCACTGATTAATAAAAAATATGGAGATGCCTTTGGGGCAAACGTACTTTGACCCCCACATACATACATAAATCCCCTCATCCGGTTCCCACCATTTGTCCCAACAGACTTTCACTTGTCCGTCTGTCCCCGTAATTGTCCGATGGGTATTATTACCCAGTCGTTCCCACTCGACCGAAGAGTTTCTCATAGTTTTGCTCAGCTTTCGCAGCCACCACCATCGGCTCAATGGGACATCCCCACTACAGGTCAAACAAATCCGTTTGCCGACGGTGACGCTGATCCTGGGTGCGATGATCCTTACTTTGGGGCACATTAAAGAAGTCTCTTTGTAGGCGAACCCCGATGTGCTGGAATACTCCGTTGAGTTCGTTCCCAGCCATCCTGGCCGCCTTCCCTTGTGGAAATAGGTGCTGGTCCCCTCTGCCTTCCGTCTTCCGGTCCCATCCACCGCGATGGGGGCCGTGTCCCCGGAACATCCAAACACCACGACATCCTTGGTGTGGCCTCGATAGGCCAATCCACATCCGATTGCCACGAGCAATACTAGAATTCGTTCCATCCTTCCTTGGTTCCTGTGATCAGATAGAATGAGGTAGCCAGCCTCGCAAAAAGGTCTCTGGCTGTTGTGAAGGGTGAGCGGGTCCCCTGACCTCGCCTCACGTAAACTTCAACGTTTGCTGAATAGACTTCCTCTAAACCTAGCCTTAAAACTCCCATCATTTTATCGTTTTCTGTTCAAAACACTACAAACTTAGCCTTATTAAAATTAAAACTTAACCTTGAACTATAAACTTAAAACTTAACCTTGAACTATAAACTTAAAACTTAAAACTAATAACTTTACAGTGCCGCCCGTTCTCAGGGCGGCCCCTTTAAATTCTGAGAAGGCTGCTGCGAGCTCTTCCCGACGGTGGGAGGGCACTGACCCTTCCCTCTGATCTGCCGCAGCCTGTTGCTGCGCTGACCCTTTCCTCTGATCTGCCGCAGCCTGTTACTGCTGCGATGTGGCCTGTCTCTACCCGGGTTATCTTAACCTGAATTTTACGCCTTGGGGCAGTCTGGGGACATGACCACATCCTCCTGGGCTGGGGTTCTCTACTTGACCTACGGGGAGTTGCTATGGGCGGGGGTTCCGTGACGGACGGACCGGGTTCCGAGACCTCCAACGGGATGACCTGGGGTTCCATCACAGTCGCCGGCTCCGCCTCCGCTGACTCCGCCTCCCTAACCTCGGGGCTGGCAGTTCGTGGCTCCGCCCTGCTCGGCCCAGCAGGCGGCCCTTCACTCGTGATCTCTGCCTCCCCTGAGGACTGGACGTTCAAAGCGGGCGGCCACATCTCTGGGAGCCACATCGGTACTCTCTGTGCTCCTATGGCGGCTGGCCCTGCCTCCTCTAGCTCCTCCCTCCTGTCCTCGGGACCTGCAGCTTGTGTGTCCACCCCGTGTGGATCTCTACCTATCGGCCCCATTCCTCCCAGACCGTTCCTCAGGAACCACCCGTCATCATCACTATGCTCATCTGCACTATCCTCATCTGACCAGGGTACCCTGGGTTCTTCGTCATCTAACCCCCAACTCCAGAAAAACGCTGCATGATCGTCCGGGATGTCCCTTCCCCTGATGCAAGCTGCTATGCCTGCCTGTGTGCCTTGTGGTCCTACCTGGGGCTGTGCTTTCCCATTGGCGGGATTTACCCCTGTAGTTTTCCCCTGCGCACCCGGCTGGTACAGTTTGCATTGGTTTATGTGGAACCACTTAGTGCGCCGAGGTACTTTTACGGCGTAAACCATGGGACTCGCCTTGTCTACAATGTTGTAGGGTCCCATATACAGTGGTTCCAGACTCCCTACTCTGGCGTAGTTTCTGACCATGACCTGGTCTCCTACTTCCCACTCCCGCGTTTTGCGGGGTTCCAGCAACAAGCGATTGCCCTGATGCTGCCTTCCCATGTTCCCAGCCGCCTGCTCATAAACTTGCTTCAGGCGCTCCAAGAGAGTCTGGGCGAACTTGTCCCTGCTTATCTCTTGAAGCTGACCCTCAGTGAGCACCGGGGCTAGCACATGGGTGGGGGTTCGCATGAGCCTGCCGGTCATTACCTCGTGCGGGGAGTACCCCGTACTTTTTGACTGACTGGCCCGGACCCCCATGAGGACTAAAGGCAGAACTTCCGCCCATTTTTGGGGCGAGTTCCTAGTCTCTTTCCTCAATTT
This sequence comes from Squalus acanthias, assembly GCA_030390025.1. Taxonomy (NCBI): domain Eukaryota; kingdom Metazoa; phylum Chordata; class Chondrichthyes; order Squaliformes; family Squalidae; genus Squalus; species Squalus acanthias. The sequence goes on from CM059428.1 coordinate 16,532,394, forward strand.
CTCCTTCAGGGTCCGGTTCATACGTTCAACAATCCCGGATGACTGGGGATTGTGTGCTACGTGCCACTTCCCTTCAATGCCCAAAAGCATGAGGGTGTTCTGCATCACCTGGCCGGTGAAATGACTCCCTTGGTCTGACTCCACGAAACGGGGGAGTCCCCACCGCGAGAACACTTCCCGGACCAAGATTTTTGCTGTACCCAGTGCCGTAGCTGTTCGACAAGGGAAGGCTTCCACCCACTTGGAAAACACATCTACCAGGACGAGGCAGTACTTATAACCTCCCTGGGTGGTGGGCAGGGGTCCTATATAGTCGATCTGTATCGACTGCCATGGTCCCTCTACCCTTCTTACGTGTCCCATGGGCACCTTCCTTTTCTGGGGGTCTGGGTTGTTTGCAGCGCACACAAGACAGTTTGCACAGAACTCGCGGACTTGTTCCCTGAGCCCCGGCCACCATCCCGCTTGCTCTACCCGTTGCCAGGTAACCTCGGGCCCGGGGTGCCCTGCCCCTGGTCCCTCGTGAGCCAACTGGAGGAATTCCCTCCTGTGCTGCTGCGGCACAACCCACTGCTCCCCGCGGAACAGCATGCCTTCCTTAACTGAGAGGGTTGCCGTACTGTACGGACCTTCTACCTGCCTCCCCTCAGCAATCGTTTTTAGGACTGCTTTTAGGGCGGGATCCTGGGCTTGGACGGTCTTAAGGTCTAGGGGCAATGCTACCCTGGTGTTCCCGGTATTCCCGTCCCCGCCTCGGACCGCTGCTATGGGTCCGGTCCTATAGGGGTTCCAGAAAGTGCCGTCGCGGGCACCCTCCCTGGCTAGCGCATCCGCCTGCCGGTTGCCCTCCCCACGGGGCTCTGTGGAGGAGTGAGCTTTCACCTTATGGATGAAAATCTCCCCTTCCTCCCCTACTGCTGCTGCTAAGATCTTTTCCAGCAAGGGCTTCACCGTTAAAGGTCGCCCGTCCGCGGAGGTGTATCCGCGGCGGGACCAAATGGCCAGGTATTCCGTACACGAATTGCAGGTGAACATACTGTCCGAGCAAATCGTGTATGGGGTTGGGAAAATGTCTGGGTGGGTCACCACGTACACCACGGCAGACAGCTCAGCCTGCTGCGCGCTCATGGTGCTAGGGAGCTTGATCGCCAGGGCAAGGTCTGCCGCAGGGTCATAAACTCCACACCCTGTGAGTCGCTCGCCAGCAGACACTGTGCTAGACCCATCAACATAAATCTCGCGCCCAGTGGGATGTATCCCGGCCCGTAAACCTATGTTGACGTCCCACACCCCTTCCACCGAACACCGGTGGGCTGTACCGGGGTATACCAAATTGGCCGCAAGCCTGGGCTCGCAAAGACCTTTTACTCTAAGATCCAACTGGGAGAGAAGAAGGGTCCAACGCGCAATGCGTGCGCTGCTTACGGTCCCGTCTTTAATCCTCCCATCCAGAAGCATCTTAGTTGGTGTGTGATGTGTGAGGAGAGTGATGGGAGAGAGCCCTGTGAAGATCGCTGATCTTTTCACAGCCCAATGCGTGGCTAAAAGGTGCCTTTCGCAATTGGAGAAACTTCTCTCCACATCCGTTAATACCCTGGATGAATAGACAACCGGCCTCAGCTTGCCGTGACGCTCTTGGAGCAGCACGGCGCTTAAGCTGTCTCCGCTGGCAGCTACCTCCAGGAAAAACTCCTTCCCCCCATCTATGGCCCCTAAGGCTGGCGCGGTCTGCAGATCCCTTTTTAACTTCTCGAAGGCTGCTTGGCAGCCCTCGTCCCAAAGCCACTCCACCCCCTTATGGAGGAGTCGGAGGAGCGGCGCCGCTGTGGCCGCATAATCTTCGATAAAATCCCTGCAGTAACCGGTCAGTCCCAAGAAGGACCTCACACCCCTTACGTTGTTGGGAATCGGTAATTCTTGCACCGACTCCCTCCTTGCTTTGTCTATGGCTCTTTCCCCAGCGCGTAGGGTCAGTCCCAGGAATTTTACTTCCTGCTGACCGATACGTGCTTTCTTTGGGTTTACTTTAAAACCCTTTCTCGCTAACAGCTCCAATAACTCGTCCAGTAGTGGTCCGTGCTCCTCCCTTGAGTCCGTAAATAGGAGCAAATCATCCACATACTGTACTATCTGATTGGGCTGACTAAACTCCTTTAAACTTCCTGCCATACACTGATGAAAAATACTGGGGCTATTGTGGAAACCCTGTGGCAAACAGTTCCACGTGTACTGTTGCCCTTTGAACGTAAAGGCAAACTTGTACTGGTCCTCTCGCCGCAGCGGGATGGACCAAAAACCGTTCGAGATATCCAGCACCGTGAACGTGGTCGCGGACGCTGGGATGCTCCCTATTAGGTCAGCAACTGCTGCTACTGTGGGCGCGCAGGCGGGAATGTTACTGTTAAGGACTCTGTAGTCCACCGTGGCTCTCCACGAATTATCCGGCTTCCTAACCGGCCATAATGGGGAGTTCACGTGTGTGGCTATCGGCCTCAACACGCCCTGCTGCACCAAGGAAGACATTGCTGTCTCCATATCGGGTTCTGCTTCTTTGGGGAAGTTATACTGCTTTTGGGGTCGGGTCATGGGGTCCCCATCTACGCTGACCTCAAACCCGACCACCCTCCCACAATCGTGCTTGTGGGTTGCAAACGCGTGCATATTATCTGACACGTACGTTTGCATGTCCGTTGGGACATCTGCGACCATAAGCCTGAGGTCGTAGCCTCCGGATGGCTGTACGGTACACAGGACCCCTGTTTCTTCCTCTCCCGGAATCACCATTACCTCGCCTTTTTCACCCTTAGCCCCCCAGAGACAGTGATTTCTGAGGTCCACGAGGATCCCGTGTCCCGCTAGGAGATCGGACCCGAGAATACCTCTTCCACCCCCCTTTTGCCATGCCATCAGTATACACTTCCACTTAAGGCGAAGTGTTCCTAAACGAATGGATAGCGGGAGGGAAAACGTGCCAGCCTGTTCTTTTCCTGTGAACCCTGCCAGCGTGAATGGGACCTTGGTAGATAGCGGCGAGTCAAAAGGGTTATCCGTATGGATTATGGTGCAAGAAGCTCCCGTGTCCAACAAATAACTGCCCTTCTGTTTCTCTACCTCCATCTCCACCACAGGTCGCCTCCACGCATCATAGCTAAGCGGACACAGGTAGACGGGCTGTGCTGGTTCTAGTCATGGGGCACTATTAGACGGTCCTGCGGCACCTACGGGGCCGGTTGCGACCGCCACCTGTCCACGCGCATTCAAAACCATCTTGCGCATGGCTCCTAACACTGCTTCGAGGTCGTCGGGAGGGGTGGGTGCCTTTGCTTCCTTAGGCGGGACAGGCGCCTGGGCTCGGACCGCGGGATTTTTATCCTTGGAATCCTTCCAAGGGTTCCTGCAGTGCTTGCGCCAGTGCCCTGTCTTCCCACACCCGTAACAGGCATTACTTGCCTGTGGGGCGCGATTACCCTCCTGATGCCACTCTCTTTGAGCCGGGGCTGCGGGTCGTACCTCATGTACTCTTCCCTTAAAGGGACGTGTCGTCATACCCCTTATGTTACGATAACCTAACGTGAGTCGATTCAAGACCGACTCTTCCGTAAGGTTGAGGTCATTGGGATCGAACCAGGCTTTTGCCTGCTCTCTAACGGCTGGTAAACTGTTGGCTATTATGCACCTAAGCCAATGAATTAGAGCGGCGCCTTCCACATCTTCGCGCTCGGGCGCACCTAGACAGCTGCGCTCATATACTGGCCACAGCCTGTCGGCAAAAACCTTCGGGGGTTCTCCCTCCATCTGCACTGTCTGTCCCACTCTAGCAAACGGACCTCCGTCGTTCGCCCCCACTACTTCTAGGACCTCATTTTTCAATTCCTCATAACTTTTGTTTCCCCTCTTGCTCTCGCCTGAGAGACACTGAAGGACCGAGCTGTCTAATGAGAACAGCAGCATTTTTGCTGTCTCCCCATCATCGCAGCCGTTAATGGCTGCGGCTTGCTCAACTTCCCTGAAATGTACGGAAGGGTCGTCTATCTCGGTCAGCTTCCGTACGTGATTTATCATAGCTCTCAGCTGATGTGAACTGTGAGGCAACACCAGCTGTCCGAGGAGATCCCCCGGTTCTTCCCCACCGTTTCTGCTTGGGCCCCTTTTAATCCCCGTTACTGGATACAACGATCCCTTTTCTACTTCCTTTTTAATGGGCTCTTTCGTTTCTTCCGTTGCTTCCTCCCTAACCCAGGTTTCTGAATAGCTGGGTGGCGCGGAGGGCGCAGTGGCTACTACTTCTTCTGCTTTACTTGGTGGGGAATTTCTAAATCTCTCATTTACTAGCGGCTGGTGCGCCGACGGATTGATAAGGCACACCATGCCGTTCGCATTATTCACGGCCTTTTTGAGGCTCTCTATCTCCCTTTGGCAGGCGCTATGGTCGGCTCCCTGAAACTTATCCTCAAGGGCCAACTTATACGCCGACCTAACCCCCATTAAGCTCTCTTCTTGAGTTCTTATCTGGGCAGCTTGGCGGTTACATCTTTCCTTTAACCTACTCTCGTTCAATTTTGCTTCAGTGACCTGGCACTCGAGATACTCTATCCTTGTTTTAAGGTAACTGGAGACTTCCTGGCTTTCCTGGTGTAACTCATTTAAATTCTTAATGAGCACCTCCCCTCCAGAAACCTTCTCCTCCATTTCTCCCTCTAAATGGCTGATACGAGCTGTTAGCGCTGTAATGGTCTGGTTTGAAATCTGAACCTGCCTTTTGTAGCACATAAGCCAGACTGCTTTCTCAACTGTCTTTTTATGTTCCTTACTATCTGTCCACCTTTCAGCTGCCTCTAGTGGGCTCTTATCCGCTAACAATTCACTTATCCACTTTTTAGTTAGATTAACCTTTCCAAACACATAATCCGCTATCTTTTCCTGCATAACATTTCGTACAGTCATTCCAAAATCTAACACACTACCCTCTCGCTGCCAGTGTCCTGCCGCGGTCGCCATTTTCTGTAAGGGATTCCTGACCCTGCGTGTCTCGTAGCCTGTGAGATTCACGCGGCTCTGTGCAGCCTGTATGTCAGTGCGGGTCTAGGCCTGGTTGCCTGTTCTGGTCTCCAGCCAGTCTGGGAACACTAGACACACCTGTGAGTGGTTCGAATCACTCTCCCTTACGGTTCTAGACACTGGACTTAGATGCGAGAGCAGTAATGGAGATAAAACTCATGTAGACTTGGTTTGAATGGTACGAAATGGAAAATCTTTATTGCATGATACTTAAAATTATGAAATACATGTCATAAGCACAGATTAATGACAGTCCAATCTTACAAACGGTTATATAGTCGATCTTAGGGAAACGAGGAATGAACGGCACAACGTAAATAGGGGCACACATTACAAATATCCTTAATCTTTAAACCCTCCCCTATCAATATCTATCCTAAACTAGCTTCGTAGGATCTCGAGACTCATGCTCACCACTCGTGATAACTCGGAGAAATTCCGAATAGCTGATCGGATGTTTTTCACCGCAGCACCCACGTGTCGGTCAGGAGATCTCCTGGTCCCACTTGTTTACTTGCTTCTGCTGCTCCGGCTAGTAGGCTGGACCGTCTGCTGTGATGAAGACCTCGTGGCGATGGATATGGTCTTCTTCTCTTCTCCTCTCATCTCATCTCATCTCATCTCATCTCAGGCCTTTGGTTCCGCTGCCAGTTACCAACATAGGTCTTCGTTACGCGACACGAGGTAGATCCGAACGGATCAGAAAGTTCAACAGTCTTTTCAGAAGAGGCAACAGGCACGCAGAAGCCCAACTACGAGTACACAGGAGCAGCCACGAGGTTACGAATCGACCGGATAAAAGCACAGGAGCAAGCGAGCGAATGCAGGAGCAAGAGCAAGGGCACGAGGCAAGAGGCAAGAGAGAGAATGGACGGTTTGGGGCCTGCAATTATAGTGCAAAAATCTTCCGTTTCCCGCCCAACTATAATGTCCATTCTTTTGTTTAGGGTTTGGCGCCCAAATGTCTTGTATGGGTGATCTCCGTCCTTAATGGGTTTCGGGGCTACTCATGAATGTTTGAGTACCTGTTAATATTTCTCCCATTGTTAAATCGGTCGGTGTTCTCCCTGGAGGGGTTTGGGGCTTCCAAGTGTCCTATATAACTACCTGCTAACGGCTCTCTCATCGTAGAGTCGTTGGGAGTTTACATATTAATGTCCTTTGGATGGGCCCTTGATTACTCGGTACAATGGCTTTCCTTTGTACCTGGGAGACCGATTTCAGTATCTATGTTTATACTGTAAACCCATAATGTCTCGTGTATTATCTTCACTGTGCTGAATCGTTATCGATCTTGAAAAAACGTTTAATGGAACGCCATCTTGTCTGCCTGTTGAAAAGTCTAGAATGTTCTGTCACGAGGTGCGGCGGCCATTTTACAGGCTGCTTGTGTCCAATTTAAACCTGTCAGCATTCTGCTGAAATAAAAGCTGTTTGAACGAAACTTTGTGTTTTCTCCTTATTAATCAAATCGCGATATATTGCGAATTCTACAGCAATTGAGTTCCAGCATGTGGGAACCCATGAACCAATTAGTGTTTTCAGTCTGAAAGTCGCCTCTGATGATGTCATCATTGCTGCTGCATTGAAGGTCTGCAAAGACTGCCTGGCCTTTGCTGTGAGAGGACCTGGATGCAAAATGAGCAGCAGCCCTAAGTCTGCTCCCAGATATTTTTGCACCACCACTCCCAGATATGTCTCCCATCCACCACCACTCCCAGGCCAGCCAGCCAGCCAAATGTGCTCCCGCCAGGTTTCACATTCGTGGTTCAGAACAGGCGTGCTTCACGTAGAAAAAGGGTTAAAATCACAAAGGCCTTTCAAAATGGCATTATAGAGGCAATTTAGTGCTTGTTAAGGGCCTTAACAGCCTATCCCGCCTCTTAGAGGCGGGACGGAGTTGGGACCAGCAGACACGATTTAATGAAAATTGCGTGGAGGCGGGTTGGAGGCGGGCTTGTGCCCGCCCGCCAGTTTTCGCAATTTTAACCCCCCACACGCCTCCAAACCCACCTCCACGGGTCAATGAAAATTCTGCCCACTGTGGCTTCCCGTTCGGGACGCTGAGTTAAAATTGCAGTCGGCTCCCAATGACGTCATCGGGAGCCGACATGCAGATGTAAAAATGGACGCCCTTGGCTTTGAGCAGGTGTCCTTGCCGCTTGCTCAGTTGCGCAGGTTAAAATCGGGAGCCATCAGCTCCCAGCATCTCCGGAGCGAGTAAGTAACCTGGGTGATTTGAACTGCCCACCTGCCTGGTTTCCACAGGGTGGTTAGGGTTACAATTGCCGCCTTGATTATTTGTTAATCTCTGTGGACTGGCCAGAATAAGTAGGGGAAAACTGCTGTAAAGTAGGCAAGTCAGGTAAAGTGGGGCAAGAGTTGTACAGCAATGATGGCCACTTCCCAGGCACACAGGATTCACACGTTTCACAGAAACAGCCCCTTCAGCCCATCAAGCCTGTGCTAATATTTTGGTAGCAGGCCAGGTAGATAAGGTGGTTAAGAAGGCATACGGAATGCTTGCCTTTATTAGCCAAGGCATAGAATAGAAGAGCAGAGGGGTTATGCTTGAACTGTATGAAACACTAGTTAGGCCTCAGCTAGAGTACTGCGTGCAGTTCTGATCACCACATTACAGGAAAGATGTGATTGCACTAGAGAGGGTACAGAGGAGATTTACGAGGATGTTGCCTGGACTGGAGAATCTTAGCTACGAGGAAAGATTGGATAGGCTGGGTTTGTTTTCTTTGGAACAGAGGAGGCTGAGGGGAAACTTAATTGAGGTGTATAAAATTATGAGGGGCCTAGATAGAGTGGACAGGAAGGACCTATTTCCCTTAGCAGAGGGGTCAACAACCAGGGAGCACAGATTTAAAATAATTGGCAGGAGGTTTAGAGGGGATTTGAGGGGAAATTTCTTCACCCAGAGGGTGGTGGGGGTCTGGAACTCACTGCCTGAAAGGGTGGTAGAGGCAGAAACCCTCATCACATTTAAAAAGTGCTTGGATAGGCACTTGAAGTGCTGTAACCTACAGGGCTACGGACCAAGAGCTGGGAAGTGGGATTAGGCTGGATAGCTCTTTGTCGGCCGGCGCGGACACGATGGGCCGAAAGGGCCTCCTTCCGTGCTGTAAATTTCTATGATTCTATGATATGATTCAACATGAGCCACTTGTCGAATCCAGCATTCCTGCTCAGTCCACCAACTCTTTAGTATTCCACTTTTTTCAATCTAATTCCCTATTAAGAGAATTTATTGACTCTGTTTCAATATTGGCTTGTAGCAGAGAATTTTGCATTCTAACCACCCTCTATCTAAAGAAATAGGCCCTGAGTTTCCACGGGGCTCTGCTGCCAAAACTTTGAGGGGAGACCAGTGGAGCCCACAGACAAGCGGCTGTTTTCAGACCTTTACGCTGTCTCTCCAGGGGTTCCGCTGATCTCCCGCCACAGGTACGGGAGGAGATTGGGAATATGCCTGTAGATATCTAGGGCTCGTGTGCTCAGTCAATAGCAGGGCTTAGAACCCAAAACTCCTTAACTCAGAGCTGAGAGTACGACCAATTTAGCAAAGCTGACACTTTAACGCCGAAATGTGATCTAATCGTCTTATTCATCCATGGAAACCCCAGCCCCATTTGGAGTTTTCATTCTTGTTAACTGGCTGGGACCTCGAATACCCTCCAGAGGAATAGATGGAGATTTAAGTTTGGCCTTGATTTTTACCGGGGGTTGGGAAGGATGCTCGGGAGCCTGGTCGCAAGTGACAAACCCGGAAAGGTAAGGGACGTGGAGACCCTGCCGATCATAACGACAGGGCCCTATTTGAATAAATATTTGCAGAGACACCCCTGGCCAGATTGACTGCCTGGCCGGCGGGCAGGAGTGTAATTTAGCCGCAGCTGGGGGGACCCATGGGGACGGTTCCCAGCAGTCAGTGGCTGGAGGGACCTGGTGCAACACTCCTGCTCCTCCTGGCCCACCTGGCGTTCAAAGAGAGGGAATGTTTTATTAAATCTTCCCTGGGCCTTTTCTGGCCAGATGGGTCCTCCCGCCAGGTTTCTGCTGCCGGGGTGCGGACGGTGCGGGACTCCCCCTGCGTGGACCTTAAATTTCCGTCACCGTCGGGGCAGCGACTTTTGAATCTTAATTAGACCCCGCCTGCTTTTAGCAGGTTGGAGGCGGGATCTCGATTTTGAGGATTTCAACCCCTTGCCCGACCCTATCCTGCCTATAGAGGGGTGGAGGGGGAAGTTAAAATCGAGGACTTTGTTTCTGCGGTGGAACTCATTTATAATGAAATCCTGTTTGCTGCCACTTCACAACTGATTAAAATGGCAGGTCAGTTAAAAGTGGTAAAGCGTGTGTTACAGCCCATTGCTCCTTAACTAGGACTGTGTTCTTTTTGTTGTAACATCATCTAACATTAACTCCATAGCTTGAAAATCTGCCCTTTTAAAAGCGTACCACGAATCTCAGATTGAACACAATAAGCGTTTGTTTCAATTGATACCTCAGCTTTTAAATTATTTTGAGGGTAAAATTCCCCCTGTCAATAATAGCAAAAAGGCAACATGAGTACAAAAACAGGAATCCCCTCCCATGGCCGCCCTTCCTCGTCAACTGTTTTAGTCAAATTGCCAACAGGAGGAATTTTACCCCCTTCTTCTCTTTGCTTTGGTCCCCTAGTGTTACTCAGCATTCATGAACTCCAAACAGCACTCTCATTCCTCAGCCAATGATGCAGCGTACCTGGTTGATAGGAGGTGTGTGCGAGGGGGCCTAGCTATCCTTTTATTCCCTGTGGGAAGCTATGCGCCCCAATTCCACACTCCCATAATTGGCTGAGATCGGAAACTCACTGTGTAGGAAATCAATGGTACATTCTATGCATCTCACTGTCACTCCCTAGCGCAGTGCCTAGTAAAGCCAACATACTGCGTCAATGCAGTGCTATTTGGTCTTTTGACAATGAATAACATGCCAAGCACGTTGTAAGCTTCTATTGAATGCAAGTGGATTTGCACAAAGTATATTTGAAATGGGTCGATCTGCAAGGAATTGCAATGAAAACCTTTGACAGTAAAGATATACGCTGATGAAATACATCATAATTTACACTTTGATGGCTTAGAGTTAGAAGGCTTGGAAGTCAGACTTGTGAGAGCTCTTGATTTATTTATCAGATTGTTTATCAGATCAATCGCTTTACATATTCTCTTGGTAACAGCCCCGATAAGATTGATAATCATGTAGGAGTTACAATGCTGATGACTAAGTTCACATGGAGGTGTGCTCAGTCTGAAAATGCAACAGGAAGATTGAGAAGAATAGGAGGTATTTGAAGGTCATGATCCATATTGCAGTCTGAAGGGAAAGAACGGGACTTGACTTGTAAATAAGCAACAACTGCAGCAGTATCGGCAGACTGTCCACAGCAACGCAAAGATTCCAGATATTGTTTCGTTCTGTTTTCCAGACAATTGGAGTGAAATGACAATAAGAGAGTTTCACTCCGGTACAATGTGTCTTTCCCCAGAGAAATGGCTCGGGAAGAACCACTTTACAATACATCGCCGTAAATGAAGTCAGTCACTCTGTTACTGCAACTGTGAAGAGAATGACCTTGCTGTCCTTGTAGAGAGAGCTGAGCTGGAACTTAACAAGGAAATGAGAATGGAAACTATACACGTGCATGAAAGTTTGGTGTACGGAAAGAGACAATGGCTGAGCATTGACAATATGTGATATTGCAGATTTTTTTAAAAATCAATGGGAATCTACTAAAAAGAATGAAGACTTTAGAAAGAATAAACTTATACAGAATACACATCTGGCTTTGTCTACAGTGCAGATAAACAAGGTGGCACTGCTTCCTCTGGGGTCTTCAAGGCCCACCTAAAGTGACTATTTTGACTGGTTCTTCCAGAGGTGGTGGCACCCCTAGCAACAACATAAATATTGTCTTCAGAAGCAGAGTCACCTGTATTGTCTCTTATACTTGATGGTAAAATATGAATGAAGCAATGACGGAGAGGTTGTAACTTTTATAGTTTGCATCCTTTACTCCATAATTCTGCACTCATTTAGTTTCACTTTTTCTTAGCCATGGAAGGGTGGCTGATATTATCGTGCGATACCCTTAACGTGCTCAGATCAAACTCCTCTCTTCACTACTTTAATAGAGGCTTTAACTTGTGTGTATTCAACTCTTAAAGCTGATCAATGTGACATGGTGACATATTGCACTGATTGGTTGATGCAGGATGTGGGTTCACTCCCACAGTCCCTGCATTTGAAGAAAACTCAAGCCTCAATCAAGGCTATCAGGAGGTCACGTGCCAAGCAGAGGTCACGTGTCCTTCCTGGAGGAAAGAATACTGGGAAGTACATCATTTTATATTGCCGTCACTCTTCTGCGAATGGTCAACTCGATTGGTCACAGCAGAGGCATCTGCCTGCTTTCTCCATCATGGAATGATTAAGGGCGTCAAATATAAGTTCTAACTGGAGGGGGGAGGGTTGGAAGAACATTTAAAAGAAAATCATTGCGCTGCATTTTTCGCTGTAGTTATCGGTCTCTGCAGTTTATACATCGCTGTGGTCATAACATGGCCCAGAGAAAATACCAGCCCTGAGCAAGCTTGCTGCTCTGAGTTTCTCTGGTCTTCATTCACAGCATACCCAGTGATATCTACACTGGGCTGAGATTCCCTGCTCTTCCCTCATGTTTTCTTCTGCAACAAAAGAAAAAGAAAGACTTGCATTTATATAGCACCTTTCATGACCACCAGACATCCCAAAGCGCTGGGATGGCAGGAATGACGTATGAGGAGAGATTGGGTCGATTAGGCTTATATTCGCTAGAGTTTAGAAGAATGAGAGGGGATCTCATTGAAACTTATAAAATTCTAACAGGACTAGATGCAGGAAGGATGTTCCCGATGGCGGGGGAGTCCAGAACCAGGGGTCACAGTCTAAAGATAAGGGGTAAGCCATTTAGGACTGAGATGAGGAGGAATTTCTTCACCCAGAGAGTGGTGAACCTGTGGAATTCTCTACCACACAAGGCAGTTGAGGCCAATTCATTAAATATATTCAAGATGGAGTTAGATATATTTCTTAAGGCTAAGGGGATCAAGGGATATGGGGAGAAAGCAGGGACAGGGTACTGAATTTGGATGATCAGCCATGATCTCATTAAATGGCGGAACAGGCTCGAGGGGCCGAATGGCCTACTCCTGCTCCTATCTTCTATGTTTACAGCCAATGAAGTACAGTCACTGTTGTAATGTGGGAAACGCGGCAGCCAATTTGCACACAGCAAGCTCCCACAAACAGCAATGTGATAATGACCAGATAATCTGTTTTTGTTATGTTGATTGAGGGATAAATATTGGCCAGGACACCGGGGAGAACTCCCCCTGCTCGTCTTCCGAAATCGTGCCTTAGGATCTTTTACAGCCACCTGAGAGAGCAAACAGGGCTTCAGTTTAGATATCTCATCCGAAAGACAGCACCTCCGACAGTGCAGCACTCCCTCAGCACTGCACTGGAGTGTCAGCCTAGATTTTTGTGCTCAAGTCCCTGGAGTGGGTATTTGAACACACAACCTTCTGACTCAGAGGCAAGTAGTGTTACCCACTGAGACACAACTCAGATAAGGGAAGGGGAGGTAAGGATAAAAGAAGATGAGGGAATGTTATTAGTCTGAATGGTTATGTCAGCTTCCATATAGCCAGTGACAGATTCATATTAAAATAGAACCATTTAATAAAACTATTGGATCTGTAACTATTTTTACTTCTCATGGGATGATTACCCACAAGTGGCACAATTGAAATCAAGAGCTCGCAGTGACAAATTTCAAGTTTGCAGTAGAGTCCCATCAATGCGTAGAAATTTCTTCACACAGAGGGTGGTGAATCTTTGGAATTCTCTACCCCAGAGAGCTGTGGAGGCTCAGTCATTGGGTATATTCAAAACAGAAGTCAATAGATTTCTGACTAGTAAGGGCATCAAGGGATATGGCGATAGAGCCGGTGAATGGAGTTGAGGCAGAAGATCAGCCATGATCTCATTGAATGGCGGAGCAGGCTCGAAGGGCTGAATGGCCTACTCCTGCTCATATTTCTTATGTTCTTATGTTCTTAGTACAGATTATTGCAGAATGCCAGTGAGTGGCCTTTGAGCACCTTCTCCTTAAAAAACTAATGAGTAACTCTGTCCAATATCATGGAGGTAACTGAGTAGCGCTCTGCTTAAACATTGTGCTGACTATAATGAGGTAACATTAGTAAAGTGCACCAACATTCCACAACTGCTCTTCTACCTCAGTCATATCTGCATATAAAATTAAGAGCTGAATTTTTTGAGCAGAGGATATTTTAAAATTTGTACTTGGGGTGTGGCCGACACTGGCAAGGCCACATTTATCGCCCGTCCCTGGTTTACCCTGAGAAGATGGTGCTGGGGCTTCTCCCTGAACCGTTGCAGTCCTTGTGATGATGGTGCTCCCACAATGGTGTTAGGTAGGGAATTTCAGGCTACTGACCTAGTGACCATGAAGGAGCAGTGATGTATGTCCAAGTCAGGATGGTGTGTGACTTCAGAGTGATGGTGTTCGCATGACATTGCTGTTCTCGTCCTTCTTGCTGACAGTCATCAAAAATGAGAAGTCGCACAACACCAGGTTATAGTCCAACAGTTTTATTTAAAATTACGAGCTTTCGGAGCACTGCTCCTTCGTCAGGTAGAGGTACCAGCCATGTACCTCTACCTGACGAAGGAGCAGCGCTCCGAAAGCTCGTAATTTTAAATAAAACTGTTGGACTATAACCTGGTGTTGTGCGACTTCTCATTTTTGTCCACCCCAGTCCAACACCGGCATCTCCGCATCATAGTCATCAAAGGGGAGGGAAGTGCTGTCGAAGTAATCTTGGTGATTGCTGCAGTGTATCCTATAGATTGTACATATTGCGCCCACAGTTTGCCGGTGGTGGATGTGTTGGATATTGAGTCCAGTGGCAGGGGAACTAATGAAGCGAACTGCTCCATCCTGGATGTTGTTGAAGAATTCCATCGCACTTCTGACTTGAGCCCTGTAGATGGCTGAGAGGCTTTGAGGAATCAGGAGGTGAGCCACTTGTCACAGAGTTCTCAGCCTCTGCCCTGTCCCTCTAGCCACATTGTTAACATGGCTGGTCCTGTTAAGTTGCTGGAAGTATGATCTCCAGGACAGGGGGCTCAGTATTGGTAGTGCTTTTGAAGGTCAGGGGGAAGCAGTTGCACCTTTTCTTGTTGGAGATGGTCATTGGCTGGCAATTATATGATGCAAATGTTATCTCCCGTTTGTCAGCCCAAGCTTGGATATTGTCCAGGTCCTGCTGTAGGCTGGCATGGGCTGCTTCATTATCAGAGGTGTAGTAAATGGAGCTGAATACTATGGAATCATCAGCAAACAGCCCCACTCCTGACCTTATTACAAAGTATTACATAGTATTTACAGCACAGAAACAGGCCATTCGGCCCAACAGGTCCATGCTGGTGTTTATGCTCCACACGAGCCTCCTCCCACCCCTCTTCATCTAACCCCATCAACATATCCTTCTATTCCTTTCTCCCTCATGTGTTTATCTAGCTTCCCCTTAAATGCATCTATGCTTTTCGCCTCAACTACTCTCTGGGTAAAGAAGTTTCTCCTGAATTCCCTATTGGATTTATCAGTGACTATCTTACATTTATGGCCCATAGTTCTCGTCTCACCCGCAAGTGGAAACATCTTCTCTACGTCTACCCTATCAAACCCTTTCATAATCGTAAATGTCATATGATGAAGCAGCTGAAAATGGCTGAGCTGAGGATGTTGCCTGGAGGAACTCCTGCAGTGAAGTCCTGGGGCTGTGGTGATTGGCACCTAACAACGATAAAAATCTTCCTTTGTGTCAGGTATGACTCCAGCCACTGTAGGGTTTTCCCTTTGACCTCCATTGACCTCAGTTTTGCTCGGGATCCTTTGAGCCATAGTCCATTCTCTTCATTGCAAATGGTCTACTCACCTGTGAATGAGCTTTCCCTGATGCCTTGGTGTCTATTTTCCACAACAAAAAAAACAGGGAAAGAGTACATTGTGTGTGTTATACAAAACAACAGATGGTCTGGGGATAAATTACAGATTAGGGGAGGGGAGGGGATGGGAGGATCCCTTAGTTAGGTTCAGGTTTATATGTGCACGAGCCACAATCCAACCTAACTCGGTACCATATACATACAGCCAACCTCCAGGCCCAAGTTACTCTTCATGTAACCTCAATGTGTGCAACTAATTATCTTTTCTATTGATCAGACAGTGGGATGTACATTGATTAAAAAAAAGGAGCTGAACTCATCTGTGGCTGCGAGACCCTTCCATAAGCACGTCACTGGATGATCATAGTGCTGAAGTCCGCAGTGGTCAGTTTAGGGTTTATAGTGGATTGGGAGGTTATGACCTGACGGCTGGGGATGCAGGCAGATGTTCTTTGTGCCTCAACAGATGCATCCTTCCTTTGTATTAGCTGGTTTATGGGCTGAAGCTGAAATAGAGCAGCATCCTCTGAGCAGAAAGCGTCTGGCATATGCCAGAGCTGTAAAGTTGTATTCTTTTTCTTTAGGATTTATTTTCCCTCAATGAGAGATGAAACAGTGATCCTGGACTTCTGTCGGTTTTTCACCCCCTTTTTTTTTGTACAAGTTGAGGACTTTACCAGACCAGCAGAGAGATCTGTGATTCATTCCCACGTCACAGCGTGAAGGAAGGCCTTTCTTTATGTCTTATCTCAAAGGGGAAGTCTGGCAATTGAACCAAGTTGAATGAAGTAGTAACCAAAAGCAAATTCGAGTTACACACATATTGCAGAACACTTGCAGTGAAACTCTAGCCAACGCAACTTGCGGAAGAACTCAAAATGGAAATAGCACATAACGTGGTGATTGAATTTTCAGCTTGGAAATTGCCTCACAGATTTAATTACAATTTTTTCTACTTTTTATTTCTGCCCCCGCCCCCCCCCCCCTTTACAAGATGGACATATTAGCCTTGAAATTACGTTTGGTGATATCAGCAGATGAATGTTTAATGTGTTCACATGACATTCCTCTGCTGTTTATTTTAGCAGAGATGTTAACCCATTTAAAGCCCAGCATTAGAATGACGTACAGGAGAATGGCGTATGAATGTGTTTGCTCAGTAATATCGGCAACAGTAATTTCAGCGCCTTTGATATTTAAATTGGTTTTCTTCAAACATTTGTACAGCTATAGTAAATGTTAATATTTCACACTTCATTGTTTTTCTTTACATCACTATTATTGTTAACTAAGAACATTTATGTTGGCCCAGAAATTCGCCTCTCCGGCTTGCCGCGGGGGTAAGGATCGCGCGCGCTCTTACCTACCGTGCCTGCCGTTGTGTTTTGGGCCCACGGGAACTTCAGCTCCTGGTCCTGCTCCAAGAGCCGGCGTGCAGTGTGTGCGTGTTCCAGGGGCGCAGTTAGTGCGATGCGACCCCTGGGATCACATGGGCCATGGAGAGCCAATGGCAGCAGACCATCTTTCATTCATAGATTTGACAGGAGACCTTTCAAATCTGTGAATTGAAATCGACCCCAAAAGAACAGCTAAACTTAAAATAATTTTTTTTAAAAACCCATCACATTTATAAAATAACTATAGTTAAGTAAATTAACCACTTTAAACAAAAATTTAAATTTTTGAAAAAGTTAAAATACTTTTTAAAAGTGATAAAAATAAACTTACCTTTCTTTAAAGTATCAAAAAAAGATAAATCTGTTGAAAAAAATTTAAAATTATACTTAATTAACCACTTACCTTGTTGAAAACGGGTCTTGCGCCTCCTATTTAAAAGCGCAGGTTCTTCAATACTTACCCTCCCGTAGAAACCTGAAAAAAAATCTAAGTTTGCTGCGTGCACGCTGCCTCTACCGCGCACGCGGTTCACCTAAGAACCGCCCCCTTCACCAGACCGGAAGTTCCGGTTTTCCGCGCATGCGCAGTGCATGCAGGAAACCGGCACTTCGGGACGCATTACGGGTGAGTACACACTGTGTACTCACCCGGGAAGGGCCGAATTTTTGGCCCGTTACTTTTTATTTACTTATTCAGTTTTTCTTACTCTTACCTTTCAACCCCATCCCTCTTGGGTCGCCCTGGGCCATGTACCAATCACTGGCTGAGATGATGAGCAGGCGGCCTCCTCTCAGGCCCCTGCCAGTGCCTTTCTTCAGAAGATGCACATCAGCAGCATGGAGTGACTCACCCCTCTGATTTTCCCCCTCTTCTGTAGGGGAGGAATCTGCCACTGCTGGTGACCCGGATCAGAAACTTGTTGGGTGCGGTATCGCAGGTTCATACCCAGATCCTGCCACTCTGCGGCCGAGCGCGATTATAACTTTAAAAGAAATCTGCCGTTTGATGAGAGTGGCACCACGGGTGTGTTGTGGGGGAGGGGGGCCTTCTACATCCTCTATATTGTCTGTGGTTCAGGCTGAAATCGTGCAGCCAACTGAAGATCAGGGGAGTTATCCCCGGTGTCCTGGCCAATATTTATCCCTCAATCAACATCACTAAAAACAGATGATCTGGTCATTATCACATTGCTGGGAGCTTGGTGTGCGCAAATTGGCTGCCGCGTTTCCCACATTACAACAGTGACTACACTTCAAAAGTACTTCATTAGCTGTAAAGCGCTTTGGGACGTCCGGTGGTCGGTGAAAGGCGCTATAGAAATGCAAGTCTTTCTTTCTTTCTAGCCATAACCCTTATTGCTCGGTCATTGTGTAGGGGGTGGTGGTTTGTGTCAGCTTCACCTCTGACACTTGAGCGGTTCGAATCGCTCCCACTCCCTTGGTTCTAGACCTTGGACTTATTTGGGGGTTGTGACAAAAGTGCAGCAGACAACTGGTTTGGTGCAAGAACTTTTGATCTTTATTCAAGAGAGTAAAATATAACACAACAATCTTAACACTCTAATAAAATGGGGAACACTTCGGTACATACGAGGGAAATCACATTAGAAGAATACCTCACCCCTCCCAATCCCACTTTACTAGCTAAGTTGGGCTCTAGAGAACCAGGGATAATGCTCACCAAACGAATCCTTGACAGTTGAGCTGGTTCGCGGTTTCGGGGTTCGCTGGATTGGATTTATCGGGTGAGTACCCACTTTTCTTTGGTTAGAGGTAGGGTTTAGAGTCTTTTTAAGTAAAAAGTTTCATAAGGCCCTTGTTGCCGCGAGGTGTCCGATGGTCACTGAGGCGGTCGCTCTGGTTTCTTCTTGCGTGTCGGCCGACTTCTGGAGCTGCTGGCCTTCTTTGTTGAACTTCTTTCTGTTGCCCCCTCGCCTTGTTGAACTGTCTTCTTCAGAGCTGTGGAACTGCCTTCTGCCGGACTGCTTGCTGAACTCCTTGCTGCTTGCTTGTTGAACTTGTTTCTGTTGAACTATGTACCTGTACTGGAGAACTTGAACTGTTGTAACTGTGTAACTGCTCCACCCTTGAACTTGTAAAGAACTTGTTGTAACTGTTGAACTGTCTGTGTGACTCCTGTGCTTCTGCTGTCCTGCTTGTTGCTTGAACTTGAGAAAAGCAGTCCTTCAATTATACTAATTGAAGCTTCCTTATCTGTGCACCAAATCAAATCCCGGTCATTGTAAGATTTTGGAGGGCTCGTTAACAGTAACTGGTTTGTAAATGTGTGAAGTGGTTTCGGGATGGCTCCATCCTGTCGATCTGCTTGCTTAAGTGTAGTTGATTGTTCTCACGTTGTGAGTTTCTTGACTAGGCCTGGGATTTCTAAAGAGTGGGCCGAAGTAATCTGTTTTATGCATGTTTGGATGGGTTCTGTAAATTGGGTGGGGGCTGCTCTTCCGTGGGTCTATTGTTAGGATGTTAATGTCTGCTAGGGGCTGATTTAACTCCAAGCGAGGTCATGCGGTTCCCCAGATAGTTCCCATTAACTCCAATATCCAAACTGTCGTTACAGAGGGTGATCCCACCTTCCTTTACAGCCTTTTCTCCCTTACAAGTCCAGACATGTCTTTTAAAATACCAAATCTTGGTTTTTGCACTAAAATGTCCTTCGGTTGGGCCCAATGCATTTCACTACCCTGTAATAGTTAGAAAAAGAGTCCAAAGTCTTTTTCCTTAGGGTTTGTCTTCGAGTTTTGGGGGATTTGTGAATTTTGAGAATCTTACAATTGCTAGGTTTTGCTGAAGTGTTGGATGCAGTTGATACAAAGAAAAGTATTTATTGGAACACAGGACAACCCAAGTAATTAACATTTATAAAGTTCGGACTACAGGCCTCACTACAGGCCATTCAGCTCAACCACAGATATCCTTCGAACTGGCTGTATCAGTCTGCGGTAGTAAACGTGCTTGATGTAAACATGTGACTCAGTCAACCTATTGCGTGAGTAGCCAAGCCATACAGACACGGTGGCCCCGATATTTACCGAGCCGCATGTTCGGAGCAGGGGGAGGAGTTGTGGCCGGGAAACCCAGGTTTCCCGAATTTCCCGCCGTTTTGAACTGCGGGATATCTTTTAAATTTTCTCTCCAGGTTTCCCGCCCGATAGCCCGTCTGAATGAGAGGCAGGCGGCCTGGCGGGCGGGAATGCCTGCAGCCGAAGGAGGCAGTGGAGGAGCAGGGAGAGGTTGCCATCTCTCAGTAACATTTTTGTATGGTGCAAAGATGGGCACATAGGGAAAATTGCCAAGGATATTTAATAAATTGCAACACCTAGGCTTGTCACACCTAACTTGAATGCAATATGCAAATACAACTAAACTCGTCCACTAGCTTGGAGGTGAATGACTCTAAGCTAGCTGTGTACTTCAACTGTAACTTATGCTCCCCATGATGGGGAGGATGGCTCATCATGACTGTCTACAAGTTTTTGGCTAAGGCAGTTTCCATTTGGGGCTAATCTCATATCTCCGATATATATGTATATATAAATACTCCATTTAAATCAGCCACGGTGTATTGCTAGGAGCAAGATCTGCAAATAGATTTGTTGCTTGAATGGATTTTTGGCCATTAATTTCACTGGGACACTCTGACAAGAGCAATCTATTACTTCCATTGCTGGGCTATCACTAAATTCCCTTGACAAGGAGTATCAGGTTATTTGAGTTAGATGTCTCACTGCGCCTGCTGCTGGAGCAGCCTTTAGATAGTCGCTGTGCTGTACTTGATAAATTTCTCAATTAAAACCACCTGGTTTACAAGCAACGTAGCATTGAGGTGAGGTGAGAGTGACTGCCCTTGACATCAAGGCAGCATTTGACCGAGTGTGGCATCAAGGAGCCCTAGTAAAACTGAAGTCAATGGGAATCGGGGGAAAACTCTCCACTGGCTGGAGTCATACCTAGCACAAAGGAAGATGGTTGTGGTGGTTGGAGGTCAATCATCACAGCCCCAGGACATCGCTGCAGGAGTTCCTCAGGGCAGTGTCCTAGGCCCAACCATCTTCAGCTGCTTCATCAATGACCTTCCCTCCAACATAAGGTCAGAAGTGGGGATGTTCGCTGATGACTGCACAGTGTTCAGTGCCATTCGCAACTCCTCAGATAATGAAGCAGTCCATGCCCGCATGCAACAAGACCTGGATGACATTCAGACTTGGGCTGATAAGTGGCAGGTAACATTCGCGCCACAAAAGTGCCAGGCAATGACTATCTCCAACAAGCGAGAGTCTAACCACAGCCCCTTGACATTCAATGGCATTACCATTGCCAAATCCCCCACCATCAACATCCTGGGGGTCACCATTGACCAGCTTAACTGGACCAGCCACATAAATACTGTGTCAACAAGAGCAGGTCAGAGGCTAGGTATTCTGCGGCGAGTGTCTCACCTCCTGACTCCCCAAAGCCTTTCCACCATCTACAAGGCACAAGTAAGGAGTGTGATGGAATACTCTCCACTTGCCTGGATGAGTGCAGCTCCAACAACACTCAAGAACCTCGACATCATCCAGCATAAAGCAGCCCACTTGCTTACCATGGCTGCAGTGTGTACCATCTACAAGATGCACTACAGCAACTTGCCAAGGCTTCTTCGGCAGCATCTCCCAAACCCGCGACCTCTTCCACCTAGAAGAACAAGGGCAGCAGGCGCATGGGAACACCACCACCTCCAAGTTCCCCTCCAAGTCACACACCATCCTGTCTTGGAAATATATCGCCGATCCTTCATCGTCGCTGGGTCAAAATCCTGGATCTCCCTCCCTAACAGCACTGTGGGAGTACCTTCACCACACGGACTGCAGTGGTTCAAGAAGGCGGCTCACCACCACCTTCTCAAGGGCAATTAGGAATGGGCAATAAATGCTGGCCTTGCCAGTGACGCCCACATCCCATGAACGAATAAAAAAAAAAGCATTCATTCTAAGATCAATTAGTAACAGTGTACAGTGAATTCATGATAACTGCAAGTCCTGATTTTTTTGACAGCTACAATTTGTTCTGTACCTTGTCGTTAGCCTTCAATTGCCTCCATTAATAACTGTAAACTTTGAACATACCTTAACTGACTCTCAAATTGTTTGCTGAATTTAAAAAAAAATCTTTTTCCTTCAGTTTCTCCCCTCCTCTCGCGAAGCCACAGAATCATGGTTGCAGAGTTACCAGAAGCTTTCTGATACCTCACTGTCGGAGGTGCCGTCTTTCAGATGAAACGTTAAACCGAGGCCCCGTCTGCTCTCTCAGGTGGACGTAAAAGATCCCATGACACTATTTCGAAGAAGAGCAGGGGAATGCTCCCCGGTGTCCTGGGCCAATATTTATCCTTCAATCAACATCACTAAAAACAGATTATCTGCCCATTATCACATTGCTGTTTGTGGGAGCTTGCTGAGCGCAAATTGGTTGCCTCATTTCCTACATTACAACAGTGACTACACTTCAAAAGTGCTTCATTGGCTGTAAAACGCTTTGGGACGTCCTGATGTTGTGAAGGGCGCTATAGAAATGCAAGTCTTTCTTTCTTTCTTGACACTATTCTTTATGTGTAAATCGAGATAGTGGGGCAATTATTGTCTCCATTATGCCCCATAAATGATCAAAGACGGGCAAAACGCTGCAGAAAGTTCACTGGAAATCAGTTCCGCCTGATTTCACGCCCTTTGGTAGTAATTTTGACTTTGGGCGATATTGTAGAATGCGTGATATTGTAGAATGGGTGATATTGTAGAATGCGTGATATTGTAGAATGGGTGATATTGTAGAATGGGTGATATTGTAGAATGCGTGATATTGTAGAATGGGTGATATTGTAGAATGGGTGATATTATAGAATGCGTGATATTATAGAATGCGTGATATTGTAGAATGGGCGATATTGTAGAATGGGCGATATTGTAGAATGCGTGATATTGTAGAATGGGCGATATTGTAGAATGCGTGATATTGTAGAATGGGTGATATTGTAGAATGCGTGATATTGTAGAATGGGCGATATTGTAGAATGCGTGATATTGTAGAATGGGTGATATTGTAGAATGGGCGATATTGTAGAATGGGTGATATTGTAGAATGGGTGATATTGTAGAATGGGCGATATTGTAGAATGCGTGATATTGTAGAATGGGTGATATTGTAGAATGGGTGATATTGTAGAATGGGTGATATTGTAGAATGGGCGATATTGTAGAATGCGTGATATTGTAGAATGGGTGATATTGTAGAATGGGTGATATTGTAGAATGGGTGATATTGTAGAATGGGCGATATTGTAGAATGGGTGATATTATAGAATGCGTGATATTGTAGAATGGGCGATATTGTAGATTGGGTGATATTGTAGAATGCGTGATATTGTAGAATGGGCGATATTGTAGAATGGGTGATATTGTAGAATGCGTGATATTGTAGAATGGGTGATATTGTAGAATGGGTGATATTGTAGAATGGGTGATATTGTAGAATGCGTGATATTGTAGAATGGGTGATATTGTAGCATGGATGTTATTGTAGAATGGGTGATATTGTAGAATGCGTGATATTGTAGAATGCGTGATATTGTAGAATGCGTGATATTGTAGAATGCGTGATATTGTAGATTGGGTGATATTGTAGAATGGGTGATATTGTAGAATGCGTGATATTGTAGAATGCGTGATATTGTAGAATGCGTGATATTGTAGAATGCGTGATATTGTAGAATGCGTGATATTGTAGAATGGGTGATATTGTAGAATGCGTGATATTGTAGAATGGGCGATATTGTAGAATGGGTGATATTGTAGAATGGGTGATATTGTAGAATGCGTGATATTGTAGAATGGGTGATATTGTAGAATGGGTGATATTGTAGAATGGGTGATATTGTAGAATGGGTGATATTGTAGAATGGGTGATATTGTAGAATGGGTGATATTGTAGAATGGGTGATATTGTAGAATGGGTGATATTGTAGAATGGGCGATATTGTAGAATGGGTGATATTGTAGAATGGGTGATATTGTAGAATGCGTGATATTGTAGAATGCGTGATATTGTAGAATGGGTGATATTGTAGAATGGGCGATATTGTAGAATGGGCGATATTGTAGAATGGGTGATATTGTAGAATGGGTGATATTGTAGAATGGGCGATATTGTAGAATGGGCGATATTGTAGAATGGGCGATATTGTAGAATGGGTGATATTGTAGAATGCGCGATATTGTAGAATGGGCGATATTGTAGAATGGGCGATATTGTAGAATGGGCGATATTGTAGAATGGGTGATATTGTAGAATGGGTGATATTGTAGAATGGATGATATTATAGAATGGGTGATATTGTAGAATGGGTGATATTGTAGAATGCGTGATATTGTAGAATGGGCGATATTGTAGAATGGGCGATATTGTAGAATGCGTGATATTGTAGAATGGGTGATATTGTAGAATGGGTGATATTGTAGAATGCGTGATATTGTAGAATGGGCGATATTGTAGAATGGCCGATATTGTAGAATGGGTGATATTGTAGAATGGGCAATATTGTAGAATGGGTGATATTGTATAATGGGTGATATTGTAGAATGGGTGATATTGTAGAATGCGTGATATTGTAGAATGCGTGATATTGTAGAATGGGCGATATTGTAGAATGGGCGATATTGTAGAATGGGTGATATTGTACAATGGGTGATATTGTAGAATGCGTGATATTGTAGAATGCGTGATATTGTAGAATGGGTGATATTGTAGAATGGGTGATATTGTAGAATGCGTGATATTGTAGAATGGGCGATATTGTAGAATGGGTGATATTGTACAATGGGTGATATTGTAGAATGCGTGATATTGTAGAATGCGTGATATTGTAGAATGGGTGATATTGTAGAATGCGTGATATTGTAGAATGCGTGATATTGTAGAATGGGCGATATTGTAGAATGGGTGATATTGTAGAATGGGTGATATTGTAGAATGCGTGATATTGTAGAATGCGTGATATTGTAGAATGGGTGATATTGTAGAATGCGTGATATTGTAGAATGGGCGATATTGTAGAATGGGCGATATTGTAGAATGGGTGATATTGTAGAATGCGTGATATTGTAGAATGGGTGATATTATAGAATGGGTGATATTGTAGAATGGGTGATATTGTAGAATGCGTGATATTGTAGAATGCGTGATATTGTAGAATGGGTGATATTGTAGAATGCGTGATATTGTAGAATGCGTGATATTGTAGAATGGGCGATATTGTAGAATGGGCGATATTGTAGAATGGGTGATATTGTAGAATGCGTGATATTGTAGAATGCGTGATATTGTAGAATGGGTGATATTGTAGAATGGGCGATATTGTAGAATGGGCGATATTGTAGAATGGGTGATATTGTAGAATGCGTGATATTGTAGAATGGGCGATATTGTAGAATGGGCGATATTGTAGAATGGGCGATATTGTAGAATGGGTGATATTGTAGAATGGGTGATATTGTAGAATGGGTGATATTGTAGAATGGATGATATTATAGAATGGGTGATATTGTAGAATGGGTGATATTGTAGAATGCGTGATATTGTAGAATGGGCGATATTGTAGAATGGGCGATATTGTAGAATGCGTGATATTGTAGAATGGGTGATATTGTAGAATGGGTGATATTGTAGAATGCGTGATATTGTAGA
Organism: Squalus acanthias; assembly: GCA_030390025.1. Taxonomy (NCBI): domain Eukaryota; kingdom Metazoa; phylum Chordata; class Chondrichthyes; order Squaliformes; family Squalidae; genus Squalus; species Squalus acanthias. The sequence goes on from CM059428.1 coordinate 16,557,653, forward strand.
ATGGGCGATATTGTAGAATGGCCGATATTGTAGAATGGGCGATATTGTAGAATGGGTGATATTGTAGAATGGGTGATATTGTAGAATGGGTGATATTGTAGAATGCGTGATATTGTAGAATGCGTGATATTGTAGAATGGGCGATATTGTAGAATGGGCGATATTGTAGAATGGGTGATATTGTAGAATGGGTGATATTGTAGAATGGGTGATATTGTAGAATGCGTGATATTGTAGAATGGGCGATATTGTAGAATGGGTGATATTGTAGAATGCGTGATATTGTAGAATGGGCGATATTGTAGAATGGGTGATATTGTACAATGGGTGATATTGTAGAATGCGTGATATTGTAGAATGCGTGATATTGTAGAATGCGTGATATTGTAGAATGGGTGATATTGTAGAATGGGTGATATTGTAGAATGCGTGATATTGTAGAATGCGTGATATTGTAGAATGGGTGATATTGTAGAATGCGTGATATTGTAGAATGCGTGATATTGTAGAATGGGTGATATTGTAGAATGCGTGATATTGTAGAATGGGCGATATTGTAGAATGGGCGATATTGTAGAATGGGCGATATTGTAGAATGGGTGATATTGTAGAATAGGCGATATTGTAGAATGGGTGATATTGTAGAATGGGTGATATTGTAGAATGGGTGATATTGTAGAATGGGCGATATTGTAGAATGGGTGATATTGTAGAATGGGTGATATTGTAGAATGCGTGATATTGTAGAATGGGCGATATTGTAGAATGGACGATATTGTAGAATGGGTGATATTGTAGAATGCGTGATATTGTAGAATGGGTGATATTATAGAATGGGTGATATTGTAGAATGGGTGATATTGTAGAATGCGTGATATTGTAGAATGCGTGATATTGTAGAATGGGTGATATTGTAGAATGCGTGATATTGTAGAATGCGTGATATTGTAGAATGGGCGATATTGTAGAATGGGCGATATTGTAGAATGGGTGATATTGTAGAATGCGTGATATTGTAGAATGCGTGATATTGTAGAATGGGTGATATTGTAGAATGCGTGATATTGTAGAATGGGTGATATTGTAGAATGGGCGATATTGTAGAATGGGTGATATTGTAGAATGGGTGATAATGTAGAATGCGTGATATTGTAGAATGCGTGATATTGTAGAATGGGTGATATTGTAGAATGCGTGATATTGTAGAATGCGTGATATTGTAGAATGGGTGATATTGTAGAATGCGTGATATTGTAGAATGGGCGATATTGTAGAATGGGCGATATTGTAGAATGGGCGATATTGTAGAATGGGTGATATTGTAGAATAGGCGATATTGTAGAATGGGTGATATTGTAGAATGGGCGATATTGTAGAATGGGCGATATTGTAGAATAGGCGATATTGTAGAATGGGTGATATTGTAGAATGCATGATATTGTAGAATGGGCGATATTGTAGAATGGGCGATATTGTAGAATGGGTGATATTGTAGAATGGGCGATATTGTAGAATGGGCGATATTGTAGAATGGGCGATAGATATTGTAGAATGGGCGATATTGTAGAATGGGCGATAGATATTGTAGAATGGGCGATATTGTAGAATGGGCGATATTGTACAATGGGTGATATTGTAGAATGCGTGATATTGTAGAATGGGCGATATTGTAGAATGGGCGATATTGTAGAATGGGCGATATTGTAGAATGGGTGATATTGTAGAATAGGCGATATTGTAGAATGGGTGATATTGTAGAATGGGTGATATTGTAGAATGGGCGATATTGTAGAATGGGTGATATTGTAGAATGGGTGATATTGTAGAATGCGTGATATTGTAGAATGGGCGATATTGTAGAATGGACGATATTGTAGAATGGGTGATATTGTAGAATGCGTGATATTGTAGAATGGGTGATATTATAGAATGGGTGATATTGTAGAATGGGTGATATTGTAGAATGCGTGATATTGTAGAATGCTTGATATTGTAGAATGGGTGATATTGTAGAATGCGTGATATTGTAGAATGCGTGATATTGTAGAATGGGTGATATTGTAGAATGGGCGATATTGTAGAATGGGTGATATTGTAGAATGCGTGATATTGTAGAATGCGTGATATTGTAGAATGGGTGATATTGTAGAATGCGTGATATTGTAGAATGGGTGATATTGTAGAATGGGCGATATTGTAGAATGGGTGATATTGTAGAATGGGTGATAATGTAGAATGCGTGATATTGTAGAATGCGTGATATTGTAGAATGGGTGATATTGTAGAATGCGTGATATTGTAGAATGCGTGATATTGTAGAATGGGTGATATTGTAGAATGCGTGATATTGTAGAATGGGCGATATTGTAGAATGGGCGATATTGTAGAATGGGCGATATTGTAGAATGGGTGATATTGTAGAATAGGCGATATTGTAGAATGGGTGATATTGTAGAATGGGCGATATTGTAGAATGGGCGATATTGTAGAATAGGCGATATTGTAGAATGGGTGATATTGTAGAATGCATGATATTGTAGAATGGGCGATATTGTAGAATGGGCGATATTGTAGAATGGGTGATATTGTAGAATGGGCGATATTGTAGAATGGGCGATATTGTAGAATGGGCGATAGATATTGTAGAATGGGCGATATTGTAGAATGGGCGATAGATATTGTAGAATGGGCGATATTGTAGAATGGGCGATATTGTAGAATAGGCGATATTGTAGAATGCATGATATTGTAGAATGCGTGATATTGTAGAATGGGTGATATTGTAGAATGGGCGATATTGTAGAATGGGCGATATTGTAGAATGGGCGATAGATATTGTAGAATGGGCGATATTGTAGAATGGGCGATATTGTAGAATGGGTGATATTGTAGAATGGGCGATATTGTAGAATGGGTGATATTGTAGAATGGGCGATATTGTAGAATGGGTGATATTGTAGAATGGGCGATATTGTAGAATGGGCGATAGATATTGTAGAATGGGCGATATTGTAGAATGGGCGATATTGATTCAGCTGCCCGTTATACGGAGAAAAAATGCTGCCTTTTAATTTACAAATGGGACGGTCTTTAGTTATCGCAAGGAAGCCACTTGATAGGTAAGGACTTTCATTTTATTTTGGAATGTTTCTAAATATAGGCTGGGAAGTGCATGGTCCTCTGGCATGTAAACAGCTTTAATACTCTGAAAATATCACTCCATGTGGCTTTGATAACGCTGCACAGTACAGGAGGTTGAAAGAGCCCAGGTCATTCAGTGAAGCTTTGCATGCCCGCAGCCCACACTAAAGAGTAAATAGGGAATGATGAGCCTTCAAAGTGATTTGTATTGATAGATTAAATGTCAGGAGTGAATGGTTGCACTCTAAATTGTGCTGGACAAATCTTTCCATTCTCAACAGTTCTGTGACACCTGAAATAAATCCTCATACAGCTGCAGGCTCCTTTTCTTTGAAAGAAACATTATCTGCTATTTTGCTCTCTTTCTTAATTCGCTCATTTTAAAGTTACTGGGGGCAAATTTGGCTTTGCGTGATAGTGTAAATCAGGTGATAGCGAATCGGCAGCCCGTTTTACATCTCTCCCGGTTTGTATTTCCAGCACCCATTTTACACTTTCGTACAAAGTCATAATTACCCCCTTCTATTTTCTTCTTTAAGGTTCTGTGTCAGCCTCGCCTCTGAGTCAGAAGGTTGTGGGCTCAAGTCCCACTCCAGAGACTTGAGCACAAAAATCTAGGCTGACATTCCACTGCAGTGCTGAGGGAGCGCTGCACTGTCGGAGGTCCTGTCTTTCGGATGAGACGTTAAACCGAGGCCCCGTCTGCTCTCTCAAGTGGATGTAAAAGATCCCATGGCACTGTTTCAAAGAAGAGCAGGGGAGTTATCCCCGGTCTCCTGGCCAATATTTATCCCTCAATCAACATCACTAAAACCAGATTATCTGGTCATTATCACATTGCTGTTTGTGGGAGCTTGCTGTGCGCAAATTGGCTGCCATGTTTCCCACATTACAACAGCAACTACACTTCAAAAGTACTTCATTGGCTGTAAAGCACTTTGGGACATCCTGAGGTCATGAAAGGCGCTATATAAATGCAAGTCTTTCTTTCTTTCCATGATTGTGGGGGTAAATGGCGGATGCCCCTGCCCAGAATGCACAGCGTACTAGAATACACCCTAAACCTTTAAGAGGAAATTAGCTTGCAGCTGCAGGAGGGGCTCTTTGTCCGTCAGCTGGTGAATTTAGTAACTCGTTCTAAAATTTCCTGTATGGAGGAAAAGAGCTGTGTTATGATTTAACACCAACATTTCTTCCTATCAAAATTCAAATTTGTATGAGGCAAAATTAGTCGACAATTTGTACCCTGGAAACTGTGGAGAAAATTAATTCTTCCAACAGTTTGAACTAGTGTCTAGAAATAATTGAGGACAGCAAAAAGGCTAATATCCCTAATTCCACTAGATCCCACTGGATCTAAGTATAATTTTGAATATCGAAAAACATAATTTGGCTTTGGTGTTACTTGTCAAATGATATTGTGTCGGCTGTGGCTCGGTGGTAGCACTCCTGTCACTGAGCTAGAAGGTCGTGGGTTCTGAATCCACATTCTAGAGACTTGAGCACAAAGTCTAGACTGACTCTCCAGTGCAGTACCGAAGGAGTGCTGCACTGTTGGAAGTGCCGTCTTTTGGATGAGGCGTTAAACCAAGGTGGATGTAAAAGTTCACATGGCACAATTCGAAGAAGAGCAGGGGGTTCTCCCCAGTGTCCTGGCCATCATTTATCCCTCATTCAACACCTTAAAAACAGGAGATCTGGTCATTATTAAATTTCTGTTTGTGGGAGCTTGCTGTGCGCAAATTGGCTGCCGCGTTTCCCACATTACAACAGTGACTTCATTGGCCCTAAAACGCCTTGGGGACGTTCTGAGGTCCTGTAAGGAATTATATAAATGCAAGTCTTTCTTTCAAACAGGTTGAGAGGAGATAACCCAGTTATCAAGGAGATGCAGACACAGTTCCTAGTTGTTTTGTTTTTAAAATAAAAAAATCTCCTTTTACACAACTGTGTACGAAAGCCATGGAAAAATAAATATGTATTTAATGTGTAGGTTTCATCTTGAAATGCAGAAATGCTAGTGATAGAGCAGTCTGATAGTTGCACAAGAAATTAATTAGAGGATTAATTATGTTTTTCAATTAACATGACCGTTTAGTCTTCAGAAGTTTAATGCTTCATTGGATTTATTAACATGTCTTCCAAGTTATTTTGAAGAGTCTAGACATGGAGAATCAGATTGCAAGGGTTTCCTCTCAGACGGAACAGTTAGAGGAAAGTATTTAGCATGTGGGGTCTAATTTCATATGGTAACATTTGATAACTGCGGGCAAGCAGCACGTGACCAGATGTCATGTGACCAGATGTCACGTGATCCGATGTCCTGTGAGGTGATCAAACCTCCCGGAATACATCCAACCAGAGTTGGCTCGCCCAGTGGGGAAGCATTTCACAGCTTCAAACCTTCTCTCACCCCGATCAGTAATTCGCCATGGCGTAAATTACAAGTGCAAGTCCGCATCATGGCCATTTTAGGGCGACGGTGTTTGCGTACCCCATTACGTTGTGCCATCCCAGTGCACTTATCAGAGACTCAACCATGTACAGAGTTGGAAAGGGACATCAGGAGCAATTATGGAATTTGGAGCAGGGGGAAGAGTGAGCCACGACCTATACCAGAACGTATTTGAGGAATGGGGGAACAGGTCCCCTGCGTCATCCCGCCCCCGGCCAGTGCTTGTGCTTACGCCATCTATTCATTATCAGAACACTAGTCCATTGGTTGGTGAAATCATACCAGTAAAGTTCGAAGAAGAAAAGAAAGTAATACCAGTGGCTCACAGTCACATAACGAGGGCCTCTTCCTGAGTGCCACTGAATACTGAACTCATAAATCTAGTCCATCAGAGACAACACCATTATCAGAGCTGAAACTCAGACCCTAATTGCTCTTTTGCTGTGATAAAATGTCAGAGTCAATGGGCTCGATTTTGTCAATGGGGACGTGATGGAGGCGGGACTCCCACTTTTTGGGTTGTAGTCCCGCCTCCATCGATTTGAGGCCAACCCACGTTACTTTCCCTTGATTGACCTTGTTAAGTCCGCCCAGCGGGCTCAGCAGGCCAATTAAGGGACACCTGGATACTGGTGACATCAGCCGTTGAAATTTCAAGAGCTTTTGACAGATGAAATATCAGCGTTTGACAGCTCCGTGAAGCTGTCAAACACTGACAATCTGTCTTCTAACTTGAGTCCTTCTACTCAGACTCAGTTAGAGAGCTCTCCAGACCAGAAAGCAGAGGCTGCAGCTTTTGACAGCTCAGCGGCCATTCTGCTTTCTGTGCCGGTGAGCTGAGGGACTCCCGAGAACTGAAGGGAGGAAGCCTGGAGGAGAAAGTAAAGGTAAGTAAAACTTATTAAAACACTTTACACACACCAAACACACTTACCTCTGCACTCATGCACCCATCACTTACCTGTACACAGGACATCTCGACCCCTCCAAGCCCTGCAGACCGACGGTCCGCCTCACTAACTTGGCGTGGTTTGGAGCCGTCGGGCAGCCCACACTTCAGGGCTAAAAATTGGGATTAGCCAAAAAACTGCATGTTAAACACCTGTTAACAGGCAGTTAATTGGCACTAATCCCCTTCCCGCCTCAGGGAGGCGGCTCCCAGCACAGGTCGGGTACCCGCCTCCTGGGACATTGGCATGGAGGCGGGTTGGGGGCGGGATGGGTACGTGCCCCCCGAATCTGCAATTTTCCCACCACTCCCGCCTCCAAACCCGCCTCCACGGGGCTTGGAAATTCGAGCCCAATATCTCTATCACTGATCCATAAAATGTAAAAACCACAATGATTGAACAGGCTCATGAGATCGTGGGCCCAATTTCTTTACTTGCTCTTATTATCAGCCCTGGCACTGCACAAAGAGTGAATTTTGGTGCCACTGTGTTATTTTTGTCTATTCCTATTTAAAACATTGAATAGTTTCACTTCCGCCATGCTATCGAGTCACCGTTCTCCTCTTTGGAATCACTGCAGGGAATGAAGGGGAGAAGTGAGCGGCCACAGCACAGATAAATCTGAGCCCTCTCCCTTTCCCCTTCTTGTATTTCACATTTACAAGGCACATATTTTGCAGAAATAAAACATTCAGCTCTCTGTTCGGGCTCCAGTCTCATCAATTATTAAAAACTGCATTTCTTCAAACAAGCTTGATGCAGAAATTGCAGTTCTGTCATTAAAGTGTTGTCTGAAAATCAAACCATACGTGATGAATAATATTGGGCGAACTGGTCTCAAGTTACAGAACAGTGCGAGGGAGATGAATGAACTGTATTAGAGTAAATGATGTATCTTTAAATGAATCTGAGGGTAACTAGAGCACAGGATACCGGAATCCTCAAAGAGGAGGATTAATAACAAGCCGCAGTCAGTTACCCAGGATGTCCTTGGCGACTTTGACTCGGGCAGTTTTGGAAGCCAAACTCAAGAGATGATTTGAACAGGAAAGGGTGGGAGAAGTGGCTGTGGTAATGGCACTGTCCAGGACCTTTGAAGGAAAGGTGAGGTTAGAAACGGGAGGGCAAAGGATAACGGTCGGGCTTTTTAAGAGGGGGGGGGCTTGGTGATGACAGCAGTTTTGAAGGCAGGGCAAACAATGTCTGGAAGGAAGTTAACGGTACGCATGAGCATCGGGCTGAGGAAAGGTCACTACGTGGTCAGGACCAATGCTCCCTGTGAGCCGCGCATTGTTCTGCGCAGTCCGGTTTCTTTTAATGTGCGGTCTTTCTAAATTTCTGCGCGTGTGCGGTAGTTACAACGGAGCAGCTGGTGAGCGGCCTGCCCGGGAACGTTCCCATTACTGCGCGGCCGCGCAGCTTAGAGGGAGCGTTGGTCATGACCCTGGTTGAAATCAAAAAGCAGGAGAGGTGTTTAACTGAGCTGATATCGTGCACTTTACGCTATTGTTCAAAGTCAAACTGACCCACCCCCGCTGCCCCCCCGCCCCCATAGGCTCATGACGGAGTCTGCCTGATTTTCTGTCCATTTAAATGAATGGAAGGAAAATCGCTTTGGCTCTGGTACAAGCAGGCGATGCTCCCCACCTGATTTCTGTCTCTGGTTTTTCAGTCCATTCATTTTAAGAACATAAGAAATAAGAGCAGGAGTAGGCCATACTGCCCCTTGAGCCTGCTCCGCCATTCAATAAGATCAGGGCTGATCATCGACCTCAACTCCACTTTCCTGCCCGATCTCCATATCCCTTGATTCCCCTAGAGTCCAAAAATCTATCGATCTCAGCCTTGAATATCTCCAAAGACTCAGCATTCACAGTCCTCTGGGGCAGAGAATTCCAAAGATTCACAACCCTCTGAGTGAAGAAATTCTTCCTCATCTCAGTCTTAAATGGCCGACCCCTTATTCTGAGACTATGCCCCCTAGTTCTAGACACTCCAACCAGGAGGAAACAACCTCTCAGCATCTACCCTGTCAATCCCCCTCAGAATCTTATATGTTTCAAGGATATATTTTAATGGACTAGAAGCTGAGGGCAGGCAGCGTGCTTGTGCTTTGCTGATATGTGCAGCTGGTGGGTGTGGATCCCCATCAGCCGTGCGAACTTGGAAAATGACACCCATTGGTTCCAACTTTACTCTTTATTTTAACTGTTGGAGACATGATAAGAGAATTCACCAAAATAAATGCCAGGCTCGCGTTACCTGCAGTCTTGTGTCTAATTCTCTTGGCATTCTGGTGCTGGGTCTTAGGGGGGGTGGGCCTGGATTTTTATTGCCAGCTGTGGGATGGTTAGGATTTGCCCAGGCGCCTGGCGGGTCTGTGTTCATTTGCTGGCTGTACGGTGGGGTTAGTGAGAGGATGCGTGTCCGTGTTTGCTGGGGGATTACAGAGGGTCGGGTACCGGACTGTCAGGACGAGGAGGAGGCTTCAGCTTGACAGCTTTTTGAATTTTATGTCCTTTTCAGCCAAATCTGAAATTTAAAAAATGCAAACATTCATCCCTAAATCCAGCGTTGAGTCACCATGAAATGCAGATTGTGTCCCACACACCCAAGCAGTGAGTTCTCGTGAGTTAATGTATAAATACTCTGGATGAGATGATGACCAATATAATTTATTGACAGACGTGATGGTGTTTCAAAAGGTAAGTGGTTTTAGTGGGTAATTGGGGTTAGCAAACATGTGGAATTTTCACAGGAAGAAACGGGTGGGTTGGAGGCGTGGGGCGGAAGTGAAAGTAGTAAAAATGTAAAACCTGACCCCAACCCGCCCACTTTCACCAGGAGGCGGGTTGGCAATTTAAATATGATAATGAGGCCTGAAGCCACCACTTTAACCTGCTTTGCAGGTTTTACTGCAGGTGGCCAGGGATCCCGGGGCTCGGGATTCCCAGTGGCTGCAAAGAGGCGGCCTCACCCTCGGGGAGAAATCCTTGTGGGCTGGGAGGAGCAGGAGTGCTTCCTCCCGGCTCCCCAAGCTCCCCCAGTATCAGCCTGCACCCCACCCCGCCGGTGTTGGGGATTGCCCCCCCCCCCCCACCCCCACCACCCTCCTGGGCTTGGAACACCACCTCCCACCCCCGGGATCACGACTCGGCCCCGGGGTCAGGGATCGGACCCCACCCCTGGAGATTGGACCCCCCTGGGGATGGGGGATGGGGGACCCACCCCCCCGCAACGGGCTTGGACTCCCCCCCCCCCCCCCCCCAGCCCCGCACGGCTTGGAATCCCACCCTGGGCCCCCCCACCACCACCCTGGGCCCAGCACCTACCTGGTCCTGTGGCCTCCTGGTCCGTGTTCCCCGCACGACTGGAAGCCAGTCTGTCAATCAGGCTGGCTTCCGGGCGGGAAACCCGCCCTTTATGTCGCACGCAACTCCACAGCGTGCTGGAAAACCCGAACTTCTGGGTTTCCCGCCATCTCCTGGGTCCCCCCACACTGTGCGGGTGGGAAACGGGAAAATCCAGCCATGGTTTATGTGCCATATTGTCCAAAAATCCTGATGTACTCAGTTTATACAAATTACAGATGTTCACACAGAGACATCAGCCCACTGGCGCACGCATAAAGCCCTTTTAAAATTTTAGTGCCAATAAACACATCACACTTGCAAATGAATGCTGCTTTTGGCAGTAAAATTTGTCATGGATTCAGGTTTGATATTGGAACCCTCCCTGGACTTAACACATGAATGCAAATTTCATGCTGGAATCGTTACCAATCATGAAACTTTATTTTTCCTCGACTAACAAGCGGAATGCAATATGAAGCCAACTGAAGAAGAAAGAGAATTGATCTTTGTGAAGTTAGCTTGTGTCAGGCGGGGCTGCATTTGAGGCAGTAATAATTGCCCTCAATGATTCTGGGCTCGGAAGATGAAAAACAGGTCAGTGCCCACTCCTGATCACAACCCAGCGGCTTCTGCTGGAGAATCCGCACATGTGCGGTTGCTGAGTGAAAACAAGATCAGACTTGGCTGTGATGTTATGCACAGGCAATTAGCCTGCTGATAGTTACTGTGCAGGCAGTGTGGCAAAAAATGAAGCACTTTTGACTGTGATGGATTATTTATTTAGATTCTTTCTTGCTGGTGACTGCACGCGCACACTGTTAAAACTGGTACTGCTAGCTATTTCCGCAGGCTGCGGAGAATACAAGTCCCAAACTGGCTGATACCTGCTTGCTGATTATTGCTGTTGTTTTTGGATGGGGGCCTATATAAGGGCAACTGCACCAATCCAAATAGAAAGAAAGACTTGCATTTATATAGCGCCTTTCACAACCTCAGGACGTCCCAAAGCGCTTTACAGCCAATGAGCTACTTTTTGAAGTGGAGTCACAGTTATAATGTAGGAAACACGGCAGCCAATTTGCGCACAGCAAGCTTCCACAAACAGCAATGTGATAATGACCAGATAATCTGTTTTTAGTGATGCTGATTGAGGGATAAATATTGGCCAGGACACTGGGGATATCTCCCCTGTTCTTCTTCGAAATAGTGCCGTGGGATCTTTTACGTCCACCTGAGAGGGCTGATGGGGCCTCAGTTTAACGCCGCGAAAATATAGTTTCCCGCTGCGGGGATTAGGTCAAAATTACCCCCAAGTTTGGCAGCTGTATGACATAAGAAAACTACTAGGCACTTGGTCTGAGTATTAAACAAAGCTTTAATCAACTGTTTTCCAACATGGAGGTCTAGTTGTGTCCTTCGCTAGTTCCTGTTAAGAATGTCCTGAGCAAGCTGGGCCCATGCCCGAGTATTTATACTCTCCCTGACAGCGCCACCAGCAGGCCGCCCAGTATTATTTCATAAGTCATTTCCACATGAATGACAAGATTCATGTCAGTGTATGTGTTTGGGCAAACACTTTTTTGAATCCTGTTAATTGGTAACCATCTAACGTAATTAAGAGAAATACCATTTTTAATTCCTTTTGTTTTGGGATTGTTTTCAAAGAAATTTGGAGCTATATTGTGGCTGCTTTGCAATCAAACAACAGATATCCTGAAGCCGGCAGCGATATCGTGGTTGTGTACAGCCAGATTAAAATGAAAGGAACCATGGGGGTTAAAATCCAGAGCGTGTGAAAAAACAGGCGCTACACGACCCAATTTAACCCCCCCCCCCATGTTTAGGGGATCTGTCTTGTGTTGAAAGCTAGTCCCTCTGTTGTTTTGGATTCTGAGGAAATCTGCAACTAATGTAAACCTACTGATTTTAGTACCATTCATTTACCTGTTTTAGCGTTCAATAAAATTGTCCACTGGTTTTATAGCCTGAGCCGTGATCTGGCAAAGTCTTATTCTTCTGCTGATGAAAGTCAAGACAATTATGTAGCAGCATGTGATATATTCCAGCGACAGTGCCGTGACAAAGGCCCTACAGCTCGCCACAACATTTACCGAGAGAGTAGGCAGGAAAAGACCGACTCTAGTTTGCAAGGGTTGCGAGAATTGTTAATGGGAGTGGCCAATGATGCTGCAACCAAGGAAAATATAGCATAAAAACCCCAAAATAGGAACACGCATGAAAAATGGCGACTTTGGTGAGGTAACAGAGTCAATACTTTCATTCAAGAAGGGGAGAAAACGGTGGAATAACAGAGAGAGGATGTGCTTCACCTCTTAAGTTGTCCGCACACCGCTCACTGTTGCCCACACGTGGCCAGGACACCGGTTCTCAAGCCTTTGGCACTACAGTTCCGTAGCTCTTCACTCAGAGTTGGATGAGATTTTGTTCCCACTGGGGAGCTTCTTGTGTCCATACTGTCTCACCCCTCCTGGACCAGCTGAGGTAAAAATTCACCCGGGTAAAAAAATCATGAGAAGCCACATCGTCCTTGTTACGTACCATCATGGTACAACTCTAGTCACCCGCACAATTCACTTCATGTATTCAGATATAAGTTTAGTTGCCTGTTATATAGTGCAGGTGAAAAGGTATATAGAAATGTTGCAGCTCATAAAATATACAAGATGGGCAAAATTCCAACTGTACATAGGAACAGGAGCAGGCCAATCGAAAAATTCAAAACTGGGCTTGATAGAATTTTGTTGGCAAGGGTATTGTGGGTTACCGAACCAAGGCGGGTGGATGGAGTTAGATTACAGATCAGCCATGATCTCATTGAATGGTGGAACAGGCTTGAGGGGCTGAATGGCCTCCTCCTGTTCCTATGTTGCTGTTACTCTGCAACAAGAGCTTCCTTTTGTCCGTAGATATAAGGCAATATGACTTGTGCTGGACCAATCAATACTTTCCTATGTACGCTCGACACTCAAAGCAGTAAAGTGGTTCGACAGGCTCCATCTTTAGAATGTAGAAAACGGCACTTTAGGTAGTAGGAATAACTTTAGTGATGCACTGTCAGGCCACAGATTTGGATTTGAGTGCAACGCATAGGGAATTAATTAGTTTGTTATGTTCTGCTATTTTACACCATCACACGACAAATTGCAATCCAGCCAGCTTTCATTGCTGCTGGCAGACTTATGTTTAATTTTATTCTGTTTCATTTGATATAATTTCCAAAGTGAAATGAGTGCGATGTGCATACTACAGTCGGTGCTTTGTAACCTTGGTGGGAAATAGCCTGTGTTCCGTTGCTTGGTGATGTCATGCACTGAAGACTATCGGCTGCTGACACATATTCATCGGAAATAACACCAACTATTTTCTCACAAGTCACATCTCTTCGGCCAATCAGTCCATGGGAGTAATGAGCACTAACAGCTCATCGATGACTCAATGCGGAAGTGCACTGAGCTAAACGGACCAGGAAAGTCCCAAGTTCAATCAGCGATTTGCCCTGTGGTAGCTGATCACAGTCATTGAAAGAAAGACTTGCATTTATATAGTGTCTTTCACGACCACCGGACGTCTCAAAGCGCTTTACAGCCAATGAAGTACTTTTTTTGAAGTGGAGTCACTGTTGTAATGTGGGAAACGCGGCAGCCAATTTGTGCACAGCAAGCTCCCACAAACAGCAATGTGATAATGACCAGATAATCTGTTTTTAGTGATGTTGATTGAGGGATAAATATTGGCCAGGACACGGGGGATAACTCCCCTGCTCTTTTTCAAAATAGTGCCACGGGATCTTTTACATCCACCTGACAGAGCAGAGGTTTAACATCTCATCCAAGAGACGGCACCTCCGACAGTGCAGCGCTCCCTCAGTACTGCATTGGAATGTCAGCCTAGATTTTTGTGCTCAAGTCTCTGGAGTGGGACTTGAACTCACAACCTTCTGACCCAGAGGCGATAGTGCTACCCACTGAGCCACAGCTGACACTGGCAGAAGTGATGCCTCAAGTGGCTTCAGGATGTCTTAACCACGGAGGGGGAACATCAACTAGTGATCCTGGGTGTCCAGGCTATCTAGTGACGTCTGCGGAGAAGACTGCATGTCTGGCCGACATGTGAGGACTGAATTAGGCTCAGATGTTCAGGGCAAATAACCCTCCCATGCTCAATAATGAGAGCAGCAATGGGGGCACTGCAGTTAGCCTCAGTGTCCCAGGGCTACTGAAGGAAGATAAACCAGGGTTTTGTCATTTTTGTCCTTTTGTCATTTAATCACTCCTGCCTTCCACCCTATCACAGACCTTCCCTATTGTACTTTCCTCCCCTCTCCCCCTCTTTCCCTGCTTCTGCACTTGCTTAAAACCTGTTACATCTCTAACTTTTTCCAGTTGTGACGAAAGGTCATCGACCTGAAACGTTAACTCTGTTTCTCTCTCCACAGATGCTGCCTGACCTGCCGCGTGTTTCCAGCGTTTTCAGTTTTTCTAAACCAGGGTTTTTACTCCTGATAAGTAAAAAGCAAAGCACCGCAGATGTGGAAATCTGAAAGATAAAACAGAAAATGTTGGAAACACTCAGCAGGTCAAGTCACCATCTGGGGAGAGAAAAGAGAAGTCTAACATTTCGGGTGTGAGCCCTCCCTCAAAACTGGAGGATAGTGCAGATGAACAGCATCTAAAAAGGAACAAAACAAAGGGAAGGGAGACGAAAACACACACAGACATACACAAAAGAAATAAGTGGAAAATAGGAGATGGTTAAATGGCAGGAGTGGTATTAGCATCAGACAATAGAAGGCACAATGAGATAAGTCAAAGAAAGAAAAGACTTTTACAAGACACCCAGAGAATGTGTGAATAGCTAAATGTGGTGGGGGAATGATTTTTTTTTTATTCGTTTATGGGATGTGGGCGTCGCTGGCAAGGCCAGCATTTATTGCCCATCCCTAATTGCTCTTGAGAAGGTGGTGGTGAGCCGCCTTCTTGAGCCACTGCAGTCCGTGTGGTGAATCTACTCCCACAGTGCTGTTAGGTTGGGAGTTCCAGAATTTTGACCCAGCGGCGATGAAGGAACGGCGATATATTTCTAAGTCAGGACGGTGTGTGACTTGGAGGGGAACTTGGAGGTGGTGGTGTTCCCATGCGTCTGCTGCCCTTGTCCTTCTAGGTGGAAGAGGTCGCGGGTTTGGGATGTAGTTAGAAATGGATGCATGAAAAACTGGCAGGCTCCATCAACCCAGGGGCCTGGGAGAAGATAAAAGCAGGTCAACGTCAAGAGTGCAGACCTCCCCACCAGCACAGTGATGCGATAGAGTTTCCCCACCCCAAGCACCAACCTAGCCCCTTCTCCCCTCCCCCCCGCCGCAAAAAACGCTGGCACGCCCTTCCCGCATTGCCAGCACTTCCTGCTGAAGAGAAAGTGGAAGCTACAGTTAAGGCTTGAAGTCGTTAAAGTCAATATTTAGATACGGCATTGTCCCGATCAGCTGCTGTGACTTCGGCAGGAGATTGGCTGCAAACCCAGTTTGCGTGTCTATCTGGGGTTTCCGTCAAAGTTACGGTGGCCGATCTGGCAAGGGTGTCGTAAAACATTTATAACATAAATGAAACAAAATGGTCTATTTCAGAAAAATCTCTTAGTTTTGTATTTATAAAAAGCATAATGGCTTGGATTTTGCGGTGGGTAATGATGGTGAAACTGTCAGCGTTCGCCGCCATGACCCCTCTGAAACTGACCATAACTTCAGGATTAGCGCATGTGCAGATAAACGCGGAAATCCTAAAGTTGCGGTCAGGCATTCACTGCTCCGACACAGGCTGCGCTGTGGACCACCCCCTCCCCCCTGCCCCCCAGCCGTCAATCAGTGAAATAAGTGGAACTGATGAAAACCTAAGCTTTTCCGCGCCAATATCGCTGTTAAACACCTCGTTAAATGCTAAGCCTTGTAGGAATGGGTGCAACTGGGGTTTTAACAGTGTATTGGCTGCTAAACAACCGTTCTGGCCCTGAAAAACTAATTTTATATTTGTGGAAAGTCAAATTTAACCCCATGTGTATGTCCCAATCTTTATTCCACTCTCTGTAACATTTTTAAAAAGTGCAGATAATCAGTGCTTTTTATTTCCTGGTTTGCGGTCTGTGAGAATTCTTCAATGTGATTGGCTGCTAAGAAAGCTTGATGACATCACTGGAGTTCCCCTTTTGACAGCGCTACAATCAATTTCACGTCAAGGAAGCTAAAGTTCTCGCTACAGAGATTGTGACATCTCTATGGCAGCTTTCTTCAAGGTCGCCGTCACATCGCCGCTGACCGCAAATTACGGGCCAACGTGTCTAAAACTGAAAAAAAAACAAATGCGGAGTTTTACCTTTTTTGTATGACTTAGAATAACCTACTGAACTCTTCTGGGCGCAGAACAAATAATGACATTCCACTAGAGGTTGATGTTTGAGTGAAATAAAGGTGCAGAATTTCGCACGCATACAAGTAAAACTCAGCAGGCGGCTTCCAAACTTAACTCTGCTGAAACCAAGGCTTCCCCAGGTTGAAATAACAGTGAGTGCGTTGGGTGAGAACCATGATCTCATTGAATGGCGGAACCAGCTCGAGGAGCCGAATGGCCTACTCCTGTTCCTATGGGGGTGCGTATCAGCTTGGTGTCCCAGCTTTTCTTCATTTGTGCGTCAGAGAGAAACAACAGGGGAAAAGGCCATGGGATTTAGGTGGTGACATCATCTCACCGGCATCCTGCCATAAGACTGCAAGCATAGACTGTTGGCTGGAAGGACTTGGCACACAACGACTACACCACGACTGTCTGGCATCCTCACAGACCACACAGTAACAAAGTGCTCATCGTTTTACTTTATTTATACTTCTGTAACTAATCCAAAAACTGCATATTTTAAAACAATTCCACGGAACACTGATCACAGCTACACAAAAGGTTCATACATTAACAGGGATTTAAAAGCATGAAATTTGGTCTCCGGAGTAACCAGACTGGTGGATCACCGTGTGTACGCTCAACCACACCCCTAAGATGCTAACCACACTTTTGAAATAAGAGCAACTATGTCTTACAATTATTTTAACACGAAAAGAAAAATTAATGTTTTTTAAAGGAACTGCGCACATTAAAGGGGTTGTATTAAAGGGGTTTTCTTTCTTGCTAATTTTGTTTCTTTAAAACTTTCTTTCCTTCCAAACTTCTCCCATCCCGAGAGAAATATTTTACTCGTATGTGTAAGTGAAACCACCCCATCGCCACTATGAGCACAGGGGAAGGGCTTTGGTAAGCCCGGCAGACGCTGGCTATGGTTTTTGGCTGCTGCCGCGGTGCTTTTGGCAGCTCCACTGCCTGCCAATGTTTACAGTAGCAGGAACATAAAGCCTGTGACTTGTTCACATCTCTGGAAACCCACCTTAAATTGGATTGTACACAATCACCCCGTTTCTAGTAGAAAATTGGTGCCGAATTTGGATTAATCAGACCCCTGGTTACTATAATTTGTGAGTGAGAGTAAGAATCCCAGGGCTCTTCAGAAACTTTGCAGCATATAACACTCATCTTTCCCAGAGTGATTGTGTCGTGTTTTAGGAAACTGATCAGGACACTCGTGCAGTGTGAGATCGACCATCAGGATCTTGAAAAAGTCTTAATAAACATTGCACTGAAATGGGCGGGGGGAGCGGGGGATTACCTTTGGCTAATGCCACCCATCCCTCAGTTGTTTCTTCGCTAATTTCAGAAAACTCCGAGAACTACCTCTGGTGTCTGGATGAATGCGTTACATCCCTTCCTTCCTTTACTGGCAGCATATCTTTCTGTAGCTGCCTCTACCTCGTTGTCTATGCCTGGGAACCACACCTTGATTCTGAGAAGGGCTCTGTTTTTGACTACCCTGTGCTGGGCAATGTGGGCAAAAGATGTTGTTCAATCCTGTAGCTTCCTTGGGATGACTACACAGATACCCTGTTGAATTATATCATCCTCAGCGACCGATAGCTCGTGGAGAACCAGACATATCTGCCCGCAGACTGCTTTGATTTGTGTATAAACACTATGGCTGCTTGCAGTGTAAGATTCTTATATACAACCTGCTGAATATCAGCTAGAGTGATTGCTTTGGGCATAGGAAGTTTAGCTACAATATTAATTAATTCCTCAGGTCGCTCTTAATAATGACTTAATCTATGAAACCTGTGAAAAAAGGATTGGAAAGGACAACTGTTCCTTCCAGATATGGTGCAGTTTATGTGCACTGTCAAGTCTTCCCTACTCTCCCCCCACCCCCACCCCCGCCCCCGCACACAATTTGTCAGGTGAGGGAAAAAATCTTAGGCCAATTTAGAAATATTCTCTTGGAAATTCCTCTTCAAACTCCATGAGACTTCATTAACTGACATCACCATTCACAGCTAACACCACCTACCTTCTATAACTTCAAATGCCTTTAACTCGCAGGAAATCGTCCAACCCCCTTTTAGAAGGCCTGTAGTAAATCCATAGTCACCACACGTTTTGGCAATCTGTTCTGACAACTCTACAGAAGGAAGTACTTCTTGGCATCCAACATGACTCGGTGTTTTCTTATTTTGTATTGATGCCCCCTAATCCTCCACTCCCTATCTAGCTCAAATAACCTATCCACCCAAACAGAATCTATTGCCCTCATCATTCTAAAGACCTCAAGCATACCTCCTCATGTTTTTCCTGTGAAAAAAGACCCTGTTCCCTAGTCTATTCTGATAACTAAGATCCCTAACACTAGGTATCACTCAGGTAGCCCTCCTTTGGACCTTCCCCAGGGCCTTGATATCGCCCACTATGTGGGAGGACCAAAGCTGGGCTCCGTACTCGATGGGGTTGTATCAAGGCTTTCTATACGGTAAGTATTGTATTTCTAGTTTTGTAGTTAACTGTCCTAGCTATACATCCTAACGCCCTATTCACTTACCCCACAGCCTCACAGATCTTTAGTGTTTCATGAACTATGACCGTTCAGATCCTTCTCCTTCTCCTTTGCCTTCTTCTGGTCCGCAGCCGTAAGTGGGTAACCCTGCATGATATCCACATGCTTGAAACTACTGCGACCCAAATGCTTCACGCTGCATTTATCGACATTGAAGAACACCTGCCATAACTGGGCTCATTCCCTCAATGTATCTAGACCAGCCTATTTCATCTAAACTCCTAACTCCTGCACACAGCTTTGTGTCATCAGCAAACTTAAGGATTGTACCTACATCCAAACCATTGATAAGATGGCGAAGAGCAACCCTAACACCAATCCCACAGGCCAATGTATTCGCAAAGGTTGTATCATAGCAACTCTTGTCATTGAGCATTTTCTTGGAAAATGGATGTGGGCGTCGCTGGCAAGGGCAGTATTTATTGCCCATCCCTAATTGCCCTTGAGAAGGTGGTGGTGAGCCGCCTTCTTGAACCGCTACAGTCCGTGTGGTGAAGGTACACCCACAGTGCTGTTAGGGAGGGAGTTCCAGGATTTTGACCCAGCGACAATGAGGGATTGGCAATATACTTCCAAGTCAGGATGGTATGTGACTTGGAGGGGAACTTGGAGGTGATGGTGTTCCCATGCGCCTGCTGCCCTTGTCCTTCTAGGTGGAAGAGGTTTGGGAGCTCTAGATGGTGATACCCCAATTTCAAGTCTAGCTTTGAGGAAGGGCATGATTCACTTACCTCTGTGATAGTCTCATCCAGGGATTGATTATCAAGTTATTCACGCTTCATTGCTTTGTTTGCTGCTTGCATATCGACGCAAATAGATTGGTGGGCTTGGAGACAATTACTGGAGGTGAGACCGAAGTGTAAGATGCCTTCAATTGTACCACTATCCT
Organism: Squalus acanthias; assembly: GCA_030390025.1. Lineage (NCBI taxonomy): Eukaryota > Metazoa > Chordata > Chondrichthyes > Squaliformes > Squalidae > Squalus > Squalus acanthias. The sequence goes on from CM059428.1 coordinate 16,577,432, forward strand.
CCAACTCTTTCAGCTTTGTCTCAATTTTCTTCCATAGAGGAAATGACGCCTTGCGATGATGCTGAGCAACCAGAACAACAGACTTGTTAAGATGCAGTTTGAGCTCTATGCCCCTTCAGCTAGGCTACACTGTTGAATACTTGAAAGAATTCACTGCAAATAACATGCGCCGATGCTGGCCTAATGATCGATGTGTACCGCTGAGGGTAGACCAGTGAGTTGTAGAGCGGGGGCTGTGTGTCGTACAACTTGATGTCCAAGATTTCCCTCTGCGACAAACACATCAGCTGAAACTGTTTGCTCGCCGGATTCGATGTGAGCAACAAATTTACCAAGCACTGGCAGAGGCGGCTCTGCAACCAGATAGAAACAATTGGGTTTGCTTGTGATGGAGTTCACTTGAGATTCACAACTAGCAAAAATAGACTGAGACCTGTAGACCGAATAGTCCCTAATATTCTGTGGACAACCAGAATCAACAATGACAAAGCCCTTGAAAATATACTATTGAGGTTGGCTTGTTGCTGTTTCCAGCTCCTGATATGGTCAATAAACACGTGGCGTCGTCTCCAGAGTTGCATAGAGTAGGTTCTGTTTCAAGAACTCACTGCGCGTTGTGCTGTTTTGACCGGCTTTACTTCTGTGGATATGTACCTGGGCCACGCTGTGGCCCCGATTTAACTGCCCCCCCCCCGCACCTTGCAGAAACCAGGGTGGAATGAGGGCAGTTAAAATAAGGTGCGCCACTTATCCCCGCTGATCCCGCTGCCTTCCCGTCGTGGCCAATGTCCCCTGCAATGCTGCGCTTTGTTCTGCGGGGCCTGCCTCCTTGAGAGCGTGGTCCCTTTAAATTTCCGCCCATTTACAATGGAGAAGCCGGTGAGCGGCCTCCGCCGGGCCTTTCAGATCGCTGCACGGCCGCGCAGCCTCGAAACTTACAGGGAACGTTGGCCGTGGCCCGATATTAACCTGCTCGTTTGAGCAGGCGAGTGGAGGAAGGAGGCGGGGTTCTACTTTAAATATGCAGATTGGGGCCGATGATGTCATCAGGACCCGTTCTGCAATTTCAACCTGAGGCCTGAGCAAACCTTTCGGAGCCGGATCCTGGGCTGGAAGGTAAGTTTTAGGGGGAAAAAATTGAGTCGCGCCCCCTTTGGGGCGCTAACTTCGCCGGAGCGCTACTTTTAGTGCCCCAAAAAAATTAGCGCCCCCGCGGCCGAAATTCATCGGTAGCACTAACGGGAGGCGCAAAGCAACCGAATTTTTCCCCCTTAAAATTTTATTTTAGGCTTCCTTTTGGGCCAGGAGGGGGCAGGAGGACGCCTTGGGTCCCCCCCCCGCGCCTTGACAGATCCGTCCACCCCTTGCTCCCCCCCGCCCCCACCACCACACCCGATCCCTGCCCAGAGACTTTCATCTCCCACTGACTGCCATGAACCATTCACACGAGTCCCCGGCTGCAGCTTCCTGCCACTAGATGCACACTCCAGGTATTCGATCTGGCCGGTTGTCGGGCGGGATTCTGTGTTGATTCTGTACAGATTTATCTTACTGGCAGGGCCTCCGGGTTCATCACCGGCCAACGGGCTCCCCCGCACCCTTCCCGCCCCCCCCTCAACTGAAAATCGAGGCCGATAGCAAAATACTGCAGATGCTGGAAATCCGAAATAACAAATAACAAAATGCGATTTACTTGTACTTCCTGCAATTTAGTATACTGTATTCGCTGCTCACGATGTGGTCTCCTCTACATTGGGGAGACCAAACGCAGATTGGGTGACCGCTTTGCGGAACATCTCCATTCAGTCCGTAAGGGGGACCCCGAGCTCCCGGTGGCCTGTCACTTTAATTCACCGCTCCATTCCCACTCAGACCTCATCGTCCTCGGCCTCTTGCATTGTTCCACGGAAGCTCAGCGTAAGCTCAAGGAACAGCACCTCATCCTTCGATTAGGCACTTTACAGCCCTCTGGACTCAACATAGAGTTCAACAATTTCAGATCATAACCTCGGCCCCTATCACATATATATATATATAGTTTTTTATCCACACTTTTGTTTGGCCTTTTTTTCTTCCCTCCCAGAAGCTGGCAGCTGTCCTTCATTCTGCCAGCGCAATTCACACTTCATCTAGAGCCATCCTTTGTTCCTCAACCTGTCCCATTTCCACCTCCTCTTGCCTTGAATATCTCTTAATGTCTCTCAATGTCTCTTAATCTCTCCTGCTTTCTATCTTATCACTGACCTTCCCTTTTGTTCTTTCATCCCCTCCCCCTTTTCCCAGCCCCTAAACTTGCTTAAAAATCTATTTCATTTCCTGCTTTTTTCCAGTTCTGACGAAAGGTCTTCGACCTGAAACGTTGACTCTGTTTCTCTCTCCACGGATGCTGCCTGGCCTGCTGAGTTTTTCCAGCGTTTTCTGTTGTTATTTTGAAAATCGAGGCCCATGTTTCATAGAATCATATGGCACAGGAGGAGGCCATTCAGCCCATCGTGCCTGTGCCGGCTCTTTCATCGGGTCATTTGGTTGAGATCTGCAGTTGGATCACTGACAGCACCAGGAGAAGTGACTTTGTTTCCTGCATGCACAACGTTCTTTGCCTTTTGCTGGATGATGACCAGTATAGCGGGATTTTCCACATCAGTAATAACACTTTAATAATAATAATCAGAGGTGACCTCTTTGACTGTGGTTTCTGCTTGACGTATATCTGGTCGATAGTGACTTATTGCTTAGTTTCAACATCTGTCCATAACATTCAGCTAGATCAAGTGCTCAAGCCAGTTCTAAAAGCTTGGCTGAGGAGGACTTTCCCAGTGGCTCAGTGCTGCAAACTTTTAGATGAACATTCTTCTACAACCTGAAATAAAAATAGAAAATGCTGGAAATCCTCAGCAGGTCAGGCAGCATCTGCGGAGAGAGAAACAGAGTCAACGTTTCAAGTCGATGACCTTTTGTCAGAACTGGAAAAAGTTGGAGATGCAACAGATTTTAAGCAAGTGCAGAGACAGGGAAAGGGGTTGAGGAGAGGAAAGAACAAAAGGGAAGGTCTGTGATAGGGTGGAAAGCAGGAGAGATTAAATGACAAAAGGTATGATTGAACAAGGCAAAAGGAGATGGTAATGGGACAAGTAAAGAAACAAAAGATGAGTCTAGATGAGGTGTAAATGGGAATGGCAGAATCATCAACAGCTGCCATCTGAAAAAATTGGGGCTGAGGTTATAGTCTGAAATTGTTGAACTCGATGTTGAGGCCGGAAGGCTGTAAAGTGCCTCAATGAAAGATGAGGTGCTGTCCCTCGAGCTTACGTTGAGCTTCATTGGAACAGTGTAAGAGGCCAGGGACAGAGAGGTCAGAGTGGGAGCGTATCTTCTATAATCTGTTTTGACTCTATTTCAACAATGTTTTGTGGCCAAATTCTAATCACCTTCTGTATAAATTTGTGCCCTCTCATTACCATTTTATCTAGCAGTGACAACAATCTATCCCTATGGATCTTATCACAACTTATATATTTAGAGTCTTGCCTTAGATGTTCTCTTAGATACAGCAATGCTAGTCAATCCCATAAGTGGTCTGACGTCTTATGCATAGCAGTGTACCTGTATTACCCAATATCTATACAATAGCATATCCAGGGGTGTAACAGTGCTACCACCTTTTTATCTGAACCCGATATTTGTGTCTTTTGCAAATGCGCCCATGAATCTCTCCAAAGGCAGACTGAGGTTAACACCTGGTGGGACAAGACAAGATACAAATCATTAAGCTGCTTCATTTCACAGCAAGTGAACATACAGACCAATAGTTATGATCAGACTTAATTCAATTTGTAGAACTGTCTTCATGTAATAATACAAAAAAAATGAACACGCTACATTACCCCATAGGTCATCTTACTTGACTTAAACAAAATAACTCCTAACTACTTCCTTCCTAGTCTCCTTCTGAGCCTGGCCAAAGCTTGACCTTGCAGCTTCTGTTTAAAAATCTGACTGACTACCTGTGTCGCTGACTCTGTTTTTATCTCCTTGTGTTCAAAGCCAGAAGGTACGGCTTGCCAGATCATCCCTGCCGAGCACCCAGGACCAGAGATTTACCAACTTAATATATGTCAGATGTTTATCAATTACCAAAACAAGTTAACAAATTACTTATCGTTTACAGTCTTTGGGGTACCAACATCAAAGCTTAGTTTATTAGTATTTTAATCCCCTTCCATCTCAGTGCCTTGTTTTTAAACTTGTGTGAATACACTTTGCTTTACAAATGCAACACTTAAGTGTAACTCTTTTCTTTCAAATCCTTTTTGTGGCAAAATGGTTGAAAGATTCTGAAACATGACAACAGCCCTTTATAATCTTGAAGATATATAAGTTATCCCTTACCCGTCTTAGATGCATTGTCCAGACGCACCTAATGTTTGAGTGTGTCAATATGGCTCAGTTGTTAGCACCCTCACCTCTGAATTAGAAAATCGTGGGTTTAAATTATACTCCAGGATTTGAGCATATAATCCAGGCTAACACTACCAGGAAACTCCTGCATTGAGGAAGTTGCTGACCGTCGGTTGTTAAACTGAGGCCCCCTCCTGCCTGTTCAGGGAGACATTAAAGATCCAATTACATGGTTTGAAGAACCTGGAGTTCTCCCAGTGTCTTTGCCAACGTTCCTCCCTCAACAAAATAACAGCCGGGCAGGCGTCATCACTCAATGTAAAGATAGAGTCATATGGGCTGGATTTTGATACTGGGGCGGGTTGGGGTCGTGTCATCCACTTTTCGTGTTATCCACCCGACTGCAATTGGATGTGGGGGATTGATGCGATTTTCACCTAATTGGGCAATTGAGTTCCAGCATGTGGGAACCCATGACCCAATTAGTGTTTTCAGTCTGAAAGTCGCCTCTGATGATGTCATCATTGCTGCTGCATTGAAGGTCTGCAAAGACTGCCTGGCCTTTGCTGTGAGAGGACCTGGAGGCAAAATGAGCAGCAGCAGCCCTAAGTCTGCTCCCAGATATTTTTGCACCACCACTCCCAGATATGTCTCCCATCCACCACCACTCCCAGATATGTCATCCATCCACCACCACTCCCAGATATGTCATCCATCCACCACCACTCCCAGATCAATCAATCAATCAATCAATCAGCCAGCCAGCCAGCCAGCCAAATGTGCTCCTGCCAGGTTTCACATTCGTGGTTCAGAACAGGCGTGCTTCATGTAGAAAAAGGGTTAAAATCACAAAGGCCTTTCAAAATGGCATTATAGAGGCAATTTAGTGCTTGTTAAGGGCCTTAACAGCCTATCCCGCCTCTTAGAGGCGGGACGGAGTCGGGACCAGCAGACACAATTTAATGAAAATTGCGTGGAGGTGGGATGGAGGCGGGCTGGTGCCCGCCCGCCAGTTTTCACAATTTTAACCCCCCACACGCCTCCAAACCCACCTCCACGGGTCAATGAAAATTCTGCCCATAGAGTCATAGAGTTATACAGCACAGAAAGAGGCCCTTCGGCCCATCGTGTCCGCACCGGCCATCAAGATTTCCAGATTGAAACGGGGCCTATCACTCAAATACACACATTAGGCACCTGCCTAAACAGTTTGGAGAATGAATTTACTTCTGCGTTCTGGTTATGCTCAATTATACATCATGTCCTATGACGTGAATGTAGGCACATCATTCGTCAGTCTTCTTTGGTGAAAATAAAAATAACCTGAGGCTGCCTATTCTTGATCAAACAAATGCACAATTAGTGAACGGAGGTATGCTAGGCAGCAATGAACAGATTAATGCGGGGGACAGAGATGATGCCAACAAGAGCGATTCCCTCAATTAAAATGTTTCTCAGACATAAATGAAAACCTCCCTTGCCAAATATAAGGGCACAACCTCTTCCCCCAGAGGCAGCTCCTCATTTCTTACAATAGCCTAGAATCATAGAAATTTACGGCACAGAAGGAGGCCATTCAGCCCGTCGTGTCTGTGCCAGTCAAAAAAGAGCTCTCCAGCCTAATCCCACTTTCCAGCTCTTGGTCCGTAGCCCTGTAGGTTCCGGCACTTCAAGTGCATATCCTGGATAGCACGGCTCCTCCATAATGCCGAGGTGAACACGCCCCATTATTGCTATGTTGTGCTGCGTACAGTACACCACAACTACACCACTAATCTTCTTACCTGCTTTGCAGAGCTCCCTCTCAGAGTTAACCAGGCACCAAAACCTGAACGTCAGGATACCAAAGGTGTGACCAATAAAGGAGCATGTAGTGGCATGTGCCTGTTTCTGTCAGTGTTTGGTTGGCTAATGATGTAATTAGCCACAGTTTCAATGAAGTCAGTCATCTTACCCAACTCACAGTCACTTCGGGATGAGTGAGTGCTGTGTGTCCAAGGAATTTGACACTGTTCAGATGGCTGCTTTACTTGGCTTTTGCATACCACCTGCATGATCAGCGACTGGAAGCCCTTGTAGTTGACGCATGCCATTGGATTGGTGAACAGCACTTACAGCTGCACATGAGGGAAAGATTTCCTTCGGTTACTACGTGTTGACAAATGCCAAGAATGTGCTTACAGTTTCGCTCGAAATAATGACCAGGGCAAATCTTCCTGCTATGTTTGTAATATCGCTGACACACAGTGACAAGAGGAAATCTTCCCCCAGCAGTTGGGATTCTGGGAATACCAATATCAGCATAAGCTGTTTGCAGGCTGATTTTGAGGATTCCTGGCAAATGGAACAAAAGTGCCAGCTTTCTGGAATAGCCGATCAGTTGCCCTTTGAATGGCTGGTGCTTTAACTATTGCCAGTAAAATCACCCCTGGTACCTGGAATGATTCCATAGCCAGGAATCACTTATTATTGCGGTTGTCAATTTTATCGACAGAATAATTGAAATCACTGAGATCTCTCCACATCGGGTACAATAAACTCAACGGGGGATATTTTAGGCTAAAGGGTGAAAACAGGTGCTAAATGGGTGCTGTGCTGCGCCTCTTTAATGAGTGCGAGCAGGCATTTCAAGTGGCAATCAGCTGTTTAACAAGCTTCCAGGCAGCCGTTCCTAGCGCTGGCTTCGACTCCTTTACCAAAATGGCGTCTTGCGCTCAACGCGGGCTAAACCGACGTTTCAGCTTAAGACCCCATCTTGGCCACCTCTTTAGCGCCTAAAGTATTCGGCGAAAATCACCTCAAACAACACTGTAAAAAAGCAAAATACCGCAGTTGCTTGAAATCCGAAATATAAACAGAAAGTGGTGGAAACACACAGCAAGTCCGCATCTGCGGCGAGGACTAACAGTCAATATCTTAGCTGCATTGTATTCTGCAAAACTGAAAAATAACAGACAGACAGAGATATTAATAGGATCAAAATAGGGAGTGGAGGGAAATATATGTATTGAAAAAAAGCCCCAAACAGACAAACGCAGGGAGGAAGCATCAGCGGAGTGATATAACAAATTCCATTTCTGTAACGCCAGATGCTGCATTATCCATTTTATGGGGGCCACCTTGCCACTTTCCTCTCACCGTGGATCAAACCCCGTTCACAATGTAAATTATTGGATGTATAAGGGCAAATTTTTGCAGGAAAGCACTGCCAGCAGAGCCCCTCACTCGGTGGGAGTACATTTAGGGGAGTTGGATGTGGGGGGTGGGGGGTGGGGGCAGGGTGGATAACGCACTCCAGTCGTGACGCTCCTGATTTTCTGGTTCCGTCTGCACCGGATTGTTTGATCTGCGTTCCAATCGAGTGAGGCTTTACACTGTGAGTGGAGCCTCGCAAAGTCTCCTGTGTTGTTTTAACCTTTTATACCAGCCAAATATAGCACATTACTGCAGCTGATTTGATCCACTGCCTCATAATTGTCTCAGTTGGCATTTCCAGTCCATTAATGGGAACCATCTAATGCTCCATTAAAACCATATCAAAAAAATACAGCTCGCAGAGTATTGGCACTTTTACACTAATGCCTTTGAAATTGGGCTGTGAGATATTAGTAACAAATACATTGATGAAATTCATATATCCACTATTTTAACTAAGCGGATAACTCGTTTAAAATGAATGTCTTTGTTAAATTAGTGGACAAAGGATTTTTATGCTAATGCATTAGCACGTTCTTTACAAATATCACTCAGCACCACTTCAAGGCACCAGACAGGGATTTGCCGATATAAACATTGATGGTGGAACTGGCTGGTGGTCATTTAATGAGGGAAAAAGCTTCCCAAGTGGTTTCTGATTAAAGGCACCACCATTTCTGAACCACATATAGCAGAATGTCTCAGGTCTGATTTCCCCCGTCTTTATCTCAACAAGGCAGCAGTTGCGGCGTCACAACTGACCTCAGAGCCCCCTCGACTACAGAGAGGAAAAATCAACCCGGGGGTAGCTTTCCACCCTGAGCCGACTTTGGGCGGCCTGTCGACGGAGCGGGACAGCCAGCCGGCCGATAGTTCCAGCGGGAGGCCCGATCCGGTTTGAGGGCCGGGCCTCATTAGCGTTCAGCCGGCGCTGTGGGCAGAAAAAAATAGCGCCCCCCCCCCCCGCCCCCCAGGCAGGCCACCGGCGCCAGGCTGTGGTGGGGGGGATGGGGAGGGCGGGGATCTCGAGAGGGAGGGGCGTATGGTCCACCCAGTACCTGCCCTAAAATGGCATTCGGGGGCCTAGGTACGTCATAGGATCCTGATTTGCATTTTAAAATGGCCTCCCGCCTGACCCGGTGAGCTCGCAGTAGGCCTAGGGGGGGAGATTGTTGTAGCCACGGTGATGGCGGGAAAGGAGCAATCAGTCAATCCCCACCATTTATTGAGGCCAGTCCATTTCCGCCGAGCTGCAGGCCTCAAATTCTACCCCCAGGATTCACACTCCCGACGTTTGTCCAGTGACCCAGTGAAAATTGTGGATGTCGGGTGAGGAGATGATTAAGTTTGGCTGTGATGCCTGCTACAGTCCAATAGCCACTATGTCGCTTCACATATGAAGAATGGTAGTGGAGGACTCAGGGCGCCTCTGGAACTATACTCCAGCAGCATCTGAAGTCACATATCACATAGCACGACCTGCAGGTTTACCAGCAGAGTTTTAATGGCCATTCGTCCTTGTATTGCAACATAACAGTAGATATTTCTCCGCTTATCAGTGAAATAATACTGCAGCTGATTTTGTGCTTACACTCGGGATTTTTAGCAACGGCAGATAAGAATAGTTCATTTTCCGATCAATGTACCACAACCTGTTTACTCATTGATTCAGCTTTCAACCTGAGCTCCGACAACCGAAAAATAAAAGTGGAGCCACTTCTACAACATGCTGCCGCCGGCAGGGACGGACGAGATCCGAGGTGTTGATTTTTTTTTTCTATGAAGGGAGTCGATAAATGTTGTCCCTCGAGATTGGATAAAGGATTATGCGGTGTCCACTTTGAAAAGGAGTGACAGACAGCTCCTGACAAATACAAACCCATTAGTTTTTCATCACTATAAGTAAAATAATGGAATGAATTAACAAGACTAAAAGATTATCTACATAGGAACAGGAGTAGGCCATTCAGCCCCATCGAGCCTATTCCGCCTTTCCATTACATCACGGCTGATGTAGGATAGGGTGTATCTGTATGATTTAGTCAACATTATTAAGATTCTAAAATCATTTTTGTATTACGATAATATGTGAAATTGTATGTTAAAAACCGAAAAGCATGTAGAAAATGGTGAATGAGAACAAGGCAGGATGGGAAAATTATGTCAACCTGACTAAAAACCTCTGTTTTCAATGACTGAAGTAATGAAATGTCGTGCTAAGTCTACGGAGACTGTCAGGGACGTGGTATTCGGTAATGTTATGGAAAAGAGATAAGAGTTAGAGAAGAGAGATAGGAATTGGAGGCATCCCTCAGTGATACCACTATAAGATGGACAGACTGTTTAGACAACATCTTGAGAAATGGTCTTTGAAAAGAGAACATCTAAAGATAAGGACACTTTGTTATGCACAGAGGGAGACCTAGTGGAATCAACAAGGTCATAAAATGTCATGAGGTGACTGACAAGGAAAGGAGGGACATTTACCAGGTGTCAGAGAGCTGATTACTGTCACGTAGGCAAAAGGGAGAGAAAGGGTATAAAGATACAGATATTGAACACTGAAAGCAGCGCGCACCACGTAATCAGAGTTGAAGGAGCTTCAGTCAACAGAACACAGCAAGAACCCAGAGAAGCGAGCTTCAGTCAACAGAACACAGCAAGAGAATAAAGAGACCGCGCCACAGTCACTCGGAAGGAACGCCGGGGTTCAATGAACAAGACTGTGACTATCTCCTTGTTAAGTATTACTTCTTTGTACTGGATGTTTAATACTTAATAAACCTGTTTTACTGATACACAATATACCTGTACCCAGAGTGGTTTGTGTAGTCACGGACAAATGATTATAAGAACTTTTGAAAGCTACACTGATCTGTATCTCAAAATCCATTTACTCACCTTTGATCCATATCCCTTGATACCCGTACCTAACAAAAAAAAGTATTGAGTACTCAGTGTTGAAAATTTCAATTGACCCAGTATCCACAGCCTTTTGTGGGAGAGAGTTGCAGATTTCCATTACCCTTTATGTGAAAAGTGATTCCTGACTTCGGCCCTGAATGGCCTAGCTCTAATTTTAAAATTATGCCCTCTTGTTCTGGATTTCCCCACCAGAGAAAATAGTTTCTCTATATTTACCCTATTGAATCCTTTCATCATTTTAAACACTTTAATTAGATCACCCCTCAAAGCTCTAAACTCAGGGGGAGATATTCGGTATCGCCACGTTTGGGGTGCAATTATCGGCCGGGCGCAAAGTTTAGCGCCTGGCGCTAATTATCGCCTCCAACTGCAAACTTGGCCTCTATCACCCCTGGAGGTGATTTGAGCGCTAAATCAGGCGCTACACACCTCTCTTAAGGCGCTAACGCCGAGGAGCGAGGCGCTAACTCAGAGCGCTGGTGAAGCTCATGTGATGTCAGTTAGCAATGGAACACAGACACACTGGCGCTGGTCAGTTCTTAAAGGGGAGGGTCGATCTTGCTCTCCATCCACACCCTGCTCATTGCAGCCCTGAATCTCGGCCTGGCGAGACCTGTACATCAATTCTGCTGGAAAGAACAATGGAGAGACCCAGGGAAAGAGCTCAGAGTCTCTTCTAAATCGATGCAAGGAAGGTCAAATCAAAATGAACCTGCAAAGTGCTGCTCAGTACCCAAAACTCCTTCACACAGCATTGAATCTCTCCAGAAGTCTCTCTCTCTCAGAATGCGTGGAGCAAAAATGTCGCCGACAAAAAAGGCAGGAAGCGGCCGCCTTTAAATAGCGCTCCCCCAGTCCCTTCCCCACTGCAAAACGTTCCTCTTTACCTGTCGTTGCTAGCGGCAGGCGGAAAGGCAGGGGGCACCACTCAATATCCGGTCCGGGGCGCTACCGGGGCGTTGCACGCTTGACTGACGCCACGATCTGCGGGCGCAGGAGATCGTGGCGGTAGTGTTTAGCACCGTCGCAAAATGTCTGGTCAATTTCGCGAGTGGCGCAAACATCGCTGTGCCCGGGCGCTAGTTGCTTTGCGCCCTGTTAGCGCCCTCTTAGGGCTCTAACGGGAGGCGCTAATCAACCGAATTTTTCCCCCAAGGGAATACAAGCCACGTTTATACATCTTGATTTTTTTGAGGAAGTTGCACCCCAAATGGACAGTGGAAATCCTTACTTGCTCTTGACTTACTTGTGTAGATCTTGACTTCCAACAAGCATTTGACAAAGTTCTACATGAAAAGTTACTACTTAAGCTGAAAGCATTGGGGACTCATGGTAAAGCCTGGGAATGGATAAGAAATTGGCTGAAATTGGAGAACTGGCATCAGCACTAAGTGGAGTGTGTCAGGAACCATTGTGGGGATCCCTACAGCTTCTAAATTTAGAATAACGACTTGCATTCCGAGGCTCAATGCAAACTGGTCAAATTTGCAAATAACATCAAACTGGGGGGACAGCTGAATCGAGGAAGCAAGAACGGCAAAATGAGTTCAACAAAATATGTAAGTGTGAGGAACCAACGTCAAATAATACTCACAACGGACAATATATAAGAAGAAAATTGGGTGATGTAAGTACTCCATAAATGGTGTTGAAATAGTTAAGAGTAAAGTTGAAAGAGACTCAGGGGGTGAAATTGGTCTCGGGCAGTCGTGCAAAATGGGCAATCGTGGACCGGCAGTCTGTTTAACACCCCGCCCAATATTCTTTACAATTGACTTCAATGGAAAAGAAACTTGAGTGGCTGCCGGTTCACTATCACCCGTGTGGCGCTACCGCCCAAGACCAATTTCACCCCCTTAAGGTTTTAGTTGACTCGATGTTCAACTATAGAACTATAGAAGTTCACAGCACAGAAGGAAGCCTTCAGTCCATTGTGTCTGTGGCAGCTCTTTGCTAGAACAATCCAACAGTAATCCCACTGCTCTGGTCCCTCCCCATAACCTTGTATCTTCCTTTGCTTCAATTCCCCCCCCTGCTCTCACTTTTCCTTTAAAAGATGCAACAGTCTCGGCCTCAACTGATGAATGCGCTTGAATATTTTAGAAGTTGGGCCAAATTGGCCCAGATAAGGCCAAACTTAATACCTGCTCTACATAATATTCCTCTGTTTTCCACATAACGTTTCATTTCCTACAGTTCTTTTTACTGTGCTGATTTCGAGGTGTTTAATTTTACCATCTGTGCTTTTGCTATCTTGCCTACCAGGCGCCTGCAAGCTGGACTGATTGCAGGATTGCAGAGTGATTGCAGCTTCCCACTCGGCCAAATCCACCCCTTTATTTGCAGAGTGCCACAAATCGAGAAAGGCCCCCTTCTGTTACACTTCATTCAGAACGAACAATCGTTGCATTCGAGCAGGAACCTTCTGCCACAAAGATCTGTTCAGTTACAAAATCACCAGAGACCAGACCTTCGAGTTAAGGTCAGACCGATCTGGGAGGCAAACATTCATTATGATAAACAAAAGTATGTGAGGAAGTTCTCATCTCAATCTCACAAGGTGGAAGCTCAGCCATGTGAGTTAGACTTAACTGTTGCAGTTAGTCTTTCGTCCTGAGCTTTCTAAGTCTGTATTGTCACGTATCGCAGATTGAAAAGTAATGGGAGAAAATTGGAGGGAGGGGGAGGGGAAATCAGTGGACTTGCCAGAATTTTTGACCTCCCCAAAGAAAATCCAATTAATGTTTCTTTACAAGAAATTCTTTGGCACAAGTTCATTGGAGCTCATTACAGTATTGACATCGAATACTGTGTCCCAGTCATTGATTCGAAAGTAGAAGTTAATTGCTGTTTAAATATTAAAACTTGTCTAAATCTGTAACTATACAGTGAAATGATATTGAAATGGAATAAAAAATTAAAGTGACAGAAACAGGCAGAACACTTAGGCCAAGCTCTACAAGGGATACTTGAATTTCAAAATCAACCCAGCTGTCTGGGGCCATGGTCCGCAAAGGAAAGGCCAACAACTCATGAAAACCATCTCTGTACCTCCTGCCAAGCATCATAAAAAATAATAGAAACTGCAAAGGTTGCCAAAGATGTACCATATCTGGCATAGACGGACAAGGCGATAAAATTTGGCCCTGAATTCCTTCGGACTTGCCGCTGCTGCGCCGCCATAACTTCACAGTGCGACGGAAACCCACCACAGTCCCGATGAAGTTACAGTGGCAGGAAGCCCGAGGAAATTCAGGACCAAGGTGTATGTATATGTAACCCACCTTGATATACACCACTAGAAAAGACACAAGAACATCCCAAACCCGCGACCTCTTCCACCTAGAAGGACAAAGGCAGCAGGCGCATGGGAGCACCACCACCTCCAAGTTCCCCTCCAAGTCCTGACCTAGAAGTATATCGGCCGATCCTTCATCGTCGCTGGGTCAAAATCCTGGAACTCCCTCCCTAACAGCACTGTGGGAGTACCTTCACCACACGGACTGCAGCGGTTGAAGAAGGCGGCTCACCACCACCTTCTCGAGGGCAATTAGGGATGGCCAATAAATGCTGGCCTTGCCAGCGATGCCCAAATCCCATATACGAATAAAAAAAAAACATTTCTAATTTGTCAGCAAGTAAATATGGTGAGTGGCAAGGGAGGACGGAGAGCGGCCGGGAGAAGGAAGCAATTATAATTTGCTTTATACCATGTTGATCATCAGCAATGACAATGAATGTTCCTGGGGTTCTAATGACTTTAGCGTAAATATGTCAATTCTTTTTCATAAATGCCAACAGCAACATTTTTAATAAGCACACAATAAGTTTCATAGTGCAATGATGGTGATTCCAAAATGGCATAACATTCCACTAACACTAGGAACGTGCAGATACATTCAATGCATGTATTCATTTGCGAGCCAGGCTTTTCCCACTTTCTAGCCAGTTCTCTTCAGATTGTATGAACGGTTAATGAGCTCTGTGATTCTGTGGAGTTTCTAAGCAAGCTACATTTGTAGTAATGAACACAAGGGCTCTGAGGATGATGCAATGTTGCTGTCAGTTTGGTAAGGCCAACCAGAGAATTAAAAGCCTAATTACTGGGGAGACTGAGCATTTGACATCACTCGATCAGAATAGGTAACTAAGGGCCTTGTCCTGAGTTTGTATTATCGTACTTCTGTATAGCATTTCCTTGATCCTCACCATTATGCATTTCCACACTAATGACTACACTGCTTCATCTCATCCTCCTGTCCCAAACCTTCACAGCGTTCTTTTTTTTTAAATTGGCTCTTCAGACTGCTCCATCCAATTGTACCCATGTGGTTATCCCGTGGAGGCTACGTAGGCAGTAGGTAATTTTTCTGCCGAACACAGGGATCTAGTGTGCAAACTGCTATTGTCCATGGCAAAAAGGGTCTGGAACCAAAAGTCTTTTCATGCTGCCGCACTGGGATAGTACACAGCCCCAGCTTCACCATTACTGTAGAATGGCTGCCAGTCTCTAGTTGTAGCCCATGTTAAGCAGCAATTAATTTCATGAAACCAGCAGGTTCTAATCAAAGTTAATCATATCTCATTTTTATTTAGCGCTCATCAGAAAGTATAGGACATAACAGCAATGATGTGTGTTCTTATTATTCTGTCACTAAGACCAAGGTTCAGATCTGTGGACCTGTTGTATGTAATGACGTGAGGTCCACTCTTTAGATATATATATTTATCCAGTATCACCTTTCATATGTATCTGTTATCACAAGTCGAACTGGAGCATGCGACGTTTGATTGTTTCCTGAGTATGGTTGAACATGGAGTTTAAAAAAAAGAGACTTGCATTTATATAGCGCCTTTCACGACCAGAGACGACCCAAAGTGCTTTACAGCCAATGAAGTAAATTTGAAGGGAATTCCCCTCCACTGTGGTTGACACGGCCCTCGACCGTGTCTGTTCCATTTCCCACACTTCTGCTCTCACCCCTTCCCCTCCCTCCCGGAACCACGATAGGGTTCCCCTTGTCCTCACCGTTCACCCCACCAGCCTCCACATTCAATGGATCATCCTCCGCCATTTCCGCCACCTCCAGCGTGATCCCACCACCAAACACATCTTCCCCTCCCCTTTCAGCATTCCGAAGGGACCACTCCCTCCGCGATACCCTGGCCCACTCCTCTATCACCCCCAACACCCCCTCCCCTTCGCCCGGCACCTTCCCGTGCAAGTGCAGGAGATGCAACACCTGCCCTTTTACCTCCTCCCTTCTCACTGTCCAGGGCCCCAAACACTCCTTCCAGGTGAAACAGCGATTTACTTGTACTTCTTGCAATTTAGCATACTGTATTTGCTGCTCATAATGAGGTCTCCTCTACATTGGGGAGACCAAACGCGGATTGAGTGACCGCTTTGCAGAAAACCTCCCATTCAGTCCGTAAGGGTGACCCCGAGCTTCCGGTCGCCTGTCACTTTAATTCTCCGCTGCACTTCCACTCTGACCTCTCCGTCCTCAGCCTCTTACACTGTTCCAACAAAACTCAACGTAAGCTCGAGGAACAGCACCTCATCTTTCGGTTAGGCATTTTACAGCCTTCTGGGCTCAACATCGAGTTCAACAATCTCAGCCCATAACCTCTGCCCATATGTTTTCAGATGGCAGCTGTT
Source organism: Squalus acanthias (assembly GCA_030390025.1). Taxonomy (NCBI): domain Eukaryota; kingdom Metazoa; phylum Chordata; class Chondrichthyes; order Squaliformes; family Squalidae; genus Squalus; species Squalus acanthias. The sequence continues at coordinate 16,593,612 of CM059428.1, forward strand.
GATGATTCTGCCATTCCCATTTACACCTCTTCTAGACTCATCTTTTGTTTCTTTACTTGTCCCATTACCATCTCCTTTTGCTTTGTACTATTATACCTTTTGTCTCTTTATCTCTCCTGTCTTCCACCCCATCACAGACCTTCCTTTCTGTTCTTTCCTCCCCTCCCCCCTTTTCCTGCCCCTGCACTTGCTTAAAATCTGTTGCGTCTCTAACTTTTTCCAGTTCTGATGAAGGGTCATTGACCTGAAACGTTAACTCTGTTTCTCTCTCTCCACAGATGCTGCCTGACCTGCTGAGCATTTCCAGCATTTTCTGTTTTTATTTCAGATTTCCAGCATCCGCAGTATTTTGCTTTTGTGCTGTAAGTACATTTGAAGTGCAGTCACTGTTGTAATGGAGGAAACGCAGCAGCCAATTTGCGCACAGCAAGCTCCCACAAACACCAATGACATAATGACCAGATATTGGCTTAAAAATTCGATAAAGCCCAAAAACGGGCAGCGCTACCTCGGGCCGAAGTTAACACCCGCCCGTAAAAATAGCGCAGGCAGCACCGTTATTTTGGTGCTGCCTGCTGATTTATATGAGCGCAGCGCAGAACCTCCCGTGTGACGCGCTCTTTCAGGCGGTATTATCAGCAGGCGGTTGAAGGTTTGGTCTAAACTATCTGTGCGGCGTTATCAGGAAATCGCGATTTATGAAAGTGAAGTGGGATGTTTCTGGTTATGTTTCTCGTGTTTTGTAAGTTGACAGAGAGGGGATGCAAGATAAAGCCTGAAAATACACAAAGCTGTCAGATTTTAAATAATGTAACCTGCATTTTAGCTGAAATCTATGTTTAATTCAACTGCTGAAACTCTCAAATATTTAGCTGGCTAATTTGTCAAGCCAAGTCATCAATCAATCAAAAAAAGTCATCATTAGCTGATTAAATGACTACAATTTGGGTGGAATCATTCTAGCAGTTTGAGGTTCCAAATACTCAGAGTTATGAAAACTCATGCTACATGTGTCATCATATTCTGGATTACACCATCTAGTGCAAACAATGTCAAAATTAGTGATCAGTGAAGAATGCAAACCTGTCACAGAGCCTGGGTTCGGTGGGGCTGCACATTCTCTGCATAGTTATTGAAGACCGAGAGATCTATAGATCTCCTCCGCTTTCTCCCGGGTCTACGCTCTGGCAGTGGCTGCACGCACGGGCGTGTTTTGAGGAGGGCGTTAAAAGGAGCGGCGACGTCCAAAATCGCTCAGCGTGCGTCAATTTGGCTTTGCACGCCGATTGACATCACGCTCTTGATCATTAAAATATTTCAGGCAAGCACAGGCAACGGCAGCGCTGCCGACCAGCCCAATATGACGGCCATCGCCTTCTTCGCCGGAAGTGGGCAGAAGCGAGGCGGCCGCCATTTTTTCTTCAGAACCGTTCCAATTTCTAGGCCAATCTGTTTTTTAGTGATGTTGATTGAGGGATAAATATTGGCCAGGTCACCGGGGATAACTCCCCTGCTCTTCTTCGAAATAGTGCCATGGGATCTTTTACGTCGACCTAAGAGAGCAGATGGGGCCTCGGTTTTAACGTCTCATCCGAAAGACGGCACCTCTGACGGTGCAGCGCTCCCTCAGTCCTTAACAGAATGTGTGGTGTGGGAGTGACATTTCAGTGATACTTTTACACATGCGTTATTTGTATGTTCACTGGATGGAACCATTGGGAACTGAAAGCACATTTAGGGGATGTGATTGAATAGATATATTCTTCAAACAAATTGTAAGGTCTGCTGAGTAGCAGGCAGCAAGTCATTTAGATTCATGAGTCATCTAAACATGTATTTAGAAACAGAGCAAACAACTGCAGCAATTGCTGTAATTACCTATTGCACAAAGAAGGATAATGCTCAGCGATGGACCCATGCCAAGGCGTACAATCTGTTTGTTGTTTGGCCGATTCTACCATAAAGTAAGGCAGTGCAAAATTATCAGACAAATATATCTTTCAAGTTTTTTTAAAATCTAAGTCTCCTAATCTATTGCTTCACATAGATCCCATCCTGCTGTACCTCAATAAAAACCCTGTTTACTTGTGTTCCATCGTATAATCCAGTTTCCTTTCTTAATAAATCATTTCTTGACGAATGTCATTGGCTTAACCCAGCATGTCATAGGTAACCCTGAAAATAATTGGATTGGGAATCAGTTCTCAGGGTTAACTGCGATTTACTCCATATAGCAGAGGACACCACGCAGGCCCCATCATGATCACACATTTAGACCAACAAGTGGATCCAACACACAAGGGACAAAGGGCACAAGTGTGGAATGTCCACGAGTCACGTAGATATGGTATCACAGCGGCATCTATTTGTACAATGGCAACTTATTTGTTTTTTTAAGTAAAGGAACAAGGATTTCCTCGGAGGTTCTGCTGATCAGCCTCTGTAACTTCGTCAGAAGATTAGCGGAAAACCTGTTTAAGCGTGTAAATGGGGTTTGAGTAGTTACAGCGGCCAATCAGGAGAGGCCCCGAGGAAATTCATCCCCTACATTTTAAGATTCTCCTCCCTTTTTAACCACTGAGGCTGTTCCATCGCATGTCGATCTAACGGAGAGGGTAGGTGCTCGGAGACCTCCTGCTAACCCTGATCTTGAGTGGTAATGGGTGGCTCTGCCATTGCGTATTCCTCCTTCTTGCCAGGAAACATAGAAACATAGAAACATAGAATCCAGGAGTAGGAGTAGGCCATTCGGCCCGTCGAGCCTGCTCCACCATTCAATACGATCATGGCTGATCATCCAAGTCCAATACCCTGTCCCTGCTTTAATCCCCACAGTACACATATCCCACCCTACCCCCGTAACCCCACGTATTTAATTCCCCCTAACATATCCTATTCTATCCCCACATATTTAATCCCCCCCTAACACTAAGGGTCAATTTATCATAGCCAAATCAACCTAACCCGCACATTTTTGGACTGTGGGAGGAAACCGGAGCACCCGGAGGAAACCCACGCAGACACGGGGAGAATGTGCAAACTCCACACAGACAGTCACCCAAGGTCAGATTCGAACCCGGGTCCCTGGCGCTGTGAGGCACCAGTGCTAACCACTATGCCACCGTGTTGCCCCAAAGGAAGCACCTGCCCTCCGCTGTACAACCTCCTGGGCCACATGGTGAAGATTGGAACGCACTGCATGGAGTTAAGATACAGGTCAGCCATGATCTTATTGAATGGTGGAACAGGCGTAGAACTGAGATTGCCGATTTACCCGGCTTTGCCAGTTAATTCCACACAGCCCACTTTCAAATAAACGCATACATCAATATTTACATTTCATTAAACATCAGCTTTGAAAATATTTTGTTCTCTTAGCTAGAACATAGCCCTGCTTTTTGACTATTGAGCTTCCAGCAGAAGCGATTAAGCCCCTAGCCTGTGAATGATTATAAATTACAAAAGTATAGACTTAAATCAATTCTTGACACTGTTTAACATCGGTTCAATTAAAACGTGCCAAATTGGCTGAACATGTTCCTTGTCTAATGCTACCCTGACAATCAGTTCCTTTATGCCATTACCTTTAACAAACCCCTACTTGTAGTCTTGCGGATAACTGACACAGAAGTTGATACTTGCCTGCAAAGCAGCAGTTGCCATCGTGAATGAACATTTTACTGAAAAGCAGAAACAAACATTAGCTGGTGTTGTGACATCCAAATTGCTCTAAAATGAGAAATATTATGTTCTCAAAAATCGGGGTTATATTTGAATATGGGATCAATTGTGCCTTCATGGGTCAATGAAATGGAATGCAAAACTATTAATCTGCTGTGTCTCAGTAGGTTCTCAGTCATGGAAAAAGACCATAAGATATGACCCTTGCTTAGCCTGTCCTGTTTACATAGCAGTCATTTCTCAGTCTGACCTTTGTTACTTCAATACTCCTTACCTGTTACTGTCATCTACAGTTTTGATTTGAAATAAGTCTTTACACCGGTGAATCAAACAAACTCAGGGCATTACCGCATACATTCAGGTGTTGGTCACTTTATTGTCAGTTAGAATATTGCAGTTGAAGCATTAATGGAACAAATAGATATCACAGCACTCCACTCCCACCACTCAACTCTATAGCCCACCACTCGAACCCACTCCACTCCCACTCCCACTCCACTCCCACTCCCACTCGCACTCCACTCCACTCCCCATCACTCCACTCCCACCACTCCACTCCCACCACTCCACTCCACTCCCACCACTCCACTCCACTCCACTCCCCACCACTCCACTCCACTCCACTCCCACTCCCACTCCACTCCCACTCCCACTCCCACTCCACTCCCCATCACTCCACTCCACTCCACTCCCACTCCACTCCACTCCCACTCCCACTCCACTCCCACTCCCACTCCACTCCCCATCACTCCACTCCACTCCACTCCCACTCCCACTCCACTCCCACTCCCACTCCACTCCACTCCCCATCACTCCACTCCCACCACTCCACTCCCACCACTCCACTCCACTCCACTCCCCATCACTCCACTCCACTCCACTCCCACTCCCACTCCACTCCCACTCCCACTCCACTCCACTCCCCATCACTCCACTCCCACCACTCCACTCCCACCACTCCACTCCTACTCCACTCCCACCACTCCACTCCACTCCACTCCACTCACACTCCACTCCCACTCCACTCCACTCCACTCCACTCCACTCACACTCCACTCCCCACCACTCCCACTCCACTCCACTCCACTCACACTCCACTCCCCACCACTCCCACTCCACTCCACTTCACTCCAGTCCCACCACTCCACTCCACTCCCACCACCCCATTCCACTCCTACTCCACTCCCCACCACTCCACTCCACTCCACTTCACTCCAGTCCCACCACTCCACTCCACTCCCACTCCACTCCCCACCACTCCACTCCCACTCCACTACACTCCACTCCCCACCACTCCACTCCACTCCACTCCCCACCACTCCACTCCCACTCCACTCCACTCCACTCCCCACCACTCCACTCCCACTCCACTCCACTCCACTCCACTCCCCACCACTCCACTCCACTCCACTCCACTCACACTCCACTCACACTCCACTCCCACTCCACTCCACTCCACTCCCCACCACTCCACTCCCACTCCACTCCACTCCACTCCACTCCACTCCACTCACACTCCACTCACACTCCACTCCACTCCACTCCCCACCACTCCACTCCACTCCACTCACACTCCAATCACACTCCACTCCCACTCCACTCCCCACCACTCCACTCCACTCCACTTCACTCCAGTCCCCACCACTCCACTCCCACTCCACTCCACTCCACTCCCCACCACTCCACTCCACTCCACTCCACTCCCACTCCACTCCCCACCACTCCACTCCACTCCACTCCCCACCACTCCACTCCACTCCACTCCACTCCACTCCCCACCACTCCACTCCACTCCACTACACTCCACTCCCCACCACTCCACTCCACTCCACTCCCCACCACTCTACTCCCACTCCACTCCACTCCACTCCCCACCACTCCACTCCCACTCCACTCCACTCCACTCCACTCCACTCCCCACCACTCCACTCTACTCCACTCACACTCCACTCACACTCCACTCCCACTCCACTCCACTCCACTCCACTCCACTCCCCACCACTCCACTCCACTCCACTCACACTCCACTCACACTCCACTCCCACTCCACTCCCCACCACTCCACTCCACTCCACTTCACTCCAGTCCCCACCACTCCACTCCCACTCTACTCCACTCCACTCCCCACCACTCCACTCCACTCCACTCCACTCCCACTCCACTCCCCAGCACTCCACTCCACTCCACTCCACTCCCACTCCACTCCCCACCACTCCACCCCACTCCACTCCACTCCACTCCCCACCACTCCACTCCACTCCACTCCACTCCACTCCCCACCACTCCACTCCACTCCACTCCCACTCCACTCCCCACCACTCCACCCCACTCCACTCCACTCAACTCCCCACCACTCCACTCCACTCCCCACCACTCCACTCCACTCCCACTCCACCCCCCACCACTCCACTCCACTTCCACTCCACTCCACTCCACTCCACTTGACTCCACTCCACTCCACTCCACTCCCCACCACTCCACTCCACTCCACTTCCACTCCACTCCACTCCACTTGACTCCACTCCACTCCACTCCACTCCCCACCACTCCACTCCCAGTTCCCTCCACTCCACTCCCCACCACTCCACTCCACTCCCACCCCACTCCACTCACTTCCACTCCACTTCCACTCCACTCCACTCCACTTCCACTCCACTCCACTTCCACTCCACTTCCACTCCACTCCACTCCCACCCCACTCCACTCCACTCCACTTCCACTCCACTTCCACTCCACTCCCACTCCCACTCCCACTCCACTCCACTCCACTCCACTCCCACTCCACTCCCACCCCACTCCCACTCCCACTCCACTCCACTCCACTCCACTTGACTCCACTCCACTCCACACCACTCCCCACCACTCCACTCCCACTCCACTCCACTCCACTCCCCTCCACTCCACTCCCCTCCCCTCCACTCCACTTCCACTCCACTCCACTCCCCTCCACTCCATCTCCACTCCACTCCACTCCACTCCACTTCCACTCCACTCCACTCCACTCCCCTCCACTCCATTTCCACTCCACTCCACTCCACTCCCACTCCACTCCACTCCACTTCACTCCACTCCATTTCCACTCCAGTCCACTCCCACTTCACTCCACTCCACTTCACTCCACTCCACTCCACTCCCCTCCCCTCCACTCCACTTCCACTCCACTCCACTCCACTCCCACCCCACTCCACTCCACACCACTCCCCACCACTCCACTCCACTCCCACTCCACTCCACTCCACTCCCCTCCTCTCCACTCCCCTCCACTCCACTCCACTTCCACTCCACTCCACTCCACTTCCACTCCACTCCACTTCCACTCCACTCCACTCCACTTGACTCCACTCCACTCCACTCCCCACCACTCCACTCCCACTCCACTCCACTCCACTTCACTCCACTCCACTCCACTCCCACTCCACTCCACTCCCACTCCACTCCACTCCCACTCCACTCCACTCCACTCCACTCCACTCCCACCCCACTCCACTCCACACCACTCCCCACCACTCCACTCCACTCCACTCCCACTCCACTCCACTCCACTCCCCTCCACTCCACTCCCCGCCACTCCACTCCACTTCCACTCCACTCCACTTCCACTCCACTCCCCTCCCCTCCACTCCACTTCCACTCCACTCCACTCCCCTCCACTCCATCTCCACTCCCCTCCACTCCATTTCCACTCCACTCCACTCCACTCCACTCCACTCCCCTCCACTCCATTTCCACTCCACTCCACTCCACTCCCACTCCACTCCACTCCACTTCACTCCACTCCACTCCACTCCCCTCCACTCCACTTCCAATCCACTCCACTCCACTCCCACCCCACTCCACTCCACACCACTCCCCACCACTCCACTCCACTCCACTCCACTCCCACTCCACTCCACTCCACTCCCCTCCACTCCCCTCCACTCCACTCCACTTCCACTCCACTCCACTCCACTCCACTTCCACTCCACTCCACTTCCACTCCCACTCCACTCCAGTCCACTCCACTTCACTCCACTCCACTCCACTCCCACTCCACTCCACTCCACTCCACTCCCACTCCACTCCACTCCACTCCCCACCACTCCACTCCACTCTCCACCACTCCACTCCCACTCCACTCCACTCCACTCCCCTCCACTCCCCACCACTCCACTCCCCACCACTCCACTCCACTCCACTCCCACTCCACTCCACTCCCACTCCACTCCACTCCACTCCCACTCCACTCCACTCCACTCCACTCCCACTCCCCACCACTCCACTCACACTCCACTCCCACGCCACTCCCCACCACTCCACTCCCACTCCACTCCCACTCCACTCCACTCCCACTCCACTCCACTCCACTCCCCACCACTCCACTCCACACCACTCCCCACCACTCCACTCCACTCCACTCCACTCCCCATCACTCCACTCCACTCCACTCCACTCCCCACCACTCCACTCCACTCCACTCCCCACCACTCCACTCCACTCCACTCCACTCCACGCCCCACCACTCCACTCCCCACCACTCCCACTCCACTCCACTCCACTCCCCACCACTCCACTCCACTCCACTCCACTCCCACTCCACTCCCCACCACTCCACTCCACTCCACTCCCCACCACTCCACTCCCACTCCACTACACTCCACTCCCCACCACTCCACTCCCACTCCACTACACTCCACTCCCCACCACTCCACTCCACTCCACTCCCCACCACTCCACTCCCACTCCACTCCACTCCACTCCCCACCACTCCACTCCACTCCACTCACACTCCACTCACACTCCACTCCCACTCCACTCCACTCCACTCCACTCCCCACCACTCCACTCCACTCCACTCCACTCACACTCCACTCACACTCCACTCCCACTCCACTCCCCACCACTCCACTCCACTCCACTTCACTCCAGTCCCCACCACTCCACTCCCACTCCACTCCACTCCCCACCACTCCACTCCACTCCACTCCACTCCCACTCCACTCTCCACCACTCCACTCCACTCCACTCCCCACCACTCCACTCCCACTCCACTCCACTCCACTCCCCACCACTCCACTCCACTCCACTCACACTCCACTCACACTCCACTCCCACTCCACTCCCCACCACTCCACTCCACTCCACTTCACTCCAGTCCCCACCACTCCACTCCCACTCTACTCCACTCCACACCCCACCACTCCACTCCACTCCACTCCACTCCACTCCACTCCCACTCCACTCCCCACCACTCCACTCCACTCCACTCCACTCCCCACCAGTCCACTCCACTCCACTCCACTCCCACTCCACTCCCCACCACTCCACCCCACTCCACTCCACTCAACTCCCCACCACTCCACTCCACTCCCCACCACTCCACTCCACTCCCACTCCACCCCCCACCACTCCACTCCACTTCCACTCCACTCCACTTGACTCCACTCCACTCCACTCCACTCCCCACCACTCCACTCCACTCCACTTCCACTCCACTCCACTCCACTTGACTCCACTCCACTCCACTCCACTCCCCACCACTCCACTCCCAGTTCCCTCCACTCCACTCCCCACCACTCCACTCCACTCCCACCCCACTCCACTCACTTCCACTCCACTTCCACTCCACTGCACTCCACTTCCACTCCACTCCACTTCCACTCCACTTCCACTCCACTCCACTCCCACCCCACTCCACTCCACTCCCACTCCACTCCACTCCACTCCACTCCACTCCACTTCCACTCCACTCCACTCCACTTCCACTCCACTCCACTCCCACTCCCACCCCACTCCACTCCCACTCCCACTCCCACTCCCACTCCACTCCACTCCACTCCACTCCCACTCCACTCCCACCCCACTCCCACTCCCACTCCCACTCCACTCCACTCCACTTGACTCCACTCCACTCCACTCCCACCCCACTCCACTCCACTCCACTCTACACCACTCCCCACCACTCCACTCCACTCCACTCCACTCCCACTCCACTCCACTCCCCTCCACTCCACTCCCCTCCCCTCCACTTCCACTCCACTCCACTCCACTCCCCTCCACTCCATTTCCACTCCACTCCACTCCCACCCCACTCCACTCCACTCCACTCCCACTCCACTCCACTCCACTCCACTCCACTTCCACTCCACTCCACTCCACTTCCACTCCACTCCACTCCCACTCCCACCCCACTCCACTCCCACTCCCACTCCCACTCCCACTCCACTCCACTCCACTCCCACTCCACTCCCACCCCACTCCCACTCCCACTCCCACTCCCACTCCACTCCACTCCACTTGACTCCACTCCACTCCCACCCCACTCCACTCCACTCCACTCTACACCACTCCCCACCACTCCACTCCACTCCACTCCACTCCCACTCCACTCCACTCCCCTCCACTCCACTCCCCTCCCCTCCACTCCACTTCCACTCCACTCCACTCCACTCCCCTCCACTCCATTTCCACTCCACTCCACTCCCACCCCACTCCACTCCACTCCCACTCCACTCCACTCCACTCCACTTCCACTCCACTCCACTTCCACTCCACTCCACTCCCACTCCCACCCCACTCCACTCCCACTCCCACTCCACTCCACTCCACTCCACTCCCACTCCACTCCCACCCCACTCCCACTCCCACTCCACTCCACTCCACTTGACTCCACTCCACTCCACTCCACTCCCACCCCACTCCCACTCCCACTCCACTCCACTCCACTCCACTTGACTCCACTCCACTCCACTGCACTCCCCACCACTCCACTCCCACTCCACTCCACTCCACTCCCACCCCACTCCACTCCACTCCACACCACTCCCCACCACTCCACTCCCACTCCACTCCACTCCACTCCCCTCCACTCCATCTCCACTCCACTCCACTCCACTCCACTTCCACTCCACTCCACTCCCCTCCACTCCATTTCCACTCCACTCCACTCCACTCCCACTCCACTCCACTCCACTTCACTCCACTCCATTTCCACTCCACTCCACTCCCACTCCACTCCACTCCACTCCCCTCCCCTCCACTCCACTTCCACTCCACTCCACTCCACTCCCACCCCACTCCACTCCACACCACTCCCCACCACGCCACTCCACTCCACTCCACTCCCACTCCACTCCACTCCACTCCCCTCCACTCCACTCCCCTCCACTCCACTCCACTTCCACTCCACTCCACTCCACTTCCACTCCACTCCACTTCCACTCCACTCCACTCCACTTGACTCCACTCCACTCCACTCCACTCCCCACCACTCCACTCCCACTCCACTCCACTCCACTCCACTCCCACTCCACTCCACTCCACTCCACTCCCACTCCCCACCACTCCACTCACACTCCACTCCCACGCCACTCCCCACCACTCCACTCCCACTCCACTCCACTCCACTCCACTCCCACTCCACTCCACTCCACTCCACTCCCACTCCACTCCACTCCCCACCACTCCACTCCACTCCACTCCCACTCCACTCCACTCCACTCCACGCCCCACCACTCCACTCCCCACCACTCCCACTCCACTCCACTCCACTCCCCACCACTCCCACTCCACTCCACTCCACTCCACTCCACTCCCACTCCACACCACTCCCCACCACTCCACTCCACTCCACTCCCACTCCACTCCACTCCACTCCACGCCCCACCACTCCACTCCCCACCACTCCCACTCCACTCCACTCCACTCCCCACCACTCCCACTCCACTCCACTCCACTCCCACTCCACTCCACGCCCCACCACTCCACTCCCCACCACTCCCACTCCACCCCACTCCACTCCACTCCACTCCCCACCACTCCACTCCACCCCACTCCACTCCACTCCACTCCCCACCACTCCACTCCACTCCACTCAACTCCCCACCACTCCACTCCACTCCCCACCACTCCACTCCACTCCCACTCCACCCCCCACCACTCCACTCCACTTCCACTCCACTCCACTCCACTCCACTTGACTCCACTCCACTCCACTCCACTCCCCACCACTCCACTCCACTCCACTTCCACTCCACTCCACTCCACTTGACTCCACTCCACTCCACTCCACTCCCCACCACTCCACTCCCAGTTCCCTCCACTCCACTCCCCACCACTCCACTCCACTCCCACCCCACTCCACTCACTTCCACTCCACTTCCACTCCACTCCACTCCACTTCCACTCCACTCCACTTCCACTCCACTTCCACTCCACTCCACTCCCACCCCACTCCACTCCACTCCCACTCCACTCCACTCCACTCCACTCCACTTCCACTCCACTCCACTCCACTTCCACTCCACTCCACTCCCACTCCCACCCCACTCCACTCCCACTCCCACTCCCACTCCACTCCACTCCACTCCCACTCCACTCCCACCCCACTCCCACTCCCACTCCCACTCCCACTCCACTCCACTCCAGTTGACTCCACTCCACTCCACTCCCACCCCACTCCACTCCACTCTACACCACTCCCCACCACTCCACTCCACTCCACTCCACTCCCACTCCACTCCCCTCCACTCCACTCCCCTCCCCTCCACTCCACTTCCACTCCACTCCACTCCACTCCCCTCCACTCCATTTCCACTCCACTCCACTCCCACCCCACTCCACTCCACTCCACTCCACTCCCACTCCACTCCACTCCACTCCACTCCACTTCCACTCCACTTCCACTCCACTCCACTCCCACTCCCACCCCACTCCACTCCCACTCCCACTCCCACTCCCACTCCACTCCACTCCACTCCACTCCCACTCCACTCCCACCCCACTCCCACTCCCACTCCCACTCCCATCCACTCCACTCCACTTGACTCCACTCCACTCCACTCCCACCCCACTCCACTCCACTCCACTCTACACCACTCCCCACCACTCCACTCCACTCCACTCCCACTCCACTCCCCTCCACTCCACTCCCCTCCCCTCCACTCCACTTCCACTCCACTCCACTCCACTCCCCTCCACTCCATTTCCACTCCACTCCACTCCCACCCCACTCCACTCCACTCCCACTCCACTCCACTCCACTCCACTTCCACTCCACTCCACTTCCACTCCACTCCACTCCCACTCCCACCCCACTCCACTCCCACTCCCACTCCCACTCCACTCCACTCCACTCCACTCCCACTCCACTCCCACCCCACTCCCACTCCCACTCCACTCCACTCCACTCCACTTGACTCCACTCCACTCCACTGCACTCCCCACCACTCCACTCCCACTCCACTCCACTCCACTCCACTTGACTCCACTCCACTCCACACCACTCCCCACCACTCCACTCCCACTCCACTCCACTCCACTCCCCTCCACTCCACTCCCCTCCCCTCCACTCCACTTCCACTCCACTCCACTCCCCTCCACTCCATCTCCACTCCACTCCACTCCACTCCACTTCCACTCCACTCCACTCCACTCCCCTCCACTCCATTTCCACTCCACTCCACTCCACTCCCACTCCACTCCACTCCACTTCACTCCACTCCATTTCCACTCCACTCCACTCCCACTCCACTCCACTTCACTCCACTCCACTCCACTCCCCTCCCCTCCACTCCACTTCCACTCCACTCCACTCCACTCCCACCCCACTCCACTCCACACCACTCCCCACCACTCCACTCCACTCCACTCCACTCCCACTCCACTCCACTCCACTCCCCTCCTCTCCACTCCCCTCCACTCCACTCCACTTCCACTCCACTCCACTTCCACTCCACTCCACTTCCACTCCACTCCACTCCACTTGACTCCACTCCACTCCACTCCCCACCACTCCACTCCCACTCCACTCCACTTCACTCCACTCCACTCCACTCCCACTCCACTCCACTCCCACTCCACTCCACTCCACTTCACTCTACTCCATTTCCACTCCACTCCACTCCACTCCACTCCACTCCACTTCACTCCACTCGACTCCACTCCCCTCCCCTCCACTCCCACTCCACTCCACTCCACTCCCACCCCACTCCACTCCACACCACTCCCCACCACTCCACTCCACTCCACTCCCACTCCACTCCACTCCACTCCCCTCCACTCCACTCCCCGCCACTCCACTCCACTTCCACTCCACTCCACTTCCACTCCACTCCCCTCCCCTCCACTCCACTTCCACTCCACTCCACTCCCCTCCACTCCATCTCCACTCCCCTCCACTCCATTTCCACTCCACTCCACTCCACTCCACTCCACTCCACTCCCCTCCACTCCATTTCCACTCCACTCCACTCCACTCCACTCCACTTCACTCCACTCCACTCCACTCCCCTCCCCTCCACTTCCACTCCACTCCACTCCACTCCCACCCCACTCCACTCCACACCACTCCCCACCACTCCACTCCACTCCACTCCACTCCCACTCCACTCCACTCCACTCCCCTCCACTCCCCTCCACTCCACTCCACTTCCACTCCACTCCACTCCACTCCACTTCCACTCCACTCCACTTCCACTCCACTCCACTCCACTTGACTCCACTCCACTCCACTCCCCACCACTCCACTCCCACTCCACTCCAGTCCACTCCACTTCACTCCACTCCACTCCACTCCCACTCCACTCCACTCCACTCCACTCCCACTCCACTCCACTCCCCACCACTCCACTCCACTCTCCACCACTCCACTCCCACTCCACTCCACTCCACTCCCCTCCACTCCCCACCACTCCACTCCCCACCACTCCACTCCACTCCACTCCCACTCCACTCCACTCCCACTCCACTCCACTCCACTCCCACTCCACTCCACTCCACTCCACTCCCACTCCCCACCACTCCACTCACACTCCACTCCCACGCCACTCCCCACCACTCCACTCCCACTCCACTCCCACTCCACTCCACTCCCACTCCACTCCACTCCACTCCCCACCACTCCACTCCACACCACTCCCCACCACTCCACTCCACTCCACTCCACTCCCCATCACTCCACTCCACTCCACTCCACTCCCCACCACTCCACTCCACTCCACTCCCCACCACTCCACTCCACTCCACTCCACGCCCCACCACTCCACTCCCCACCACTCCCACTCCACTCCACTCCACTCCCCACCACTCCACTCCACTCCACTCCACTCCCACTCCACTCCCCACCACTCCACTCCACTCCACTCCCCACCGCTCCACTCCCACTCCACTACACTCCACTCCCCACCACTCCACTCCCACTCCACTACACTCCACTCCCCACCACTCCACTCCACTCCACTCCCCACCACTCCACTCCCACTCCACTCCACTCCACTCCCCACCACTCCACTCCACTCCACTCACACTCCACTCACACTCCACTCCCACTCCACTCCACTCCACTCCCCACCACTCCACTCCACTCCACTCCACTCACACTCCACTCACACTCCACTCCCACTCCACTCCCCACCACTCCACTCCACTCCACTTCACTCCAGTCCCCACCACTCCACTCCCACTCCACTCCACTCCCCACCACTCCACTCCACTCCACTCCACTCCCACTCCACTCTCCACCACTCCACTCCACTCCACTCCCCACCACTCCACTCCCACTCCACTCCACTCCACTCCCCACCACTCCACTCCACTCCACTCACACTCCACTCACACTCCACTCCCACTCCACTCCCCACCACTCCACTCCACTCCACTTCACTCCAGTCCCCACCACTCCACTCCCACTCTACTCCACTCCACTCCCCACCACTTCACTCCACTCCACTCCACTCCACTCCCACTCCACTCCCCACCACTCCACTCCACTCCACTCCACTCCCCACCACTCCACTCCACTCCACTCCACTCCCACTCCACTCCCCACCACTCCACCCCACTCCACTCCACTCAACTCCCCACCACTCCACTCCACTCCCCACCACTCCACTCCACTCCCACTCCACCCCCCACCACTCCACTCCACTTCCACTCCACTCCACTCCACTTGACTCCACTCCACTCCACTCCCCACCACTCCACTCCACTCCACTTCCACTCCACTCCACTCCACTTGACTCCACTCCACTCCACTCCACTCCCCACCACTCCACTCCCAGTTCCCTCCACTCCACTCCCCACCACTCCACTCCACTCCCACCCCACTCCACTCACTTCCACTCCACTTCCACTCCACTGCACTCCACTTCCACTCCACTCCACTTCCACTCCACTTCCACTCCACTCCACTCCCACCCCACTCCACTCCACTCCCACTCCACTCCACTCCACTCCACTCCACTTCCACTCCACTCCACTCCACTTCCACTCCACTCCACTCCCACTCCCACCCCACTCCCACTCCCACTCCCACTCCCACTCCACTCCACTCCACTCCACTCCCACTCCACTCCCACCCCACTCCCACTCCCACTCCCACTCCACTCCACTCCACTTGACTCCACTCCACTCCACTCCCACCCCACTCCACTCCACTCCACTCTACACCACTCCCCACCACTCCACTCCACTCCACTCCACTCCCACTCCACTCCACTCCCCTCCACTCCACTCCCCTCCCCTCCACTCCACTTCCACTCCACTCCACTCCACTCCCCTCCACTCCATTTCCACTCCACTCCACTCCCACCCCACTCCACTCCACTCCACTCCACTCCCACTCCACTCCACTCCACTCCACTCCACTTCCACTCCACTCCACTTCCACTCCACTCCACTCCCACTCCCACCCCACTCCACTCCCACTCCCACTCCCACTCCCACTCCACTCCACTCCACTCCACTCCCACTCCACTCCCACCCCACTCCCACTCCCACTCCCACTCCCACTCCACTCCACTTGACTCCACTCCACTCCCACCCCACTCCACTCCACTCCACTCTACACCACTCCCCACCACTCCACTCCACTCCACTCCACTCCCACTCCACTCCACTCCCCTCCACTCCATTTCCACTCCACTCCACTCCCACCCCACTCCACTCCACTCCCACTCCACTCCACTCCACTCCACTTCCACTCCACTCCACTTCCACTCCACTCCACTCCCACTCCCACCCCACTCCACTCCCACTCCCACTCCACTCCACTCCACTCCACTCCCACTCCACTCCCACCCCGCTCCCACTCCCACTCCCACTCCACTCCACTCCACTTGACTCCACTCCACTCCACTCCACTCCCACCCCACTCCCACTCCCACTCCACTCCACTCCACTCCACTTGACTCCACTCCACTCCACTGCACTCCCCACCACTCCACTCCCACTCCACTCCACTCCACTCCCACCCCACTCCACTCCACTCCACACCACTCCCCACCACTCCACTCCCACTCCACTCCACTCCACTCCCCTCCACTCCATCTCCACTCCACTCCACTCCACTCCACTTCCACTCCACTCCACTCCCCTCCACTCCATTTCCACTCCACTCCACTCCCACTCCACTCCACTCCACTTCACTCCACTCCATTTCCACTCCACTCCACTCCCACTCCACTCCACTCCACTCCACTCCCCTCCCCTCCACTCCACTTCCACTCCACTCCACTCCACTCCCACCCCACTCCACTCCACACCACTCCCCACCACTCCACTCCACTCCACTCCACTCCCACTCCACTCCACTCCACTCCCCTCCACTCCACTCCCCTCCACTCCACTCCACTTCCACTCCACTCCACTCCACTTCCACTCCACTCCACTTCCACTCCACTCCACTTGACTCCACTCCACTCCCCACCACTCCACTCCCACTCCACTCCACTCCACTCCACTTCACTCTACTCCATTTCCACTCCACCCCACTCCCACTCCCACTCCCACTCCCACTCCACTCCACTCCACTTGACTCCACTCCACTCCCACCCCACTCCACTCCACTCCACTCTACACCACTCCCCACCACTCCACTCCACTCCACTCCACTCCCACTCCACTCCACTCCCCTCCACTCCACTCCCCTCCCCTCCACTCCACTTCCACTCCACTCCACTCCACTCCCCTCCACTCCATTTCCACTCCACTCCACTCCCACCCCACTCCACTCCACTCCCACTCCACTCCACTCCACTCCACTTCCACTCCACTCCACTTCCACTCCACTCCACTCCCACTCCCACCCCACTCCACTCCCACTCCCACTCCACTCCACTCCACTCCACTCCACTCCCACTCCACTCCCACCCCGCTCCCACTCCCACTCCCACTCCACTCCACTCCACTTGACTCCACTCCACTCCACTCCACTCCCACCCCACTCCCACTCCCACTCCACTCCACTCCACTCCACTGCACTCCCCACCACTCCACTCCCACTCCACTCCACTCCACTCCCACCCCACTCCACTCCACTCCACACCACTCCCCACCACTCCACTCCCACTCCACTCCACTCCACTCCCCTCCACTCCATCTCCACTCCACTCCACTCCACTCCACTTCCACTCCACTCCACTCCCCTCCACTCCATTTCCACTCCACTCCACTCCACTCCCACTCCACTCCACTCCACTTCACTCCACTCCATTTCCACTCCACTCCACTCCCACTCCACTCCCACTCCACTCCCCTCCCCTCCACTCCACTTCCACTTCACTCCACTCCACTCCCACCCCACTCCACTCCACACCACTCCCCACCACTCCACTCCACTCCACTCCACTCCACTCCACTCCCCTCCACTCCACTCCCCTCCACTCCACTCCACTTCCACTCCACTCCACTCCACTTCCACTCCACTCCACTTCCACTCCACTCCACTCCACTTGACTCCACTCCACTCCACTCCACTCCCCACCACTCCACTCCCACTCCACTCCACTCCACTCCCACTCCACTCCACTCCACTCCACTCCCACTCCCCACCACTCCACTCACACTCCACTCCCACGCCACTCCCCACCACTCCACTCCCACTCCACTCCACTCCACTCCACTCCCACTCCACTCCACTCCACTCCACTCCACTCCACTCCCACTCCACTCCCACTCCCCACCACTCCACTCCACTCCACTCCCACTCCACTCCACTCCACTCCACGCCCCACCACTCCACTCCCCACCACTCCCACTCCACTCCACTCCACTCCCCACCACTCCCACTCCACTCCACTCCACTCCACTCCACTCCCACTCCACTCCACTCCCCACCACTCCACTCCACTCCACTCCCACTCCACTCCACTCCACTCCACGCCCCACCACTCCACTCCCCACCACTCCCACTCCACTCCACTCCACTCCCCACCACTCCCACTCCACTCCACTCCACTCCACTCCACTCCCACTCCACTCCACGCCCCACCACTCCACTCCCCACCACTCCCACTCCACTCCACTCCACTCCCCACCACTCCCACTCCACTCCACTCCACTCCACTCCACTCCCACTCCACTCCACTCCACTCCACTCCACTCCCCACCACTCCCACTCCACTCCACTCCACTCCCCACCACTCCACTCCACTCCACTCCACTCCACTCCACTCCACTCCACTCTACTTCACTCCCCACTATTGAAATAAGGGTCCGGCACCCATTTCTGGGAAATTAATTGAAACTAGATAGAGCTGGCTCTGTGCAAGCTCTGACTAGTTTTTCAGGCTCTACAGCGGCCTAACCAGTGGCCTGTAAAGGGACTGCTGGAAGCCGCAAAGCAACCGGCAGGTAGATTTTATTTTAATTACCTTAATTTGGAGCCAGAGGGAGCAGGAATGCTCCTCCTGCCTCCATATTAATACTGTAGGCTGCTGACAGCCTGTGCTTGCCCCCCCTCCCATTTGCCCCCACCACCCCTTTTTTTCATTTGTTCCCGGGATGTGGGCGTCGCTAGCAAGGCCAACATTTATTGCCCATCCCTAATTGCCCTCGAGAAGGTGGTGGTGAGCCGCCTTCTTGAACCGCCGCAGTCCATGTGTGAAGGTACTCCACAGTGCTGTTAGGGAGGGAGTTACCCAGTGACGATGAAGGATTGGCGATATATTTCTAAGTCAGGATGGTGTGTGGCTTGGAGGGGAACTTGGAGGTGGTGGTGTTCCCATGCGCCTGCTGTCCTTCTCCTTCTAGGTGGTAGAGGTCGTTGGTTTGGGAGGTGCTGTCGAAGAAGCCTTGGCGAGTTGCTGCAGTGCATCTTGTAGATGGTACACACTGCAGCCACGGTACGCCGGTGGTGGAGGGAGTGAATGTTTAAGGTGGTGGATGGGGTGCCAATCAAATGGGCTGCTTTGTCGGATAGATGCCAGTGTTGTAGCTGTACTGGAACAGCTTGGCGAGAGGCGCGGCTAGTTCTGGAAACCAGGTCGTCAGCACGACAGCTGGGATGTTGTCAGGGCCCACAGCCTTTGCTGTATCCAGTGCGCTCAGCCGTTTCTTGATATCACGTGGAGTGAATCAAATTGGCTGAAGACTGGCTTCTGTGATGGTGGGGACCTCAGGAGGAGGCCGAGATGGATCATCCACTCGGCACTTCTGGCTGAAGATGGTTACAAACACTTCAGCCTTGTCTTTTGCACTTGCCTGCTGGGCTCCGCCATCATTGAGGATGGGGATGTTCATGGAGCCTCCTCCTCCTGTCAGTTGTTTAATTGTCCACCGCCATTCACGACTGGATGTGACAGGACTGCAGAGCTTTGATCTGATCCGTTGATTGTGGGATCGCTTAGCTCTGTCTGTAGCATGCTGCTTTCGTTGTTTAGCATGCATGTAGTCCTGTGTTGCAGCTTCCCCAGGTTGGCACCTCATTTTTAGGTATGCCTGGTGCTGCTCCTGGCATGCTCTTCTACACTCCTCATTGAAACAGGGTTGGTCGCCTGGATTGATGGTAATGGTAGAGTGAGGGATATGCCAGGCCATGAGGTTACAGATTGTGGTGGAATACAATTCTGCTGCTGCTGATGGCGCATGGCGCTCATGGATGCCCAGTTTGAGCTGCTAGATCTGTTCTGAATCTATCCCATTTAGCACAGTGGTAGTGCCACACAGCACGATGGAGGGTGTCCTCAGTGTGAAGATGAGACTTCGTCTCCACAATGACTGTGTGGTGGTCACTGCTACCAATGCTGTCATGGACAGATGTGTCTGCGACAGGTAGGTTGGTGAGGACGAGGTCAAGTAGGTTTTTCCCTCGTGTTGGTTCTCTCACCACCTGTCGCAGGCCCAGACTGGCAGCTATGTCCTTTAGGACTTGGCCAGCTCGATCAGTAGTGGTGCTACCGAACCACTCTTGGTGATGGACATTGAAGTCCCCCAGCCAGAGTACATTCTGTACCCTTGCTACCCTCAGTGCTTCTTCCTGTTCAACATGGAGGAGTACTGATTCATCAGCTGAGGGAGGGCAGTAGGTGGTTATCGGCAGGAGGTTTCCTTGCCCATGCTTGACCTGCTGCCATGTGACTTCATGGGGTTGGGAGTCAATGTTGAGGACTCCCAGGGCCACTCCTTCCCGAATGTATACCACTGTGCCACCACCTCTGGTGTGTCTGTCCTGTCGGTGGGAGAGGACATACCCAGGGATGGTGATGGAGGAGTCTGGGACATTGGCTGAAAGGTATAATTCTGTCAGTATGACTGTCTGGCTGTTGCTTGACTAGTCTGTGGGACAGCTCTCCCAATTTTGGCACAAGTCCCCAGATGTTAGTGAAGCGGACTGTGCAGGGTCGACTGGGCTGGGTGTGCCGTTGTCGAGTCCGAAGCCGGTGCCGAGGTCGATGCCGGGTGGTCCGTCCGGTTTTATTCTTATTATTGTTTCTTGTAGCGGTCTGTTACAACTGAGTGGCTTGCTAGGCCATTTCAGAGGGCAGTTAAGAGTCAACCACATTGCTGTGGGTCTGGATTGACATATAGGCCAGACCAGGTAAGGACGGCAGATTTCCTTCCCTAAAAGATGTGAGTGAACCAGATGGGTTTTTACAACAATCCAGTAGTTTCATGGTCACCATTACTGATACTAGCTTTTTAGTTCCAGATTTATTTAATTAACTGAAGTTAAATTCCCCAGCTGCCGTGGTAGGATTTGAACTCACGTCTCTTGGCCACAAATATAAGATAGTCACTAATAAAGCCAATAGGTAATTCAGGAGAACCTTCTTTACCCAGAGAGTGGCTAGAATGTGGAACTCGCTCCCACATAGTGGCTATGTTACTAGTCCAGTAACATAGCCACCAGGCTTCCTGCAGGCTGGTTCGACACCCAGGAGTTCGAAGGGCCCAGACCAGCGAGCTGCATCGGGGCATCTGACTATCGCCCGTGGCGACAATGGATTTATTCCAATGAAGCCCGAAGACAAATTTACAACGGTCCTCAGGCCTTGCTCTTCTGACGTGCGAGTCCAGTGCGTCGACCATTTTGTGACAGTTATCGGGCGCTAGCGAATTCAGGCCCCTATATCTCAATTTCCTAATGTATGTCCAAAACAATCAGAATTGAACTATTTACAGTAATTGGACACACTGCTTCTCTTTAATACAACCTGAACTCAAAAACAGTTTTCATTTTTCATGCATGACAATGAATTGTGCATCTGCTGTCAGGCCCGCATCGGCCAAACATTGTAGAAGATCGTGACAAAATGTCAAACTCTTCAGATGTCTTTGGGCCATTTGAACAATGTAAGCCATGAGCTCATTCTATGAAGGCCTCTCAAACCCTTCTCAGCCTCCACTGATGATAGTATTACATACATATTATTTACAGCACAGAACAGGCCATTCGGCCCAACAGGTCCATGCCGGTGTTTATGCTCCACATGAGCCTCCTCCCACCCCTCTTAACCTAATCCCATTAACATATCCTTCTATTCCTTTCTCCCTTATGTGTTTATCTACCTTCCCCTTAAATGCATCTATGCTATTCACTGCAACTACTCCTTGTGGGAGCGAGTTCCACATTCTAGCCGCTCTCTGGGTAAAGAAGGTTCTCCTGAATTACCTACTGGCTTTATTAGTGACTGTCTTATATTTGTGGCCCCTAGTTCCAGTCTCCCCTGTAAGTGGAAACATCTTCTCTACGTCTACCCTATCAAACCCATTCATAACCTTCAAAACCTCTCTCGGGTCATCCCTCAGTCTCCTCTTTTCTAGAGAAAAGAGCCTCAGCCAGTTCAATCTTATGCAGGGATCACAAACAATAATTGTAATCAAGACATCAATTTGTTCAATTAGCCCCTGCACCTCAGATGGCATTCCATGAGGAAGCTGCATAGTACAATTACAGCAATGATTCAGATTAAAGCTTTAATAACTGTACTGTCTACTTGTGTACATCAGTCCCTCGGTGACTTTCCAGCGTGACATCAAGCTCTCTGGGAGGCCGAACCTTGTAGTATTCTATCCTCTAAAACGCTAGAGAGGGGATTACACCTCAACTGGCATGGAAAGGTTCCAGAAGATTAATACAGTCCTTGGACTATTTAGAAAACCATTTGCCTTTGTAATTGTGCCACTTTACTTGGATGCTGCCACCTCTCCCAAACTAAGTACGACTGATTCGAACTAATCCCAAGCTAATCATAGCATTTACTTTGTGACAAGTGTTTGATTCATGCATGCAGTGTAAGTTTTGTCATTGCACTGCATTAGTGTCTTGTCAATCTTTCTGCTTGTGTGTGTTATTTTAACCATAAGTAAACCTGGACAAGTAGTCTTAGCATGTACACTAGGAGTTGCACTTTTCCCTTTCTGAAGGGCACCCCAAATATTCTGTAGTCTGTGAGTTAATGTAATTTGGAGTTAATTGTTGGACCTGGACTCTACTAACACGGTGGCATAGTGGTTAGCACTGTTGCCTCACAGCGCCAGAGACCCGGGTTCTAATCTGGCCTCAGGTGACTGTCTGTGTGGAGTTTGCACATTCTCCCCGTGTCTGCGTGGGTTTCCTCCGGGTGCTCCGGTTTCCTCCCACAGTCCAAAGATGTGCGGGTTAGGTTGATTTGGCTATGATAAATTGACCCTTAGTGTTAGGGGGATTAAATACGTGGGGTTATGGGGATAGGGTGGGATATGTGTCGGTGCAGGCTCGATGGGCCGAAATGGCCTCTATCTGCACTGTGGGGATTCTGTGATTCATAACCCAGGCATGGCAGAGCAACTAGACAGAAGTATTGGTTCATAAGGACCTTGGGGTCTGCCTACAGAACATGTCATCCAGCCATAAACATAAGAAACAGTTTTGTGGAAAAATCCCAAACAGTGTAACAGTGTCATTTGGAAAAAGTTAGCAGTTTTCAGGAATGGCAAATCGCATGAAAATTGGCGATTGAAGTGTAGATTTTGATAATTGGAAACTGTTCCCGAGAGCAGTTCTGCCAATATTACCGACAAGTGTTTGGTTCACTGCCACCTCTCTTCTAGGAATGCCTACCTTGAAGAAGTTCTGCTCTTCTCTTCGACGGGATTACCGTTTGGCTCTTCAACCTTGTTCATCGTCATTGCTTTCAGTTTCCCTTCTCGTGTTTGATCAGGTATCTGCCAAGACTCGGTTTCACAGCCACATTACTTTCCTCAGCAACTGTCTCCGGTTCCGACTTATCCCACGTGGATTCCTACTAAACTTCCACCCTTCGTGTTTCGGATCAACCCAGGATTACAAATATCTCCAAGATATTCATCGTTCCTCGAACTACTGCTCTCGCCGCATCTTGAGATCCACGCTCAACGCCATGCGGCGCCACATGAACACTCTCGACATCTCTCTTCAGCAGCACCGACGCACTCTATCTCAAAGCTGTCCGGGTCCACAGTTCCATTTCATCCTTAGACTCATCCGACGCTTCAACAAAAAACTTTTCTTCTTCCTTTCCGATGTCAAGGATCGCAAGCTTCAACAACTCTTGGACACTAACGCCCCTCCGGAACCTTCTTCCCCTTCACTTTCCTCTGACCCCCCTTCTCCCAATCTCACCCCCTGCCGCGTTTTCACTATCCCCTCTGACCTTCCCCTCTCTGACTCCGAACGATCAGTCCTCAGCAAAGGCCTGAGCTTCATCCCCTTACGCCCCCATCTCAATGAATTTCGAGCTCGGCACGATGCTGAGCTCTTTTTCCGCCGCCTCCGTCTCCGTGCCCACTTCTCTGGCCAGGAGTCTTCCCCCCCGCACGGCTGACCCTTTCTCCCGCTTTCAGAATTCTCGTTCCACCTGGACCCCTCCCTCTGGCCTCTTACCCTCTCTAGATCTTTTCATTGCTAACTGCCGCCGTGACATCGGCCAGCTCAATTTCTCTGCTCCCCTCTCTCACTCCAACCTACCTCCCTCTGAACTTGTAGCACTCCATTCTCTCAGATCCAACCCCGACATTGTCATTAAACCTGCTGACAAGGGTGGTGCTGTTGTTTGACGAACCGACCTCTACCTAGCGGAAGTTGAACGCCAACTCTCCGACACCTCCTCCTACCTCCACCTGGACCATGACCCCACTACAGAACATCAAGCCACCGTGTCCAAGACTGTCACTGACCTCATCTCCTCTGGAGATCTTCCCCCCGCGGCCGCCAACCTCATAGTTCCCCAACCCCGCACAGCCCGCTTCTACCTCCTTCCCAAGATCCACAAACAGGACTGCCCTGGTAGACCCATCATTTCAGCCTGCTCTTGCCCCACGGAACTTATCTCTTCCTATCTCGATTCTATTTTTTCTCCCCTTGTCCAGTCCCTTCCCACCTACATCCGCGATTCTTCTGACGCCCTCCGCCACTTTAACAGTTTCCAGTTTCCTGGCCCCAACCGCCTCCTTTTCACCATGGACGTACAATCCCTCTACACCTCCATCCCCCACCAGGATGGCCTGAGGGCGCTCCGCTTCTTCCTTGAACAGAGGCCCAACCAGTCCCCATCCACCGCCACCCTCCTCCGCCTGGCTGAACTTGTTCTCACATTGAACAACTTCTCCTTTGACTCCACTCATTTCCTCCAAATCAAAGGTGTTGCTATGGGTACCCGCATGGGTCCTAGCTATGCCTGCCTTTTTGTGGGATATGTGGAACACTCTTTGTTCCAGTCCTACTCGGGTCCCCTCCCTCACCTCTTTTTCCGGTACATTGACGACTGTATCGGTGCCGTTTCCTGCTCTCGCCCTGAACTAGACAATTTCATTCACTTTGCCTCCAATTTCCGCCCTTCCCTCACCTTCACATGGTCCATCTCCGACTCTTCCCTCCCCTTCCTCGACTTCTCCGTCTCCATCTCTGGGGATAGGTTATTGACCAACATTTACTACAAGCCCACTGACTCCCACAGCTACCTGGACTACACTTCCTCCCACCCCGCCTCCTGTAAGGACTCTATTCCCTTCTCCCAGTTTCTCCGTCTCCACCGCATCTGCTCCGACGATGCCACCTTCCATACCAGTGCTTCCGACATGTCTTCCTTTTTCCTCAACTGAGGATTCCCCTCTACCGTGGTCGACACGGCCCTCGACCGTGTCCGTTCTATCTCCCGCACTTCTGCCCTCACCCCGGCCCCTCCCTCCCGGAACCACGATAGAGTTCCCCTTGTCCTCACCTTTCACCCCACCAGCCTCCATATTCAACGGATCATCCTCCGCCATTTCCGCCACCTCCAACGTGATCCCACCACCAAACGTATCTTCCCCTCACCTCCCCTTTCAGCATTCCGTAGGGACCGCTCCCTCCGAGACACCCTAGTCCACTCCTCTATCACCCCCAGCACCCCTTCCCCTTCACCCGGCACCTTCCCGTGCAAGCGCAGGAGATGCAACACCTGCCCTTATACATCCCCCCTTCCCACTCTCCAGGGCCCCAAACACCCCTTCCAGGTGAAACAGCGATTTACTTGTACTTCTTGCAATCTAGTATACTGTATTCGCTGCTCACGATGTGGTCTCCTCTACATTGGGGAGACCAAACGCAGATTGGGTGACCGCTTTGCGGAACACCTCCGTTCAGTCCGGAAGGGTGACCCCGAGCTTCCGGTCGCTTGTCATTTTAATTCACCCCTCCACGCTCACTCAGACCTCACCGTCCTCGGCCTCTTGCATTGTTCCACGGAAGCTCAGCGTAAGCTCCAGGAACAGCACCTCATCTTCCGTTTAGGCACTTTACAGCCTTCCGGACTCAATATCGAGTTCAACAATTTCAGATCATAACCCCGGCCCCTACCACATATGTACACATTTTATCCACTCTTTTGGTCCGTGCCTTTTTCCTTTTTTTCTCTCTCTCTCCCCCCACGGCAGCTGTCTCTGATTCTGCCAGCATTTCACACCTTACCTTTTGTTTCTCAACCTGTCCCATTACCATCTCGTCTTGCCTTGAGCATCTCTCAATGTCTCTACTCACTAAAGACCATCCCTTTTGTTCTTTTATTCCTCCCCCCAGCCTCCCCCTTGCATTTTTATCTGTTTATTTCTTGCTCTCTCAGTTCCGACGAAGGGTTTCGACCTGAAACGTTAACTCTGTTTCTCTCTCCACGGATGTTGCCTCGCCTGCTGAGTTTTTCCAGCGTTTTCTGTTGTTATTACCGACAAGTAATATGGATTCAGCAGATACCTGTTGTGCTGCTAGTCACCGCATTCCTGCAAGAATCATTATTGCTGACATTTCTACATTTAGATTGGTTGTTGAGTGTCCTAAAGTTTGAACAAATTCAATCTTTTTCTCCTCCTCCTTCTTAGGTAATTCAATATACTCTCAGTCAATGACTTGCTCATCTATTCCTCCACCTCAGGCAACTATCTCAGCTTTGTTTTCTCAATGGCTCAATATCACAATCTCACATCACCAACTAAATATGATACTGGTGCTTTCAATTATCTCGGCACTCCCAGCACACGAGAGGAAATCTTGTTATACATTTGCTGTTGTTACATCGGGGTAGAAATGGGTATAGAAACATAGAAACATAGAAAATAGGTGCAGGAGTAGACCATTTGGTCCTTCGAGCCTGCACCACCATTCAATGCGTTCATGGCTGAACATGCTACCTCAGTACCCCATTCCTGCTTTCTCGCCATACCCCTTGATCCCCCTAGTTGTGAGTATTATATCTAACTCCCTTTTGAATATATTTAGCGAACTGGCCTCAACAACCTTCTGTGGTAGAGAATTCCACAGATTCACCACTCTCTGGGTGAAGAAGTTCCTCCTCATCTCAGTCTTAAATGGCTTCCCCTTTATCCTTAGACTGTGACCCCTGGTTTTAGTTTTCCCTAACATTGGAAACATTCTGCCCGCATCTAATTTGTCTAAACCAGTCAGGATTTTAAACGTCTCTATAAGATCCCCCCTCATTCTTCTGAACTCCAGAGGATACAAGTTCAGTTGATCCAGTCTTTCTTGATATGTCAGTCTGGCCATCCCAGGAATCAATTTAGTGAACCTTCGTTGCACTCCCTCAATAGCAAGAATGTCCTTCCTCAAGTTAGGAGACCAAAACTGCACACAATACTCCAGGTGTGGCCTCACCAAGGCCCTGTACAACTGTAGCATCACCTCCCTACTCCTGTACTCAAATCCCCTTGCTATGAAGGTCATCATGCCATTTGCTTTCTTGACTGCCTGCTGCACTTGCCTTCCCACCTTCAGTGACTGATGTACCATGACGCCCAGGTCTCGTTGCACCTCCCCTTTCCCTAATCTGCCACCATTCAGGTAATAGTCTGCCTCCCTATTTTTACCACCAAAGTGGATAACCTCACATTTATCCACATTGTACTTCATCTGCCATACATTTGCCCATTCACCCAACCTGTCCAAGTCACTCTGTAGCCTCCTAGCATCCTCCTCATTGTTCACACTGCCTCCCAATTTAGTGTCATCCGCAAATTTGGAGATATTACAATTAATCGCTTCGTCCAAATCATTAATATATAATGTAAACAGCTGGGGCCCCAGCACCGAACCCTGCGGTACCCCGCTGGTCACTGCCTGCCATTCTGAAAAGTACCCATTTACTCCTACTCTTTGTTTCCTGTGTGCCAACCAGTTCTCAATCCACGTCAACACATTACCCCCAATCCCATGTGCTTTAACTTTGCACACCAATCTCTTGTGTGGGACCTTGTCGAAGGCCTTCTGAAAGTCCAAATACACCACATCTACTGGTTCCCCCCCGTCCACCCTATTGGAAACATCCTCAAAAAATTCCAGAAGATTTGTCAAGCATGATTTCCCTATCACAAATCCATGCTGACTTGGACCTATCATGTCGCCACTTTCCAAATGGTCTGTTATGACATCTTTAATAATTGATTCCATCATTTTACCCACCACCGATGTCAGGCTGACCGGTCTATAATTCCCTGCTTTCTCCCTCCCTCCTTTTTTAAAAAGAGGGGTTACATTAGCCACCCTCCACTCCTTCGGAACTGATCCAGAGTCTAAGGAATGTTGGAAAATGATCGTCAATGCATCCACTATTTCCAAGGCCACCTCCTTAAGTACTCTGGGATGCAGACCATCAGGCCCTGGGGATTTATCAGCCTTCAGTCCCATCAATTTCCCCAACACCTTTTCCCGACTGATAAGGATTTCCCTCAGCTCCTCCCTCTTACCAGATCCTTTGATCTCTTTTATTTCTGGAAGGTTGTTTGTGTCCTCCACAGTAAACACCGAACCAAAGTACTTGTTCAATTGATCTGCCATTTCTTTGTTCCCCATTATGACTTCCCCTGTTTCTGACTGCAGGGGACCTATGTTTGTTTTTACTAACCTCTTTCTTTTTACATATTTATAGAAGCTTTTGCAGTCCGTTTTAATGTTCTCCGCAAGCTTCCTTTCATATTTTATTTTCCCTGCCCTAATCAAACCCTTCGTCCTCCTCTGCTGAGTTTTAAAGTTCTCCCAGTCCCCGGGTTTGCTGCTACTTCTGGCCAATTTGTATGCCACTTCCTTGCTTTTAATACTATCCCTGATTTCCCTTGTTAGCCATGGTTGAGCCACCTTCCCTTTTTTATTTTTACGCCAGACAGGGATGTACAATTGCTGTAGTTCATCCATGCGATCTCTAAATGTCTGCCATTGCCCTTCCACTGATAACCCCTTAAATATCGCTTGCCAATCTAACCTCGCCAATTCACGCCTCATACCCTCAAAGTTGCCCTTATTTAAGTTCTGGACCATGGTCTCTGAATTAACTGTTTCCTTCTCCATCCTAATGTATGCATTGCGCCTGTGTTTTGAGTGTAAAATGGGCGCAAAAGATGACGAATTTAGCAGTGCGATGGCCTGCGGCCGATCTAAACAAGTGTTTGGGCCTTTTTCTCAGGCCCCGCTGCCGGCTTAAAGTGGACATTATGTACCTTGCATATGTTAATTGTGGGCCTAACGTCTGTTTGACGACCCCGCTGCCAAATTGGGCTGCCTGAGTGGTGCAGGTGGCGGGCCTGTTCTGCTCAGGCTTTCAGTCCTGGATGCGGCCTAGCCAGCTGCCCCACCAAAAAGGTAAGTACATTTTTTTTTTTTACAGCTTGATGTGGAGCCAGGAGGAACAGGAGGGCTCGCCTGGCTCCAATCCACTCCCAAAGGCTGCGGCCGGCCGGCAATCGGTACCCACTTCCGTTGTCCTTCCCCCCACCCCCCCCGCACCCCAACCCTGGGATTTACCTGGGGGCCTCCGCCAGTGACAAAAGCGACTTCAAATTGATCTGTTTCAGAATTGGCGAACTGCCTCTGGAGGCACAGCGGGCGCCAACTGCTCGCTCGAATGATTGAAATGATGCTGACTGACCTGCTGAATGTTTTCAGCAGTTTTCTGTTTTTGGGGGTGAATTTCCGGGCTGGGGGGGTGGGGTGGGGGAGGGGAGGAGGGCTTCTCTCGATCGTCTGTTGTAACATCGTCGGAAGATCCACAGAAACCCCGGAAAAACGGAGTAAAAGAGGTGCTTACACCATTTTCCCGGGGTTTCTGCGCCTCTTCAGCCAGAGTTACGGTGGGCGAGCAGGAGAAACGCCACAGGAATGGACCCCCGGGTCTTTTGACCAAAGATTTAATGATAAGGAAAAAAAACGTATTTTGAAGCTGGCTGAAGTGTGCCGGGTTTGATGATACTTCACTAACAGAAAAATGGGAGAGAAGAAGATATAAAAGCTGTATGTTCCACAGCCATCCAGCCAATGGAATCACGCTGTTTCTGCTTAGCAAAGAATTACATACATAGGATTACACAGGATATACGGCACAGAAACAAGCCATTCGGCCCAACCAGTCCATGCCGGCGTTTATGCTCCACTCGCGCCTCCTCCCACCTTTCCTCATCTAACTCTATCAGCGTAACCCTCTATTCCCTTCTCCCTCATATGCTTGTCCAGCCTCCCCTTAAATGCATCCATACTTTTCACCTCAACCACTCCCTGTGGTAGCGAGTTCCACATTCTCCCCACTCTCTGGGTAAAGAAGCTTCTTCTGAATTCCCTATTGGATTTCTTGGTGACTATCCACTCTATCAAAACCTTTCATAATTTTAAAGACCTCTATTAGGTCACCCCTCAGCCTTCTTTTTTCAAGAGAAAAGAGACCCAGCCTGTTCATCCTTTCCTGATATGTATACCCTCGCATTTCTGGTATCATCCTTGTAAATCTTCTCTGCACCCTCTCCAGTGCCTCTATATCCTTTTTATAATATGGCGACCAGAACTGTACACAGTACTCTAAGTGTGGTCTAACCAAGGTTCGATACAGGTTTAGCATAACTTCCCTACTTTTCAATTCTATCCCTCTAGAAATAAACCCTAGTGCTTGCTTTGGATTTTTTATGGCCTTGCTAACCTGTGTCGCAACTTTTAGTGATTTGTGTATTTGTACTCCGAGATCCCTTTGTTCCTCTACCCCACCTAGACTCGCACCCTCCAAGTGATAAATGACCTCCCTATTCTTCCTACCAAAATGATATACCTCACATTTATCTATGTTGAATTTAATTTGCCAATTATATGCCCATTCTGCAAGATTATTAATGTCCTCCTGTAATTTGTTGCAGTCCTCCTCAGTATTGACTATTCCCCCCAATTTGGTGTCATCCGCAAATTTAGAAATTGTGTTTTTGATTCCAAAGTCTAAATCGTTAATATAAATTGTGAACAGCAGTGGTCCCAGCACTGATCCTTGTGGAACACCACTACCCACCTTCTGCCACTGTGAATAGCTACCCTTTACTCCTACTCTCTGCTTTCTGTCCTGAAGCCAGCCAGCAATCCATTCTGCTACTTGTCCCCTGACTCCGCATTCTCTGACCTTGTTCATCAGTCTATTATGGAGTACCTTATCGAAGGCCTTTTGAAAATCCAGATACATGACATCTACTACATTACCATTGCCTACTCTCTCTGTTACCTTTCCAAAAAATTCAATAAGGTTGGTCAAGCAAGACTTTTCCTTTTGAAATCCATGCTGACTATTCATTATTATATTTTTGGTTTCTAGATGTTCTATTTTCTCCTTTAGTAGGGATTCCGTTATTTTTCCTACCACCGATGTTAAGCTGACTGGTCTATAATTCCCTGGACATGTTCTATCCAACTTCCTAAATATCGGTATTACGTTAGCTATCCACCACTCCTCTGGTACTACACCTTTTTCTAATGAACTATTAAGTATGCGTAATAATGCCTCTGCTATCTCTTCCCTAGATTATTTTAATATACGTGGATGCAATCCAGGGGTTTTATCCTCTTTGAGTTTGATTAGTTTATTTAATATATCCTTTTTTTTATTTTAAATGCCCTTATCCCATTACTAATCTCATCATCCAATGTGATGTCCACCTGTTCTATCTCCTTGGTAAATACTGAAGCAAAATAATTATTTAATATTTCTGCCATCTCTCTATCGTTACCTGTGGTATTATCCTGCCTGTCCCTTAATGGCCCTATTTCCATCCCAACCTTCATATTTATAGATGTGTCTATAAAATATTTTACTATTTTGTTTTATGTTCCTTGATAATTTAATTTCATAGTTCCTCTGCCTCCCTAATTGTTTTTTTACTTCTCTCCTAATCTTTTCATATTCTCCCTTATCATGCACTCCCCCGCTGTCTATGTACTTAATGTATGTCTCTTTCCTTACCCTGAATTGTTCCCATATGGCTTTATTCATCCATGAAGTCTCATTAGTGTTTAGTTTGTTCTTTCCTTTTAGTGGAATATATTTTTCCTGCGCTCTGTTGAACACCGTTTTAAATGTTTCCCATTGCTGTTCTACATCGTTGTTTGCCAATATTGTTGCCCTTCTTTTTCCCAAGTTCTATTCTCAGCCCCTCAAAATCAGCTTTTCTCCAATCTATTAACCTGGTTTTCGTCATACTTATGTCTTTCTCAATTATCATCTTGAAGCTTATTATATTATGGTCACTACTGTCTATATGTTCCCCTACTTTTACTTCTCTTATCTGCTCTGGTTCATTCCCCATTACTAGATCCAATAACAAATCCTCCCTTGTTGGGCTTTTTACATATTGGGTTAGAAATGAGTCCTGTACACATTTCCCTTATCCCCTTTACCTACCTCTTCTGTCCAATTAATATCGGGGTAGTTGGAATCCCCCATGATTATTATTCTATGTTTTTTATTCATTTCCCTAATTTGTCTGCATATTTCTTCCTCCACCTCCCTTCCACTATTAGGTGGTCTGTAGACTACACCTATTAGTGTGATTGATCCTTTATTATCTTTTATCTCTATCCCTATGGATTCTATTTTTGTCTTGCTGATATCTGCGTCACTTTTTTCTACTGCCAATATGTTATCCCTAATAAGTACAACTACTCCACCTCCCCTTTTTCCCTTTCTATCTTTTCTAAATATGTTATATACTGCAATGTTTAATTCCCAGTCCTGATTTTTTTTGTAGCCATGTCTCAGTAATCCCTACTATGTCTGGTTCCTCGCAATGCATGATTGCCTCCAGCTCCCCTGTTTTATTACGGACACTGTGTGCATTGCTGTACAGACAGTTTAACTCATTTTTAATCGGATTTCCACTCACTTTATGTTTAACCATCTTTTTAGACTCCTGTTCTATAACTCTATTTATTCCCTTGCCATCAATGTCCTCCCTTACTTTATTCTTTCCTGTGCTCTCTTTTCCTGTTTTGTTTATATTTAGGCTGGTTACATTTCCTGTAGATCCCTCCCCCCATCTTACTAGTTTAAAGCCTTTGCCACCTCCCTATTTACCCTTTCCGCTAGGACACTGGTTCCTGATTCAGGTGGAGCCCGTCCCATCAGTACAGCTCCTTCCTGTCCCAGAACTGATGCCAGTGTCCTATGAAAAGGAGCCCCTCTTTCCCACACCAGCCCTTTAGCCATGTGTTAATTCTTCTGATCTGTCTGCTTCTATGCCAATTTGCATGTGGCTCGGGCAATAATCCAGAGATTATTATCCTCGAGGTCCTGATTTTTAATTTAGATCCTAACTCCTGATAATTTTTCAGCAGAACCTCCTCCCTGTTCCTACCTATGTCGTTTGTTCCAACATGAACCAAGACAACTGGATTTACCCCCTCCCTTTCCAAGTTCCTCCCCAGCCGCCGTGAGATATCCCTTACCCTGGCACCGGGTAGGCAACACACCCTTCGGGATTCTCGTTCTTGGCTGCAGAGGATGCTATCTATCCTCCTAATTATAGAATCCACTATCACTGCCACATTTCTATTCTGCTCTTCCCCTCCCAGGACAGCCTTCTGAGCCACAGTGCCTTGGTCCACATTGTGGCTGTCCTCCCTGCAGTCTTTCTCCTTGTCCTCACAGGTAGCGAGTACATTGTAACTGTTGGACAGGACCAGTGTCTGTGGGACCTCCTTCTCAACCTCTCCTAAATCCTCACTAGCCGTCTCCCTAACAGTCACACCCTCCCTTTCCTGAACCTGTGCTTTCCTCTGGGGTGTGACTGTATTGTGGATAAAACTGTCCAGAAATTCCTCCCCCTCCTTTATGTGTCGGAGTGTCTCCAACTCTCACTCCAGCTCATGACTCTGAGTCGGAGCAATTCGAGATGGAGACATCTCCTGCAGACGTGTTTGCTCGGGACAGTCTCGCTGTCCACAAACTCCCACATACTGCAGTCCAGACACACAACCTGCCCTGCCATATCTTAGTCTAGCCTTATTTTATTTATTTAATTTGTTAAAGTCTTTATTCAATGATTATTTATAGTTATATTAATTAGTTTAACTAGTTAAGGTATAAATTTAATACAGTATGTTGTAGTTTCCCGCTCCTAGTTTAAACCACTGTCTTAGTTCAGAGAGGAAAAAAACCTTAAAACTCACCAACCAATCACCTACCTGCTGTCCTGTGATGTCACACCTTGTTTTTTTTGGAAATCGTTGAAGGTTCGGCCGCGGCCGCTGCCTCCGATTAGGTCCGCGCTGTTCCTCCGCTCTCTCCTTTATGTCCCGCTGCCTCCGATTAGGTCCATGTTGTTCCTTCGCTCTCTCCTTTTTGTCCCGCTGCCCCCGCCGCCTCCGATTGGGATTTACATTACAATTTGGCGATGTTTCTCAAGAGGTTCTGTGCTGTTTGAGCACGCAGCTCCAAACTCATGTCTCCTGTCGATCTGCAGTGACATTTCCTCTGGCCTCTCAGTGCAATTCCACAATGGAACATCCTGCTTACCATTTCAATCAAAAGAGAGTGGGAGAGGATTGACTTTGTAAACATACAACTAGAATCTAAGACAGGGCTAGGACGTTCCACAGATAGTAAGATGTTTCTCTTCTGTTCTGAGCCTCCTAGTCTTGTGCCATTTTGCCTCTCATCTGATATGAAGGGTCAAATTTCCATTTTAAAGAATGGTTTCACATGGTGTAAGAATTTGTAATCATTTTCCTCCCAGCTTTCACCCCCCCCCCCGCCCTCCACCGCCCCCCCCCCCCCCCCCACCCCGGCTCTCCTAAAGACACTGGGGTAATTACCATGTGTATGCTCAATATGTTTCATACTGTTACTGTGTCCACTTCTTTAATTTCATCACTAAAAGACAATGGGAGTAATTTTAACCTCCCAGGACGAGAGAATCTGGCTATAATGGAGACGGGTTGGGTGTAATGTTCCCTTTAAGCTGCACGGCCGCGCAGCACACTTGAGTAGCCGGTGAGCCGTCTTTTAAATAGAAAAAAACCCGCATGCGTGGATTTTTGAATGGTCCATGCAGCCCGTTAGAGGGGCCGCGCAGTTCAAAACAAAATTGGAGGGAATATTGGTTGTGGGGCGTGAGACTAACCTGCTCTCCAGAGACAGGTCCCTTATTTAAATATGTTAATGAGGCCGTGTGCCTCAAATTTTAGCAGACTGTCAGCCCGACCCACACTCCGATCACCCCCCCGACCCACACTCCGATCACCCCCCCCGACCCACACTCCGATCTCCCCCCCGACCCACACTCCGATCACCCCCCGACCCACGCTCCGATCACCCCCCCCGACCCACGCTCCGATCACCCCCTGACCCACGCTCCGATCACCCCCCGACCCACGCTCCGATCACCCCCCGACCCACACTCCGATCACCCCCCCCGACCCACACTCTGATTACCCCCCGACCCACGCTCCGATCAACCCCCGACCCACGCTCCGATCACCCCCCGACCCACGGTCCGATCACCCCCCGACCCACGCTCCGATCACCCCCCGACCCACGCTCCGATCACCCCCCGACCCACGCTCCGATCACCCCCCGACCCACGCTCCGATCACCCCCCGACCCACGCTCCGATCACCCCCCGACCCACACTCCGATCTCCCCCCCCGACCCACGCTCTGATCACCCCCCCGACCCACGATCTCCCCCCCCCCGACCCACACTCCGATCACTCCCCGACCCACACTCCGATCACCCCCCGACCCACACTCCGATCTCCCCCCCCCGACCCACGCTCCGATCTCCCCCCGACCCACGCTCTGATCACCCCCCGACCCACACTCCGATCACCCCCCGACCCACGCTCCGATCACCCCCCGACCCACGCTCCGATCACCCCCCGACCCACGCTCCGATCACCCCCCGACCCAGGCTCCGATCACCCCCCCAACCCACACTCCGATCACCCCCCCCGACCCACACTCCGATCTCCCCCGACCCACACTCCGATCACCCCCCCCGACCCACGCTCAGATCTCCCCCTCGACCCACGCTCCGATCTCCCCCCGACCTACGATCACCCCCCGACCCACGCTCCGATCACTCCCCCCGACCCACACTCCGATCACCCCCCGACCCACACTCCGATCACCCCCCGACCCACACTCCGATCACCCCCCGACCCACACTCCGATCACCCCCCGACCCACACTCCGATCACCCCCCGACCCACGTTCCGATCACCCCCCGACCCACACTCTGATCCCCCCCCGACCCACACTCCGATCACCCCCCGACCCACACTCCGATCTCCCCCCCGACCCGCACTCCGATCACCCCCCCCGACCCACGCTCCGATCACCCCCCCCGACCCACACTCCGATCTCCCCCCTGACCCACACTCCGATCACCCCCCCCCGACCGACACTCACCCCCCCCGACCCACGCTCCGATCTCCCCCCGACCCACACTCTGATCACCCCCCGACCCACGCTCCGATCACCCCCGACCCACGCTCAGATCACCCCCCCCGACCCACGCTCCGATCACCCCCCGACCCACGATCACCCCCCGACCCACACTCCGATCACCCCCCGACCCACGATCACCCCCCGACCCACGCTCTGATCACCCCCCCGACCCACACTCCGATCACCCCCCCGACCCACGATCACCCCCCGACCCACGCTCTGATCACCCCCCCCGACCCACACTCCGATCACCCCCCGACCCACGATCCCCCCCCGACCCACACTCCGATCACCCCCCCGACCCACACTCCGATCACCCCCCCCGACCCACAATCCCCCCCCGACCCACACTCTGATCACCCCCCCGACCCACACTCCGATCACCCCCGTCCCACACTCTGATCACCCCCCGACCCACACTCCGATCACCCCCCCGACCCACGATCCCCCCCCGACCCACACTCCGATCACCCCCGTCCCACACTCCGATCACCCCCCGACCCACACTCCGATCACCCCCCCGACCCACGCTCCGATCACCCCCCCGACCCACGATCACCCCCCGACCCACACTCCGATCACCCCCGTCCCACGCTCTGATCACCCCCCGACCCACACTCCGATCACCCCCCCGACCCACGCTCCGATCACCCCCCCGACCCACGATCACCCCCCGACCCACACTCCGATCACCCCCCGACCCACACTCCGATCACCCCCCCGACCCACACTCCGATCTCCCCCTGACCCACGCTCTGATCTCCCCCCGACCCACGCTCCGATCTCCCCCCGACCCACGCTCCGATCTCCCCCCGACCCACGCTCCGATCTCCCCCCGACCCACACTCCGATCACCCCCCGACCCACGCTCTGATCAGCCCCCCCCCGACCCACGATCTCCCCCCGACCCACGCTCCGATCACCCCCCCCGACCCACGCTCCGATCACCCCCCCGACCCACGCTCCGATCACCCCCCCGACCCACGCTCCGATCTCCCCCCCCGACCCACACTCCGATCACCCCCCGACCCACACTCCGATCATCCCCCGACCCACACTCCGATCACCCCCCCGACCCACGCTCCGATCACCCCCCGACCCACGCTCCGATCACCCCCCCGACCCACGCTCCGATCACCCCCCCGACCCACGCTCCGATCTCCCCCCCCGACCCACACTCCGATCACCCCCCGACCCACACTCCGATCATCCCCCGACCCACACTCCGATCACCCCCCCGACCCACGCTCTGATCTCCCCCCCGACCCACGCTCCGATCACCCCCCCCGACCCACGCTCCGATCACCCCCCCGACCCACGCTCTGATCTCCCCCCCCGACCCACACTCCGATCACCCCCCCGACCCACGCTCCGATCTCCCCCCCCGACCCACGCTCCGATCTCCCCCCCCGACCCACGCTCCGATCTCCCCCCCCGACCCACGCTCCGATCTCCCCCCCCGACCCACGCTCTGATCTCCCCCGACCCACGCTCTGATTTCCCCCGACCCATGCGCTCCCCCATCCGACCTAAACTCCAATCTCCCCCCCGACCCACAATCTCTCCCTCCTCGCCACTCCCTGGCTGCGGCCTTCCAGCACAGGCCTTCCCAGCTGACAACCAGCCTCTCAATCTCCCCCTAATCTGGGGAGTTTCTCAATCTCCCCCTAATCTGATCAGCCTCACAATCTCCCCCTAATCTGGGGAGCCTCACAATCTCCCCCTAATCTGATCAGCCTCACAATCTCCCCCTAATCTGGGGAGCCTCTCAATCTCCTTCTAATCTAGGGAGTTTCTTAATCTCCCCCTAATCTGACCAGCCTCTCAATCTCCCCCTAATCTGACCAGCCTCTCAATCTCCCCCTAATCTGGGGAGTTTCTCAATCTCCCCCTAATCTGACCAGCCTCTCAATCTCCCCCTAATCTGGGGAGTTTCTCAATCTCCCCCTAATCTGGGGAGCCTCTCAATTTGGCTGGCTGCTGGCCGGGAAACAGAGAAAAAAAATTCAACTCAGGTCCTACTGTTGAATTCGGCAGGACCTCCGCGTTACCCACAATTCAAGGTTTCCCACTACGACCCACACCCCCCACCCCCACTCCCACTCCCTCCCCACCTCTCCGTAAATATCGGGGCCAATGTAATTACATATGAATCGCACAGCATAATCTATAGTCTTACATTGCAGCCTACACTGTTTCACTGGCATAGTACAATTTACAGCATGCACCAGAGAGATGTACATAATATAAAACCTTATATCTAATATATAAAACATGTTTACTGGTGGATAGTGCTGAGTTTTATCTTACCAGTAGTTTCTGTCAGAAATTTTCAGCAGATTTACATCCCTTTGCACACATAACATAATCCCCACTGAAGCATAATTCGAAACAAGTTAAGTATCGCAGCACAAAAAGACACCTTTAATCATGAAAATGTAATGCATTGGCAAAAATTTTAAATTGGAATAATAAAGAGACAGAGTTTGCGTCGCTCTGTGTATAGAGAACAGGATCTGCCGCTGACTCTCTCCCAGAGGTGCTGCAATTACCGAGAATCTGCAGCCACCTCCTCTGTCAGGCGTTATTATGTGCCAGAGTTTGATAAATGTAACAAAATCAGGTTAATGCTGTTTTGCAATTTGTCTGTGGCACTGCTCTCGCTGCAGCCCTTACCACCTACAATTTTTGCACAATACGTGAGCAACCCTCT
The DNA here is from genome assembly GCA_030390025.1 of Squalus acanthias. Taxonomy (NCBI): domain Eukaryota; kingdom Metazoa; phylum Chordata; class Chondrichthyes; order Squaliformes; family Squalidae; genus Squalus; species Squalus acanthias. Next base: position 16,633,445 of record CM059428.1, read on the forward strand.
GGCTGCCCAACTGGCTGGCCAGTGAGCCTCAGCAGGGTCATCAATCTTGGACGTGAGGAGCACTCCAACAGCAGGAAACCATAAATGAGGATTGAGGACAATGGCAGGCGCAACAGAAGCTGCAACAGACTCCCCCCGCCCCCCAACCACCGTTTCTGGGACCTTGCGTTGGAGGTATTGTAGAGGAGGTCGGCTAGAGGAAGGACATCTTTTAGGTGGCAGGAAGATATCAATGCAAGCTGCCCTGCACGAGTGGCAGAGGTGGCCGAGTGGGTTAGTGCCGGAAGTATTGCGCACCCCTCCCACCACCCCCCACCCCTCCCCGGTCATGTCTGCAATGCAGGAAGAAGTTCAATGACCTGACAAGGATAGCTAAGGTAAGCCTCTTAAATCCTATCTCTTATTACTCCCTGCTTAGCCTTGCATTACATGTTTCCCCAGCGCTCACACGCAGTCCTTACCCCGATTACCATCACTCTCCTCCAATCACCGCAGCAAACTTCACTCCACCTCCTTCTCACTTAATTCTCACCCTTACACATGATGCATGACAGATTGCGGTTGCTTTCAGACGCCACTCATCCGTCTCTGCGTACCCATGCCACGAAATGCTAACTCTTCTCCCTTTCTTGCATTTCAGGTCCAGAAGATGCACACCGCCCTCAGGGAGCAGAATGAGAAGAAGAGGGCAGCACTGCAGAAGAGGAGGCGTCACTCGACCTTGCACTTGCAGACACCAGCTCAGAGACTGGCACCACGCGTAGTTCAGAGGGGAAGCAAGAGGTTTCTGCGCGTGTAGATGCACCCAGCACTAGTGCGCAGAGCTAGGGCAGGAGGATAGGACGGTTCATGAAGCAGCTTGCATTCTAGCCCTGCTGCCGAGGGTACAGACGAAGGCATCAAGGGCCCACCATACATACAAAGATGGCAATTCGTCCACCTCAGAGAGCAGACGGGGCCTCGGTTTAACGTCTCACCTGAAAGAATTCACCTCCGACAGTGCAGCACAACCTCAGTTCTACACTGGAGTGTCAGCCTAGATTTTTGTGTTCCTTGTGGAGTGGGACTTGGACTGACAACCTTCTGACTCAGAGGCGAGAGTGCTACCCACTGAGCCACAGCTGACACCTGACAAGTGCAGACTCATTACCTGCTGTGAAACCACACTGCAGACAAAAGCGCCAGATTTGAAACGGTTAATTCTTTAACGGCAAAAGCAATAATTGCTTTCAAATCAAGTTCCACCCAAGTGTCGACCCATGGTGTCTTTCTTCAATGATGTTTTACCAACTCTGCTACTCCTACCAAGTGCTCCCCGCCCCCTCCATAGCTGGTTGAAGGCGGCTGTTGGTCAAGCGGGGTCCCTTGAGATGCTCCTGCTGCACTACTGCCACTCCCATGGGGCTGCAGCTCATCACTGCCACTGACCTGCAGGAGAGCAGACCGGAGGAAATTCAAGGCCTTATCCACGTTGTTCACCAGCCTATCCCAGGTGGAGCAGACGTTTGGGCCCAGAATCCGAACGGCAGCAGTTTGAGCTTCCAGCAGAGCTGCAAAAAGCGAGTGACGCAGGCTCCCAGTGTGAGGGCCTGGTTGTCGTGTCCATGGAGGTAACCACACGCTCCAAGGTATACTGCAGAGTGCTGATTCCTTGTGACAGGACGCCACACAAGTTGGAAGGGGTGTCCTCCAAACTTTCAGACACGGTACGGCAAGACCTTGGCAGGCTTTCCAATACGTTGTACAATTGCTATGTGCGGAAAGGAGTTTTCTTTTGAAGGCTGGGCGCCTGAAGTCAGAATCTCTGTCCAGCTCAGCAGAGCTTGGAGGTGAGCTTGCCCTCCACCAAGCCATCTCCTGGGCTATCCTTTCCATTAGTCCCTGATCCTGCTCACGTACCAAGTGCAGACCCCTTTAACTCACCGTCTAACCCACCTCTGTGATTGCGCTTGGAAGGGAGTGGAGCATGTGACAATGCATCTTCTGGAGGACCATCCTGCTCTGAATCCTCTTCGACAAGGTCCACATGCTGAGAAGGACCTGAAGATAGGAAAAAAAACCAAGAGTTAGCATGGCACTGACAGGCCAGACAGTAGCAGATGGCAGGCTTCACTATGCAGCTTGGATTTGGCAAGCTTGTTGAATATGTGATTGCTTTGAAGTAAATGAAAGGGTACAAGTAAGAAAAAGGCAGAAACTCTGCTCACTGTAGCCCCCAGCCTCGCCATCTCCAATTTTGATAGGCCAATGATGCCCAGGGCTGCCTGCTCCATCTCGCTAAGGGTCTGGTCCTCTCCCGGTCTTGCTTCTCTGCCTTGTGTTGTGAGCCATTTTTTCCTGCAGAAAGAGTTTGTGAGTGATTATTGAAAAGGAATGTGCCTAGCCCCTCCCCTCCCCCCCACCCCCCCCACCAAGCGGATGCCTCCTATCGGGAAAAAAATCTACGCCCTGACCTGAGGGCTCCCGAGGTCCGTGCTCTTCCGCTCCTGGGCCTCTCCTGGTGCGCGCGCGCAGAGGCCCAGGTATCCCAGGGGCGCAGGCGGTTCGCAAGCATCCCTGGGGTCACGTGGGCCAGGCGAGCCAATAGGAGATGGGAATCCCCCTTCATACTTTTGACAGATAGACCTGTCAAAAGTATGAATGGAGATCACCCCAAAAACACATCAAAACATTAAATCAATTGTTTTTTAAATCACGTTTTTTAAATGAGTTAAAATGACATTAAATTAAATATTTTAAACAAAAATGTAATTTTTTGAAAAAAATAATTAAAGTTTTTTAAGGGGCTAAAAATAAACTTACCTTTTTTAAAAGTATTTTTACATTATAAATGAGTGAAATTTTTTTTTTTAACTTTTTTAAACTCTTATGCTGGTAAAAGCAGGCCTTACACTTTTACCAGGTGTAAGATTTTTGAAGTGTTTACAGTGGGCGGGGGTTCTCCAGAAAGCGGAACTCTCCACCCGCAGAGGCCCTGCTCCAGGGCAGGCGTCCGATCTGTCAAGAGGATTCTTGACAGATCAGAAATGCCGGTTTCCAGCACATGCGCTTCGCATGCCTGAAACCGTCACTTGCGAGATCCCTACGGGTGGGTACACAGCTCGTACACACCCGTAGGGATCAGAAATTACGGGCCAATATTTACTTAAATAGGGCAATGCAAATCGATCTATTCTTTGAAAGAAAATCAGTTCTTTTCTTTCTCACCTGTCACCTTGCCATCTGTTTTTATTGGCTTTGCTGTGACATTAGACTATTTACTGAAAGGTCCTAAGCGGCTTTAACACAGGACAGCCTGTCAGTCTTTCTGCTGCTTGCACCATTTTTGGAAAGGTTACTTTACATCCCTTGAGATGCTGTTACTCTTGGATGCAGAGTGGGTACCTCAGATTGGTGGAATTTTAATTTTAATATGTTAGCACATAAAAATAAACTATCCCTTCCTTCATACCCTTTTTGTTCTTAAAAAAAATAAAAAATTGCGATTCCTCATCACTTCTGTTGGCAGCAACTCGTGATAAATTAATTTTATTATGCTGGAGCATTAAATTGGAAAGTAGATTTTCTATTCTGTTGACTAGTTGCCCATACTACAGTAAATCAGAAGCTATATTAACTCGAGCAAGGTAGAAGAGCCACACGTGAAATCTTTCCATTTCTAGATTTGAAAAGTAGACCAAAAGTTCAGACCGAAAGAACTAAGAGCTGTGGAATTGTAGCTAACTTTCTCGAGCACACCTGCAACCCTGGATACCTCTCCTGCACTTTAAATGGAGGAATTCTGGAATCCGAACGGGAAGTATTTGAAAGGAGACAAGCTTTCACTCTAGCCAATGAAAATATGACAGCACCTTCATCTGTGAAAATATTGATCATATAGTTCCCTATTCAATATCCAATCTACATAGGATTGCATAGGATATACGGCACAGAAACAGGCCATTCGGCCCAACCAGTCCATGCCGGCGTTTATGCTCCACTCGAGCCTCCTCCCGTCTTTCCTCATCTAAATCTATCAGCGTAACCCTCTATTCCCTTCTCCCTCATATGCTTGTCTAGCCTCCCCTTAAATGCATCTATACTATTCGCTTCAACCAGTCCCTGTGGTATCTATTCAGTGTCCTGGGCCAATATTTATCCCTCAACCAACATCACTAAAACAGATTATCCGGTCATTATCACATTGCTGTTTGTGGGAGCTTGCTGTGCGCAAAATTGGCTGCTGCGTTTCCCACATTACAACAGTGACTACACTTCATTGGCTGAAAAGCGCTTTGGGACGTCCGGTGGTCATGAAAGGCGCTATATAAATGCAATGCAAGTCTGTCTTTCTGCGATAATGTAGCCTCTAGCTATTTTACCATTAGTTACTGTCATCTGGTAGCTTCAATAATTATGTTCATTCACAAAAGGATGAATACTCTTATCACTTGTAGTGCGAATACTTGGGCAGCTTCTTAAAATGCAAATGATGCTACTGATAGGCCAGTGCCGGTGTCCTAAATGAGGCACTGAGTTTCCTTTATGGCAAGTTTACTTCCTCGCTATCTTTATAGGGGTTTTGGTTGCTTAGCAATAGTTTTGAATAGGTCTTCCCATCTGTAGTTTAAAATCAGGGGTGGGGAAAAAGAGACCACTATCCATTAGGCTAAGCGATATAAGAGTTCTCACAAAGTAACTAGTGTTCAGTTCCTCCTGAGGCTCATCGCCTTCGAATCCCTTTGTGTAAACCTGAATAACACCTACTTATGTATACTTAGTAACTGCCAGGGATGTTGCTAATTAAATAGATATATTCTGAGCTTTCAAAGCTTGATGTTCAGGCCTATCCCGTGGCGGTTGGAAAGATTCCTTGTTTTATTATAGTGCATCAAGATTTTATGAACACCATACGTTCTAGGCCAGTCACAGGCTTTCACAGACAGCATGCTCACAGTCATCAATATTACAGGCCTTCCATTTTGTGCCATCTCAATTTATTTTAAATTATGCCGAGCAAAGATCTCGCTTTGAATCGATGCTTCTTCAGTAAAGTTCAATTTTACAGAACATTTGTTGATGTTTTGTGCACCGGGAATATAGAGCTGGTCTAGTGATTCGATTTAACCAATTTTGTGTAATGTGTTGAAAATATAGTGCTTGCTATAAATTATTGACGTCTGCAGCCTATTCCATCCTGCTTTCTTTTTTCTGTCTGTTGGTTTCAACGCGGTGAGCTAAACCACAAGCTGCTCTCTACATTTCTGTTATCAGCACATAATCCGCAGAACTCACTTTGCATCAGGAATATCAAATCAAGGTTCCCCTGGACTGACATTTCAAATGTAATTTCTGGTACAGCACTCTCCCTGTTTACTTTATTTCTTGACTGAACCCATCAAAATTGCTGAACACTTGGAATTAGGAGGTAGCCAACCCAGCCACTGAAACCAATAAAGCTGGGATAGAGGGTTACTGGGACCGAATGCTCCCTCTGGCAAGGTTCATTCCCTCCACTCAGATTTGTTCACACCTACACACACCTACACACACACACACCTACACACACACACACACACGTACACACACACACACACACACACACACCCACACACACACACACACACACACACACACCTACACACACACCTACACACACACACACACCTACACACACACACACCTACACACACACCTACACACACACACCTACACACCTACACACACACACACACCTACACACACACACACACACACACACACCTACACACACACACCTACACACACACACACACACACACCTACACACCTACACACACACGCACACCTACACACACCTACACACACACACACACCTACACACCTACACACACACACACACACACACACACAACCTACACACACACCTACACACACACAACCTACACACACACCCACACACACACACACACACACACACACTTACACACACACACACACACACAACCTACACACACACCCACACACACACACACACACACTTACACACACGCACACACACACACACCTACACACACACACACACCTACACACACACACACACACCTACACACACACCTACACACACACACACACACAGACCTACACACACACACACCTACACACACACACACACACACCTACACACACACACACACACCTACACACACACACACCTGCACACACACATACCTACACACACCTGTATACACACACACACACCTACACACACACCTGCATACACACACACACCTACACACACACTCACCTACACACACACACACCTACACACACACATACATACATACATACACACACCTATACACACACACACACCTATACACACACACACACACCTACACACACACCCACACACACACTCACCTACACACACACACACCTACACACACACATGCATACATACACACACACCCACACACACACTCACCTACACACACACACCTACACACACATGCATACATACAAGGACGCGACTGCTGCCAACGAACCGGAAGCGTTCTGCGCATGCGCGCTTCCGGTTCATCACGGGAGCGGGCTTGTTAAAAAAAAAAATTTTAAGCCGGGAAGGGAGCGGGCTCGTTAGCGTGCTCGTTTTTAAAAAAGCAGAAACATCATGCTTCCAGTTGTTGCGGTGCGCAGTACACTTCTGCACAGCTTCCGTTCGTTGGGAGCAGTCACTCCGTACATACACACACACACAAACACACACCTGCCTACACACACACACAAACACACACCTGCCTACACACACACACACCCACATTGGGCCATCACAACTGAACCTGATCCTGACTGATTTGTCCTCTCCCTCTCCATGTTTCTAGGGCTAATTATAATGCTGTGCTGATGGCTTGGATAAGATTAGGTAACTCAGTACAGACCTGGGACTAAACAACAACGACTTATATTTATATAACACCTTTAACACAGGCAAACATCCCAAGTCGCTTCACAGGAACGTAATCAGACAAAAATTGACACTGAGCCAATGAAGGAGCTATTCGGATGGGTGGTGGAAAGCTTGGTTCAAGAGATACGTTTTAAGGAGGGTCTTACAAGAGGAGAGAGAGGTGGAGAGGCAGAGAGGTTTATAGAGGGAATCGCAGAGTTTAGGGCCTACGCAGTTGAAGGCAGGACCGCCAATGGTGGAGTGAAGGAAATTGGGGATGAGCAAGAGGGCAGAATTGGAGGAATGCGGAGAGCTCGGAGGGTTGTAGGGCTGGAGGAGGTCACATAGATAGTGCGGAGGGATTTGAACATGAGGATGAGAATTTTCAAATCAAGGCGTTGGTGGATCGAGCACCAATGTAGGTCAGCGAGCAAAGGGGTGATGGGTGATGGGGTCGGTGTGGGTTAGGATACAGGCTGCAGAGTTTTGGATGAGCCTAAGTTTATGGAGGGTGGAAGATGGGATGACAAAAACATGGATGAGGTTCTCAGCAGCAGATAAGCAGAGGCAGGGGCAGAGGCAGGCAATATTACAGTGGTGGATGTAAGTGGTCTTTATGATGGAGAGAATATGGGTTCAAAAGTGCGGCTCAGTGTCAAATAGGACGTCGCGGCTGAGAAAAAGCCTGGTTCGGCCTGAGAGAGTGGCCAGGGATGGGAACGGAATCGGTGGTGAGGGAACGGAGTTTGTGGCGGGGGCCGAAGACTATGGCTTTGGTCTTCCCAAACCTAAGACCTTCCTGACTCATTTCCATATTGGCCGATGCATTACCAACTAAGCTATTTGGAAGGAAGCTCAGCACTGTCTATTTTTATTTTTTCTCAATTAAGTAAATCATAGGGTTTAAATATAACTTCCTATTGTAATGCTATCTGTGGGGACATGCTGCTAATTGCCACAGTAATGGAGGGGGGGGGGAGGGGAGCACTTCAACCATGGGATTTTGTTCATTGTAAGAAATAATAGGCAAATGTGATTATTGTTGCCCCTCCTGCTCGATCCATGCCTCGGATTCTTCTCTTTCCTTTGCCTGTGCCACACTCATACTTGCCTCCTGTACCCCTTCCGTTACTCTATGCCTGTGGTGCCGCTGATGCTACGAATACTCCGATCATGTGCAGATGACTCTCTTTCTCCTTGTACGCTGTGCTTCCAAAGCCCTCCAACACTCACTCACTGTTGCAGTGAGACATCAGAAGTATGAAATGGGTAAAATCCAGGTTGTTGAAAACTCTGCAGTGCCGATTATTAGGACTTTAATTGCAATTGTGCTGAATATTGAACGGCATCTCCTTTGTCCTTCTGCACTGAGCTGAAGTCTGATTCTCTTCCCACTTATACCTCCTACCAATGAATAAATATCCAAACTCTCAAGGTCTTACAAGAAACCTGTCGAACTTTCAGAAGATTCATATAGCAAAACAATAGCAAATGGAGTTCAATTCGGCGAAGTGTGGGGTCATTCACTTTGGAGCTGAGATAGACAAATCAGAATATTTTTTAATGATGAAAGACTAGGAGATGTGGAGGAGCAAAGGGATTTAGGTGTCCATATACACAAATCACTAAAAGCTAACAGACAGGTACATAAAGTAATCAAAAAGACTAATGGAATGTTGTCCTTTATTTCAAGGTGCTAGAAATACAAAAGTGAGGAAGTGATGTATCAGTTGTACAATGCCTTGGTCAGAGACCATCTGCAGCACTGCATTGAATCTTTGGAACCATATCTCAGGAAAGATGTATTGGCTTTAGAGGGGGTAAACTGCAAAGTCACCAGAATTATACCAGGGCATAAAGGGTTAAGTTAAGAGGACAGGTTGCATGAACTTGGCTTGTGTTTCCTTAAATGTAGAAGGTTGTGGGGTAGGGGTGATCTGATCTGATAGAGAAAAACTATTTCCTCTGGTGGGGGAATCCAGAACAAGAGGGCATAACCTTAAAATGAGAGCCAGGCCATTTAGGAGTGAAATCAGGAAGTACTTTTTCACACAAAGAGTAGTGGAAATCTGGAATTCTAACACCCCCCCCAACCCGCTCAAAAGGCTGCGGTTGCTGGGTCAATTGAAATTTTCAAGACTGAAATCGATAGATTTTTGTTAGGTAAGGGCATCGAGAGACATGGAACAAAGGCGGGTAAATGCAGTGGAGGCACAGATCAGCCATGATCCAATAGAATGGATCTTTACCTTACTCAAAGTCTGGATGGAATCTATTTGAGGCTAGATAGTTTGCACACCTATCCCCATGATCTAAATGTACTGAAAAAAGAAAGACTTGCATTCATATAGCGCCTATCACGACCTCAGGAGGTCCCAAAGCGCTTTACAACCAATGAAGTACTTTTGGAGCGTAGTCACTGTTGTAATGTGGGAAACGCAGCAGCCAACTTGCGCACAGCAAGCTCCCACAAACAGCAACAGTGTGATAATGACCAGATAATCTTTTTTTTGTGATGTTGATTGAGGGATAAATATTGGCCAGGATACCAGGGATAACTCCCCTGCTCTTCTTCGAAATAGTGCCATGGGATCTTTTACATCCACCTGAGAGAGCAGACAGGGCCACGATTTAACATCTCATCTGACGGACGGCACCTCCGACAGTGCAGCACTCTCTCAGCACTGCACTGGAGTGTCAGTCTAGATTTTTCTGCTCAAGTCTCTGGAGTGGGACTTGAACCCACAACCTTCTGACCCAGAGACGAGAGGTGCTACCAACTGAGTCACAGCTGACACTAAAGTGCTCCATCAGGTTGGAGGAGCTGAATGGCCTACTGTTCCTATATCTGATTCTACCAGATTTCCTGATTATGCCACCAAATGGCACACCTGAAAGAACCAGCAAAATGTCTTTTTCTCAAGCACATACACACATATCCGTGAAGTTTGTGTTGAGTGTGGGTGTTCGGATCTCGCTGGTCAACAGCACCTGTGGCCGTATTGTGAAAGCCAACGAGAAAATCGTATTCCTTTAAAGTTTGGACTCTAGGGGAATCAAGGGATATGGGGATCAGGCGGGAAAGTGGAGTTGAGGCCGAAGATCAGCCATGATCTTATTGAATGGCGGAGCAGGCTCGAGGGGCCGTATGACCTGCTCCTAATTCTTATGTTCTTATGTTATATGTTATGAAGGTCATTCCTGAGGTAGTGAGTTGGTTGTATCTGTGTTCAAATAAAACTCTCCCAGCTTGTTAAGTGGCTTAAACAAGGTAATCGTGAACAATTGCCCCAATCTTTTCAAACCTCTGCTCTTTCTAGGAGCTTAAACCTTGCGTCATATTGATTTTACTCAAAGTCTGATGGAATCTATTTGAGGCTAGATAGTTGCATACCTGTCCCCATGATCTAAATGTACTGAAAATTAAAGTGTTCCATCTTCGGATTAATATTTATTCTCCCAGTATTGATAAAAAGAGCATTGGATTTAATGGGTCTGAGTAGCAGTATGTTTCTTTCACATGATGCCAGGAGGCACTTGATTATTCATTAGTCTTTGTTGTAACCAGATATAACCGGCCTGTCCAGTAGCATAGTTTTAAGTTTGTTAACGGTACCCAGCCCAAACATCGTGAGGTAAATTTTGAACGGCGTACAAAATTATTAAAATTAATCAGCAGAAAATTGGGAGTGTTGCGAATCTGACATGCTGAACTCCACACCAGGAGCCTCGTCTAACAAAATGTGCTCTCAAAGGGATCGAAAAATGTCTTCTTATCAGTTCAGATAAACCTGAACCTTTGCCCGGCTGATGAAACACCCCAGTAAAATGGAAAATACTGGAAATCTGAAACAAAACCAAAAAAAGCTGGAAACACACAGCAGGCCAGTCGCCATGTGTGGAGAAAGCAGACACGTCAACGTTTTAGGCTTCAGCCTTCTCCAGAACCGAGGAAAATGAGGAAAACAGTCAGATACTCACATGGATTATTATAAATGAGTAACTTATTCTTGGGAGGATGTTCATGTAGGGCCCACTCCTCCAGCCTACGTCTCAGATACTGGTATTATTCAATGTTATTTTCAATAACGCATGCATCACTGTGTCAACTTCACAAGGTTACAGGATGAACACAGATGAGGAGGGCCATTCAGCCCATCTTTGCTCCCCTGTTCAAATGACTCGTATATGCCTGTAAGGGTTTTGCCTCCAAATTAAATTCCTTACACCAATTTGAGCCTGTACCCCTTCATCCTGTTGTCATGGTTTACTTTGAAGTTATAGTCTGGGTTTACCTTTTTGAAACCACTTACGATATGCCTTCAACCTAAAAAATCCCAGTTTCCCTAATCTTTCATAGAAACATAGAAACATAGAAACTAGGAGCAGGAGTAGGCCATTCGGCCCGTCAAGCCTGCTCCACCATTCAATACGATCATGGCTGATCATCCAAATCCAGTACCCTGTCCCTGCTTTCTCACACAGAATCCCCATCGAGCCTGCACCGACACATATCCCACCCTATCCCCGTAACCCCACGTATTTAATTCCCCATAACATATCCCATCCTATCCCTGTAACCCCACAGATTTAATCCCCCCCTAACACTAAGGGTCAATTTATCATAGCCAAATCAACCTAACCCGCACATTTTTACAGGTCCATCCTCTGATGCTGTGTTTTTCTTTCTTTTGAAAAGCAGTCAGTAGATTCCAGCCACCTCACTCATTTTGAAGTGTTCTATTTCTTGTAAACTTTGAATTTACCTGGCGAGGGTCTCTCTTTATTAACCTTTCTCTCTCTGGAATTCACTGTGGCTGGTGTTCAGCTTAGTCTGGTCTGTGGCCTGTTTCCCACCAGGTTTATGCAGTTCTTTTGGCTCTTGCTACAGAGTCAAGAAAAAGAACAAGCGAGCCCAAAGTGTGAAGCTATCGGATTAGAAAATGGCAGATCTGTTAAATGTTGAAAAATACAACAGTCACCTCAGTGTGGGGGAGTGAGATTCAAAATGCAGGTCCAAGTTGTCAGCCAGTGGTTCAGTTGGTAGCGCCCTAGCCTCTGAGTCAGAAGGTTGTGGGTTCCAAGAACCACTCCAGAGACTTCAGCGCAAAAATCTAGGCTGACAGTCCAGTGCAGTGCTGAGGGAGTGCTGCACTGTCGGAGGTGCCGTCTTTCAGATGAGACGTTAAGCTCTCTGCTCTCTCAGGTGGACGTAAAAGATCCCATGGCACTATTTCGAAGAAGAGCAGGGAAGTTATTCCCGGTGTCCTGGGCCAATATTTATCCCTCAATCAACATCATTAAAACAGATTATCTGGTCATTATCACATTGCTGTTTTGTGGGAGTTTGCTGTGCGCAAATTGGCTGCCACATTTCCTACATTATAACAGTGACTACACTTCCAAAAGTACTTCATTGGCTGTAAAGCACTCTGGGACGTCCGGTGGTCGTGAAAGGCGCTATATAAATGCAATAAGAACATAACATAAGAACTTAAGAATTAGGAGCAGGAGTCGGCCATTTGGCCCTTCGAGCCTGCTCCGCCATTCAATAAGATCATGGCTGATCTTCTACCTCAACTCCACCTTCCTGCACTATCCCCATATCCCTTGATTGCCTTAATTTTCAAAAATCTATCGATCTCTGTCTTAAATATACTCAACGACTGAGCTTCCACAGCCCTCTGGGGTAGAGAATTCCAAAGATTCACCACCCTCTGAATGAAGATATTTCTCCTCATCTCAGTCCTAAATGGCCGACCCCTTATTCTGAGACTGTGACCCCTGGTTCTAGACTCCCCCAGCCAGGGGAAACATCCTCCCTGCATCTACCCTGTCAAGCTCTGTAAGAATTTTGTATGTTTCAATGAAATCACCTCTCATTCTTCTAAACTCTAGAGAATATAGGCCTAGTCTACTCAATCTCTCCTCATAGGACAATCCCCCCATCCCAGGAACCATTAACCAATCCTCAATCCATGCTAGTATATTACCCCCAATCCCATGAGCCCTAATTTTGTTTAATAACCTCTTGTGTGGCACATTATCGAATGCCTTCTGAAAATCCAAATACACCACATCCACTGGTTCCCCTTATCTATTCTGCTAGTTACAACCTCAAAAAACTCTAACAGATTTGTCAAACACGATTTCCCTTTCAAAAATCTGTGTTGACTCTGCCCAATCCTATCATTATTTTCTAAGTGCCCTGTTACCACGTCCTTAATAATAGATTCTAGCATTTTCCCTCCTACTGATGTCAGGCTAACTGGTCTGTAGTTCCCCGTTTTCTCTCTCCCTCCTTTCTTAAATAGTGGGATTACATTTGCTACCTTCCAATCCGCGGGAACTGTTTTAGAATCTATAGAATTTTGGAAAATGACAACCAATGCATCCACTATCTCTATAGCCACCTCTTTCAAAACCCTAGGATGTAGGCCATCAGGTCCAGGGGATTTATCGGCTTTCAGTCCCATTAATTTCTCCAGTACTATTTTTTTACTAATACTAATTTCTTTCAGTTCCTCATTCTAGCTAGAGCCTTGGTTCTCCACTATTTCCGGGAGGTTTTTTGTGTCTTCTTCCGTGAAGACAGGCACAAAGTATTTGTTTAATTTCTCTGTCATTTCCTTATTCCCCATTATAACTTCTCCTGTCTCAACCTGTAATGGAAGGAAACCAGCTTAAAGATTGTCATGGTAGCACTTGATTGACAACTTGCTGCATAGCATGATGGGAGAAATCCAGCCAGAAATGTAGCCTGACATATACCCTGTACACAAATCTGCACAACCTGGCAATCTCAGGATGCAACAGCTGATTTGCTGTTCCAAGGAATCTGGCCAGGAAATCACTGTTCCCTCCATTCCTTAACGATCTTCTCACTGCTGATTGCAGCTACAGTACATACCTGTGTACTGTGGCTGCAAGTGGGAATTTCTAGTCTTGCAATAGGTCTGGAATTTCCGCCCATGGCACAGAGTCTACTCCCAGAGTGAAACTGGATCATTAGGGTAGGAGTTGTAGCGGGGACTGGCAGAGAGATCAAGGAGGAAGAGTACCTCTGAACTGGGAGCCTTTAGAGGGGGAAGGGCGCCTGTGTTAACTGGGATGGTAGAGGGGGTAAATTGTCTCTGTGAACTGGTGAGTTTGGTGCGGGGGGGAGAAGTGCCTCTGTGAAGGGGAGGTACAGGTTAGCGCCTCTGTAAAAGGGAGAGGGGCAGTTCAGATAGCTTTTTGGGGAAGCACTGGTCTGGTTTGTCTGTTGGATAAGGATAAACCCAAATGTCATTTTAATTAAAAAATCTATCAATTGTGTAGTAAAAAGTATTAAAATTAATAAGAATGCACCATTTATAAAGTAACATTTCTCAATTTTCTGGAGTCCATGCCCCTGACTCCCGCTCCACCCCAGAAATTCATGTACCAGTGGCCATGGTGGGAAGGGCGGCATCCGGAAGGAATGTGTACAATTCTAAATTTGCCACCTATGACCCTGAGCCCACCTACAGTTGTGAGTGCAATTTCAAGCTCATCTCTCTTTGATCAGCTGTTCCCTCTGGACTCTGCCACTGCAGTCAGGAGAAACACGATTGGTGGGGAAAGGGCTCCATTGGCATGGCTGGGGAGCTAGGCTGAAAGGGGAAGCAACACGAGCAGGTGGGACATCTTGCACAATACTTGCTGTCATTACCAGCAAGTGGGATTTGCAGGTTGTTATCTGGGCTGTTAGGGTATGTAAATCATTTAGTAGGTTATAATGTTTAGATTTAGTTTGGATAGTTAAAGATAATTGGTTTGTTTACATTGTTTTGGGTACTAACATTTCTAAATTATTGAAGTGAGAAGTCGCACAACACCAGGTTATAGTCCAACAGTTTTATTTGAAATCACAAGCTTTCGGAGCTGCTGCCCCTTCGTCAGGTGAAGTGAAGGAATACGAATCGGCAAAGCATATATAGACAGAGAACAATGCCTGTGTAGTGTACAATCTCAGATTGTACGCTACACAGGCATTGTTCTCTGTCTATATATGCTTTGCCGATTCATATTCCTTCACTTCACCTGACGAAGGGGCAGCAGCTCCGAAAGCTTGTGATTTCAAATAAAACTTGTTGGACTATAACCTGGTGTTGTACGACTTCTCACTTTTGTCCACCCCAGTCCAACACGGCATCTCCGCATCATAAATTATTGAGACTATGGACTTCACATCTATCTGTGTTCCACGTGGCCTGTTCCATCCATTTCAGGCTGTGGTTATTTTTTACTGAGAGCTCGAAATTGTACTGAATAGTCAGCAACACCTGATTTATATTGGCCAGCTGGATTTACACTCAGGCAGGCAGGTCAGAGTCCTGTGCTCATGTACAAACACACAGACTAGAGCCCTGTACAAACACACAGACTAGAGTCCTGTACAAACACACAGACTAGAGTCCTGTACAAACACACAGACTAGAGTCCTGTACAAACACACAGACTAGAGTCCTGTACAAACACACAGACTAGAGCCCTGTACAAACACACAGACTAGAGCCCTGTACAAACACACAGACTAGAGCCCTGTACAAACACACAGACTAGAGTCCTGTGCCCATGTACAAACACACAGACTAGAGCCCTGTACAAACACACAGACTAGAGCCCTGTACAAACACACAGACTAGAGCCCTGTGCCCATATACAAACACACAGACAAGAGCCCTGTACAAACACACAGACTAGAGTCCTGTGCTCATGTATAAACACACAGCCAGAGCTTCGATCTCAGCCAATCATTGTTTCAATGTTTCTGGATTATGGGATTCATATTCTTGAAAAAAAACGTTGCTTCACTTTGTAAAATGCCCAAACGGACCAGTGAACCCCCTGGGCATTAAAAAATGGCCTTGATATCACACTGGAATGACACTCAGTGTCACACCATGCGGAGTGAGCCATCCTGCTCCAGGGCTTTCACACTCATCTGTTGTAAGGTCAGATCAGGGCCTGATTCCAGTTATGCTGCTGGTTTTTTTTGTGACTTTGTGAAGTGGAAGCGAATGTTTAGCTGCAGCAGGAGATGGGAAATCAAGTACTGGCTCAACTCCCTTCATTGCTTTTATGCTGTTGTCACCTGCTGTTAATCTTTCCAATGATGAAAGGGGAGGGGTGTGGAGGTGGGAACCGAAGGGTTTTAATTCAGACATATTTGAAAATGTAGCTTTTCTTCCAACCAGTAATACCGCTGTAACCCTGGTGAGTATTACTTCACTGGCCCATTATGGGTTACGGATACAAATCTCCTCTCTCACTTCTGCCTTTTTAAAACATTCCAAAACTGCTGCAGTCGATTTCACAACGTAACGTGGATAAAGCGATTCAAATACAGCTTCTCCCTCCGTGACACCACTAAAGATGGTCCCACATCTCGCTCAGTTTCCTGAAAAATGGGGCCAACCTTGTCTATTACCGCCCAGAAATATACAAAACCCAACAGTTGCAGCCCTGTGTGTGTTGTGTGTGTGTTGTGTGTGAGTGGAAGGTGTATGAGGCTGGTTAACATGGGTTTCCAACACCCTGCCCGTGTCAGAGCCGATTCCTCTCGATCTTAGGCTCCAACCATCCTGATCTATTTACTCTGCTTTAGATCTGCCCGTTTTATTCCAATTATTTCTGCTGTGAAATTGAATTCCTTCAGTTGGAGTTCAACAAAGTACGTTATTTAAAAAAAAATTGTAATGGGTTGGTTGTAAAACTGAACATTGGTTGATGTAAAAATCATATTATATTTGGGGAAATTTGCAAAAAAATGCGCTTTTATAAAGGGGACGGCGCGAAGATAATTGACTTCAGGATTTCAGTCTGTTTACATGTGTCCATGTGCACAGTTCCCACTGTAGAGAAATATGATTCATTGCTTTAATACAGAACCTTTCTCCCGGGGCCATTGCGTAGAATTGAAGAATGTGCGTTACCTGGGTAACCGGTTATAAACAAGGAGCAATTCATTTCCAAAAAACTGCTTTTAATGGAAATTATTGAAGAGATGTTGCGACAAAGCGGATTCTAACACTTGGGTGTGTGTTTCTGCCCCACGGGAGAAAGCAGGAGTCTGGATTTTTTGTGAAGGGTATTTTGTCAGGACTGTGATTCCCTTGACTGTATTGTGCAGTAGTTCCGATTGATCAGCTCAACAGACACATCATTCATAGAGAGAGAGAGAGAGTGGGGGGCGGGTGGAGAAACATTCTTGGGAATGATGTCAGGGATCCTGCGGAAGGGAACTCACTTCCCTGGAAATACGTGCTGCAGGAGAAGTTGAAGCACTTGGGAGGGGTGGGGGGAGTGAGATCAGAGCGGGGCTGGACTTGGTGGGGCCACACATCAGCGTTGGGACTGGGCATCTCTTGCAAATGAGAGCAACAGCTTGTGGCCAGGCACTGGTGACAGCCCGGGGAGACTGCAAGACGCGACCAGGGCTTCCCAGATTCACATTCCTGACATTGAACTAAGGGAGTGTGAGACACACAGAGAGAGAGAGAGAGAAGGGAAAGGGAGGAGGAAGCAAGAAGCTTGTTTCTTCTTGCAGGAAGTATTTGGGAGAGCGGCAGATTGGAGATCACCAGAGTGCTGTCAACAGGGCAGTCAGTGCAAAGCTCCTCCACCAAACCAGCATTGGATCTATTCAAGAAAAGGAGCTGGAGTTAAGGAGCGGGAGGGTTTATTTTCTCTCTCTCTCTCCTTCCAGAAGGAGTTGCCTCTCCGTCCCTCCAACATGCTGGGGTGATAGAGCATGGCGTCCGCGGTGTTTGAAGGGACCTCGTTGGTGAATATGTTCGTGAAGGATTGCTGGGTGAACGGAGTGAGGAGACTCGTCGTCAACCGGAGGGAAGGAGAGTTTTTCGAGATCAGGACGGAGTGGTCGGACAGGAACGTCTTGTACCTGCACCGCAGTTACTCGGACCTGGCCAGGGTTTTGAAACGGTTAATCGACACTTTCCCCGAAGACCAGGCGGAACTCTCCCGGTCGCCTCTAGTCGAAGGTTTGATAACTTTTAACACATCTCGAGATTCCAAAGAGTTAGAAAAAGCAAACTTTACTCGCTAATGCCTGAAGAACACAAACTCTTGGGGCGGGGTGTTCCCTAAAATATGAACTTTTTAAAAAACAGTAATAATGTTACTTGTCGAATAGAAATTGCGGTGCCCAGCAACTCGATACAAAATCGATATATTTATCCTCCCCCCCTCCCCCTCCCGTATTTATGAATTTTATACAACTTAAGTTTTTTAAATCTTTTACTGAATAAGAAAAAAAATAGTCTGGGTGGCGTAGATTCTAAAGACGAATTATTTCCCTTTTTTAAACCAATAACATGACTTATATAGATGCAAAATAAAGAGCGGGTGTGTGTGTGTGGGTCAGTATATATAGATTCAGACTGTTGTCACTGTGTGGGTGAAGCTAATGGTCATCTTTAATCAACCCCACAGTCTGTGCAGATCAGCGGCAGCGGTTATTCTGTTGGTCCATCCGCTGAACATTAAAACGGATCTTGCATTCTCCAACTCAACTTCTAAGTATAACTTTAAAAAAAACAAAACGGCACGTTTCTTACTCAAGCAGAAAAAGTACTTTGCAGCATAAAACAATCCGACCCTTATTCGGCCGGTCAACCATTGTCAGCAGGGGGGGGGGGGGTAAATTACAAATTCATTTTAAAAATGATTTGCTGAATATTAATTTCAGCTGCAGTAAACCCGATGAGGTTGGTAATAAAGTGGCGATGCTGTTGCAGCTATTCTGAACACTCTGTCCTGGCTGAAGTCACTGTTTATTTAGAAGGGGATGATGAATATTTATTTTCTAGGTAGCGGGTTTTTTTTTTCCCTTGCAAAGGAAATACGAAATCCTTACGCATGTGTCAGCTGCGTGGCAGAGTAGCCTTTCCGGTATAAAGTTACCAAAGGCAGCTTGTCTTCTGTTATTAAGAGGTGCGAATGCTAACTAGGTAGAAAGACAATCCCTCGTCTTCGTTTCCTGATTTCCCCCCCCCACCCTTTTTTTTTTGACTTGCTAATCGTTTTACTGATTTCATTTCAATCGATGCCCCATCGCCAGTCCCTGTTGAACATTTTAAGGGAACTTCCCCTTTTTAAGCAGCTGCAATAAACAGCCCTGCCGCCCTGGCAGAAGTGCTTCTGCTGACCCACGCCTGTCTATTTTTCTCATCATCTTCTTGTGTTTTTTGAAAGTTGAGTTGCACTAATCCGATTTTGCCCCTCCCGCCCCAGCTCCTCTCTTTATGGGCTGAGACTTGTCGCCTCCGGCAGGCTGTTGGTGGAATTACATCAGAAACCCTGAATGTTTTTAGACTGTACAACAGCCAGTGTTTTCTTCAACCTCGGATCCATAAAAAGCTTTCTGTAAAATGTTAGGGAGCGGAGGGGGTGGGGGGGGGGTGCGGGGAAGAGTGGGTTGTCCCATATTAGTCCAAGGAAATTTAAAGGGCACTGTCTTGATGGAAAAGTAATTAACAAACTTTTTATAGTTTGGAGAGAGGCGAGGCATTGCCACGAGTCATTTTTATCATGATGACACACGCAAGTGATGCGGCGATGTGTTCGACCATGATTTATGACCGTCTGTTAAGGGTTTGAAAAAAGGTTTGAGGTCTGATCAGATGAGACGTTAAACCGAGGCCCCGTCTGCTCTCTCAGGTGGACGTTAAAGATCCCAGGGCACTATTTTAAAGAAGAGCAGGGGAGTTATCCCAGGTGTCCTGGGCCAATATTTACCCCTCAATGGACATCACTAAAAACAGATTATCTGGTCATTATCACATTGCTGTTTGTGGGAGCTTGCTGTGCGCAAATTGGCTGTCGCGTTTCCTACATTACAACAGTGACCACACTTCAAAAAGTACTTCATTGGCTGTAAAGCACTTGGAACATCCGGTGGTCGTGAAAGGCGCTATATAAATGCAAGCCTTTCTTTTTCTTTTGAAATAAAACGCTTCTTCCTAAAGGCGGTTGCCCCTTGGACAGAATTGTAGGATATCACCCAGGCAGCGATCCTGCTCCCCCACCCTGCACATCTTCAGGTGCTCATAGACATCTTTGTAGTTTTGGGACAACTTTGTAGTTTTGGCCCCTACAGCACGAGTGCTCAGCCTGGGGGTGGGGGGGGGACCAGGTTAATGGGGGCATCGTTGACTGCCATCCCCACCTCGCTCCTGCACAGTCATTCTTGCCTTGAGCAATTTCTCATGTGGCGATTAGCACCCCAACACTGCACTCTCCACCTCTTCAGCAGGCCCCCAGAGGTGTTTTGTTTTCTTTCAAGCCCTTTGACAAAAAAAAAATAAGCTTGATCATTTTCTCCCCTGTTGAAAGAGATCATACAAGAACAAATCTGTTTCCCTCTTATTCTTGACTAATTTGAACTCGGCAATGATCCTGAAACTTGTGAGTCAGAATATTGAAACATTCCGGAGGCTTTTCCCAGCAGCAGACGTGTTACGGTGAGAGCCCAGTAGGTTCCAGGAATGATAATTGATCAAAGTAATTGGTGCAACATTTCATTGCCCTTCAGTGAGTTGTTTTAATTTGAGTTCTAACTCACAAGACAAGCAAATTAATAAAACATTGAGGTAAATTAATAGACAGCTGACAAAGACACAGCTCATTGGAAGTATTCACGGCACAATATTTCATGTCATGTAACCAAACAGCTCCATATATTATCGTAAATCTATTGGGTTTTTTCCTCTCCTCCCCACCTGAAGATGCTGATTGCTTATTCGGGTGTACTCTCACAGGCACTGAGTGCTCTCTGATCCCTTATCCAAATGACCATTATTCAAGGTGCAGCCTTGATAGTGAGTGCTGGCAGGCTATTTGACTGCTGGAATAAATCTGATCCTATCCTCACCTCCGTCCCTCTTCCCACCATTGGTGGCAGGGCCACCCGCTGCTTTGTACCCATTCTCTGGAACTCCACCCCCAGAGCCCCTCCACCTCTCTCTCCTCCTCCTTTACAAGCCTCTCAAAGCTGTCTCTTCAACTAGGCTTTTGGTTGTCCCTCATAGTCTCTTTTTCGCACAGCTTGTTTACCTGCCTATTTCCATTGGTGAAATTCCGTGGCACTTTTTTTGTTGCGTTAAGTGCAAATTGTTGTTATTGTTGATGTCCACACGCACATTTCCATAGGAGTCCCTGATAGCAATGAGGAGTGGGACGTTTCCAGATTTTCTCATTCACCCAGGGACACTAAGGCCACTGGTAGCACCTTTATCACCATTCTAGCTGATATCGACTAACTTAGGACAGACTTGGGATCAAACCTGGGACTTGCTTGGTTTGAATGGCTCAGCTACTCACTGAATAAACTCAATAAGCCGCCAGGAGAGCAGCTCCAGCCTTTTTATAAATCTCCTTATCTACACCCCCATAATTCCTCAACATTCCAGGATAGAAATTCTAATCTCTGAAGATAATGTACAAAGGTTCAATGCTCTCGTACTGCATTCCTGTGCATTACTGTTACACAGGCGCTAACCCATTTAAAGAAACAGGCCAACATCTGGAGGACAGTAGCATAGTCAGGAATTTAGTATCAGCACGCTAAGCATTAGTACATGAATTTAGGCGATTGGAAGTTCCACCCCACCACCCCCACCCTGTGATATTCACACTTTTAGCTCACATCCCTGCATCCAGCCCCAACGCTGCATATTTCAGCATACATCTCCTCGAATCTTATTTCCTAAGGAATGACCGGTGTCACCGTGTGTGACATCTTCGTCTGCTCTGACCAGACCTTCACCTATGGCCTCAGACCCGTGCCAATTATCTGCACTGGAAGGCCTGCTGTCAACTTCCAATCTTCTGAGCTGAATTAATAATCCACCCTCCCACTCTGCGTCTGCTGTCCCTTTGTTACAATGCCAGTTACTGTCTACCCTTCCTGCTCCCCTTATGTATGTAGCCTAGTGGTTATGTTACTGGACTAGTGATCCTAGCTAAGCCCTGGACTAATGATCCGAGGAGACGTGAGTTCAAATCCCACCACGGCAGCTGGGGAAGTTTAATTTAAAAAGCTAGTATCAGTAATGGTGACCAATGACCATGAAACTACTGGATTGTCGTAAAACCCATCTGGTTCACGAAGGAAACCTGCTGCCTTTACCTGGTCTGACTCCAGGCCCACACCAATGTGGTTGACTCTTAGCTGCCCCTCTGAAATGGCCTAGCGAGCCACTCAGTTGTCAAGAAGGCGGCTCACCACCACCTTCTCAAGGGCAATTAGGGGTGGGCAATAAACGCTGGCCTTGCCAGCGACGCCCACATCCCGTGAATGAATAAAAAAATATCTGCTACAGCACCACATTCTTAACTGTCTTCAATACCTGGAATACAATAAGAAAAACTCGAGCAGAAAAGTAATGTATAAAATAAAAGAAATCATTAGATTTCTTTCTCTGGACTGCATTCCCTTAAATAAAGGAAGTGGAGGGAAGCCTGAGCAGTGTAGTGAAACAAAGGCAAGAGTTGTGGAGAGAATAAAGGAGGTTATAGTAATAGAGCCTCAGTAGTGAGATTCGTGAATAGTTTCTTTGTGTGGTATAGATAAAACTAATAGAGCACTAGAGTTTACTTGGCCTAAGGGCTGTAGATACACAGAAGAGACTGAGATGGACGAATGCAGGCAGCAGGAGAGGTGCTGATGCCAATTGTGCACGAGGGAATAAGTGAAGCAGCGAGAGAGGAGTCAGAGATGCTCAAATGTGAGTGTAGGCGTATTGCCTGGGAATTTAAAGATAAGGGCTAGAGAGTTGTATTTTCAGGGTTATTGCTGATCTCTAATAGAAATAGTAAGTTTATGAGTAGAATAAATACTTGAAGGAGAAAAAATTGCAGGGATATGGGGAAAGAGCAGGGGGAGTGGGACTAACTGGATTGCTCTTCGGAAGAGCCGGCGCAGACTCGATGGACCAAATGGCCTCATTCTGTGCTGTACTATTCTATGAATCATAGGCGTATATGGGTAGATGGCTAGTTTGGCAGATTAAGTTCCGTTAGTCTCAATTATTTCTAAAACTGTTTTGGAGAAATCCTAGTTGGTATAGAAGAGATAGATGGCATTTAAATAGGGTATTCACTAAGAAGCAAAATACAGAAATCAGAAACAGTAAATGTGGAACAATACTCGCTTCTTGACAATGTGTTATGAACATCACTAGGGGGTAACTCACATTTTGATTTGGTTCTTACAAGTAAACAAGACAGCGTCCAAAATGTGGAACTAGTAGAATCTGTAGGGGTGACGAACCGAATGATATGATTCTATTTGAGATCACCCGTCAGTCAGTGGCACTGAGGACCGGGACAGAAATACACGGTTTCAGAAAGGCAAACTTCAAAGGAACAAATGAAAAGAAATTGAGTGAGGCATATTGCTGAGGGATAGTTAGACTGAGGAAAACCAGAAAACTTTTAAAACGATATGGATGATATGCAATATTTTGCACGTTTAATTTTATACTTTTGTATAGTTTAAGGAAAAGTAAGTGTGAATTAAACAAGCAATTTCCAAAATGGATGAATATTAATTGAATATGAATAGCAATTAAAGTGGAATTCAGAAAGAGAAAACACAATCCATACAAAGCCTACAGAGGGAAAAAGGGGAAAAGTTTTGCAGGAATATAGGAAAATGCCAAGACAGGTTAAAGAGATACTAGGGTGCTACCAACTGAGCTCAGTGGGAAGCACCCTCGCCTCTGAGTCAGAAGGTTGTGGGTTCAAGTCCCACTCCAGAGACTTGAGCACAAAAATCTAGGCTGACACTCCAGTGCAGTACTGAGGGAGTGCTGCACTGTCGGAGGTGCCGTCTTTCAGATGAGAAGTTAAACCAAGGCCCCGTCTGCCCTCTCAGGTGGACGTAAAAGATCCCATGGCACTAAGAAGAGCAGGGGAGTTAACCCCGGTGTCCCGGCCAATATTTATCCCTCAATCAACATCACTAAAATAACAGATTATCTGGTCATTATCACATTGCTGTTTGTGGGAGCTTGCTGTGCACAAATTGGCTGCCGCGTTTCCCACATTACAACAGTGACCACACTTCAAAAAGTACTTCATTGGCTGTAAAGCGCTTTGGGACGTCCGGTGGTCGGTGAAAGGCGCTATACAAATGCAAGTCTTTCTTTTTTACAAAGAGGGGCCTCGAGGTGAAGATAGCAAAGGAGGTTAACCGCAAAAATAAATTATTTTTCCGTTTCATAAAGGTAAAAGAAGAAGTTAGAACCTGAATGAAAATAGTCTGCTGGACCAAATGGTTTAATCCTAGGGTGTTGGAGAAGGCCAGGGAGGCAATTGTGGGCGTTGGCTACAATCATGAAAGAATCATTTTGTACTGGTGGGTTCCACAATATCTGAAGGAAACAAACATACCCATATTTACAAAGAGGGACAGGTCTGACCCAAGCAACCTACAGAGCCTTAGATCAACAGTGGATAAATAATGGAAACCATTCTGAGGAAAAGACTGGAGGAGTCCTTGTGTAGCAATGGTTTAGGAAGAAGAAGCCAGCATGGATTTAGAAAAATCTCCTGACTTCTTTGACGATATTACAAATAAAGTAGAGAGTGGAGCTCCCTCTAAAAAGTTTGTTTGAAACTCTGAAAGCCTTTGACAAGGACCCACTTCAAAAACTTCCAAAAAGGTATGGGACCACAGGGCAGAACATGGGACTGGAGAAGAATTTGGATAAAAATAGGAAACAGATTACGCATGAGAGATTCAAGGGGTAAGTGCTGGACGAAGTACCAAAGGAGTCAGTGCTTGGACCCCTGTTCTTTCTTAGATACTTACATTGCCTGCATGTTGGTGCCCTCCAACACTGACCCCGGCCAGGGCATTGCCCACCTGCTCCATGCACCTGGTAACAGGGACGGTCACTCGCCCGTGGAAGGGGTTGCCCAGGTACCCCGCCCGACTGCCACCACTCCGAAAAGCCCCTGAGCAAGAGGGCCAATCCACAAAATGCCTTTTTCTAAAAAAAATGTTGCCCTCTTTGGAGGTACAGGCCCCTTGCCAGGCCTGGCTTCCACTGTTGGGATCCACTTGTGGAGGCCAATATGCCTCATCTTTCTTGCCATGCCAGCCACCATTGATGCGCGAGGACTCCATCCTGTGACAGGAGCATGAACACCTGACTCAGGATGTCCTCACCCCTGGTCCCACCTTCAGCCCGTCATTTGCCATGTCACAGAATCAGAATCACAGAATCCCCACAGTGCAGATAGAGGCCATTTCGGCCCATCGAGCCTGCACCGACACATATCCCACCCTATCCCCGTAACCCCACATATTTAATCCCCTAACACTAAGGGTCAATTTATCATAGCCAAATCAACCTAACCCGCACATCTTTGGACTGTGGGAGGAAACCGGAGCACCCGGAGGAAACCCACGCAGACATGGGGAGAATGTGCAAACTCCACACAGACAGTCACCCTAGTCCAGATTCGAACCCAGGTCCCTGGTGCTGTGAGGCAACAGTGCTAACCACTATGCCACCGTGTTGCCCTGTGAGGGGTGGGCGGAAGTTCTGTCCCTTACAAGCTAAAGTGGAAACTGGCAGAAATGACGGAGGCTCGTCGTAACCGGGTCTATCTCGTTTCCTTGGGCGTTCCGCCGGTCTCCCGCCATAGTTACAGCAGGACAGTGATAGAAACTCCAGGGAATTTGGGGCCAAGAAGCTTAAAGTAGGAACAGAAACAAAAAATGCTGGAAATACACAGCAGGCAGGAGAGAAAGGACAGGTCGACATTTTTGAGCAGGCAATTATTTGAATAGAATTAGAAAAATTCTAATGGAGCAAGCTAGACTCTAGGGCCAAATTTGGGCCTTCATAAGGTCTGTAAGGGAAATTTCGATGTGGGGGGCTGGATCTAGTGAAAGACCCGCTCACCCACACCCCTACTGGAATTTTAAAAGGATACTTTAGTGGGCACAGAACCATGATGAAACTGGGTTCTGCCCCAAATTCCTTGGCCCCTCCAGGTGGAAATTTTCTTTTCCAGCTTCCCTGAATCCAGGAATTTCGGGACCCAGTAATCAAACCGGACAATCCTGGTCGGCATGAGTTTGCAATACACCAGGGAGTGCGTTTACCACAAAGCCATTTTGGAAACTTAATTAAAACTTCTCATAGGAACACTGATAGAGAGCTCGCGAACGTCCAGTGCTTGGTGTGTGAATCAAATATTCACAAGACAACATTGATGCAAGTGCATACACATTCCTGAAACGTGGATTACTTTTATTTCGTTTGAGTTTTCATTTTTGAAAGTTGGCTTCCCTCCGTAAGCCTCCCAGAAGTAATAGACAGGTTGGAGCAGTTATCCAGGATCACTGTTAATGACCTCAGATATAATGTTTAATTATTCTTGCATTCGTGCCTGGATTGTTAAGAGTTGAGTCCTTTCTTCTTTCGTGGTTCAGCCTACCAATGTAGAGAAGGCTATTCAAAAACTTCTGATAATAAACTTTAGTCATATTTTTAACAGCCTCCCTGAGGCTCCAGTGTTCTGAAAGTCAATTTGAATAGTTAGGCAGAATTATATTTTTCCATATCAAAGCTTTCAAAAGTGATGATTAGTGGTGAAAATGTAAAACTTATTTATTTCTCACTTTAAAATTGTTCATTTCAGAATAATTTCTGCCTTGATAGAATTTCCCCACATTACTGCTTGTTTCCCCTGTTCCCCCTTCCCATTATTACTTGCTTACTTTCACACTTCCGCCTTGGCTTCTTCATTCCAAGGAATGCCCTTAGTACTATGAAGTACAGTAGACACGCTATGATATTTTCATTTAGAATCACACAAAGAGCCTGTTACAGAAATATCGCTTTGTGCGCTTTATTCATTGTGTTTCTTTTCCCTGACGGCCGTGTGCCATTTCACGATTGAGAGGATTTGAAATATAATTCCACCCTTTGTGAGGGTCACTCATTTTGCCTGCCGGTGGGTGTGGGAAAGCAGCAGTGGGTGGCCTGCTCTCCAATTTTCCCTTTCCATTCACTGAGGAGGGATTCCTGGCCTCTACTCAGTACCTTCCAAATGGTGCAGCCACAAACCTTAGCACTCTGGTACAAAGTGCAGAGGCGCCAGTATCCACCAATGTTCAGGCGAAGGGAGGAATGCGTAAGGGACGAGTGTAAATGAAACGGAGATTTTGGGGGGAGGTTGTAGGGTGGGAGGAGGTTCCAGAGATAGCAAGGAGCTAGGGCGATCAAGGGATTTAAACACGAGGATGAGAATTTTAAAATGGAGCCGTTGGGGGACGGGGAGCCAATGTGTCAGTCACAAGCCAAGTACCTGATCTGTCACCTTGTGCCAAAAGTATAAACGTAGTTAAAAGTGGCAAGCTGCGTCTGTCACATGGGATGTAGGGAATGGCCAAGTGGGATTAATGTATTCTCTCTCTCTCTAAGGCCGCAATTTTGCTGACCTCGGTGGGTCTGTGGCGGGCGACGTCAATGGCGGGTCTCGACCCCGCTGCTGTCTCCATCCCGCTGTGTGAAATGATTTTCCCTGATTGGGCTTGTTAAGCCCGCCCAGCGTGTTTCCCGGCCAATTAGAGGAAGTGGGTCTGGTGACGTCATTTGATGGCGCCTCATCAGCCGGTTTCCTTGAAAGAACCATGGCCAAATTTATTTTGACATCGGTGCTGTCAGTGTTCTGCAGCATTGAGGTGCTGCAAACACTGACAAGCACTGCACAGAGGCACAGGGCTGCACCCAGGCTCTCCCATGACTCCCTCCATATGCTTATGGAGGGAGAGTCACAGCAGGCAGGGAGGTCCTCTTCTTCCCTTCCCATGGGTGGAAGAGACCTCCCCAGGAGATCAACACAGCCTGGTTGCACATTGCAGAGGAGGACACAAGCTGGGATGTGGTCAGGAGGAACTGGGTGCAGTGCCGCAAACGTTTCAATGATCTCACGAAAAGCCACACTCAACTTCATCCTGCTGTGCCTCTCTTCACATCCCCATCACTCTGCCTTCCCTACCCTACTCCTGCACATCCTTACTCACACCAACTTACCTTGCACCTCCACCCATCCCTCTCTAGCTATCTATATTATCACATCCCCATCTCACTAGCCACCCCTCACACTCACCCTCATCCTAGTGCAATCATACCAACTAACAACACACAAGAGTAGGGACTTGAGTATTTTTTTGCAATGTTCATGTAAAATTTCTGTTAATGTGGTGTCAAACATTGAAACCTTTATTTTCAACACTTTGCGTTCTTGGACAGATTTGTGTGCACCTTTGGACGTGGCTTAGTGAGTTGCAGTGAATGGTGAGACATAACGGTACCCCCTGCAATAGTGATGAGTGTGAAAGGAATGGCTTGGGCATTGTAGGGATGCTTTATGGTGTAAGTGTGGGGTGGTGCCAACCTGGCGCATCATGTGGCAGCCAGGGTGTACAGCATCAAGTGAAGTAAATCTGGCCATGATGAGGCCATCCCTGGCCTCACGGGCAGCAATGTACTCGGGTGCTGTTGCATTCTGTCCTGTGCAGCATCAGGTGATTGCGGAGAAGGTTGGTGTTGTTGTTGGTGCTGCTGGAGTGCCTGGTGCTGCTGGTGTTGGGGCTGATCGTGGTCAGATTCTGAGGACCAAGGTGAGAGAGTGTAAATGGTACCCATGCTGATGGAGTAGATAGCAGTTGACGTTGAGTTGACAGAAGCAATCTGTCAATGGTGAGAGAGGTTGCTGCAATGAGGTGACACTGGCTGCAGAGTTTGCTCCAAACACATGCAGCCTGCATAAAGCTCAATCTGTGTTCGAAAAGGAGAAAGCAGCAGCCTCTGCACTTGGAAAGTGAACAGGTGTGAAATGGGAGCTTTTATACTACATTTCAAGCTGTCACTCATCAGCTGATTCAATGGCCACTCAACTTCCGTCTCAGATTAACAGACGGGGTCCAGGAACAGCGTGGAACCTGTGGGCAAGCTGTTAAAGTCAAAAGGAAAGGTTAAATTCACTCTTAGGGGCTTGTCAGCAAGCAAATAATTGTTTAAATTAGGTCCCTGCCGCTGCCGGTCGGGACTGCTCAGCGCCGGCAGACCCGACATTGGGAAAGGCACGTGTGCGCAATTTGACAGTGGGTTCCCGACCTGCTGTCAAGCAAATCAAATTTCACTGCCGACCCGCCACCGATCCCATCCACTGAGCACCGGCAAAACTCCGGCCTAGTCTCTTTTTTCTGTCTTGCTCCTAACTTTCTATCTGATCAAAGCCAGAACATCTCGAGCATGGCTTCTCTTCCCACCCCTGCACCATTACCTCAGGAGGATCAAAGGATCAAATCTTTTTCACCCAACCCCATCCTTATCTATAAACATTTTTTTTTTGGGTAAGTTATTTTCTTATTTCGTCCCATTTCCATTGTGTCTCTGTGCCATACTACGCCACGTCAAGTAACCTGCTCCAAGGCTTTCACCATTGCTGCTCAATAATTGGCATCTGGCACATGTAGAGGAAAAGGCTGGCCTGACTAATCCTACAATTTCCCCCCCTCCCCCGCCCCCCCCCCCGCCCCCCACCGCTGTCTTCCCTTAGCAGAAAGGCTGGGTTAAAGAACTCAATGCACAGGGAAACAAAGAAGCAAATCTTTTTATATTTCATAGCCGAACTACAGCTTAACTTGCTGTGATTAAAAAAAAAACATTGCCTACATTTTAGAGATTCCCATTTTACCTTACTGTTTCAGTCAGGGTTGAAACATTCCCAGTTGGAACAGTTACTTGGTTACGTTCTTCATGAGAAAAAGAAAAGACTTCTGAACAGAGCCACTTCCCTTCTGAATTTACAGCGTTTGTTACATTCTCTATGCTAGTATTTGAAATACTATCACAGTGTTACAGCCCTTAAACATGCCCAATTCTGATGCGTAGCACTGAGGGCTCCTGCACATAAACACATACTTCAAATTCCTTTTTTTGTAAAATATTTATTATTTTCTCTCTTCCTCTGCAGTCCCCTCTCACCACATGCCATCACAGACTAAAAGGAAAAGCAAATGATGGCTCCCCGACTGGTTTCAAAGTTGTTGTTTAACCAGCCACTATTCGGGGGAGGGAATGTCAGCCTAGAGCAAGGTTCCCTCTGATTTACCTTCCCTGTCTCTAGAAAAGTGCCTGACTTCTAAATAGTAACTGCCCATGATGTTGCAGCTGAGAACAGTAGCTTGCCATGTGGGGAGATTTTGAACAACATTGGCTGTCTAGATCATCATACCATCCACATTCTTTATTATTTTTCCCTCACCAATTTTCTGTGTAGATGGGAGCAGCACCAAGTACTAAGGGACACAGACAGACTAAGCGAGTGGTCAAAACTATGGCAGATGGAGTTTATTTTTTATTCGTTCATGGGATCTGGGCGTCACTGGCAAGGCCAGCATTTATTGCCCATCCCTAATTGCCCTTGAGAAGGTGGTGGTGAGCTGCCCTCTTGAACCGCTGCAGTCAGTGTGGTGATGGTACTCCCACAGTGCTGTTCGGGAGGGAGTTCCAGGATTTTGACCCAGCGACGATGAAGGATCGGCGATATACTTCTAAGTCAGGATGGTGTGTGACTTGGAGGGGAACCTGGAGGTGGTGGTGTTCCCATGCGCCTGCTGCCCTTGTCCTTCTAGGTGGTAGAGGTCGCGGGTTTGAGAGGTGCTGCCGAAGAAGCCTTGGCGAGTTGCTGCAGTGCATCTTGTAGATGGTACACACTGCAGCCACGGTACGCCGGTGGTGGAGGGAGTGAATGTTTAAGGTGGTGGATGGGGTGCCAATCAAGCGGGCTGCTTTGTCCTGTATGGTGTCGAGCTTCTTGAGTGTTGTTGGAGCTGCACTCATCCAGGCAAGTGGAGAGTATTCCATCACACTCCTTACTTGTGCCTTGTAGATGGTAGAAAGGCTTTGGGGAGTCAGGAGGTGAGTCACTCACCGCAGAATTCCTAGCCTCTGACCTGCTCTTGTTGCCACAGTATTTATGTGGCTGGTCCAGTTAAGTTTCTGGTCAATGGTGACCCCCAGGATGTTGATGGTGGGGGATTCGGCGATGGTAATGCCATTGAATGTCAAGGGGCGGTGGTTAGACTCTCGCTTGTTGGAGATAGTCATTGCCTGGCACTTCTGTGGCGCGAATGTTACCTGCCACTTATCAGCCCAAGCCTGAACGTTGTCCAGGTCTTGTTGCATGGACTGCTTCATTATCTGAGGAGTTGTGAATGGCGCTGAACACTGTGCAGTCATCAGCAAACATCCCCATTTCTGACCTTATGTTGGAGGGAAGGTCATTGATGAAGCAGCTGAAGATGGTTGGGCCGAGGACACTGCCCTGAGAAACTCCTGCAGCGATATCCTGGGGCTGCGTGATTGATCTTCAATCACCACAACCATCTTCCTTTGTGCTCGGTATGACTCCAGCCAGTGGAGAGTTTTCCCCCCGTTTCCCATTGACTTCAGTTTTACTCGTTCAATGTGGGGTCATCGACCTGGGATCCGAGAAAGACAAATCGGAATATTTTCTTGATGGTGAGAGACTAGGAGCTGTGGAGGAGCAAAACGATTTAGGTGTCCATGTACACAAATCACTGAAAGTTAGTGTGCAGGTACAGAAAGACGAATGGAATTTTGGCCTTTATCTCAAGGGGGTTAGAATTCAAAAGCGAGGAAGTAATTCTTCAGTTGTACAGAGCCTTGGTCAGACTCTGTCTCGAGTACTGTGTTCAGTTTTGGGCACCTAACCTCAGGAAAGATATATTGGGTTTGGAGGAGGTACATAGAACATAGAACATAGAAAAATAGGAGCAGGAGGAGGCCATTCGGCCCCTCGAGCCTGTTCCGCCATTCAATGAGATCATGGCTGATCTGCGACCTAATTCCATATACCTTTGGCCCATATCTCTTTACACCTTTGGTTAACAAAAATCTATCAATCTCAGATTTAAAATTAACAATTGGTCTAACATCAATTGCTGTTTGTGGAAGAGAGTTCCAAACGTCGACCACCCTTTGTATGTAGAAGTGTTTCCTAACTTCACTCCTGAAAGGTCTGGCTCTAATTTTTAGACTATGCCCCCTAGTCCTAAAATCTCCAACCAGCAGAAATAGTTTCTCTCTATCTACCCTATCTGTTCCCCTTAATATCTTGAAATCTTCGATCAGATCACTCTTTAACCTTCTAAATTCTAGGGAATACAACCCTAATTTGTGTAATCTCTCCTCGTAACTTAACCCTTGAAGTCCAGGTTTCATTCTGGTAAACCTACGCTGCACTCCCTCCAAGGCCAATATATCCTTCCTAAGGTGTGGTGCCCAGAACTGCTCACAGTGCTCCAGGTGTGGTCTAACCAGGGTTTTGTATAGCTGCAGCATAACTTCTACCCCTTTGTATTCTAGTCCTCTAGATATAAAGTCCAGCATCCCATTAGCCTTTTTGATTATTTTCTCTATCTGTTCATGACATTTTAATGATCGATGTACCTGGACCCCCAAGTCTCTTTGGACCTCCACTGTTTTTAGCTTTTCACCATTTAGAAAGTACCCAGTTCTATCCTTTTTAGGTCCAAAGTGGATGACCTCACATTTGCCTACGTTGAAATCCATTTGCTACAGTTTTGCCCATTCACTTAATCTGTCGATATCCCTTTGTAATGTTCTGCTTATATCCACACTGCCTACAATGCCACCTATCTTTGTGTCATCAGCAAATTTGGATAATGACTTTCTATGCCATCATCTAAGTCGTTAATAAATATGGTGAATAGTTGAGGCCCCAACACAGATCCCTGCGGGACACCACTAGTCACATCCTGCCAATTTGAGTACCTACCCATTATCCCTACTCTCTGTCTCCTGCCGCTCAGCCAATTTCCTAACCAGGTCAATAATTTGCCCTCAAATCCGTGGGCTTGTACCTTAGTTAACAGGCTCCTATGTGGGACTTTATCAAATGCCTTCTGGAAGTGCATATAAATAACATCCACAGACAGTCCCCTGTCCACTACTTTAGTCACTGCCTCAAAAATTTCAATCAGGTTTGTCAGGCATGACCTACCATTCACAAATCCATGCTGGCTCTCTCTAATCAACTGAAAATTTTTGAGGTGTTCAGTCACCCTGTCCTTAATTATAGCCTCTAGCAATTTCCCGATAACAGATGTTCGACTAACTGGTCTATAATTCCCTGGTTTCCCTCTCTCTTAGATAGCGGAGTGACATGCGCAATTTTCCAATCTAAAGGAACGGTTCCTGAATCAAGAGAACTTTGGAAGATTATAGTTAGGGCATCTGCAATGTGCTCACCTACTTCCTTTAAAATCCTGGGATGGAAACCATCTGGTCCTGGGGATTTGTCATTCTTTAGTGCCATTATTTTCTTCATTACAGTTATTTTACTTACGTTAATTTTATTGTGTCCCTGTCCCCGATTCAATATTGCTTTCCTTGGGATTTCCAGCATGTTATCCTCGTCTTCTACTGTAACTCTGTAAATACTGATGCAAAGTAATTATTCAATGTATCTGCCATTTCCTTATCAGTGACAATATCACCGCTTTCAGTTTTTAAGGGGCCAACATTGCTCCTGACTACCCTCTTTTTCCTAATGTAATTGTAAAAATTCTTTGTATTAATTTTGATATCCTTTGCAAGTTTCTTTTCATACTCCCTTTTTGTAGCTCTTACTCTCCGTTTTGTGACCCTTTGCTGTTCTTTGTATCTTTCCCATTCGCCAGGATCTGTGCTACTTTTTGCATTTTTATATGCTTTTTCTTTTAGTTTTATGCTGTCCCTTACCTCTTTAGTCATCTCTGTAGATACAGAGAAACTATTTCCTCAGGTGGGGGAATCCAGAACATGGGGGCACAATTTTAAAATTGAACAAAAATCGGGTGATTCTATAAAGGGCAGAGAATTTGCTCCACCAGGTTACCGTCCATGTTTGTTTTGATGTAGATTCATTCGCGCTAGCAGTCCTTATGGGTGGAGGTACAATTAAAATTGTTTTGTTGTAATCTTATAACCAGTGTATAGAAATTCTGCTCCAAGCATGTTTCTTCCCAATGCAGTTAAGTGTGTTAGTCCTACTTCAGCTGTGTCCTACTGAAAACACAGTAGAACTTAACTAGCAAGTGAAGGGTCTGTGCATAGAACAGAAGTACCTACTCTCTTGATGGGTCAATGAGTCAATCTACCATTTGGTACTGAGCCATACTGGTTGGGAGGTCACAGGCTCATCCCGTGGTCAGTGCTTGAGTCAGCTGATCATTGCCAGAACAGTAGTCGGGCAGCTGCAGTTACCCGCAGATCCCCTGGGCTAGGGAGGGGAATGTTCCCATTCCTGACCACTTTTCTATGACACTGCTGGATACAAAGAACACACTGGTGGAGCAAATTCTCTGCCCTTTATAGAATCACCCGATTTTCGTTCCATTACATGGGAACATAGGAGCAGGAGTAGGCCATTTAGCTCCTCAAGGCTGTTCTGCCAATCTATTAGATCATGGCTAATCTGTACCTCAACTCAATATACCCGTCTCTGTTCCATATCACTTGATACCCTTAGCTAACACATATTTATCAATCTCAGTCTTGAAAATTTCAATTGACCCAGCATCCACAGCCTTTTGGGGGAGAAAATTCCAGATTTCCACTACCCTCTGTGTGAAAAAATGCTTCCTGATTTCACTCCTGAATGGCCGAGCTCTAAAGGCACTTACTTACCTTATGGATCCAGTCCTTCTCGCCTCCTTTTACCTGCCAGGGTTCCCAAGGCCTGGGAAACCTGGCTGCATGTGTGTAAATGTCAGATAAGAACATACTGGACATACGAACAATGACGGACAGGTCACTGAGCCTCTGGTCCATCCAGCCTGCCCACACAATTGCGATACCCTGTACATCACAACATATTCACTCCCCACCCCACCCAAAACCATATGATCTCCCGGGAGAGGCAAAAAAAAACAGATAAAAAACCCCAGGCCAATTTGGGAGGAAAAAAATCTGAGAAATTCCTCTCCGACCCATCTAGGCGATCGAAACTAGTCCAGGAGATCTCTCTGACCCTGAATTCCCTGCAGTACCTGCCCTTCTGTAAGAGCTGATCTCCGTCCCAGCCAGAAACAGGTCTAGCTCTCGCTTGAATAAAAACAAAAAAAATGCTGGAAACACTCAGCAGGTCAGGTAGTACGGCTTTCTCGAACATCTTTTAATGTTTTTTCTCCAGGGCTTCCCGCCTGACAGCCAGCCTGATCGACTGGCCGGCTGACCGTCGGGCGGGAAAGCCTGCAGCAGAAGGATGCAGCGGAGCAGCAGGTAGGGAGAGGTCGCTGTCGGGGGTCTAGTGGGGGGAGAGATTATGGAAGGGGGCGGGGAGCTGGTAGTCAGGGGATAGAACGTGGTTGGGGGGGTGGTGGGGGGCGGGAAGTATAAAATTATAAAATTCTGACAGGGCTAGACAGACTGGATGCAGGGAGGATGTTTCCCCTGGCTGGGGGATCTAGAACGAGGGATCACAGTCTCAGGATACGGGTAGGACATTTAGGACTGAGATGAGGAGAAATTTCTTCACTCAGAGGGTGGTGAACCTGTGGAATTCTCTACCACAGAAGGCTGTGGAGGCCAAGTCACTGAATGTATTTAAAAAGGAGATAGATAGATTTCTCGAGGCAAAAGGCGTCAAGGGGTATGGGGAGAGAGCGGGAATATGGTATTGAGATAGAGGATCAGCCATGATCATATTGAATGGTGGAGCAGGCTCAAAGGGCCGAATGGCCTACTGCTGCTCCTATTTTTCTATGTTTTCTGTGTTTTCTATGAGTCCGATCACAGGCAGGGCGGGTGTAGGATCGGGCTGGGGGGGGAGTGGTAGAATGTGGTCAGGGTGGGGGGAGCAGATAGTGGGGGGGGGTGGAGATGGTGGTCGGGGAGAGAAGATGGTGACGGGGGTTGGGGGGGTCCAATCACGGGGTTACAGGTATGCTTGTTGGGTCTGGAGGAAACACTCCTGCTCCTCCTGGCCCACAAACAGTGCTGTAAAGGCACTTACCTTATGGATCCAGCCCTTCTCGCCTCCTTTTACCTGCCAGGCTTCCCAAGGCCTGGGAAGCCCGGCCGACTGTGGTTAATAATAGAATCACTGTTAAAATAGAGACACACAGCCCCCTTAAGAGGTTTCAACCACCCACCCACCTCCTGCGAGTGAAGGTCTGTGCTGGCACCCATAGAACTGCACGGTCCGTGCGTTTAAGAGAGGAAAGGATAGAGAAAATGTGTATGTGTGTGTGAGGAGGGGAAACAGAAGCCCAACTTTCTCCGGGGACCACACTCGAAACAGCGTTACGAGCTTCCAAAGTTGATTGTGACATTAATCTGGCAGTTAGCAACAAATTGATTGGTGGAACGCTTTAGTAACTTGTAAAAAAAATCCCTGAGGAAAATATGGAGTGGTGCCAAAAGAGAAATGAAATGACCAGTAAATACTTAATGATCTGAAGAGTGAGTTCAGTGTTGCGTTGTCAAAGTGAGCCACACTCATCAGTCAGAGATAACTGCAAGTCAGGCTTTGCATCATTCCACCTGAGTATTATTCATCTCATTAGAAGAAAGAGGGTTACATTGGACAGTTGTGAACCAATTTCTAGGACAAAACTAGGCATAACAACAATAATCAGCAATAAATTTGCAACCTCTCTCAGGAAGACTAATAATAGGTTTGGGAAGTGAAAACATCAGACTAGTGTAGTAAGGGGTGCTCCTTTGATTTGTGGCTAAGGCACATTGCAGGCTCAATGTAACAGAAACTCTGCCCACCATCTAAATCATACTCTTAATCCGATGCTTTCTTAGCTTGGATTGTGTGAGACCTCTTTTGTGAACCGTCTCCCCATGTTTACGCTACTAAGTCTGTCTCTCATCCTGGCTGCAGAATCACGGTACCCAGTTTTTGTGGGGACACTAAAGTGGTTAAACCTGTTGTCGCAGTTTTTTGGGTTCAACACTGGATAACCTCTCGGGTTCAGCATCACCAGTCACTTCCATAAACGGACCCTGCATCCTCTATGATCGGGAGTACACCCTTTTCTGCCCAATACCTAGATAAATGATCGCATGCCCCTGGGAATCATAACACAGAATCCTTACTCCACATACCGGCTACTGAAATATAGCACGTGCTGCCACATGAATTCTCCTCTGGTACGAGAAGGTGGACCTGAATAAGCACTCTACTGAAATGAAGTGACGGTTTAGGACCAATAGTTGATTTATTTACATAAGATACATGAATGAACAGTATACAGTTTGAACATATAATCCCATTCACTCTTCAGTTTATCAGTGAGAGGTAATGGCCCGGATTTTGCGATCGGAATAACGGTGAGGCTATCAGCATTGCCGCTATTATGGAGTAAATCGGATAGCAACTTATGGAGACCGCACATGCGCAGTTAAACACGGGAGTCCGGAAGTTTCTGCCTGATTTGCCCCGCTCCACCACAAGCTTCGCTGCACCGGTACCGTGCCGGAGAAACTTCTTGACCCAGAGAGTGGTGAGAATGGGGAGCTCGCTACCACCGGGAGTGGTGGAGGCGAGTAGCATCGATGCATTTAAGGGGAAGCTGGATAAACACACGAGGGAGAAAGGAATAGAAGGTTATGCTGATAGGGCGAGATGATGAGGGGTGGGAGGAGGCTCGTGTGGAGCATAAACACCACAATGGACCAGTTGGGTCGAATGGCCTGTCTCTGTGCTGGACCTTTTATGTAATTCTATGTAGTTTGTGAAAATAATAAAGCCGCACTTTGCTTTCTGAGCATTAACTTTAAGACCGAGGACCACGTGATCTAGTTTAACTCTTTGAAACCGAGCTGGCTCAGGCTTTAAAAATATAGACAGTCTTTTTGAGTTGCCTGTGATATCAAAGACCACTCTATTACTGAGACAGAGATTCCCTTGTCTCTAAGCACTGCACCTTAAGACAGTTAGTTGGGTCCACTGAGCTGTCAATCATAAAGGACTCCAGACTGGGCTCCGCCCTTGGAACTATGGGCAGACGATATACCTCTATGATTTAATGAAAGTAATTAAATTAAAGCGCCATGATACACACTATTAACAATATAAGCTAATAGACAATATTCCAACATATGAGTGCCGATATTGCGAGGTTCCAGAAAATTATGTGGGGTGCAAATTGTGCGCAAATCTCTGCACCTGAATTCCCAATAGAAAAAAGCAGAAAGAAAGACTTGCATTTATATAACACCTTTCACGACCACCGGACGTCTCAAAGCACTTTACAGCCAATGAAGTACTTTTTGAAGTGTAGTCACTGTTGTAATGTAGGAAGCACGGCAGCCAATTTGCGTACAGCAAGGTCCCACAAACAGTGATGAAATAAACAAACAGATAATCTGTTTTAGGTGTCAGTTGAGGGTTATATGTTGGCCAGGACACTGGGAGAACACCCTTGCTCTTCTTCGAATAGTGCTGTGGGATTTTTTACGTCTACCTGAGAGGGCAGACGGGGATCTCGATTTAACAACTCATCCAAAAGGTGGCACCTCCGACAGTGCAGCACTCCCTCAGCTTATCCCCCAGAACACTAACTCGTACAATTGACTCCTACATCTCTATGAATTATAATTTATCTCCAGAACAGTCAGGCTCAATGACTCTCACTAACCAAACAATATTTATATATAGATAGAGCAAAAGCAAAACAATATTAACCGCAGTAACAGTTTTTACGAATCCCTGATTTTCGCTTGGGGCGTGAGCGTGGCGTGCAAGGGGGCGCGGAGAGATTTTAACTGCCGGGCCTCATTACCATGTTGGAGGTGGGTCTCCCGGTGGCAATCACTACCTGGGCAACGGACGGGAGTGGGAGTGGGAGTTCACTCCTGCTCCTCCTGGCCCTCAAGGAAACCATAAAATAAAATTTGAAAAAGCTTTTCCCCCCAAGACCTTTTCTGGGCTCCCGATCCTGTTTGCCAGCAGGTTTCTTTGACACGGGCCGAGACTCGCGCGACTGTGCGTTGAAATTGCCTCAGCAGCCTATTTGCGTCAAAAGACCCTGGCTTTTTGCATATTTACCAGGACTTTACCTGCCTGCGGCTAGCGTTTCCACCTCCCAAAACCCAGGAGTTAGATTAACAGCGGGAGCGTGGCGCGAATGCTGCCCTTATTTTAACTCCCCTGCATGTCGCATTCTCATCGGGCATGGGGGGCGGTGGGGGCGAGCAGGGGATAACACCGGGGATTCAGTATTTAATTGGTTTTACTGGTGCCGTAATGTTGAATCGTTATCTTTGAATTATTTTAGTTTGAATGTACAACAAAATAGAAATTTTAAGAATTTCAAATGAACACAGGCCGTTTGACAGTGTTTCCACGTCAGAAAGCGCCCCGAGGAGGCACTAATGGCCCTTTAAAAGAGCCACCATTAATTTAGAAGCTTTTAAGTAAGGACTGAACTTGAAATACTTCAGTTACATCACAAAGAACACTTTGGACTCATGGTTCCACGTCACCTGCGGTAGTGCAGATCAACAGGCTTGTTCATACGCAGGAATTTCCAGACGGCAAGCCAGAAATTCCAGCTGGCATTGATCCTTTCAACACTCACTTGTGGGTTGTGGGATTGAACGATATGGTGAATGCAGCAAAGGGCTGGCTCCTTATGAGCAGAATAATGGCAAGACTGCTTCTATGAGTCACTGAGAAAGTATTTTTGTCAAGTAACCCTCATACGAAGAATCAATTGCTAAGCTAACCTGTGCATTGTGGTGCAATTGAGTTTGACAGACATAATCAGATTGTGTTGTTATCTTCTAACAAATTTCAGCCCAATATTTATACTTTTTTTTTGAGTAGAGAGGAGAGCGAATCATAAGGGATGCCAATAGTAGGAAATAGAACATGTTCCTACTTTTGCATTCAACATGAAACTCATCCAGATTTGGAATAGCGAAAGGTTGGATTTAAATCTTCCTCTGCTCTACTCTCCCACCCCTCCCATTTTTCCTTTCTCTCTGAAGGTGTTGATTCACTCACGTTCCATGGGTACGCCAGCCCGCCTCCCCCCTCGCCCACCTCCCTCCAGTACCTTCCACAAGTGGCCACCCTTCTGCCAGAACTTTTAACTTTGGCAGGTGTGTAAAACGGCTGATATTTTATTGGCCGCCCGTTATACTCCCCGCCCGGCTTTCTTTACCGTTGACTTTAATGTAAGGGAAAATCGGGCGGCCGATCCGATATCGCCCGTTTTACAGCCCCGCCGAAGTTGAAAGCTCCGCCCTTCGTGTGTGAGCTAAGGCAGCAAGTGTTAGCGGGCGAGTTAACTGTGGCGACCACAGCAGCCGAGCCTGATCCTGTCCTTGCCCAGCAGAGGCTCACACAGGCACATTTCAGCACAGGTCGCTGCTGCTGCTTGTCGCGCTAAAACCAACACTACGGCCGCCAATTTGCCGGCGCTCAGAGTGCGGGTTTGGAGGCGGGTCCGCTGTCAAAATCGAAATGATTGACAGCGGGTTGGGAACCCGCTCCGAACCCGCCCCCATGTAAGTTTCCAAAGTGTCGGGTCTGCGATTTCAGAACAGACCCAACACCAACCACCGGGGGAGGCATTTAACATTGTTAAATGCTTGTTAAACACTTGTAAACCACTATTTTGTCAGCCTATTTCTATTTTACCACTCTTTTAACAAGGTTCACGTTGTTCGGAGATCACGTCAGGTAAGTAGGTCGGGTTCTCTATGTCTCCCCATTGCTGTGACTAGGTGACAGCTGCAAAAGTGGTATGAAAGCTACCATTTCACAGCTGGTCACTTTCCAGTGTCAGAAGCTTGAGCCTTCAGGAC
Source organism: Squalus acanthias (assembly GCA_030390025.1). Taxonomy (NCBI): domain Eukaryota; kingdom Metazoa; phylum Chordata; class Chondrichthyes; order Squaliformes; family Squalidae; genus Squalus; species Squalus acanthias. The sequence goes on from CM059428.1 coordinate 16,674,287, forward strand.
TTGGAAGACACTTTTGAGCTGTATGAAGTTTGGAAGTGTTTGGAGTAAACTCTCTATCCACTGTCACCTCCTTGGAGCAAGCTCTCTCACCATTGACAGATCGCTTCTGTCATCTCAACTTCAGCTGCCATCTATTCCAGCAACATCGGTGCCCTTGAAAAAATCTCACTTTGGTCCTCTGAATCCCTCCACGATCAGCCCCAACACCAACATCACCAGGCATACCAACATCATCAACAACAACACCAACCTTCTCCGCAATCACCTGATGCTGCACAGGGCACAGGGCATCAGCACACGACAACATTGCTGCCCAGGAGGCCAGCGATGGCATCACCATGGCCAGATTTACTTCACTTGATGCTGTACACCCTGGCTGCCACTTGATGCGCCAGATTGACATCACCCCACACCAACACCTAAAGCATTCCTACAATGTCCAAGCCATTCCTTTCACACTCAGCACAATTGGGGGGGGGGGTGGAGTTATGTCTCAATATTCACTGGAACTCACTTAGACACTTCTCAAGGTGAGCACAGATCTGTCCACTAAGGTAAAGTGTTGAAAATAAGATTTCAATTTTGACAACACATTAACAGAAAATTTACATGAACATTGCATAAAACACCCAAGTGCCTACCCTTGTGTGTTGTTAGTTGGTATGATTGGACTAGGATGAGGGTGAGTGTGAGGGGTGGCTAGTGAGAAGGGGATGTGATAATGTAGATAGAGAGGGATGGGTGGAGGTGCAAGGTAAGTTGGTGTGAGTAAGGATGTACAGGAGTACTGTAGGGGAGGCACAGTGATGGGAGTGTGATGAGGTTGAGTGTGACTTTGCAATAACGTTTTGTGATCTACTGAGATCATTGAAAGGTTTGTGCCACTGCAGCCTGGTCCTCCTGACGACATCCCTGCTTGTGGCCTCCTGTGCAATGTTCAACCAGGCTGTGTTGTTGTCCTGGGGAGTTCTCTTCCGCCCTTGGAAGGGAAGAGAACCTCCCAGCGTGCTGTGACTCTCTCCATAAGCATATGGAGGGAGTCATGCGGGAGCCTGGGTGCAGCTGTGCATCTTTGTGCAGTGCTCGTCAGTGTTTGTAGCACCTCAATGCTTCAGAACAACTGTCAAAATGAATGTGGCCATGGTCCCTTTAAGGAAACCGGCTGATGTCGGGTCATCAAATGATGTCATCAGACCCGCTTCCTTTAATTGGCCGGGAACCTTGCAGGGCGGGCTTAACAGGGGAAAATCCTTTTCACAGAGCGGCTGGAGCTGGGAATGGGACCGGGACCGGGACCAGGACCCGCCAACAACCTCTCCCGCCACGATCCCGCCTCCGATGGCGAAATCGCAGCCTACGTGTTTATGACCATTTTACACTGTGGCAATGTGTTCACCGTCAATATATTGTAGCATAAAATATGTCAAAATAATTTTATGATCATTTTTCAGATTACTTCAATTTTATTTTTTAGGAAAAACTGTCTAAACAACTACTTGCATTTATATAGCGCCTTTAATGTAATAAAACGTCCCGCGGCGCTTCACAGGAGCGTCATCAAACAAAATTGGACACCGAGCCACATAAGGAGATATTCGGGCAGGTGACCAAAAGCTTGGTCAAAGAGATAGGTTTTAAGGAGCGTCTTCACTAGGTTCATTCCAGAGATGAGGGGGTTGACTTATGAGGAAAGGTTGAGCAGGCTGGGCCTATACTCATTGGAGTTTAGAAGAATGAGAGGTGATCTTATTGAAACATATAAGATACTGAGGGGGCTCGACAGGGTAGATGCAGAGAGGATGTTTCCCCTCATGGGGGAATCTAGAACTAGGGGGCACAGTTTTAGAATAAAGGGTTGCCCTTTTAGAACGGAGATGAGGAGGAATTTCTTCTCTCAGAGGGTCGTAAATCTGTGGAATTCTCTGCCCCAGAGAGCCGTGGAGGCTGGGTCATTAAATACATTTAAGGTGGAGATAGACAGATTTTTGCAAGATAAGGGAGTGAAGGGTTATGGGGAGCGGGCAGGGAAGTGGCTTTGAGCCCAAGATCAGCCATGATCTTATTGAATGGCAGAGCAGGCTCGAGGGGCCAAGTGGCCTATTCCTGCTCCTATTTCTTATGTTCTAAAGGAGGAGAGAGGTAGAGAGGGGGGAGAGGTTTAGGGAGGGAATTCCAGAGCTTGGGGCCTCAGCAGCTGAAGGCACGGCCACCGATGGTGGAGTGATTAAAATCAGGGATGCTCAAGAGGCCTGTGATCAGACATCTCAGAGGCTTGTAGGAGGACGTTACAGAGGACGTTACAGAGATAGGGAGGAGCGAGGCCATGGAGGGGATTTGAAAACAGGGATGAGAATTTTAAAATCGGGGCGTTACACACCAAGAGTGCATTAATATTTTCATTTATGTGAAGTGGCTTCTGCCTCTTTCCTGAAATAATTAGCTGCCATCTTAAAAATCCCCACTGAACTAAACTTAGAAATAGGGAAGCGATTCCAGCTCCCAGGATGTTTCATTTTAAATAGGCACTTTTCGGCTGAAGAAAAGGATGACAGGTCGTTTATTATTTAGGGAAGGAGGAAAGATGCGTGGCATTTTTGATCATGGTGTGTTTTGATGTCATTTATGTTGTGCTGTGACTTGAAAACAACGATTAAAGATTTCCGAATGATTTTTCATGAAATGCTGCCTCTTTAATAACTTGTAATGCAGCTATTTTAAATTTCTAGGACATGGTTATGACTCAGTTCCCCAATCGGGGAAGGTCAGGAAAGTTGGCTGAATAGAGAACTGAAACCGGTTGTTCTGTAGCCAGTGTTTAGCAGTCAGGCAGACCTGTTATAAATGGCAAACCATTAAATGACAAAATTATATTCAATGATCTGTACACCAGATGAGTGGTATAAATAGGATGGATTCACTCCCAGAGCATAAAATGATGCTTTGGCTCCATTCTTCGCTATGACTGCCATCAGTGATGATCTGTGCTTGTCCCGAATTTTCGGTGGATAAACGCGCTTCCCATTGCACTCAGCAAAGACTGGGATCACATCTGGGACTTCCTGGTCTGTATGGGTACTGGGGTATGATCTGTTGTCTATGCTGAGTTAGCTGATCTCACCCAAGGCCGCAGTTGGGGGCATTAGGATTTGCTGCAGCACCACTGAGCTAGGGAGAGGGGGGGGAATGAACCTCAGCTATGGTCGAATGGCTCGCTGTCTATGCTCATGCGTGAAGAATGACTACGTGGGAAAGGTAACGGAGGGTTGCTGGTGCTGTGGAACCCCAGCAAAATGTCAGCCCCTGTAGGTGAGTAAAATTGGTCTACCCACCCACTGCTCTGTAATTAGCTGGCTCGATGTACGACTCAGAAATGGTGAGCTGTACATTGCCAGATTTCCCTCCCTTTCTTTCTCTGTTGGATCCAGTGACTATTACATGGCTTGCCATCCAGTTACCAGTTGCGAATTGTTCTAACTGGGATTTCAATAACTGGCTGACAACAAGTGTATGAATTTGAAGCATGTCCATTTTTTTCACTTCTGTTATATCTTAGTGTTCGAAATTGTACGCAGCCTGTAGCCCGAAGGCATTGTTACCAGTCTACTAGTTGTTGGGCTTCCCATGGTGCAGGGTAACCAGCAAGAGGCAGTCATAATTGTTAGTTGTATTCAGGTGGTGGGTATTAATTGGGGACTCTCTTGTGTTCTATATATGGGAGCAGGCTCGGGAGTCTAACCACCTCCCCTTGACATTCAATGGCATTGCCATTGCCAAATCCCCCACCATCAACATCCTGGGGATCACCATTGACCAGAAACTTAACTGGACCAGCCACATAAATACTGTGGCTACAAGAGCAGGTCAGAAGCTGGGTATTCTGTGGTGAGTGACTCACCTCCTGACTCCCCAAAGCCTTTCCACCACCTACAAGGCACAAGTCAGGTGTGTGATGGAATACTCTCCACTTGCCTGGATGAGTGCAGCTCCAACAACACTCAAGAAGCTTGACACCATCCAGAACAAAGCAGCCCGCTTAAACATTCACTCCCTCCACCACCGGCGCACTGTGGCTGCAGTGTGTACCATCTACAAGATGCACTGTAGCAACTCGCCAAGGCTTCTTCGGCAGCACCTCCCAAACCCGCGACCTCTACCACCTAGAAGGACAAGGGCAGCAGGCGCATGGGAAGACCACCACCTCCAAGTTCCCCTCCAAGTCACATACCATCCTGACTTGGAAATATATCGGCGTTCCTTCATCGTCGCTGGGTCAAAATCCTGGAACTCCCTCCCTAACAGCACTGTGGGAGTACCTTCACCACACTGACTGTAGCGGTTCAAGAAGGTGGCTCACCACCACATTCTCAAGGGCAATTAGGGATGGGCAATAAATGCTGGCCTTGCCAGCAACGCCCACATTCCGTGAACAAATAAAAAAAGGGAAAAAAGCTCATCTTGGGGGTGCACGGTATGTAATGCGTGTCTCTGTAAATAAAGGCTTGTAAGCGACTGAAGCCTAGGCTCTAGTATTCTATCCTTCACCACCTGGCTATCTGAATTATACAATAATGACAGAGTTTCCAGTGAAAGCAGCAATTATTTTTTCACTTGACGATGACGACCTGATGAGCTTATTGTAAACTCTCCAAGCAGAAACTGGTTATAACGAAGACACTTACTGAAAATAAATATCCTTGTGCTGGCAGGGATAGAAGATAAAGGAGCAAAACACAAGCAAGTGTCTCTTCCCCTTTTCTTAGAAATCATGAAAATTAAGTAAACAAAATAGACATAAAAATCCGGGGATGAGAAAATGTGATTTCTTCCTTACTTCTCACACAATTGCAGTCAATCTTCAGCTGTTGTTCCACCAAAAATAAGAGAAATTCTAGCTCGTCTACAAAGTGCCCAATATAGAGCTGCAGATGAGCGCAGTGCCTAAGGTGACCCAGTTGAGCGCCAGTGTGTAGCACCACAGAGTGGTTCTGTCACCAACCGTACGAAACGCCTGTTTTGGTGGCGTGCTCAAGTTGGGCCAATTTTAACCCGCCCGTCGGGAATCTGGCGGGATGGGGTGCAACGCTGCTTTTACACCCCGCCCTGATTTTACTCTCCATTGAAGTCAGGAGGGAGTGATATCGGAGGGGGAGGGGCGGGTGTGAAACTGGCGTTCCACCCGAACCCGTGGGTTTTCCCCATCCGGCGAGTGAGGTTAAAATGACCCCCTCATCATGTCAGTGAGTGTCACCAGGCTAGCCAGCTACATGGGGCATCACACACAAGCCAGATCCTGTCGTCACCCAACATCCAATCTACCCTTTAATTTGAAATAAAAACAGAAAATGCTGGAAATACTCAGCAGGTCAGGCAGCATCTGAGGAGAGAGAAACAGAGTTAACGTTTCAGATCGATGACCCGTCGTCAGAACTGGAAAAAGCTGGAGATGGAACAGGTTTTTAAGCAAGTGTAGGGGCAAGGAGAGGGGAGGAAAGGCAGGAGAGATTAAGAGACATTAAGAGAGATTAAGGGATGGTGCAAGAAAAAAGGAGATGGTAATGGGACAAGTTAAGAAACAAAGGATGGCTCAAGAGAAGTGCAAATGGCAATGGCAGAATGAAAGACAGCTGCCATGTGGGTGAGAGAAAAATATAAAAAATAAAAAAATAAAAATAAAATAAAATAAATGGAAAAAAAAGGGTAGGGGCAGAGGTTATGATCTGAAATTGTTGAACTCGATGTTGAGTCCAGAAGGCTGTAAAGTGCCTAATCGAAAGATGAGGTGCTGTTCCTCGAGCTTACGTTGAGCTTCATTGGAACAGTGTAAGAGGCCGAGGACGGTGAGGTCTGAGTGGGAGTGGAGCGGAGAATTAAAGTGACAGGCGACCGGAAGCTCGGGGTCCCCCTTACGGACTGAACGGAGGTGTGTTCCGCAAAGCGGTCACCCAATCTGCGTTTGGTCTCCCCTTTAATTTGTTTTTTTTTGGGTGCGTGGCCCTTTTAAAGGGCTCCGCGGCCCATTCAAAATACCGCGCACGTGCAATTTTTCCTGTTTAAAAACCGGTGAGCCGGCTGTGCGGGAGCTGCAGAGCGCCGCGCGGCTTAAAGGGAACATTGGTGGCAACCATACCGGACAGTGGGAACCTGGGCCAGTTTTCTCCTCTTTAACTCTGCGTCACTGAGGCCATTTGTAACTACTGAGAGCAGCTGACTCAGTACCGAGAATCAGAACTGAGGGTTTCTTGATCTATATGGCAACTTGATAAACGTACTGAGTGATCGGGAGAAGTACATCACAGAATCATTTCCAATGGAAGTCATTTTGTAATATATACGTTACAGGTTCAGTGTCGCCAGGACTCCATGTCACCCGTGTATGTTTGAAACTCTGCTTAGACTGCGAGGTCTGTCCCAGAGTGAGTGCAGGATTTGGGATTCTTAGTCAATTTCATCGTGTAACTTCCTTGTATTAATTTCATACAAATACCTACGCCATGACCTGTTTTGCTGCCAGTGTCCACACAAAGTAAATATGCCCCGCTGTTCCCCTTTAATCCACCTTACAGCGTCTCTCAAGCGACAAGGTCTCTCAATACAATAAAATGATTCCAGATATCAGACGTTTAAGCTCCAATGAAAAGTTAAGGAAATTGGGCTTAGTTTCTTTGCAAAAGAGACTTCAAGATAATCTAATTGATGAAATTATAAGAACCACAACAACTTGCATTTATATAGCGCCTTTAATGTAGTAAAATGTCCCAAGGCACTTCACAGGAGCGTTATGAGACAAAATTGGACACCGAGCCACATAAGGAGATATAATGACAGGTGACCAAAAGCTTAGTCAAAGAAGTAGGTTTTAAGGAGCGTCTTAAAGGAGGAGAGAGAGGTAACGAGACAGAGAGGTTTATTGAGGGAATTCCAGAGCTTAGGGCCCAGACAGCTGAAGGCACGGCCGCCAATGGAGGGGCGAAGGAATTTGTGATGCACGAGAGGCCAGAATTGGAGGAACGCAGAGTTCTTGGAGGGTTGTGAGGCTGGAGGAGGTTACAGAGATAGGGAGGGGTGAGGTCATGGAGGGATTTGAATACAAGAATGAGAATTTTAAATGCGAGGCGATGCTTAACTGGGAATCAATGTTGGTCAGCGAGCACAGGGGTGATGGGCGAATGGGACCTGGTGTGATTCAGGATACGGGCAGCAGAGTTTTGGATGAGCTCAAGTTTACGGAGGGTGGAAGATGGGAAGCCGGCCTGGAGAGCGCTGGAATAGTCGAGTCTGGCAGTAGCAAAAGAATGGATGAGAATTTCAGCAGCAGATGGGCTGAGGCAGAGGTAGAGACAGGCGATATTCCGTAGGTGGAAGTAGGCGGTCTCGGTGATAGAGAGGATTATGGGGTCGGAAGCTCATCTCAGGGTCAAATAGGATGCCGAGGTTGCAAACAGTCTGATTCAGTCTCAGACAGTGGCCAGGGGAGGGGGATGGAATCAGTGGCTATGGAACGGCGTTTGTAGTGGGGTCTTCCCAATATTTAATTGGAAGAAATTTCTGCTCATCCAATACTGGATGTTGGACAAGCAGCGTTGACAAATCAGATGCAGCGGAGGGGTCGAGAGAGGTTGTGGTGAGGTAGAGCTGGATGTCATCAGCGTACATGTGGAACCTGACATTTTCGGATGATGTCGCCAAGGGGCAGCATGTAGATGAGAAATAGGAAGGGGCCAAGGATAGATCCTTGGGGGACTTGAGAGGTAACGATGCAGGAGTGGGAAGAGAAGCCATGGCTGGTGATTCTCTGGCTGCGACTGGATAGATAAGAATGGAACCAGGCGAAGGGAATCGACAAAATTGATACAGACTTCAGAATCAAAGCTCCGCATGGCAGTAATGTGATATCACACAACTACAGCAGGAACTCCTGTAGCCATTTCAGCCAAAGGATAATAAAGGGCCATTATGAATGGGTTCAAGAAACAGTTGGTTGTGTCTCTGGAGAGAGAAGTCATTGAGCGACATGATGAAAAAGCAGGTGATGGGACCTGTCAGCAAAAAAAAGTCTTGTTTGGGCTTAATGTCCTTTTCCTGATCCTAGAATTTCTACATTTAATACCTAACTTGCTTATCCCAGGTCATTTGTTGCAAAGTTGTTGCCAACTGATTAAATGGACTTAAAATTAATGCAGGTATAACATTTGGCAACAGTCCGTTTTGTAATCCTTATGTTATCTCTTTATCTTTTTCTAGGATTAGTTGCAGTGAAAGAAGCCCATGACATAGAAGTGAGACTGAATGAAATTGAGAAGGTTCTGAAGATTATAATTAACTTGCCCTACAAAGTATGTATCGCTATACATTACTCACTATTACTAACTGCTGCTTACCCTCAGAGTACTGAAGGCACTTTCATAGCTTTTCAAACACTCCCACGCTTTCAACCATGTGAGATCTGGAAAAGTAATTTACCAACTTCTGTACATTTCAGAATTCTGCTATTAATTGTTCTGAACATAAGAACATAATAACACAAGAAGTAGGAGCAGGAGTGGGCCATACGGCCCCTCGAGCCTGCTCCGCCATTCGATAAGATCATGGCTGATCTTCTACATCAATTCCACTTTCCCGCCCGATCCCCATATCCCTTGATTCCCTCAATGCCCAAAATCTATCTATCTTAGTCTTGAATATACTCAGCGACTGAGCATCCACAGCCCACTGGGTAGAGAATTCCAAAGATTCACAACCCTCTGAGTGAAGAGCTTTCTCTTCATCACAGTCTTAAATGGCCCACCCCTTATTTTGAGACTATGACCCCTAGTTCTAGATTCTCCAGCCAGGGGAAACAGCCACTCAGCATCTACCCTGTCAATCCCTCTAAGAATTTTAAATGTTTCAATGAGATCGCCTCTCATTCTTCTAAACTCCAGAGAGTATAGGCCCATTCTACACAATCTCTCCTCATAGGACAGCCCTCTCATCCCAGGAATCAATCTAGTGAACCTTCATTGCACCCCCTCTAAGGCAAGTATATCCTTCCTTAGGTAAGGAGACCAAAACTGTACTCAGTACTCCAGGTGTGTTCTCATGCAAGCCCTGTACAATTGCAACAAGACTTTATTACCCTTATACTCCAACCTCCTTGCAATAAAGGCTAATTTGCCTTCCTAATTGCTTGCTGTACCTGCATGTTAACCTTCTGTGATTCATGTACAAGGACCCCCAAATCCCTCTGAATACCAACATTAACTAGTCTTTCACCTTTTAAAAAATATTTAGCTTTTCTATTCTTCCTACCAAAGTGGATGATTTCACACTTCCCCACATTATACTCCATCTGCCACCTTCTAGCCCAATCACTTAACCTGTCTATAGCCCTTGCAGCCTCTTTACATCCTCCTGACAGCTTACTTTCCCACTTAGCTTTGTATCATCAGCAAACTTGGATATATTACACTCAGACCCGACACCTAAGTCATTGATATAGATTGTAAATAGCTGAGGCCCAAGCACTGATCCCTGCAGCACCCCACTAGTTACAGCCTGCCAATCGGAAAATGACCCATTCATTCCTACTCTCTGTTTTCTGTCCATTAACCAATCCTCAATCCATGCTAATATATTAACCCCAATGCCATGAGCCCTCCCTAATCTTGTGTAACCACCTCTCGTGTGGCGTCTTATCAAATGCCTTCTGAAAATCCAAATATACTACATCCACTGGTTCCCCCTTATCTACCTTACTAGTTACACCCTCAAAAAACTCAAATAGATTTGTCAAACACAATTTCCCTTTCATAAAACCATGTTGACTCTGCCTAATCATATTTTGATGTTCCAAGTGCCCTGTTGCCACATCCTTAATAATAGATTCTAGCCTTTTCCTACTACTGATGTCAGGCTAACTGGCCTGTAGTTCCCTGTTTTCTCTTTCCCTCCTTTCTTGAACAGAGGGGTTACATTTACTACCTTCCAATCCACTGGAACCGTTCCAGAATCTAGGGAGTTCTAGAACGTGAAATAAAGTGAAAGTGGTGAATGGAACCAGACCAAAATAAAATAACCAGTTTAATGCGTCTGACAAGGCACCAATGAATTGCAGGGAACTGTGAGAGCAAACTTTGAGTGGTTCAAATCATTTGATCCTCATGAGCGTATTATGAATTGTTGGACTCGTGATTAAACAGGTATTATTTTTTTCTACAATACAAATGACAGTATTTCTTTTAAAGGATTGATTAGAGGTTCTTTAACAGTAGAATGTATGGATATTTCATTGATAACATATATCAAATGGCAAACTTTTCGGTAATCTATTACATCAGATGTCCCTGTTCTGCATGGCCTTCATATTCACAGATGTGGAACCCAACATGAATACAGGAATGCTAGGAGAAGGGCATGGGGATGAACTGATTGAGAAGCAATGGGTAGTGAGATAATGAGGAGAAATGACTTTTACCTTCATCAGCAGTAGGCTGAGGGAAAGCCAAGTCAAATTACCGCAACGTACATGCCATGTCAGAAGGTACGCTGAAGATAAAAACCGCGAGGAAGGCAATGGGAAACCACCTCAGCTGCTCCTCCTTAATAAGCGCCTTAAGAATCTCACGTGTGAGACTTGAGTTAGGACCTGCCCTCGGGCAGAACACAATGGATAGACAGACCCAGTTGGGTGGAGCACAGGGAGGAAACTCAGATGAGGTGGGTGGGTGGATTGCTCACCAGTAGCAGAGTCTGCCTGATTGCCCTTTCATTCATTTAACTGGAGAGAATATCAGGCTGGATCCTCCCCCATATGATTTTTCATTCAGCGTACTACCCATGCTTGTAGGTACAGCAGGTACAGATGAAAATCTACCCCCATGGGGGTGAACAAGAGACAAATGGGTTGGTATCACTACCATAGATCCCAGGGGATCCAAACAGGCTGGAAACAATGCAAAATAGAACCTGAAAATAAAAAGAGGGATGTTTGAGGACAAATTCTGTCTCACTCAGGGAGGCCACTTGGGTGATAGGTGTGGGAAATGGAAAAATGTTACACTGGTGCAGTTGTGGATGTCTTTCTGAGGTTGGGGCTGATGTATATTGTTGGGGCAGGATAAGGGGAACTTTACTCTGCATTTAACTGTGTCGCTCCTGACCTGGGAGTGTCGGAAATGGAAAATGTCCCATTCGCAGCACTCATCTCACTCAGCTTGATGCGCACAAAGAAGTAATTAAAAAGCAGGGAAGAGTAAATGAACAATAGACCAACCCATCCGTGGAAGATAGGATAATAAAGAATCACCACAAATGAGAAAACACATTCAAGCCAAACAAATTGGGGAAGCCATAAAACCATTGGATTATAGTAACCAATTATATACAAAGCACGAGAACTACTTCAGACGGGACGTTAAACCATGATCCCATATGCCTGTTCCGGTGAAATTAAAAATCACACAGCCTTATTCAAAGATGAGCAGGGAGTTTCAGTGCCTGAGCCAACATTGCTCACTCAACCATGATCACCAGAGAAAAGATTCACAGCCATTCACCCACCTGTTGTCTGTGGGATATTGCTGACGTACCATTTACCAGCAGAACAAGTTAAAAGCCATGGGATCCAGGGCAAAGTGTCAAGTTGGATTCAAAACTGGCTCGGAGGCAGGAAGCAGAGGCTAATGGTTGATGGGTGTTTTTGCGACTGGAAGGCTGTTTCCAGTGGGGTTCCGCAGGGCTCAGTACTAGGTCACTTGCTTTTTGTGGTATATATATCAATGATCTAGACTTGAATATAGGGGGTATGATTAAGACGTTTGCAGATGATTCTAAAATCGGCTGTGTGGTTGATACTGAAGAAGGAAGCTGTAGACTGCAGGAAGATATCAATAAATTGGTCAGGTGGGCAGAACAGTGGCAAATGGAATTCAATCCGGAGAAGTGTGAGGTAATGCATTTGGGGAGGGCTAACAAGGAAAGGGAATACACATTAAATGGTAGGACATTGAGTAGTGTAGAGGAACAAAGGGACCTTGGAGTGCATGTCCACAGATCCCTGACGATAGCAGGCCAGGTAGATAAGGTGGTTAAGAAGGCATACGGAATGCTTGCCTTTATTCGCCGTGGCATAGAATACAAGAGCAGGGGGGTTATGCTTCAACAGTATAAAACACTAGTTAGGCCTCAGCTAGAGTACTGCGTGCAGTTCTGGTCACCACATTACAGGAAAGATGTGATTGCACTAGAGAGGGTACAGAGGAGATTTACAAGGATGTTGCCGGGAGTAGAGAATCTTAGCTATGAGGAAAGACTGGATAGGCTGGGTTTGTTTTCCTTGGAACAGAGGAGGCTGAGGGGAGACCTTACTGAGGTGTATAAAATTATGAGGGGCCTAGATAAAGTGGATAGAAAGGACCTATTTCCCTTAGCAGAGGGGTCAAAAACCAGGGGGCACAGATTTAAAGTAATTGGGGGAAGGTTTAGAGGGGATTTGAGGGGAAATTTCTTCACCCTAGAGGGTTGTGGGGGTCTGGAACTCACTGCCTGAAAGGGTGGTAGAGGCAGAAACCCTAACCACATTTAAAAAGTACTTGGATGTGCACTTGGGATGCTGTAACCTGCAGGGCTACGGACCAAGAGCTGGGAAGTGGGATTAGGCTGGATAGCTCTTTGTTGGCCGGCGCGGACACGATGGGCCGAAATGGCCTCCTTCCGTGCTGTAACTTTCTGTGATTCTATGAACAACAGCCCCCTGCATTCCTGAAGTAATCCATTGCGCCAATCCAAAATGCCATGCAAGTTAACAATAGTGAGAGGAATATAGTTGAATAAATTGCATAAATGCAGTACTTTGTTTGCAATAGTTGAGTTTATCCAGTCTCACGCACTCATGTTCTGCCCCTTCATGCAGTATTCTAGGTCAGAAGTTGTCCTCACTTTCTTTGAAAGATCCTCAATAGACCAAGTATTGAAAAGTGACTCCATCCAGAAGGTTAAGCTGAGTTTCCAAAGCCCCGTCAAAATATCAGGTGAGTGAACCATTTGACAATTCTTCCCGTTTCACTGACACGTTTCAGAGTGGGCCAGGTAAATTTTACAAAGGACTTCCTAATTGCTGGTTTGGAGCTGTGCTTCTTCAATGGGCCAGCGAGAGTGCAGAAAAGCGCCAAATGGAACAGACTGTCTATTAGTTGTATTGTCTCTGGAGCACCACTTTGACAAATTGAGTGTGTGATTTTTGTGCAATCAAGGATTTAAAAATAAATTCTTCCGAAGCCATGCCTGGAACGTTTGAGCCATTACAAAGCATTTTCAATGCGGAGCTTATTAAAACAACTTAATTTGCGATCGTGCCCATGGTGGTATTGATTGAATCTTACACCTAATCAGTTAATGTCCATCTGTTGTCAGGGGTTCCTGCCAGAAACATTCTAGCTACAAAGATTCATTCTGATCTGAGTGAGCGGCCACCTACAGAAGTAGGCCCCTCGACCCACATCAGAGAGAGAGAGACCCATTCAAAACCCAACCTCGCCTGTCATTGCAAGAAAGACTTGCATTTCTATAGCGCCTTTCACGACCACCGGACGTCTCAGAGCGCTTTACAGCCAATGAAGTACTTTTTGAAGTGTAGTCACTGTTGTAATGTAGGAAACGCGGCAGCCAATTTGCGCACAGCAAGCTCCCACAAACAGCAATGTGATAATGACCAGATAATCTGTTTTTTTGTTATGTTGATTGAGGGATAAATATTGGCCAGGACACCCGGGATAACTCCCCTGCCCTTCTTCAAACAGTGCCATGGGATCTTTTACACCCACCTGAGACAGCAGACAAGGGTCTCGGTTTAACGTCTCATCCGAAAGACGGCACCTCCAACAGTGCAGCACTCCACTGGAGTGTCAGCCTAGATTTTTGTGCTCAAGTCTCTGGAGTGGGACTTGAGCCTACGACCTTCTGACTCAGAGGCAAGAGCACTGCCCACTGAGCCACAGCTGACTTGAGGTTGAAGTACTGTTTGTGGGGGAGTCTCAATAGTCCTTAACTACTAGAGGTAGTGTTTCGTGGTAGCAGAGAGCTATGTCACACAAGAAGAGGAAAAACCATCAAGGAGTCCTGCTCCACCTCATGAATTGTTCTTTCTGTCAACTGATGCAGAGCACTGTTGATAGACAAGGCAAAGGATTTGGGTGTGATTGTTGATAATTGACGGCGATTTTAACCCTACCTGATCACCAGAAACCTGGCCGGAGGGCAGTTAAAATCGCCCTGGCACTTACCTGCCCGAAAGCTGCCACGATCGCAACATCTGCAATTTTAACCTGCTGTCCTGAGCGGGCAGCAAGGACGGGTGCCCGGAGCCAACAGGGTCCTTCTTTACATATGCATGTTGCGGCCCGATGACATCATTGAGACCCGACGGTAATTAGAACTCAGGCCTGAGCGGGGAATCCACCTGGAGTTAAAATCGGGGCCAAAGTACTAAGCCAATCTAAAGCTGTTGTCAACAAGACTAATCAAATAAGGGATGCATCGCAGCAGCATTTGATTACATATCAAAACGAGTTAATTTAACCAAGTTGTTTTAACCATCGGTGAAGGAACATTTGGAAAGTTGTGCCCATCATAGGCTAGATTCTCAGCCTGCTTATAGGTGTTTTTCTGTAAGTATGTGTAAGTTCGAGCATTTCTACCGCTGACCTCCATCATGTCCATCTTCGAGCCAGGAAACAGTAGTTAGGAACTGGTATAAAAACAGATAGTGCTGGAAACACTCAGCAGGTCTAAAAGGGGTGGATATTCGGACTAAAAGGGGTTCACTGCATTTCTAAGGCAGATCAATCTAAGATACTGGTCAAGTATCAAACTTTTCAATATGCAGTACCCTATGTGTCTCTTTGTATGTTTAGCAAATGACAGGATGCCACTGTGTGTTGATTAACCTAAACAAATCCAGCTGCTCCACTGGGTTGTGGCACTCCCTGGATTGATTCCTGGTCTGCGCTGGACTTTCTGATCTTAATGGGGGACAGCAGTTGGACATTAACAATCAACCCCAATACCCCTGGGAGAGCAGAGGGAGAGGAAAATCAGCCGGTTCCCACTTCTGACGAGTATCCCCATGACTTCTGACCCCTGCTGGAAATTTGGTGCAAGTGGATGCAGGGAGAGGGCTCAAGTTGGGTAGATTGTGATGCTTTATGTGGCCCAGTAGCCTGCTGACACTCATTGGCTGTGATTGCCCATGGAGAATGATCATTTGGGTGTAGACCGGAGGACCTTGAAGCTATACCCAGTACATTGAGAGGAGGGGAGAAAATTGGATGGGTGCGGGAGTGGGGGGGGGGGGAAACCTCTGTCACCCTTTAGAATGACGCTCTGTCAAGTTTATCCCATTTCATATCAATTTATTAAAATGTCAATGCAAGTGCATCTCTACTGAAATCATATCCATTTTCATTTTATTCATTCCCTCCCCATTCCATTTTTCCTTTATTCTCCCATATGTGTCACACATAATTCCTTGGCCAAGAGGAAGAGGCAGATGATCTGCTCCCAGGCCTCTGCTGATATCATGCTTCAGCAAGCGGCAACAAAATGCACCAATACATTCTGAAGTGAAGGGCCTGCCCAATGCTCTCTCTCTTTCCCTGTAGCTAATGTGCCTTGTCTCCATATGCAGCGCCCCCCCCGGCAGCTGAGATGAGGAACACGCCCTATGGGCAATGCGGACATGAATCCATCCTCTGCCGTTCTGTTGGCGCACTGGACGGCCAATGAGCAATGCCACCGTACAACCTCAGTGCTTTTTACTTTTACCCTCCAGTATTGTTTCCATGCCTTCTCTCCTGAAGGTGCTAAGTCTTGCCAGGGTGCAGTTGCACAGGTGTCAGGGGCCCTCCAGCACCTTCGGCAAATGGCCATTCTCCCTGTGTGAGTGTAGACAGTGATTGCTAACAACTTGTGGCGGGGGAGTGATCACAGCCTCGCCTGATCCTGTTCACACCTGATGTAGAACTTCCTGCCACCAAGAGCTGAGATCAACTAAATTCCAGCATTCTTTATCAAGACAAAGAATTGAACCTTTGTCGGACTTGAAAATATCTATTTATCTAAAAGTTTTGAACGTGGCTGCCACACTCCAGGGCTATCAAGAATATAAAAAGGGAGCGAGGAAGGCAATCATTTCAGGCTGTGCTTTTCTAACCTGAGACAAAAATTTACAAGGACCGGCAAACAATGTTGCCTCTAATTTTCTTTGGGGCCACACAGCCCCTTTAACGGGCTACGCGGCCCACTCAAAGTTTCACGCCCGTGCGGTTTTTCCCTTGAAAAGCCAGTGAGCCGGCTGTGCGGGAGTTCCAGAGCCCGCCCGCGCAGCTTAAAGGGATCATCGCCTGCACACGTCCATCACCAAACAGCAAGATTGAGCTCCGGGCCTAGTTCCGTCACTTGCTCCGCGGGGAGTACTGGAGCAGCGTCCTTCAAGGGACGCACCAGATTCGCCTTAACCATCACCACCGTGCCCAGCCCCCCCCCGCGCCCCCCCCAGGTTACCTGTGAGCAATGCCATGGGAGATCAGCTGGAGCTTTCTAAAAACTTATCTGCTCTTGAGTTGGTCGGATTGCAAGCATTAACATTTACGTGGCTGAGCTTGTCAGACCTAAACCCTTAACATATTTACATCTTTGAGAATTGTTTTCATTTGGATGCGATGTGTACTACACAGAATAAAGGTCCTCTCTCAGAGCGCTCTAGCTACGTTTACATACGGGATAAGAAAGCTTCGTCGACGGTAAATCACTGGAAATATTTCACATGAAAAGCCTGGCCACATTCCATTCCATCCCATTTGTGGGGACGCAGTACAAACACTTCAGGAGCTCGCTTCCTTCTGGCTTTATATTCAGTAGTGCAGCAAACATTTGTTAAGGTGGTTCGCAAACAGAATGGAACCCGTCTCCTTATTTCTGATGATAATGTTGATACAGCAGAAGTATCTAAATGCTGGTGTACACTTGGAGTACTGCACGCAGTTCTGGTCGCCATATTATAAAAAGGATATAGAGGCACTGGAGAGAAGATTTACAAGGATGATACCAGGAATGTGAGGGTATACATATCAGGAAAGGATGAACAGGCTGGGTCTCTTTTCTCTTGAAAAAGAAGTCCGAGGGGTGACCTAATAGAGGTCTTTAAAATTATGAAAGGTTTTGATAGAGTGGATACAGAGAGAATGTTTCCACTTGTGGGGAAGAAAGAAAGACTTGCATTTATATAGCGCCTTTCACGACCACCGGACGTCTCAAAGCGCTTTACAGCCGATTAAGTACTTTTGGAGTGTAGTCACTGTTGTAATGTAAGAGCATAACTATAGAGGCCATCAATATAAGATAGTCACCAAGAAATCCAATCGGGAATTCAGAAGAAACTTCTTTACCCAGAGAGTGGTGAGAATGTGGAACTCGCTACCACAGGGAGTGGTTGAAGCCAAAGGTATAGATGCATTTAAGGGGAGGCTGGACAAGCCTGTGAGGGAGAAGGGAAGAGAGGGTTATGCTGATAGATTTAGATGAGGAAAGACGGGAGGAGGCTCGAGTGGAGCATAAACGCCGGCATGGACTGGTTGGGCCGAATGGCCTGTTTCTGTGCTGTATATCCGATGTAATCCTATTTCAAATTCTCGTGTCTTCTCGCAGTCTGAAGCAGCTATCAATGTGAAACGGCTGATCCCAGTGCTGTGGTCAAATGGGGCATTATAGCTCCGAAAAAAAAAAACATAACCTCCTGAACTTAGTTTGTGCGTTTGCCTTAACAAAAAAATTCCGTTTGGATTTGTTGGGCCTCTGCTTTCTGGAGGCCGAGAAGCAGCTGCTGAGTGTTGATTATGGGCACTTTATCGCCACCTTCTGGTTGAACTTGCAGCAGTGAAAAGCGAGACGGAACCAGGAGAGTATTGCCGGTAATGAATTTTAGCAAAATAATGTCCGTCATTCACCTCAAGCTGACAGTATCAGAGGCCCAAAATGTCTCTTTTATTTCTCTCTCCATGGTGACCCACTAACAAAAAGGAAAGCGTCACTTTGACATGTTTGATTTTATTAGCCGATGATTAACTATGCAGAAAAATAGGCATTCTCCCCGCCTTCTGCTGAATGAGCAAGATTGACCAGGCCCACTGCACTCCAAAGCTTCTTAAACATAAAACAAAGCAAGGCAAGGCGGGTAACAGAAACAATGCTTTTGGTGAAGGGAGCGGTCCCCTTTTTCTTGTAGGGGCTCTGTCTTCATGAAAGTGGCAAATGGCAAAGCTTTGGTTAATTCGGGGGGGGAGGAGCGGAGCGCCAAAGAGCCGCCAGTTCATCACAACCTCACGTAGAAGTGAAACGATGATGACTTCACTCCGATTTATACCACCGCACTCAACACTTGCAAAGAGTTAAAGAAGGGTTTGGCAACTACTTTAACCCAGATGTTAACTCTGGGCGTGTTGCGGGGGGGGGTGGGCAGGGTTGCGGGATGGACTGAAAACACCTGCAGACAGCGGAGCATGAGGCCACCACGCACCATTTTAACTCCCAGGCCTCATTTGCATTTCTCTGGATTGTCTCCCTCCCGAAGCTTGCATAAGAGCTGGCGGGGGGGGGGGGGGAAATCAGGCGGGAGGCCGAAGCCGTTGTGGCCCCAAGGGAACGGTAAGTGAGATGGGGTGTCCGAGCCGATCGCCGAAGAAGAGGAAAAAGGAGGCCTGATGTTTCCTTGTTGGGCCAGGAGGAACCTTAAGAAAATGTAAAAAAAATATATATATATTTACCTGGGCCTCTTCTGGCCTGACGCTGATTGCCGGCAGCATTTGTTGGCGTGTTTGGCGCCATGTGGGCCTCCCGATCCCTGGTGTTAAAATTGCGTCATGGTGCCGCTGACGTCATCGGGCTGCGACTTTCCTATTTTAATTAGGCCCCCCCCCGCCTGCCTGGATCGGGTGGCCTCCGTACTGCCAGAATCTCAGCAGTAAAAACGGCAGAGGGCGGGAGAGCATCACGAACGCAGTGCAAACCCCGCCCCCTCTGTCATTTTAACTACCCTGAGCAACATTCGCGCTGGGCAGGCTGGGTTAAAATCCAGGCCTTTATAATGAAAGGTCACTATCTCCCTACAAAGCAGGGTTTTTTTCCCCCCCCTTTCCTCCATTTGTGGCTAAGACTATCCCAAGTGGTACTGAAACCAATCACCAGGGGGCGTCTATCTCTGTGATTGGCTCAGGCGGTGACTTCCCTCATTGTGGGCGGGCCCCAGGTTTTTTGCGCTTACTACTTTCCCATTCAATGCAGCTGAGAACTCGGTGATGCCGGGGGAACTGCAGGGGGGCAACCCACGTCCTACCGATCAAACGGGCTGTATCACCTCATCACCTGGATGGTTTTCCCTCTCCCTAATGTGGGGCTTTTGAGACCGATTCTACCTCCCTCGCCCCTGCCCTGGCAATGATCTGCTAACTTGGCACAAACCCGGGATTGAACCCGGGACTTTTTTTGGTCCATATGATTCAGTATAAGATCTGATATAAGGTGTATTTATTCACTGAGCCTTCGGGGCAGGCCGGGAGGAATAACGTTTATAGCAACCTGTCCCAGCTTTACAGAATTGAGGAAGGTGCTGCTGTCGATATAAAGAAAGGCCTGATTGCAGCAATCATTTACCATCATAAAATATTTGCCTGTTGACCACATTCTGGTTCCATTTAATACCTTCACTAAAGTGGAGCCCCCTTATATCTTCACATCAGAGTGCAATTGGAAGAGCAAATCTTTGCTTAATATCCTTACAATATAATTAAACATTTCTATATAGTTCTATTTGTGTCATAAGGATAATTGAACAGAATTAATTGTTCAGTATTAAATATATTTTAAAATTACGCTTCAGTACTTTGGGCCAGAGCAGGATCGGGCTCAGCTGTCACTTTTAAATAGGTTAAAATATTCGGCAGGGGACTGTCACATGAACAATTCAAGTGTTCATCTGCTAATATCGGCAACACTCATTTCCGGTCTCAATTGTGCTCTGTGTCAGCTGTGGTTCAGTGGGTAGCGCACTTGCCTCTGAGTCAGAAGGTCATGGGTTCAAGTCCCATTCCAGAGACTTGAGCACATAAAGTTAGGCTGACACTCCAGTGCAGTGCTGAGGGAGTGCTGCACTGTCGGAGGTGCCGTCTTTCGGATGAGATGTTAAACCGAGGCCCCGTCTGCTCTCTCAGGTGGACGTAAAAGATCCCACGGCACTATTTCGAAGAAGAGCAGGGGAGTTATCCCCAGTGTCCTGGCCAATATTTATCCCTCAAACAACGTACCAAAAGCAGATTATCTGGTCATTATCACATTGCTGTTAGTGGGAGCTTGCTGTGCTCAAATTGGCTGCTGCGTTTCCCACAGTACAACAGTGACTCCACTCCAAAAGTACTTCATTGGCTGTAAAGCGCTTTGAGACGTCCGGTGGTCGTGAAAGGCGCTACATAAATACAAGTCTTTCTTGCAATTGCAACCTGGGTGAGGTATCACCAGTGGAACTCTATCCAGCAAAATTCTGCACCTTCAGGAGAGGGTGAGAGTAAATTGTGGGGGTGGGGGGAAAGGAACAGTATGAGGTAGCTCCAACTCTTGCAAAAAATCCCCTCTGCCTTGGCTAACTGTTTACATGCCAGATCTTTAGAGCTCGCCATGAAATGTCATCTAGACATGCAGCGAAGCCAGCTGTACACTTCTCATTTACCTCAACCATACCAGTGTTGGTTTTTTTTTCCACAGAAATTATGCGTTCGAATGGGTTTTGCTTAGCAAACACAGAAACCATAGTCTTTGATCACAGTATTCCAAATGGGAAAGACCAGCACATATCGGCCGATTCCACAGAAAACCTGTGAGTAAACCTTTTCTTGGCTTTAGTGTAAATGTTTTTCATAACGTGGTTTTATAATGGGTGATTGAAGTAGGTTTAATATGGGATGCCAGAAAGCCAGCAGTAGGGTTCAAGGCTGTAATTGAGTCCAGACGACGCGACCCAATCTAAAGCGATTTATGGACACCAGCAGAACCCACAGGGTTAGATTATAGTCTTCAGCTCACCACCAGTTGTTTCTTATTCTATATATATATATTGTTTATTCGTTATTACTCTTTTTTTTTAAATAAAGGGTATTTTCCTGCTGTTGTGCGGTAAGTAAGCTGAGCCAGGTCATGTGATGGGGGGAGTGGGCTGTGGGAGAAAGGGTTATGATGCTGATTGGGAACCTTGACCTGAAGGTATATGGCAGGTGCCGTGGTTTTATGAGCTGATTCTCAGTTAACAAAGCAATCAGCGTGTGTTGTTATATCATTCTGTGTAAAAATGTTCAAGTATCAAAAGAAATCTATCGATGGTGAATGTTAATTTTCAGCTGAAATAGAGGGCATTAAAGCAAGAGGTAAATTTAAGCCTACTAGTCAGGCTGATGTGAATGAACTCTTACCTAAATTCACCCAAAAAGGAGACAAATACATGACAACAATATTTATCGGGCCTGGGTTATGAGAGTAACATGCCCCGACAGACACTTCACCTTGTTTATTAGTAATAATAATAACAGAGATAATTCCTCCCCCCTCCCTTCTCCCTTCTCCCTCCAATGCTCTCTCCTTCCCTCCTGAAAGTGCTGGCTCTTGCTGGGATACTGTTTCATAACGTTGGGGGACTCTCCGGTTCCTTGTCCAATGGCTATTCTTCATGTCTGGGATCTTGAAAGGGATTGTCAGGCGGGCTATTTCACCATGAAAGCCATCACAACCGAGTTCAATCCTAACCTGACTTGGAGTTGCCGCGGGTGCACTTTGAACCAGAAGCCACCGGACAGTAATCAGGAGCAGGAAGCTTGGCTGAATTCTCCTCTCCCTAGCGCCCAGGGTGGCGGATCTCTCGAAGTGTTCTGAGTTAGTTGATGTCAGCAGCGGCGAAAGTTGGGACATACCCTTTTGCTGTCGGGGAGCTGGGAGAGGAAAAATAAGGATTGGCTCCAGTTCGCAACCCACAGTGCCCCCTACTGGAGAGTGAGTGCGTGCTTGCCTCAGGCAAGGCAAGACTTGGGCTCAGCAGTAATGCCTCCGACTGCATAGTTCCCCACACTCACTGTGGGTGGGCTTACATGGAGATAGGGCGGTTGGATGGTGCACTGGAGGGCTGCCGGTGTCTGTAGCGCCATGTCCCACCCGCCAGCTTCAGGAGAGGGAGAGGAGGGTGGGGTTAAAGGCAGAAAATTGGCAGGAGAACTAAAGGAGAAAATAAAGTACAGCTTGAAGGAAAGGAAGGTAACCGCCGACACAACAGCTTTTAAATCAAAATGGTTGCATATCATACGTTGTTACGCTATCAGTTATGATTCACCCTAATTATGGTTACGTTTAATTTCAAATTTGCCATTTCATTTCTAAGCTGTGATTTAAACACTTGTGTGCAATGTATATGACTGGTGCCCGCAAGGACTGTGTGACCTGCAGTTCAGGGGAGGCAGTACAGAGAAGGTTCACTAGGTTGATTCCTGGGATGAAGGGGTTGACGTATGAGGAAAGGTTGAGCAGGTTGGGCCGATACTCATTGGAGTTTAGAAGAATGAGAGGTGATCTTTTTGAAACATATAAGATTCTGAGGGGGATTGACAGGGTGGATGCTGAGGGGATGTTTCCCCTAATGGGGATCTCTAGAACTAGGGGACATATATTCAGAATAAGGGGGTCGCCCATTTGAGATGGAGATGAGGAGGAATTTCTTCTCTCAGAGGATCGTGAATCTTTGGAATTCTCTACCCCAGAGAGCTGTGGAGGCGGAGTCACTGAATATATTCAAGGCGGAGATTGACAGACATTTGAACTACAAGGGAGTCAAGGGGTATGGGGAGAGAGCGGGAAAGTGATGTTGAGGCCAAGATTGGATCAGCCACGATCTTATTGAATGGCGGGGCAGACTCGAGGGGCCAATTGGCCTACTGCTGCTCCTGCTTCTTATGTTCTTATGTTCTCTCACTCCCTGGGAGCAGGGTGGCTATTCCAGTAGTTTCGAGAAGAGCCGACACCACCTGCACTCAGCCCCGTACAGCAGAATCACGTTTTCGGACATTTTTCATTTGCTTTCTTCCCTCTTTTTTCAATCGGGCTACTTTTTTTTCTGGATAGGTTTCCGCATTTCCAGTCATCTTTCACAATTTCCTTCAGCCTGGCGTGCTGGCTTGCAGCGGAGAGGCGTGCCCACAGAACACTGCCAACCTCCCCTTTACAGCCGCTCCCCGGGAGTATCCGTGTGCAGCACTCCCCACTTTCTGCGAAGTACCGAGCCACCGCTCCGCATCGGATCGTATCAGGTGGAGTGGGGCTCAAATCACGTCCCCATTCCAGCTCCATGGCCCCCCTCCTATTTCTCATCTACACGCTGCCCCTCGGTGACATCATCCGAAAACGCAGCGTCGGGTTCCACATGTACGCTGACGACACCCAGCTCGACCTCACCGCCACCTCTCTCGACCCCGCCACTGCCTTTTATTTGTCACCCTGCTTGTCTGACATCCAGTATTGGATGAGCAGAAATGTCCTCCAATTAAATATTGGGAAACTGAAGCCATTGTCTTCGGTCCCCACCACAAACTCCGTTCCCTAGCCACCGACACCATTCCTCTCTCTGGTCACTGTCTGAGGCTGAACCAGACTGTTCGCAACCTTGGTGTCGTATTTGACACTGAGCTGAGGTTCCGACCCCATATCCTCTCCATCAGCAAGACCGCCTACTTCCACCTCCGTAACATTGTCCGTCTCCGCCCCACCTCAGCTCATCTGCTGCTGAAACTCTCATCCATGCCTTTGTTACCTCCAGACTCGGCTATTCCAATGCTCTCCTGGCTGGCCTCCCACCTTGCACCCTCTGTAAACTTGAGCTCATCCCAAACTCTTCTGCCTGTGTCCTAATTCGCACCCAGTTCCATTCACCCATCACCCCTGTGCTCGCTGACCTATATTGGCTCCCGGTCCGGCAATGCCTCGATTTCAAAATTCTCATCCTTATTTTCAAATCCCTCCATGTTCTCGTCCTCCCTATCTCTGTAACCTCCTCCAGCCCTACAGCCCTCTGAGATAACTGCGTTCCTCCAATTCTGGCCTCTTGTAACCCCGATTTTCCTCGCTCCACCATTGGCGGTCGTGCCTTCAACTGCCTCGGCCCTAAGCTCTGGAATTCCCTCCCTAAACATCTCTGCCTCTCTTTCCTCCTTTAAGACACTCCTTAAAACCTACCTTTTAGCCTCACCTGTCCTAAGATCTCCTTATGTGGCTCGGTGTCAGTCGCTCCTGTGAAGCACCTTGGGACATGTTACAATGTAAAAGTCACTATATAAATGCAAGGTGTTGTTGTAAAAGTTAGCATGCTGATGCTCAGCGGTACCACATCCCCACATTTTACCAACAGCCTTGGGTGTGAACCGTGGCTCACTCTCGCCTCTGTGTCAAAAGGTTGTGGGTTCAAGTCACACTCCAGAGACTTGGGCACAAAATCAAGGATGCTCTCTGGTGCAGTACTGAGGGAGTGCTGCACTGTCGCATGTGCCGTCTTTTGAATGAGACATTAAACCAAGGCTCCGACTGCCCTCTCAGGTGGACGTAAATGACTCGTGACACTATTTAGAAGAGCACGGGTGTTCTCCCCGGTGTCCCGGTCAATAATTATCCTTCAACCAACATCACTAAAAGAGATGATCTGGTCATTATCACATTGCTGTTTGTGGGACCTTGCTGAGCGGAAATTGGTTGCTGCATTTCCTACATTACAACAGTGACGACACTTCAAAAGTACTTCATTGGCTGCAAAGTGCTTTGGGATGTCCATTGTTTTCGGTCCCGACCACAAACTCCGTTCCCTAGCCACTGACTCCATCCCTCTCCCTAACATCTGTCTGAGGCTGAATCACACTGTTCGCAACCTTGCTGTCATATTTGACCCTGAAATGAGCTTCCGACCACATATCCGCAGCATAACTGAGACCGCCTATTTCCACCTCTGTAACATCGCCCGTCTCCGTCCCTGCCTCAGCTCATCCACTGCTGAAACCCTCACCCATGCCTTTGTTACCTCTAGACTTGACTACTCCAACGCACTCCTGGCTGGCCTCCCACATTCCACCCTACGTAAACTTGAGGTGATCCAAAACTCGGCTGCCCGTGTCCTAACTCGCACCAAGTCCTGTTCACTCATCACCCCTGTGCTCGCTGACCTACATTGGCTCCCGGTTAAGCAATGCCTCGATTTCAAAATTCTCATCCTTGTTTTCAAATCCCTCCATGGCCTCACCCCTTCCTATCTCTGTAATCTCTTTCAGCCCCAAAACCCCCCGCCCCCAAGATATCTGCGCTCCTCTAATTCTGCCCTCTTGAGCATCCCTGATTATAATCACTCAACCTTTGGTGGCCGTGCCTTCTGTTGCCTGGGCCCTAAGCTCTGGAATTCCCTCCATAAACCTCTCCGCCTCTCTTTCCTCCTTTAAGACGCTCCTTAAAACCTACCTCTTTGACCAAGCTTTTGGTCATCTGCCCTAATTTCTCCTTATGTGTCTCGGTGTCAAATTTTCTGTCTTATAACACTCCTGTGAAGCGCCTTGGGACGTTTTACTACGTTAAAGGCGCTATATAAATACAAGTTGTTGTCCTGAGGTTGTGAAAGGCGCTGTATAAATTCAAGCCTTTTCTTTTATTCTTTGAAGTCACACGGTGCCCGGTCGGGGCAGTGACACTGCATGCAATGTGCTGGGCCTGGCGTGGTCGGATGCAAGTTTGTGCTCCTGATTCCCAAGAGTTGCTACGTATGGTTTTGTGGGGAGGCACGGAATGGAAGTCAGGCCCTAACAAGGAGGCAGAGAAGATTCGGCACCTCCCTGTGCGTCAGTTAAAGAACAGCATTGGCAGAGCCTTGGCACCAGCTCGGCTGCCTGTCCTCGTGGTTAAGAATGGTGCAGGGATTAAGTGAGATAATAATTTGGCCCAGGTTTGGGCGCTGAGCTCTCTGTCCTGGCTGACTGCACTTTCCGCTCCACTCCATACTAATTTCTCCCAAGAGAGCACTGGGAGTGGAATATCGGCCCTCAAACGTCTTTGTTGGTCGCTCAGTTGAAGCTGTGCTATTCTCAGTTATTTGATTTTTAACCCTGCTTCATCCCATTGGCTTTTAATATGAAAGGGAAACTGTAACAGCAAATGAGCCTTTCTCTGCTGAAGTGTGCAATGTCTGGTAATTGCTTCTCTCCATCATTTTGGCTGGCATTTCAAAATCTATGACGCAGCAAATATTGGGAACCTCATTTTTCCTCCCTTTCTGAATGAAGTCAGGTCTCCACCCGTGAGTGGATTGTCAACGTGCTCCCAGGCCACTGCTAATCTTGCTCTGAACTGGCTGCTAAGAAGGTGCAATCCAATACTTCAGAGATGGGTCATAATAAGGAAGAAAGATCACATAAACCTTGCTCAGTGGGAGCAATCTCGCCTCTGAGTCAGAAGGTTGTGGGTTCAAGTCCCACTCCAGGGACTTGAGTGCATAATCCAGGCTGATACTTCAGTCCAGTACTGAGCTCCGCTGCGCTGTCACTGTCCTTCGGATGAGACACTAAACCGAGGCCCCGTCTGCCCTCTCAGGTGGATGTAAAAGATCCCATGACAATATTCAAAGAAGACCAGGGGAGTTATCCATCAATTTATCCCTCAACCAACACTCAAAAACAGATAATCTGGTCATTATCTCATTGCTGTTTGTGGGACCTTGCTGTGCGTAAATTGGCTGCCGCGTTTCCTACATTATGACAATGGCTACACTTCAGAAATGCTTCATTGGTTGTAAAGCGCTTTGGGATGTCCTGAGGTCATGAAAGACGCTATATAAATGCAAGTCTTCCTTTTTATGAAGGAGCAGAGCTGGGACTCAGTCATAGTTTTTAGTGGGGCAACCATGCTGTTCCTTATTAGCAGATATGTAATATTCACATCTTTGCTGTATGTTTTTAATAAGCTCACGGAAATGAAATGGGACTATAATCAATTGCATTTCAATTCAAAGTTTGTGTTTCACAGTAGAATAGTGACCTTGAATTCTCTACGTTAAAAGCTTTGCTGTTCTTCCTTTCTCTAATTGTCAGAATTTCAGAATCTCTCACGATTCAAGGGAGAAATGCAGAATGGGCTAATCAAACTGCCCGTAACAAACTGTCCTTCTGCACCCTCCTGCAGTTTGCACCTATACACCCATTTTATTTTTTTTACACTTGTGCCACCTCAGTTCAGACATTTGAGGGGGGGTATATTTTCCGAGATTTATCCCCACGGTCAATGGATGGAAAGTCACAGGCAGTGGCCCCCGTGACTCTTTAACAAGCTGTCCGCTGTGTGCCAGGCCCCACCACTGGTGGAGGGCCTCAGAAAATTTACTCCGCAATGTAACCTGCCAGATGTCACTCAAATTAACCAGCCCTTAGCGTTAACTGTGGCAGCATTGAAGTGCAGCCACTCCTGATATTTAGACACATGGGAGCAGCAGTCAGACATGGTTTTCCGAATCCTGTCCTCAAAGTCTGACGCACCAGTTGAGGGTTATCTTATCTCTATGAACTGGTTCTCTATTCCTCCAGTTACATTAGCGGTGCCATATGTATACAACAGCACTGCCACCAAAAATCAGCGCAAGTGACTGACGGCAGTGCTGTAATATAAGGGGGCATCAGAGCGGGCTCCTCCAGGGGCAGCTGAGGCTGGCCAAAACAGCCAGGACTGTGACATGTTAAGCAGGGCTTTATAAAATCGTCCCTCAAAACAGCTTTCCTCTCAGTTGGGTCCTCTGGTGGGGGTTTTTTTTGGTCATGTTGCACAAACTGCGTTCTGGCACTTTGTCAATTCGGATTTTCAAAACACAAAACACACAAAGAAGTCTGTGGGTGAGGAGAGGATTGGACTCCAGGCGACAGTCGCTGTCAAAGCTCGCACATGAATGATGGCAGCTTGGGCTAGTGAGGCCAACACTTGACGAAACTTATCCCAACAGAGGCCAATGCCTTTAAGAGAGGGAGAAGATTGGCCAAAGTAACAAATATTTCAGGAGGCCTGATAATGGGCCTTATAAAACAGAGAGTGCTATCACAGAGAGCTTTACAATGAGGCTGTAATAGCATGGATTTGTGGCCATGGAAACAGCAATGGCAATTTCGCTCCATCACAAATTTCTCGGCCACTACTTTTTCCTTGTTTTCCTTCCCCAAACAGTTTTCTCCTGACATGAATCTTGTCATTCATGTGGAAATGACTTATGAAATAATACTGGGCGGCCTGCTGGTGGCGCTGTCCAGGGAGAGTATAAATACTCGGGCATGGGCCCAGCTTGCTCAGGACATTCTTTAACAGGAACTAGTGAAGGACGCAACTAGAAAACGTAGTTTTCTTACGTCATCTCCCTTGCGATTATTTTGGGGGCAGTACATGGTGTAACAGCCCCAGTACCTGCTGTTCTGAGTGACAGTGCAGTCGGGTGACAACAACCATCTCATCCCCATTGACCTAAAGTCTTTCATCACCAGGCTTTGCGGAAGCTTTGAGTCCAGTTTAGACGGTGAAGTGTGCAAAGGGTTAAGCGCGTGGGAGTTAACGAGGTGGAAATCAGCGGGATTCGAAGACTGGTGTCACCTGATTCCGAAGAGCTGGTAGACGGTGGCCTAGCGAGATCAGTACGTTCAATATTGCAGTGCCACTCCTGCCATGTAGTGCATGACGCATCGGACGCCAGAATGTCAGGTGACGGCGACAGGCTGCTAGCCTTTTTCCTTTGAAATGTGGAGGCTCCCGGTTAAGCAACACCTCCATTTTCAAATTCTCATCCTTGTTTTCAAATCCCTCCATGGCCTCGCCCCTCCCTATCTCTGTAACCTCCTCCAGCCCCACAACCCTCCCGAGATCTCTGCGCTCCTCGAATTCTGGCCTCTTGAGCATCCCCGATTTTAATCGCTCAACCATTGGTGGCCGTGCCTTCAGTTGCCAAGGAGGAATTCCTTCCCTAAACCTCTCCGCCTCTCTACCTCTCTTTCCTCCTTTAAGACGCTCCTTAAAACCTCTTTAACCTATGTTAAACCAAGGTCCCATCTGCTCTCTTAGGTGGACGTAAAAGATCCCATGGCACTATTTTGAAGAAGAGCCGGGGAGTTTATCCCCGGTGCCCTGGCCAATATTTATCCCTCAATCAACATCACAAAAAATAGATTATCTGGTCATTATCACATTGCTGTTTGTGGGAGCTTGCTGTGCGCAAATTGGCTGCCCCATTTCCCACATTACAACAGTGACTACACTCCAAAAGTACTTCATTGGCTGTAAAGCGCTTTGAGATGTCCGGTGGTTGTGAAAGGCGCTATATAAATGCAAGCCTTTCTTTCTTTCTGTGTGGGGCATTACAGCTGAACTCAATCCTGTCCTTAACTGACATGCACACGCGTGCACTTCCCCAACGGAGAGGCACGGAGGCCAACTGTAGAATCCCTACTGCCGTTCCGACTGAGAGCAGTGTCTTCAGCATAAATCAGGGGTCAAACCTGGGATCTTCCTGATCTTTGGCTAAGCTATCCATTGGAGAAACTGTCTGAGCCATCGTTGAGGGGTGGGGGCAGGGGGGGGGGGGTAATGAATATTCGTCCTATGTGTGCTGAAAGAAAACCCTGCTGAAGTTAGTAACATAAACCAAACAAGAAGACACTGCAGGAGTAGTAATGCGGCATTTTCTGCTGTCAGATGGCCTGCCCAATCATCCAACTTGTCAATCCACGAAATATGTTACACCAACACTCGCGACAATAGTGAGTCTGTTCAATCCATCTGCTCAGCCCCTGGCCACATGCTGTGTGTCGGAAGCAAATGAAGGTGGAGAGAGTGACGCCTGCATTTTCCTCTTCTTGCTGCTCAATCTTTGGGCGCTATTCCAGCTGGCAAAATTCCAGGTGGGAAAAGGGACGCGTGACATCACCATGTCATACTGCCTCATTTAAATACTCCCAATTTTTGCTCCCGTCCAGTTAGTCACTGTCACACGGAAACATTGAAGTGAGGCAGTAACGTCTTGGTGACATCATAAGTCCTATTTCCTGTCGTGACTGCCTCACCTACACTGCATCAATAAATGGGTTTCCAGTGTGGCTGGGCACTCGGGAAAGACAGAAGCTGATTTAAAGGGCTTTGAAAGGATTCGCAGAAAACTTGTATCCCTGCTGATCTGATCATGTTTTTGCTTTGTCAGTGCTGACAACTGCTTTACCATCTACCTCTGTGTCTTCCGCTGTGGGGCTCCTATTTCTGCCAGCCTCACAAACCTAAAGAGGTCACAGTGGGTCACTGAGGCCTTGCTTACTCGAGTTGACCAGTTCCTCCACTGGACGACCAGCGTGATAGGGCAGAGCTATTTTACAGAGCTCTGGTCCTAAATTGCTCCCACGTGGCTATACACGTGCACCCTTACTCCACCCCATCAAGCACGTCCAGAGAAGAGGAATGCCACGCTCAATCTCCACCTCATTTTGTGACCAGCACCACTGCATCATGCCAATGCATGCTCACTTTCCTGGCAGCTGCCAGAGTGCCTTCATTTTAAGGCAGTTTGCTGTGCCAGAACTTTTTCATCCAGAAAGGCAAAGTCTCTGGGTGGATCCTGGGAGAAGAGGTCCGCCCTCTGCAGCCACGGCTGATGACACCTCTGCCCTTTCCCCGGACACCAGCTGAGCATCAGTATTAGGAGGTTCATTTTTCCACCAGACTCATCATGCGTAATTGGAATGTCAAAGACACGTTTCAGGTGCCTGCATTGGTCTGGGGGCCGGGGGGAGGGGGTGGGGGGGGGATTCACTGTAATATAGTCTGACTAGGGTCTCAAGGATTGGTGTGGTGTGCTGCATGCTGGGCCTCAACATGGAGGTCCCAGAGAAAGAACGCCCCCCAAGGGCAGCAGGGGTCCAGCCAGAGGGGCAGCAGCAGCCTGAAGAGGATGTGGCGATTGGGTTGGTGAACATCTCACCTCATATCACTTCCTGAAGCTGGCTCTCTGCGCTCTTCCAATTCTGGGCTCTTGCGCAGCCCCGATTTTAATCGCTCCACCATTGGCGACCGTGCTTTCAGCTGCCTTGGCCCTCAGCTCTGGAATTCCCTTCTTAGACCTCTCCGCCTCTCTGTCCTCCTTTAACACGCTTCTTAAAACCTACTTCTTTGACCAAGCTTTTGGTCATCTGTCCTGATATCTCCTTCTGTGGCTCGGTGTCAAATTTTGATTGATGACGCTGCTGTGAAGCACCTTGGGATGTTTTGCTACATTAAAGACGCTATATAAATACAAGTTATTGTTGATGTTGATGAAGAAATTCCAGGCTAAAACTCTTTACTGATCTCTGTGCAGTAAGCACGTCATGAGGTTTAATTCCCTCCAATAGTGCACTAGTTAACATGTTCAATTCTTTTGTACGCTATTTTAACACAGTTGCAAGACTGGCACAGGCACGATGGGCTGAATGGCCTCCTTCTGTGCTGTATCATTCTATAATTCCATGAAATCAGTAACGACTGCGTTAAAACAGCATACAACGAATTCTACACAAACGTGCTAATCATTGTTGTTATAAAGAAAAATTAAACCTCTGTGCTAATTGTCAAATTACCCATCACCTTGGCAATTCTGGCCGAATCCATAATGTCCTGGATGGGTTCTGGTATGGCTGGTCCACTGGTGATCTTATTGTCTATGCTGTGCATGTCTGGATCTCCGTTCTTGAACATTTAGATGAATCATCTGCCACTGCCTTGGACAGTCCAATGTCTTTGACAGGGTATGACACCATGTACTTTGAAACAAATTACCATCATATTGGCCCGAAAGTTAGACCTAATACGCGAGAGTACGCACTGTGTACTCTCGCGTTTTAGATCTCCAATTGCCGGTTTTCTGCATGCACTGCGCATGCGCGGGAAACCGGCACTTCGTGAATTCAAAAGGGGGCGGTTCCTAGGTGAACCGCGTGCGCGCTACAGGCTGCGCGCACGCAGTGCAGTTAGTGCTTTGAACGCGCAGGTAAGCATGGAAGATTTTACACATAAAGAAAGGAGGCGTAAGAGCCTCTTTTAACAAGGTAAGTAGTTAATTAAGTATTATTTTAATTTTTTTTCAACAGGTTTATCTTTTTTAGAGACTTTAAAGAAAGGTAAGTTTATTTTTATAACTTTTAAAAAGATTTTAAATTTTTTCAAAAATTTAATTTTTTGTTTAAAGTGGTTAATTTATTTAACTATACTTATTTTATTAATGTGATGGCTTTTTTTTTAAATTTAATTGAGGTTTAGCTGTTCTTTTGGGGGTGTGTAGGATTCATAGCTTTGACAGCCCTTGCTGTTAAAACTATGAATGAAAGATGGTGTGCTGCCATTGGCTCTAACTGAATCACGTGATCCCAGAGCTCGCACGAACTAATTGTGTCTCTGGGTCACGCAAGCACTGCACAGCTGCAGCTTTGAAACTAAAGTTTGTGTGGGCCCGGAGGAAAAAGGTAGGCGCGGAGTGAGATATCGCGGGGAAGCCTTACCCCCGCGTGAACACTGTGTTTAATTTCTGGGGTCGCACAACACCAGGTTATAGTCCAACAGTTTTATTTGAAATCACAAGCTTTCGGAGCTTACTACTCCTTCGTCGGGTGAAGTATAACCCTGTCTAACCATGAGCATAGGTATTACAGGAGACCCAACCTTTATAAGGTTCTTACAATAACATTTCTGGGCCATTGCCTCCCTCCAAATCCACGTTCATGGCTGTCAAGTTTCCTTTCAATTGCTTTATCTATTCTGTACTTGTTAGCCCAAACAAATGTCAGCTTTGCTCAGTGGGTAGCACTCTCGCTGCTCAGTCAGAAGATGATTTAGGCTGACTTTTCCATGCAGCACTGAGGGAGTACTGTATTGTTAGAGTTGGCGCCCTTTGGGTGAAGCATCAAACCGAGGTCCCGTCTGCTTGTTTCGGTGGCTCGGGCGGATGTTAAGCATCCCATGGCACTTTGCTAAGAAGAGCAAGGAGCTCTTCCAGTGTTTGGCCAACACGTTTCCTCAACCAGTTACACTGAAAAAACAGATCAACTGGTCATTACTGTCTTGAGATCTTGCTATGTGCGAAATGGCTGCCATGCGTGCTTACATGACAACAGTATTGAGTATTGTGTGCAGTTTTGGTCACCTTATCTGAGGAAGGAGGTTCTTGCCATGGAAGGAGTTTTGGTCACCTTATCTGAGGAAGGAGGTTCTTGCCATGGAAGGAGTTCAGCGAAGATTCACCAGGCTGATACCTGGGATGGCAGGAATGACGTATGAGGAGAGATTGGGTCGATTGGGCTTATACTCGCTGGAGTTTAGAAGCATGAGAGGGGATCTCATTGAAACTTATAAAATTCTGACAGGTCTGGACAAACTAGATGCAGGAAGGATGTACCCGATGGTCGGGGAGTCCAGAACCAGGGGTCACAGTCTAAGGATAAGGGGTAAGCCATTTAGGACAGAAATGAGGAGGAATTTCTTCACCCAGAGAGTGGTGAACCTGTGGAATTCTCTACCACACAAGGCAGTAGAGGCCAATTCATTAAATATATTCAAGAAGGAGTTGGATATATTTCTTAAGGCTAAAGGGATCAAGGGATATGGGGAAAAGGCAGGGACAGGGTACTGAATTTGGATGATCATGATCGCATTGAATGGCGGAGCAAGCTCGAGGGGCCGAATGGCCTACTCCTGCTCCTATCTTCTATGTTCTATGTTTCTAACAGTGACTTCACTTCAAAGTAAGTCATTGAATGTGAAACATTTTGAGACATTTTTGAACAGTAAGACACTATATGAAGGCAAATTCTGAATCTTTTTATTAACTCGGGGGAGTTCCCTGTGGCTGTGACTTGGCTTCCGTTTTGTTCCTTCTTCATATCAAAGCTTCCTCCAAGAAGCCTGCTTCCTCTTTTGTGCCAAGTATTTATTTTTCCCTTAAATACTCTTAACCCCTACAAAGGCCGAGTCCGTTCAAGACTATTTTATTGCTGCTATACCTTCTCACATTCCTCGACAGGATATAAGAAAAATAATCTTGTTATCTGATGGGCGATCCCTCTCTCACCTCCAGGCTCCAGCCTCTGTTCCGAGCAAACTGTCTTGTCTTCATTTTATCAATGCTAGCCAGAGTTTCTTCTATTCTCTCCTCCAACAGCTCCTAATGCACCAATCTGCACACACCTCCTCCAAGCCACATTCTCACTGTCTTAAACTCAAGACTCATTTTGGCTACTTTTAAGCATTCTTTCTCAGGACCTCAAAACCCTGGAACTCCTGACCCCATTCAGTCTCTCCTTCCTCTTACAGACGTAAGGCTCTTAAAATCCAAGGTTGAGGTCATCTAACCACCAAGTCTGAGTTACCTCACCTCTATTATTCTTTGCAGCCTTGGTGATGGCTGCACGAATGGGCCTTGGCCCTTCACCTCGGTTTCTCCATTAAAAAAACGGTGAATATTTGACTTTATAAAAGTATGGAAGTGCGGAGAGAGAAGGGAGGAGGCTGTTTGTGTGAGGAATAGCGCAAGAATTTAAAGGAGACTTTACAGGCTTGCTCACACGTGATGAAGAGTGGCCACTTGGATGAGATCCCAGAGGCCACCCAGCATCCCTGGAACCGTGTGTGCCCCAGCAAGAGTCAGTGTTTTCAGGAGCGGAGAGAAGAAAATAAGATAAAAAGGAGCAGATTTAAATAGTTTGAGAACAGCCGATTTATATGGTAATACTGTGGAATGAAACACTTTCCACAAGAGGGCAGTTTGTTGCTCATTTTGCCATTAAGATTGTTTGACGCGTTTTAAAAAATAAAATTGCAGTGTTTGTTTGGACAATAAACATTCCCCAGGAATTTTGTGCGGAAAGGTGATTTTAACTCGTATTGCTTTTTTTTTGGAAAGATATATTGGGGTAGTGTTTATGAATTTGCATTGCGAATGCGAACCTTTGTGTGACGGGGGCGCAATCCGTCAATTCAGGTGCAGATGTCAGCACGTCCTGTGTGATTTTCTGTCCGTGATGGGAAGAGAATTGTGTGAGGTCCGAACATCGGAAAACGGGGGACGGGAGAAGACCAGCTGGTCTCATTGAGCCTGTCAAGGGACTCCTCGGTGCCATGTAGTCTGCTGGGATCTCCTGACCTCTGTGGCAGGGTTGCTGATCTGCAGCTCTCTCGCATGAAACCTTGTGCTTGAAGCCCCCAGTTCATTAAATTCACCCCAGCAGCTGTCGCTTCTTGTCGAATTGAAGCATGCACTTTTCGAAATTATGTTATAAATCTTGATTAGTGGATGGGGTTGCACAAAACATTGGAGCTGCAATGCACAGCACCGTTGGATGTTGGATCACGTCCATCATTTCCCCCCCATCACCTTAGTTCTGGTCATAAGAACATAAGAAACAAGAGCAGGAGTCGGCCAATCGGCCCCTCGAGCCTGCTCCGCCATTCAATAAGATCATGGCTGATCCAATCTTGGCCTCAACACCACTTTCCTGCTCTCTCCCCATACCCCTTGACTCCCTTGTAGTTCAAATGTTTGTCAATCTCCGCCTTGAATATATTCAGTGACTCCGCCTCCACAGCTCTCCGGGGTAGAGAATTCCAAAGATTCACGACCCTCTGAGAAAAGAAATTCCTCCTCATCTCCGTCTTAAATGGGCGACCCCTTATTCTGAGACTATGCCCCCTCGTTCTAGATACCCCCACCAGGGGAAACATCCTCTCAGCATCTACCCTGTCCAACCCCCTCAGAATCTTATATGTTTCAATAAGATCACCTCTCATTCTTCTAAACTCCAATGAGTATCGGCCCAACCTGCTCAACCTTTCGTCATACGTCAACCCCTTCATCCCAGGAATCAACCTAGTGAACCTTCTCTGCACTGCCTCCAATGCAAGTATATCCTTCCTTAAATATGGAGACCACAACTGTACGCAGTACTCCAAGTGCGGTCTCACCAGCGCCCTGTAAAGTTGCATCAGAACTTCCCTACTTGGGACTGTGGGAAGCTACTGAGTGGAGGCCAGTCACTTCTTTATTTTGTGGGCAGCGGAGGGGAAAATTGGAGGAAGGAATATTACTGGATTGCTGTTGTGTCTGGTAGATCCAGAGGAATGGTGTTCCGAATAGTGGGGGGGAGAGAAGGTAACTTGAAAATTGTTTAATAGAAAAGAACTTGCATTTATATGGCCCCTTATCCCCATTTCTCAGAAGTGTCCAAGATTGGTTCACACACAATAAATTACAGTCTCTCTTATTACCTAAGTGAAATGATAAAGCCTTTCCCAGAAAAGAAAGAAAATGCTCCTTAACATAAAGAATTCTTTATGTGATATAAATAACTGCTTGTGGTTTGATTGCAACATGTCCTCCGACACTCTCCTGAGGCTTCATTATTTCGCTGATATCAGTGTGTTTTGTGTGCTTTTCACATGCTTTCAGTCCACACTGGCCCCCACTGACTGAAACTTGCTCTCTTGCAGATTTGAAAACGGAAGTGAGTTTTCTGAAGAAGCCGAGAACAGTGATCCCAGCGCCTACGTTACAAACTTATCGTACTATCAGCTAGTTCCTTTTGAAACGGATATCCTGGAGTGATTCGAACATGGGGGCACATTTAATCAGAGGTTGACTTTTCCCCCATCCCATTCTTTCTGTCCTCTCGTTCGCCACAATCAAACATCAATTGGAGCATGAATGTTCACCTTTGACACCTCGTTCAGGCAGGCTGGTCCAATTTGTGAAGGATACTTGAATGCAGTAACCAATCCTATTTCAATTTCTCACTTGAATGTTTACAGCAGAAGAAACAAGCGAAGATGTGTGAAAAGCTACTCTGACAAAGGAGTGAGTCCCTATGGTCTGGGATACTTTCGTCTAATTCTAACAATACCAGGAATCCACACAACCAAGTTATGTAGGAAAAGCACAAGACGTTTGGTTCATTGTATAAAAAAAATTAATAATCGCCATGATAAGCAATTAGTCTTAAAATAAGCCGTATTGAAAAAACTGGTGCGATCCTCTCATTTTGAAGAAGAACTGGTAGAGAATTGTTCTGAGCCACAATATTAACTTCTGTGGATGGGTTTCCTGATTGGAGAGAACCGCAGCTGGATCTGGGAAGGATTCTATGTCAGCATGAGGGCCTGGGCAGTTGGCGAGATTGGTTTCCATTCCTGACGGAACAGTAAATGAGGAAAAGTAATTATCTCAGCTAACAGTTGTTTCAGCACCTCGCGGGACCTCTCACCACGAGCCCTGCTGGTTTTTTTGAACACACTCTATTAAAGCTTTTGTTGCAAAGCCAACACAAAAAAATACCTA
This sequence comes from Squalus acanthias, assembly GCA_030390025.1. Classification (NCBI taxonomy): domain Eukaryota; kingdom Metazoa; phylum Chordata; class Chondrichthyes; order Squaliformes; family Squalidae; genus Squalus; species Squalus acanthias. The sequence goes on from CM059428.1 coordinate 16,711,731, forward strand.
TCAGTATTCACGCAGGCAGCCTCAACAACAGAACACACTCATGGAAATCAAGGACTGGAGCAATTGATGGTTTTGATAAGGCACCCCAGGCTAAGAGGCTGTTTCTGCACCTTGCTGCTTCTCTATGGAGTGCACAGTCGCAGGTTCTCTTGTGCAAGCGCCTTTTAAACAAATATGTACTAACTTACTATTTTTGGCTGATGTAAATAGTAAATTATTAAAGTCTAGATTGTTTTATACAGTGTATCTTCAAATGTATTTTATTGGAAACAGTATTAATCAATTAAATGATATTTTAATCAGTGTACTAACCTCATGGCTGCTATTTATTTCAGAATAATGGATAAATATCGGGCCAGAATTTGCTGCCAAAATAACGGTGAGGCTGATGGCGCGCGCCGTTATTTGTGGGTAAATGGTGCAGCAACTTCAGGCGAGGGGCAGATGCGCGGTTAAACGTGAATATCCAAGTTGTGCCGCTCTGCCATTAGCTTCGCGAAAACGGCATCGCACCCTTGGCCTCCCTGTTTTTTCTAGGAACTTGCTGTGTTTTAAGGTGATCGGCAAAAGAACCAGAGGCGACATGAAGAAAAACTTGTTTACGCAGCGAGTGGTGAGGATTTGGAAGGCGCTGCCTGATAGGGCGGTGGACACTGATTCAATAGTAGCTTTCAAAAGGGAATTGGATAAATACTTGAAGGAGAAAAATTGCAGGAATATGGGGAAAGAGCCTGGGAGTGGGACTAACTGGATTGCTCTTCAAAAGAGCCGGCGCAGACTCGATGGGCCGAATGGCCTCCTTCTGTGCTGTACTGTTCTATGATTCTATGATTTGCCCATTAAATTCACCACAGAAATTTAAGTCTTGGCTCCCCATCCACCACCTTAAACATCCACTCCCTCCACCACCGGCGTACCGTGGCTGCAGTGTGTACCATCTACAAGATGCACTGCAGCAACTCGCCAAGGATTCTTCGGCAGCAACTCCCAAACCCGCGACATCTTCCTAGAAGGACAAGGGCAGCAGGCGCATGGGAACACCACCACCTCCAAGTTCCCCTCCAAGTCACACACCATCCTGACTTAGAAGTATATCGCCGATCCTTCATCGTCGCTGGGTCAAAATCCTGGAACTCCCTCCCTAACAGCACTGTGGGAGTACCTTCACCACACGGACTGCAGCGGTTCAAGAAGGCGGCTCACCACCACCTTCTCAAGGGCAGCTAGGGATGGGCAATAAATGCTGGCCTTGCCAGTGACGCCCACATCCCATAAACGAATAAAAAAAATTACAAGCTTAAGTACCCTTTTAACGACATGCTAAGTGTTAATGACTACCAATCAACCTCTCCGGCACCAAAAGTTAACTATTACACATTTTTGGGGGAGATTTTAAAAAATAGCAAATTTTAAATTTTACATTTTTTTCTTACTTTTAACCTCTGTCTCTTTTTTCTCTCTCTTTTAATCCAGTCTCTCTTTTCTTCTCTTTATTTCTCTTTCTGTACCTGATTTGACATGAATTCACGCTCAATTCACCCTCCTGCTCAGTCCTTCCGCTGTTTATTTCACAATCCTTAGGTCTCACTGGTTGAGGAGATAGCCTGCTGGCTGCTCTGTTCACTCAGGTCCCAGATGCTCTTGTCCCGATATTTACAGGGAGAGAGTGGGGAACGTGTCTGCAGCTGGGAAACCCGGAATGGAAGAGGTCCTGCCAAATTTAACGAGAAGATATCGCGGGGAGGGGGGGAGATCGCGGGGAGGGGGAGATCGCGGGGAGGGAGAGATCGCGAGGGAGGGGAGAGATCGCGGGGGAGGGGGAGATCGCGGGGAGGGGGAGATCGCGGGGAGGGGGAGATCGCGAGGAGGGGGAGATCGCGGGGAGGGGGAGATCGCGGGGAGGGGGAGATCGCGGGGGAGGGAGAGATCGCGGGGAGGGAGAGATCGCGAGGAGGGGGAGATCGCGGGGAGGGGGAGATCGCGGGGGAGGGGGAGATCGCGGGGAGGGGAGAGATCGCGGGGAGGGGGAGATCGCGGGGAGGGGGAGATCGCGGGGAGGGGAGAGATCGCGGGGAGGGGGAGAGATCGTGGGGGAGGGGGAGATCGCGGGGAGGGGGAGATCGTGGGGAGGGGGAAATCGCGGGGGAAGGGGAGATCGCGAGGGGAGAGATCGCGGGGAGGGGGAGATCGCGGGGGAGGGGGAGATCGCGGGGAGGGGGAGATCATGGGGAGGGGGAGATCGCGGGGGAAGGGGAGATCGCGAGGGGAGAGATCGCGGGGAGGGGGAGATCGCGGGGGAGGGGGAGATTGCGAGGGGAGAGATCGCGGGGAGGGGGAGATCGCGGGGAGGGGGAGATCGCGAGGGGAGAAATCGCGGGGAGGGGGAGATCGCTGGAGGGGAGATCGCGGGGAGGGGGAGATTGCGGGGAGGGAGAGATCGCGGGGGAGGGGGAGAGATCGCGGGGAGGGGGAGAGATCGCGGGGAGGGGGAGATTGCGGGGAGGGAGAGATCGCGGGGAGGGGGAGATCGCGGGGAGGGGGAGATCGCGGGGAGGGGGAGATCGCGGGGGAGGGGGAGATCGCGGGGGAGGGGGAGATCACGGGGGAGGGGAGATTGCGGGGAGGGGGAGATCGCGGGGGGAGAGATCGCGGGGGAGGGGGAGATCGCGAGGAGGGGGAGATCGCAGGGAGGGGGAGATCGCGGGGAGGGGGAGATCGCGGGGAGGGGGAGATCGCGGGGAGGGGGAGATCGCGAGGAGAGGGAGATCGCGGGGAGGGGGAGATCGCGAGGAGAGGGAGATCGCGGGGCGGGTCTGAAGATCACGGGGTGGGGGTAGTCGGCTAATCGCGGGCAATGAGAGATCGCAGCAGGAGGTTTATTCGGTGGGCTGGTGGGAAACACTTCTGCAGCTCCTGGCCCACAAGCAGTGCTGGAAAAGCACTTACCTCCTGGATCCGACAGATCCCGCTTCCTTCAACTGATGGGTTTCCCGAGCCCTGGGAAACCTGGCCCGTAGCTGTTAAATTGAAATGGCTCCCAAAATCTGAGGAACAGAGCCCCATTTAAATATTGTAATCCCTGACCCGCCTCCAACCCCACCGCGGTTAAACCCAAAGTAGACGGGTTTGCGGCGAGTTGCGGTCCGGTTTCACATTTTCACCAATTTAACCCCCTCTGTTTCCCTCGCTGTGTCATTATCAGGGTGCAGGGGCAAGTCTAACTAAGGGTTGATGCCATTAGCTGCCCTGCTACAGCAAATTCTGTCCTGTTATAGTTACAAGGAGAATCTACTTATAAGATTGGAACTATATCTTGGCAGCCAGCTGGCACAGTGGAGTGAAGAAACTGATTTGCGCAATGATCTCCCGACAACAAGTGCAATTATCTCAGCCCAACTGTTAGGGGAGTGGAGTGGAGGAGCAAAGTTGAGTGGAGTGGAGTGGAGTGGAGTGAAGTGGAGTGAAGTGGAGTGAAGGGGAGTGGAGTGGAGTGCAGTGAAGTGGAGTGGAGTGGAGTGAAGTGGAGTGGAGTGGAGTGGAGTGGAGTGAAGTGGAGTGGAGTGGTGGGGAGTGGAGTGAAGTGGAGTGGAGTGGAGTGGAGTGAAGTGGAGTGGAGTGGAGTGAAGTGGTGGGGAGTGGAGTGGAGTGGAGTGGAGTGAAGTGGAGTGGAGTCAAGTGGAGTGGAGTGAAGTGGAGTGGAATCAAGTGGAGTGGAGTGAAGTGAAGTGAAGTGGAGTGGCGTGGAGTGAAGTGGAGTGGAGTCAAGTGGAGTGGAGTGGAGTGGAGGGGGGTGGAGTGAAGTGAAGTGGAGTGAAGTGGAGTGGCGTGGAGTGAAGTGGAGGGGAGGGGAGTGGAGTGAAGTGAAGTGGAGTGGAGTCAAGTGGAGTGGAGTGGAGTGGAGTGAAGTGAAGTGGAGTGGAGAGTGGAGTGAAGTGGAGTGGAGTGGAGTGGAGTGAAGTGGAGTGGTGGGGAGTGGAGTGGAGTGGAGAGTGGAGTGGAGTGGAGTGAAGTGGAGTGGAGTCAAGTGGAGTGGAGTGGAGTGGTGGGGAGTGGAGTGGAGTGGAGTGAAGTGAAGTGGAGTGGAGTAGAGGGGAGTGGAGTGGAGTGGTGGGGAATGGAGGGGAGTGGAGTGGAGTGAAGTGGAGGGGAGTGGAGTGGAGGGGAGTGGAGGGGAGTGGAGTGGAGTGGAGTGGAGTGGAGTCAAGTGGAGTGGAGTGGAGTGAAGTGGAGTGGAGGGGAGGGGAGTGGAGTGGAGGGGAGGGGAGTGGAGTGGAGAGTGGTGGGGAGTGGAGTGCAGTGAAGAGTGGAGTGAAGTGGAGTGGAGTGAGTGGAGTGGAGGGGAGGGGAGTGGAGAGTGGAGTGGAGAGGTGGGGAATGGAGTGGAGTGAAGTGGAGTGAAGAGTGGAGTGAAGTGGAGTGGAGTGAAGTGGAGTGGAGTGGAGGGGAGAGTGGAGAGGTGGGGAGTGGAGTGGAGTGAAGTGGAGTGGAGTCAAGTGGAGTGGAGTGGAGTGGAATGAAGTGGTGGGGAGTGGAGTGGAGTGGAGGGGAGTGGAGTGGAGTGAAGTGGAGTGGAGTGGAGTGAAGTGGAGTGGAGGGGAGTGGAGTGGAGTGGTGGGGAGTGGAGTGGAGTCAAGTGGAGTGGAGTGGAGTGGAGGGGAGTGGAGTGGAGTGGAGTCAAGTGGAGTGGAGTGGAGTGGAGTGGAGGGGAGTGGAGTGGAGTGGAGTCAAGTGGAGTGGAGTGGAGTGGAGTGGAGTGAAGGGGAGTGAAGGGGAGTGGAGTGGAGGGGAGTGGAGTGGAGCTTCACCACCACCCCCCCAAACCCCCCACCCAATCCCTGAGATGAGCCTGGCGTGTACTTAAACCTTACAGATCAGGTAGATTCAAATCATTCCCTAATCGCTTCAATCCCTGAGCTAGCTGGGTGGTGCTGCTTTAACTGCTGCAGCGCTCCTGGACTGGAGAAAGGGGAAGAAATCTGCCACGATTCCTGCTTCTGATTGCTACCTAGTGACCACTGCTGGAAATGTTGTGTTTGGACGTTGGATGAGGACACAGTTCAGCTCAGCTGTGATGCAACTCCATCTCTCCATTCCTCACCCTTATTTCTCTTCTCCACATTCTTTTAAAACCTAACCACTACCCCTTGACGTATCTTGTCCGCTACTGTTTTCAACCCTGGTGATGTCCTGCACTATAGGCCTCTGCCGGTCAGGTTAGGTAATATTCTCTAACAACCACTGGACTCTTACCAATATCATCAAATGAAGTTAGTAACCACTCTGTCTCCAGGGAAATGGCTATATATATTTATATCTATCCGTATATTTAAAAAGGTAATAGCATGGTTGAAAACATCAATGCTTCCTTACAGTTCTGTGCTATAAACAGAATAAGTGACACGAAAACTTTATGAGTCTTCAACTTGTGACCTATGCCACAACCTACTTTGAAGTTCATTGTGGGTTGCCTGCTCAAATCACTCATTAAATAAGGCTTTCACAATTATAAAGGATTTGACTCATCGTAATATCTCTATATCTTATCCACATAACATTTATGTTTGTAGAATTTTCATTTCCATCGGGGGCAAGGCATAAACTCGCTGCCAAACAAATGGGAGTCACAAGGAAAGAAACTCACTGCTTTCTCGTTATTCTCACCTTTTGCCATCTCGCCCTCCAACTGACACCAGCACTCCACCAATCACTGACACCAGCACTCCACCAATCACTGACACCAGCACTCCACCAATCACTGACACCATCACTCCACCAATCACTGACACCAGCACTCCACCAATCACTGGCACCAGCACTCCACCAATCACTGACACCAGCACTCCACCAATCACTGACACCATCACTCCACCAATCACTGACACCATCACTCCACCAATCACTGACACCAGCACTCCACCAATCACTGACACCATCACTCCACCAATCACTGACACCAGCACTCCACCAATCACTGACACCAGCACTCCACCAATCACTGACACCAGCACTCCACCAATCACTGACACCAGCACTCCACCAATCACTGACACCAGCACTCCACCAATCACTGACACCACCAATCACTGACACCAACACTCCACCAATCACTGACACCAGCACTCCATCAATCACTGACACCACCAATCACTGACACCAACACTCCACCAATCACTGACACCAACACTCCACCAATCACTGACACCAGCACTCCACCAATCACTGACACCAGCACTCCACCAATCACTGACACCAGCACTCCACCAATCACTCACTCCACCAATCACTGACAGCAGCACTCCACCAATCACTGACAGCAGCACTCCACCAATCACTGACAGCAGCACTCCACCAATCACTGACAGCAACACTCCACCAATCACTGACACCATCACTCCACCAATCACAGACACCAGCACTCCACCAATCACTGACACCACCAATCACTGACACCAGCACTCCACCAATCACTGACACCACCAATCACTGACACCAGCACTCCACCAATCACTGACACCAGCACTCCACCAATCACTCACTCCACCAATCACTGACACCAGCACTCCACCAATCACTGACACCAGCACTCCACCAATCACTCACTCCACCAATCACTCACTCCACCAATCACTGACACCACCAATCACTCACTCCACCAATCACTCACTCCACCAATCACTCACTCCACCAATCACTCACTCCACCAATCACTGACACCAACACTCCACCAATCACTGACACCAACACTCCACCAATCACTGACACCAGCACTCCACCAATCACTCACTCCACCAATCACTGACACCATCACTCCACCAATCACTGACACCAGCACTCCACCAATCACTGACACCATCACTCCACCAATCACTGACAGCAGCACTCCACCAATCACTGACACCAACACTCCACCAATCACTGACACCAACACTCCACCAATCACTGACAGCAGCACTCCACCAATCACTCACTCCACCAATCACTGACACCATCACTCCACCAATCACTGACAGCAGCACTCCACCAATCACTGACACCAACACTCCACCAATCACTGACAGCAGCACTCCACCAATCACTGACACCAACACTCCACCAATCACTGACAGCAGCACTCCACCAATCACTCACTCCACCAATCACTGACACCAACACTCCACCAATCACTGACACCATCACTCCACCAATCACTGACACCAGCACTCCACCAATCACTGACACCAGCACTCCACCAATCACTGACACCATCACTCCACCAATCACTGACAGCAGCACTCCACCAATCACTGACACCAACACTCCACCAATCACTGACACCAGCACTCCACCAATCACTGACACCAGCACTCCACCAATCACTGACACCAACACTCCACCAATCACTGACACCAACACTCCACCAATCACTGACACCAACACTCCACCAATCACTGACACCAACACTCCACCAATCACTGACACCAGCACTCCACCAATCACTGACACCACCAATCACTGACAGCAACACTCCACCAATCACTGACACCAACACTCCACCAATCACTGACAGCAACACTCCACCAATCACTGACACCAACACTCCACCAATCACTGACACCAGCACTCCACCAATCACTGACACCAGCACTCCACCAATCACTGACACCAGCACTCCACCAATCACTGACACCAACACTCCACCAATCACTGACACCAACACTCCACCAATCACTGAAAGCAGCACGCCACCAATCACTCACTCCACCAATCACTGACACCAGCACTCCACCAATCACTGACACCACCAATCACAGACACCAACACGCCACCAATCACTGACACCACCAATCACTGACAGCAACACTCCACCAATCACTGACACCAACACTCCACCAATCACTGACACCAACACTCCACCAATCACTGACACCAGCACTCCACCAATCACTGACACCACCAATCACAGACACCAACACGCCACCAATCACTGACACCACCAATCACTGACAGCAACACTCCACCAATCACTGACACCAACACTCCACCAATCACTGACACCAACACTCCACCAATCACTGACACCAGCACTCCACCAATCACTGACACCACCAATCACAGACACCAACACGCCACCAATCACTGACACCACCAATCACTGACACCAACACTCCACCAATCACAGACACCAGCACTCCACCAATCACTGACAGCAGCACTCCACCAATCACTGGCACCACCATCACTCACACCAGTGGTCCACCAATCAATCAACAACACCAGTCTCATCCTCTGCCCAACTGGCGAAATTAATTTGCCTGAAAAAGATTTTTTAAATCATTTTAACACAAATTGAAAACATCTTTTCTACAATAAAGACTATGGGTGTGGTATAAATAACAATTTCTAGTGACCACCAGTGTTACATAATGCTTATACAGCTCGTGGTGACAGACTATGCAGAACACATAACACAATTGCTAGACATTATAAATATGTTACATTAGTTGCCTTTGGACGTTCTGTGCATAAATCTCAGTGGAGCAGTATAAAAGTTCTGAAAAAAGGGGAACAGTGTGTCGAGTTTTCCTCCATTGGGTACGTACAGATGAATAAATTGCAGCCAGTGGCTCTTTAACATTTTCTGCAGATGCGTGCTCTCATATATGAGAATTTTTAATAGTTCCAAGGAGGATGCTACCAATTTGCCATGGTAACCATTGCAATTACCCCGTAAGACTGATGTCCTAAAGAATTTAAGCCTTGGAATTCTCCTAGGTAAAATCAATTAGACTCTGTCCACTTAGTGCAGCCAGTATGTTGAATCAATCTCCTTTAGGAACTTATTTTCTTTCCCTAATAAATTTTATAAATCAGGATTTCAACAGAATCAGGTCTCACTCAGATCTTAGGATCTTACAGTTCCACAGCTCATAATTAAATGTGATTTTTTTTTGGTGGGCAGGCAGGATGGAATCAGATGAGGCTCGTCAGACTGAAGGTCATTTTCAAGGTACATTATTTATTACTGCAGACTTACCACTGTCTGCATATAAAAACCTAATAGAGATCTTCATTAAATCCTTGTAATGGAGTTGGCTATGTCACAGGGTTCAATGCACCTGTGTTTTTTTTTCTCCTTAGCTCTAAATGTGGTTTAACTAACGAATGCCATTGTTGTCTATCTCGGCCAAGAGCCGCTGGAACGGGTACATACATAATGCACTAACGCTGTTAATTTTGTTTCTTGCCATAAGTGGAGCCCTCAGTGGCATTTGTGAATGTCAATCAATCGCTGGAAAGAGTCAACTAACCAAGCAACAACTCAGGAAGAAAAATCTGTTCTTCGGCCGGTTCGGCTAGACTAGCCTACCCACTAGCCTCCCACTCTGAAATTCCAGACACTCCCTTGGGGTGGACATGCAGGGATCACAGGCACCCACCCTTTTTATGCTAATGAACCTGTCCCTGGGATTTGGGACGGGGTCACCATCAGGGCAGACTGGAGGGGAGAGGTTCCGTCCCGCTGGACTTCTGTCAGTGTAGTGGCCCACAAGGAATTTCCAGGCCATGCAGTTATCTAGTTACTAGAGGCCAAGATCTACTGCTTAATCCACAAACCCAGTCAGCTTCCATTACATTAATGCATCTGATGCAATTAAGAATACTACGTTCTGCCTCTCGTGCATTTACAACAAATGGGCCTGGGACTGGATGTGCACTGCAGGTGATAGAACATATTATGGATGTAAATATGATGATTGTTATTTGCACCCCTCATTAGTCAATGCAATATTGGAAGTGTTGGCACCTTGCTGTATTTCCAGTGCATATCTCATGAGAGGCCCCTCAGCTTAACCATCTTGGGGTGAAGTGGTAGCTTGGATTTCTGACATATCAGAATACTATATTCTATCTAACCCTGGAACCTGGCTGCTGGAAGATAAATTGGGTAACTTCCAGCCCCAAATTCATCAACAAAGTGGCAGTCAATAATAGCCAAGAAACTGTTACTAAATTCCCTGATGCCTCAGTTGATTTTTACACTGTTCAATGTACTAGCTAAACAGATCAAGAAGGTTCCAGGTCTGATCTCTGATCTGTGGCGCGTTAACTGATCTTAACTTGGATGTTCAAAGGTGATTACAAGTCACCTTGTCACCTCTAGACCAGGGAAGGGAAAAATGAGCTCCAAATTCATCAACAAAATGCCAGTCAAGAATAGCCAGGGTTTCCACTCCCGATCGTTGTCTAATGGCTGCTGCTTGCAAGTGCTTATGTGGACATTGGGTGAGGGCAGGACTCAGCTCAGCTCCCTTATTGAATAGCCTGCCCACTCCCTGTTTAGGCTTGCACCTGAATAATGGTCAACTAGACAAGGTCCAGGAAGGATGTTAGCATGAGTCAGCTGCCTGAAGAGGGCAGAAAATTAGAGGGGAAAAAACTGTTAAATTGCAATCGGCACAATATGGACCATAGTGGACAGATTTATAGGATCATGTTGGCTTGAAAAAGGCTAGATGGGCCAACTTGCCAAATTTAACAGCTGTTGAGTCATCTTTCTGGGAAATTGCTTCAGCCCTTGGAGGGAACAATGATACAGGAAACTCTTTATTATCTGGCACCGACGGGACCGGCGTGGTGCCGGTTGATCAAAAAGTCCGGATTACAGAGAGGTATACTTACCAAGGTACGAGAGCCCCGTACACGGCCACAGGTGCAGGAGCCCCGGTTACACGGCACTTGTGCAGGAGTCCCTGTTACACGGCCACAGGTGCAGGAGCCCCGGTTACACGGCACTTGTGCAGGAGTCCCTGTTACACGGCCACAGGTGCAGGAGCCCCGGTTACACGGCCACTAATATATAGTAAAACTTACCTGAACCTACTCCTGAATTTTGCCGGTTAAGAGAGATTTCCGGATATTTAGGTGCCGGTTAAAAGAGAGTTTCCTGTACTTGGCCCTAACTGAGGATTTTGTATTCCATTATGAGTTTTTTTTTATCATTTCCCCCACATTGTTACTGTCAATATCCGCTGAGAGTCCATACTTATCCATATCATTTGTGCTCTTGAATAGACATTTTACATGAAATATGGACTGATATTTAATAATTAAATATAGATCCATATTTTGACACATGGACCCAGACTGTATGATCCCAGCTGAATTGAGCCGGAAAGCGAATTACATCCACCTAACGCCATGCGCACCAGCACTGACGTAATTTCCGGTAACCGCCTCATTTTAATATTTCTGGTGAATTCCAGTAATCAGGAAAAGCCTCACATTGAGCAACTTGCCAGTTGGGGGGGGTGAGGAATAGAATGCTGCTGTAGGATTTAAGGTCTCGGAGCAGTTTAAAGAGGCAAGCAATGTGGAATCCATTCTGTTAGATGAATGACCAGCCCCTCACATTGTGTTAAAGTCCTTGAATTGCTCACCATCAATGCCCATGAGGTACCGCAGTGCCCTTTGCACAACCAGGATTCACCTGCAAGTGCTCCTTCACTCACGTTTGTACATGCTCATCATGCCAAGGCATGCAGTATCATCACACCCGTTATGGGCCTCACACTCTATTCCTGCAGGTCATAGAAACCAACGGTAATTTTGCCCTTTTTTCAGGGACAAGCTGGGAGATAACTCTGACAGGTGGCGGACGCCCGAAGCACCAACCTCTTGTCTCGCTCCCTTTGAGGAGGAAGTGATCCACTTCCTGGGCAAGGGAGTCTGGAGATGGGGAAGTAGAAGTGTATGTGATCGCTGTGGGTTCATGATGACATTCTGCTTTATTTTACTTCTCACCCAGCACCCTGCAGTAACTGGCAGTGAACCATGTCCTGAAACCTTCATCTCACCCTACTGAAAGTGATGCGTGCTACACTCTGCAGGAAACCTTTCTAAACCTTTTCCTCCAGTAGATACGTCAGAGATAAAAGGCACAGGCCCCACTGCATCTGATACTGCCAGCACTTCAGAGCATGCCCCAGCACTCACTCTATCCTTCCCAAGCACCAGTTCAGACATATCCAACCCAGGGCAGTGAGAAAGGAGTCAGAGTGGACTACACTGAGAGGCACACAGGCCACCAGACAGTAGGAGCAGCTGTTGATGACACATGAGGAGAAAGACTAGAGGCACCACCACTCGGCTGAAGAGATGAGGCATTTAGATCTTACAGGTCCTGCTTTTAAAAGAGCCATGTGTGCAGAGCATCATGCGTTGGTGCAGGCACTAGGGGCCACATCAGGTGATGGGAGCTCAGATGGAGAAGTTCATTAGCAACATGGGGCGCGATCTTGCCAGCCCTGGGGAGGCGGTTTGGAGGCAGGACTGCAGGAAAATGGCGGAATTTGGGGGCGGGTGCCCAACCAGCCCCCAACCCGCCTCCGTGCCATCTTCCCAGGAGGTGGGTAGCCGACCCGCGCCGGGTCCCGTCTCCTTGGAGGCGGGAAGGGGATTACAGCCACTTAACTGCCTGTCAACAGGTAGTTAACAGGCAGATAAGAGATTATCCCCATTTTACCCACACAAGTGCGGGCTTCCCGAAGGCTGCGAACCCCGCCAGGGTCACCGAGGCGAGCAGTGGGTCTGCGGGGGTCGGAGGGGTGCAAAGTGCGCTGTGAAGGTAAGTGATGGGTGCAAGTGTGGAGAGGTGAGTATGTGAGGTAAGTGGAAAGTGTTAGAAAAAGTTTACTTACCTTTGTTTCTTCCTGCAGGCTTCAAGAGTTGGGGATGCGAAGAGTCTCACACCTCCGCGGCAGAGATGACAGATGGCTGCTGCATTCTCCAATGCAGCAACCATCTAATTTCTGCCAAAGAAAGAGGTTTGATGAGGTCTTGAATTCAAGAACTCATCAAACTACAGAGAATGTCAGTGTTTGACAGCTTCACAGAGCTGTCAAACGATGACAATTCATCTGTCAAAAATTTTTGACAGATGAAACGTCATACGCTGACGTTCTCTGTCACCGGCTTCCCCTTAATTGGCCTGCTAAGCCCGCTGGGTGGGCTTAACCATGTCAATCAAGGGAAAATAGCGTGGGTTGGCCACAAATCGATGGAGGCGGGACAACGGCCCTGACAAGCAGCAGTCCCGCCTCCAACGCGGCCCCATTGGCAAAATTGCCCAGCCTCACAACACTGGAGCATGTGGCAGCTCCAGGAGCAGCTACAGTGGAGGCCCCCTCGACAGAGGCCTTAAGGGCAGCCTGTTCTTCTTCCATGACAGGTGCCATAAAGGTCTGGAGTGCCAGCTTGGTGAGAGCTGCCTTTTTCAGCTTCAGCAGGATTAGCAGCTACTTCTAGATAGCCATGAGGGAGGGCTTCACTGCCATCATTGACCTCATTGGTACCATTTGGCCTACTTTTCTGAAGATCAGAGACCATGTTAAGCCAATGCCCAGGGTTAGTGGTATGTCAGGGGTGGGCTTGGATAATGCTGCGATCTTTCAGGATAGCAGCACATGCATGCCCGTCCACTGGCAGCCGCCAATGCCTGCTTGTGGCAGAAGTAACATAGCATCAGGCTGCCCATGCAGCAGTTCAAGGGGTGCAGCATGCAGCAGATCCATCTCAGAATCGAGCTGCCATGAAACGAGGCCATCTCAGGCTCAGGGACCTCCAATTGCAACATGGAAGCCAGCCACCACGGGGATTAGATTTGGTGTGACAGCATGTGACATAACTCAGTGAAGGATTTCCTTGTATGTCTTGGTCTCCACAGGCACTGCTCCTTTGACATATGCAGCTACGTGCACCTCTACCTACTGGTGTGGGAGTAAAAGTGGGTGAGTTCCATTCCGTATACCTCCAGTGGTGCCTGACCTGCCTGACATCCCTCGGTCGCTCCTCCTAGTCTTTTTCTTCCGTCAGAAAAAGCAAAGGTGCAGTGAAATTCCCATTGTATCCTGTGTGAAATGGTAGGGGAAGAGGGGTGGAAACGGCAGCTCCACAGCAATAGCACAATTGGAAACAGCAAAGCTGAACTCCTCCAGGAATGAGTCATAAATGAGCTTGGACCTGATGCTACAAGTATTGACGTTGCACTCTTTAAGTTCTCTCTCGTCTTCTGCCAAGCAACCGTGGTTGCCTATTTGAAACGAGCGAGATGAAACAGAGCAAATGGGGCATAGATGACAAAATGGCGAAAATTGGTGTGAGTGCAAAACTGTGTGGAGTTCTGGCGTGATGGAACTCTCCCCACTTTCAGGACCAGGTCTGCCCAATTTATATTTGTACAAATCAGAAAATCCAAGCTTGGCTGTCTGGATAAGCAGTAGAGAGTTTTACGTTTTCGTTGTGTAACCTTTTAAAGTTAAGAAACAGATTCCTTTTAATTAAGCTTTTTCCAGCGCATAAAGCATGTCATTGAGAACAGATAGTTTGGTTGTGCTCAGTGTTGTGCCAACATCCAGCATCAGGCGCCACAGAACATCTTGGTCTGGACCCGCAGTTCTCTACACAAGTACAGTAAGGAGCTGAGTTTATATGGGAGTTCTCCAGATCGTCCGTGGCTCTACCGGTAAGGTTATGCTGGACAAACGGACGAGCCTCCACAGTAATTCACCCCCTAGGTTTCTGGTCAAGGAGTGATACGCATGGGGAATCATTCTCCGTGGAGAGGGAGGGAAAATCTGTTTATCTGAACCATTGTTGTGCGCTTTATGGCGGTAGATTACAAAACTACATTGGCAGAGACAACAACAACTGACGTAAGAAAACTACTAGGCACTTGGTCTAAGCGTTAAACAAAGCTTTAATCAACTGTTTTACAACATGGAGGTCTAGTTGTGTCCTTCCTAGTTCCTGTTAAGAATGTCCTGCGCAAGCTGGGCCCGTGCCCGAGTATTTATACTCTCCCTGACAGCGCCACCCACAGGCCACTCAGTATTATTTCATAAGTCATGAATGACAGATTCATGTCAACAACTTGTATTTATAACATAAGAACATAACATAAGAAATAGGAGCAGGAGTCGGCCATTCAGCCCCTCGAGCCTGCTCCGCCATTCAATAAGATCATGGCTGATCTTCTACCTCAACTCCACCTTCCTGCCCGATCCCCATATCCCTTGATACCCTTAATATCCAAAAATCTATCGATCTCTATCTTGAATATACTCAACGACTGAGCCTCCACAGCCCTATGGGGTACAGAATTTCAAAGATTCACCACCCTCAGTGAAGAAATTTCTCCTCATCTCAGTCCGAAATGGCCAACCCCTTATTCTGAGACTGTGACCCCTGGTTCTAGACTCCCCAGCCAGGTGAGTTATATAGCGCCTTTAACGTAGTAAAACGTCCCAAGGTGCTTCACAGGAGTATTAAAAGACAAAATTTGACACCGAGCCGCATAAGGAGAAATTAGGGCAGATGACCAAAAGCTTGATCAAAGAGGTAGGTTTTAAGAAGCGTTTTAAAGGAGGAGGGCGCGGTAGTGAGGCGGAGAGGTTTAGGGAGGGAATTCCAGAGCTTAGGGCCTTGGCAGCTGAAGGCACGGCCACCATTGATGGAGCGATTAAAATCGATGATGCATAAGAGGCCAGAATTGGCGGCGCTCAGAGATCTCAGGGGGTTGTGGGGCTGAAGGAGATTACAGAGATAGGTAGGGGCGAGGCCATGGAGGGGTTTGAAAACAAGAATGAGATGATAGGCAAGAGAACAGGTCATCTGCCTGCTATCGTGGAATGGTGTGACAGAAAGAACATAAGAACATAAGAAATAGGAGCAGGCCATTTGGCCCCTTGAGCCTGCGCCGCCATTTAATGAGATCATGGCTGATCCGATTTTGGCCTCAACTCCACTTTCCTGCCCACTCCCCATAACCCTTGGCTCCCTTGTTGCTCAAATATCTGTCTATCTCAGCCTTGAATATATTCAATGACTCAGCTTCCACAGCTCTCGGGAGTAAAGAATTCCAAAGATTCACGACCCTCTGAGAAAAGAAATTCCTCCTCATCTCCATCTTAAATGGGCGATCCCTTATTCTGAGACTATGCCCCCTCATTCTAGATTCCCCCACGAGGGGAAACATCCTCTCAGCATCTACCCTGTCCAACACCCTCAGAATCTTATAAGTTTCAATAAGATCACCTCTCATTCTTCTAAACTCCAATGAGTATAGGCTCAACCTTTCCTCATAAGACAACCCCTTCATCCCAGGAATCAACCTAGTGAACCTTCTCTGAACTGCCTCCAATGCAAGTATATCCTTCCTTAAATAAGGGGACCAAAACTGTATGCAGTACTCTAGGTGTGGTCTCACCAGCGCTCTGTACAGTTGTAGCAAGACTTCCCTACTTTTATGCTCTATCCACTTTGAAATAAAGGCCAACATTCCATTTGCCTTCCTAATTACTTGCTGCACCTGCATGTTAACTTTTTGTGTTTCATGTACGAGGACACCCAGATCCCTCTGTACTGCCACTTTCTGTAGTCTTTCTCCATTTAAATAATATTTTTCTTTTCTATTCTTCCTAACAAAGTGGATAACCTCACATTTTCCCACATTATACTCCATCTGCCAAATTCTTGCCCACTCACTTAACCTATCTATATCCCTTTGCAGACTCTTTGTGTCCTCCTCACAACTTGCTTTCCCACCTATCTTTGTATCGTCTGCAAATTTGGCTACAATACACTCGCTTCCTTCATCCAAGTCATTAATATAGATTGAAACTTGTTGAGGCCCCAGCACTGATCCCTGTGGCACCCTAGTTACAGTTTGTCATCCTGAAAATGACCCATTTATCCTGACTCTCTGCTTTCTGTTAGTTAGCCAATCCTCTATCCAATCTAATATATTACCCCCAACACCATGAGCTCTTATCTTATGCAGTAACCTTTTATGTGGCACCTTGTCGAATGCCTTTTGGAAATCCAAATACACTACATCTACTGGTTCCCCTTTATCCACCCTGCTCGTTACCTCCTCAAAGAACTCTAATAGATTTGTCAAAGAGAGTAGAATAATTTTTTAAATAACAGTATTATAATTACTGCGCCTGAAGGTTCTGTTGGGCTAAGTGATCTCATTCACAATATAGATACACACTGAGGTACAAGTAAGTGCACTTCAGTTTATTCAGATACCCCAATACAAGAACATTTCTTGGTCCTGAAAATCCACGGGTGTCAGTGCTGGGCTGCACCAGCTGGTGACCTCCCGTTCCTAACCCTGCCAGAGGTTGCAGGGTCATGGGGAGGTCACCTCCTTTCAATGCAGATAGCCTCTGCCGCTAGGGCGCTGCCTGTGGGGGAGGTCAGTAATTCTGGTGAAAGCTGCCACTATCGGTGGTTGCTGAGGGCCCCCTTGTAAACATACTGCAAGGGTACACCATCAGTCCCTTTTTAAGGGAGTTAAAATAATGACCTGTGAAAAAAATTTATTTGGGGGTCCAGGCCACAACTCAGGCTCGGACCCCCGGGTGAGCCCAACTTGCGCCCCGACAGTAGCCGGTCTACCTCCTTTCACGAGGTGTACCAGCTGCTGCCGTTCTTCCAGGCCAGGAATGAGGAAATTCCTGGCCTCGGACTCCTCTTCCCCTTGGCCACGTCCCCCTCTGACAGGGGTGCTCTTCTTTAGAGCAGATGGAGGTTCCGCCCCAAGGCTCCATGGAAACTGGCAGGGAAGGCAGGAACCTGGTGCATCTAGGTCCCAACCTAATTCCTGCTCATTTCGCTGCAATTCTGCCAGACCTACGGTGGTAGTGCACCAGATGGCCATGAATGTTTAGCCTACCTGCCTTGTCATAAATGCCAAATCTATCAATGTGTGACTGATTGTCAGTTCTCTCATTGGTTGAAGTTTTTCTCCTCTCGGGTTTGTTATTTTTTACCATTACTTATGCTTTACTTATAAACACCGCTGCGATCTATCTCTGTGCACCATCTGACCTTGCTAAGGTGCCAATTTTCTTGAACCAAGGAAAATATGCTAAAAGGCTTACCAGGCAAAAATGTGCTTAGGACTAGTACATAAACATTGTATATCCACACGTAATCCTGTAAGTCCCTTGCTCACAGCCTCTACCACTCTACTTCCACAGCGTATTTTCCTGAATTGTGCTATTGGCAGCCATGGCTTCCCATCGGCAGTGTGGACTCGTAAAATTGCACCTCCCCCCCCCAACATCTCTTCCATGTCCTGCTTTTTTCACCTCAACTCCCTCCTTCAGTGTCAGCTGTGGCTCAGTGGGTAGCACACTCACCTCTGAGTCAGAAGGTTGTGGGTTCAAGTCCCACTCCAGGGACTTGAGCACAAAAAGCTAGGCTGGCACTCCCAGTGCAGTGCTGAGGGAGTGCTGCACTGTCAGAGGTGCCGTATTTCGCATGAGATGTCAAACCGAGGCCCCATCTGCTCTTTCAGGTGGGACTATTTCAAAGAAGAGCAGGAGAGTTATTCCTGGTGACTTGGCCAATATTTACCCCTCAATCAACATCACTGAAAAAACAGATTATCTGGTCATTATCACGTTGTTGTTTGGGACGTCCGGTGGTTGTGAACGGCACTATATAAATGTAAGTCTTTCTTTCTCTTTTCTCCACCATATGTTAGTCAGATCCTTTCTGACTCCTTGTATTTCATTATGAGGAAATATTGCCTGTTTACTCTTTCACATAGTTGAGCACACCAAGGTATAATGTCAATAGGAATTACTGTTATGGAAGTAATTACCACAGAGGATGAACTAAGCCTTCTGTCAAAGCTAAACCAGATTCAATTGACTAAAATTGCCATTGTCCTACCTTCAGCTTAATGACAAAATTAAGCCTTGGCTCAGTTCGAGAATTTATGTTTGGATCATTTCAACAGCAAGAACATACTGAGTTTATCTGTATTTGAACATAAAAGAGCTGCATGTTGGCTTGGGAAAAGCAATACCACCACCCACGCTTGATAAGCACTGATTTTGGGCCTGAACATACCCTCACCCCCCTACTCATCACCTTCCTGCACAGTTTACTATGTGTTTGATCTGTTGCCTGGATGGCACATTAACGAATCAGTAAAACAAACATATTGGAGGAATATGAAATCAGAGAAGAAACCACGCCCACACAAGCAAGCCAGAAACAAGCTTTTGAAAACAACAGCCCAACAGAAAAGTGACTCATGTTCCTAAATAATACAACTAAGGATGCCAGTAATGTTCAGGCCCAAGTGATCGGCAACATCTAGCCTCTTTCAAGGGATGTGACTGAGAGGTCAATCAGGTTAGCATGGCTTTGTGACTGTACGGGCATTTGTAGAATGTAGCAGAGCTGTGTAGGCTATTGCATAGTGCAGTACAAATAGCTGTCAGTCTAATCCAATGGGAACATTATTCTGAAAAAATGCCAGGGCTTGGAAGAGTTGACCTCCAAAACATAAACCATGTTGAAAAGTTAATTCAGTTGTCTGCCACCCAGCAATTTTCCAATATGGCTTCCATAAAACTTAAAATACCCCAAAGAAAACTCCTATAATTTTACCAATGTTGCATTAATAAAAAGATCACAGCAGTCTGGCAGAGCTGTCCTTTATAATAACGTCAAGCTGCAAATCGTTAAACTGCCAAGTTATAGAAATTGAAGGGTGGAACGATGAGAACGCTAAAACCATCAAGGAGTACTTCAGAGAATTCCATGAGTCTATCTTAGCCATTCTGAGCTAGCAATTACATCTGTAATGAAATAGTTGTAATGGGGAGGCTTGGAACACAGCAGTGAGACTGGTTCTTTGGGTGGTGAGTTACTTTTCGCAGGGGCATGGGTAGTTTTGTTGAGGACCATTACAAATGGGAATATAAGTGGCCACAGTTTTCAGCAAAAAGGTGGTTTGTGCATTTAAATAGATGCAATTAAGTGGGCTATTGTTAACATAGGAAATAATGAGAGGACAGCAGGACTATAGACTTTAATGTAATATACAATTAAATGAAATGTGTTATTCATTAGGGAAGATTGAAGGGCCAGTTCAGGGAAGCCCTTCTGTTTCTGTTGATTGTTAATGTGGTATATAGCTTTCTTGCTAAAAGCTCATTGCCATGGAATTCATTGCCACCCCTTTGTCACTGCTTTCTAAAGGCTAATTCCAGATTTTTCTTCTCTATATATGATTAATGTGGTTCCTGGGATGATCAGTATATATGCTGCTGAGGAAGGAATGAGGGGGAGGGCGTATACGCTCAAGAGATTGCTGGGCTGGCTTTTAAAGAAGAAAATTTATTTATATTAAATTTCATATATATATGATCCTTCTGCGCCAAATTAATGCCATGGATGTAGTTCCAAAATTAACATTATCCTAAAGATAATGAGGTTATTTTCAATTTAGCCGTCTGGGTAGTAAGTTGCCTCGCAGAATGGATCACGCGCCCATTACATAACCTGCCTGATTTTGTTCCATTGAAATCAATCCAACAAAAATTAGGTGGATTCTACAACGGGTGGGTTATTCGCTCCGCCAGGTTACCATGCAGTGGGCGTAGTTGAAAATGACCTCCCAGTGACTCACATGGTTTTGCGACTGTTGGCAGCCCTTTAGTACCTTGCTCAAGTGGCCGTTCCTCAAGTGTTGAGCGCCGCTGAGCTATTTCAATCATGGGAGTCTTTATAACCATCTGCCACGATGTTCGCACCCCAACGTCTGCGCACGCATACTTTCCGAGAGGGGTCACCAGATGGCCATTGGGAGCAGATATCCTGGTTGCATTTTCTCCTCATTAGCCCAGCGATGCTGGGACCATTTATAGTGCAGAAGTTGAGCCTTTCTGGTCAAGAATAGAATACAACGTTATAGCACAGGAACAGGCCAATTGTCCAATCAAGTGCGTGCCAGTGTTTTTTTTCCACATGAGCCGCCAGGTCTAGCCCCACTCACCTTTTCATCCCTATAACCTTTAATAGGCTGTATAGGAGGTGCAACAGGTAGACACAGGCATTTAGATACAAGTCTTGCACCATCAGCATCTTTCCCACCACTTGAACAACCATAACTATCATTCAGTTAGCAATGTCCAAAGCCATTTTTTAGGTCACCAGTCCTTTGCTCAGGAGGAGGTCCTCCCACTTGATCAGCTTCCCAAAGAACCAAAGACGCATTCCTGGCCTGTGCTGCAGTTCCTAATTTGCCAACTATTATTGAATAAATGTGCAGCAACTCATCTACATCAATAGAAAATAGGTTAAAGCTGTAAGTGCGTAAGTGCCAGGAATATCATCACAAATGCATGCTTCACCTTCCTCTGCATTTCCAATTATTCTTTCATCCTTGACAATTCTGGGTGTGCCAGGAGGTTTATGGAAGGAGGAGTGACTAGTGGCTAGCTGCTTTGTAAAAGATGAAATTACAGATGCCATTTTCTGTGTTCTGCCTACTTGGTGCCATTCACTTTTCACATTTCACAGGAGAAAGCAGCAGTGATCCAATACTGTAGCTCTTTATGCCAGTGATGGATTCCAAAAATCTCACACAGTTATAACAGGCATACAGTATCACAAAACACTTATGGCATTTTAAAAATGTGATGTAGATGACTTCACTGTGTGCATGTCTTAATATACATAAAACAGTAGAAAGTGGGCAATAAACCAATTTAGCTTTTCTCCTTCCAACAGAACATGTACAATTTACACTGTTGTAGACTCTTCCTAATTTAGTTAACTTACTGATGGAGGTGAGTTGGCAGTTTGAAAGTGCAATTGTAAGTGAGTTTGAGGAGAGTTTTCTCTGGGGAGGACGCAGAAGAAAGTACGGTTGGAAGGGAGTATGGAGATGTGGGATACAAGGAGAAGGTTGCAAATGGCCATTTCTGTGATCAAGATCGTGGCAGTAGACAGGCCACGTGAGATTGCAAGGTCGAAGCGTGGCGCGAATATGGGCAGGAGAATTTATGTGGAGGGAGAGGTTGAGGGAAGACAGGAAGATGTGAAATCAGAGGAGAGAGAGCAAGGTGAATTGAGATGGAGGTTGAAATCACTGAGGATGAGAAGTCGCTCAGTCCAGAAGCTGAGGGAGGGAGGGAGCTCAGGATGGGGTTTGGGGGTTGTGGTGGTAGGAAGCAAGGATTTTAAAGGGGAGGTGAAAGTTGTGGAACAAGGTGAGGTGCTCAAAGGAGGAGAATCATGTGGAAGTTGCTGGCAATGCTGCTTTGTAAATTTAACCAAAAAATTGCTGTCACACATGTGCTGAGTTATAGATAATGCTGTTGGGTTTACCTATTTAATTTTAGCAAGTCTCCCAGTTTGGAAAAGTCAGCTAATAGTGCCTCACCGTTGAAATGCATTGAACGGCGTGAAGTTGTTGTACTTTCGCGGCAGATACGAACTAAACTCGCCGCAGAAAGTTAAGTCAAGTCATTTCAAGTCTAAGTACCCTGTTAACGATGTGATAAGTGTTAATTACTGCCAGTCAACCTCTCTGGCACTGAAAATTAATTATTACAAGTGTGGAGTCTCATTCCTTCAGATCTCAGATCTCAGATCCATTGCCAGCAACCGTCCAAAAATGTGTGGGTTAGGTTGATTTGGCTATGATAAATTGACCCTTAGTGTTAGGGGGGATTAAATATGTGGGGTTATGGGGATAGGATGGGATATGTTAGGGGGAATTAAATACGTGGGGTTACGGGGGTAGGGTGGGATATGTGTACTGTGGGGATTAAAGCAGGGACAGGGTACTGGATTTGGATGATCAGCCATGATCGTATTGAATGGCGGAGCAGGCTCGACGGGCCGAATGGCCTACTCCTGCTCCTAGATTCTATGTTTCTATGTTTCTATGTTAATTGTTGTTGGGGATTTTAAAAATGTCAAATTGAAAATTAAATTAAATATATTTTATAGATGGAAGATGGAATTTAATACAGAGAAGTGTGAGGTGATGCATTTTGGCAGAAGGAACAGGGAGAGGCAATATACACTTAATGGCACAGTTTTAAAGAGTGTGCAGGGACAGAGGGACCTGGGAGTTAATGTGCATAGGTCCCTGAAGGTGGCAGGACATATTGAGAGAGTGGTTAGCAAAGCATATGGGATCTTGGGTTTCATAAATAGACATGATGCGGAGATGCCGGTGTTGGACTGGGGTGGACAAAAGTGAGAAGTCGCACAACACCAGGTTATAGTCCAACAGTTTTATTTGAAATCACAAGCTTTCGGAGCACTGCTCCTTCGTCAGGTGAAGGATTCCTTCACTTCACCTGACGAAGGAGCAGCAGCTCCGAAAGCTTGTGATTTCAAATAAAACTGTTGGACTATAACCTGGTGTTGTGCGACTTCTCACTTTCATAAATAGAGGTATTGAGTACAAAAGTAGAGAAGTTATGCTGAACCTTTATAAAGCGCTGGTTAGGCCACAACTAGAGTATTGCGTCCAGTTCTGATCACCACACTTTAGGAAGGATGTGAAGGCCCTTGAGAGGGTGCAGAGGAGATTTACCAGAATGGTTCCGGGGATGGGGGATCTTAGCTACAAGGACAGGTTGGAGAAGTTGGATTTGTTTTCATTAGAGCAAAGGAGGTTGAGGGGTGATTTGATAGAGGTGTACAAGATTATGACGGGTTTGGATAGGCTAGACGGGGAAAGGCTGTTCCCACTAGTTGATGGTACAAGGACTAGGGGACACAGATTTAAGGTTTTGGGCAAGAGATACAGGGGGGATGTGAGGAAAAACTTTTTTACGCAGCAAGTGGTGAGGACCTGGAACTCGCTGCTGACGGAAGTGGTGGAAGCGGAGACACTCAATGTTTTCAAGGGAAAACTGTTTAGGCACTTGAGGGAAATAAACTTGCATGGCTACGGGGATAGAGCGGGGGAATGGAATTGACTTGATTGCTCTACAGAGAGCAGGCACGGACTCGATGGGCCAAATGGCCTCCTTCTGTGCCATTACGACTCTATGACTTTTCCTTTCTATCTAATTTTTCTCTTTCTCTTAATCCAGTCTTTCTTTCCCTCTCTATTTCTCTTTCTGTACCCGATTTGACATTGAATTCACCCACTCTAATTTACACTTCCCTCTCAGTCCTTGCACTGTTCATTTCTCATTCCTTCAATCTGATTGGTTAAGGAGATACACAGTTGCTTGTCCTGTTCACGCAGGTCCCTCGCTGCGCCTAAATGTTCAAGGGCAAGTCTAACCAACGGCAGACGGCGTTAGGTGCCCTGCCACAGCAAACTATGGCCCTTTGTTAGAGGACTGTTACCTGCCCATTAATTCACAATATTCCCCAATATCCAGCAGGTGGTGTTGTACTTGTTTCACCAGTAGACAAAGCCCTTATAACTGTTAGAAAATCAATGATACCCGATAATACAACACAAGCCACTCTTTCAATATTGAAAACAAAAAATAACTGTGTAAATGCAATGATGATTTTGGAAGTTTTCACTCTCCCTGTTTCTTCCCTCTTCTTCTAAAGGAGATGATTCACACTGAGGTACAGTCTCCAGAGTTTCAACACCCCTCGACTAACTTGCCCAGTGCTGTTCTTCAAACATACGAGATTGTCTTTTCCAGTTACATGCTGATTTCACTATCCTCCTCCTACCTCCACCTGGACCATGACCCCACTACCGAACATCAAGCCACCGTGTCCAAGACTGTCACTGACCTCATCTCCTCTGGAGATCTTCCCCCCACGGCCACCAACCTCATAGTTCCCCAACCCCGCACAGCCCGCTTCTACCTCCTTCCCAAGATCCACAAACAGGACTGCCCCGGTAGACCCATCGTTTCAGCCTGTTCTTGCCCCACGGAACTTATCTCTTCCTATCTCGACTCTATTTTTTCTCCCCTTGTCCAGTCTCTTCCCACCTACATCTGCGACTCTTCCGACGCCTTCCGCCATTTTAACAGTTTCCAGTTTCCCGGCCCCAACCGTCTCCTCTTCACTATGGACGTACAATCCCTCTACACCTCCATTCCCCACCAGGATGGCCTGAGGGCGCTCCGCTTCTTCCTTGAACAGAGGCCCAACCAGTCCCCATCCACTACCACCCTCCTCCGCCTGGCTGAACTTGTTCTCACATTGAACAACTTCTCCTTTGACTCTACCCATTTCCTCCAAATTAAAGGTGTTGCTATGGGTACCCGCATGGGTCCTAGCTATGCCTGCCTTTTCGTGGGATATGTGGAACACTCTTTGTTCCAGTCCTACTCGGGTCCCCTCCCTCACCTCTTTTTCCGGTACATTGAAGACTGTATCGGTGCCGTCTCCTGCTCTCGCCCTGAACTAGAACATTTCATTCACTATGCTTCCAATTTCCACCCTTCCCTCACCTTCACATGGTCCATTTCCGACTCTTCCCTTCCCTTCCTCGACTTCTCCATCTCCATCTCTGGGGATAGGTTATTGACTAACATTCACTACAAGCCCACTGACTCCCACAGCTACCTGGACTACACTTCCTCCCACCCCGCCTCCTGTAAGGACTCTATTCCATTCTCCCAGTTTCTCCGTCTCCGCCGCATCTGCTCTGATGATGCCACCTTCCATACCAGTGCTTCCGACATGTCTTCCTTTTTCCTCAACCGAGGATTCCCCTCTACCGTGGTCGACACGGCCCTCGACCGTGTCCGTTCTATCTCCCGCACTTCTGCCCTCACCCCTGCCCCTCCCTCCCGGAACCACGATAGGGTTCCCCTTGTCCTCACCTTTCACCCCACCAGCCTCCACATTCAACGGATCATCCTCCGCCATTTCCGCCACCTCCAGCGTGATCCCACCACCAAACGCATCTTCCCCTCACCTCCCCTTTCAGCATTCCGCAGAGACCGCTCCCTCCGCGACACCCTAGTCCACTCCTCTACCACCCCCAGCACCCCTTCCCCTTCGCCCGGCACCTTCCCGTGCACGCGCAGGAGATGCAACACATGCCCTTATACCTCCCCTCTTCCCACTGTCCAGGGCCCCAAACACCCCTTCCAGGTGAAACAGCGATTTACTTGTACTTCCTGCAATTTAGTATACTGTATTCGCTGCTCACGATGTAGTCTCCTCTACATTGGGGAGACCAAACGCAGATTGGGTGACCGCTTTGCAGAACACCTCCGTTCAGTCCGTAAGGGGGACCCCGAGCTCCCGGTCGCCTGTCACTTTAATTCACCGCTTCACTCCCACTCTGACCTCACCGTCCTCGGCCTATTACACTGTTCCACGGAAGCGCAGCGTAAGCTCGAGGAACAGCACCTCATCTTTCGTTTAGGCACGCTACAGCCCTCTGGACTCAATATCGAGTTCAACAATTTTAGATCATAACCTCAGCTCCAATCACATTTATATTTTATTTTTTCATCCACCCTTTTATTTGCCCCCCCACCCCACTTTTTTTTTCTCCTAGAAGCTGGCAGCTGTCCTTCATTCTGCCAGTGGATTTCACACTTCTTTCAGCCTTAACCTGTCACATCAACACCACCTCTAGCCTTGCATATCTCTTAATGTCTCTTAATGTCTCTTTATCTCCCCTTTTGTTCCTTTATCCCCTCCCCCTTTTCCCAGCTTTATCCTGGCCTTAAATCTATTTGATTTCCGGCTCTTTCCAGTTCTGACGAAAGGTCTTCGACCTGAAACGTTAACTCTCTTTCTCTCTCCACGGATGTTGTCTGGCCTGCTGAGTTTTTCCAGCATTTCTGTTGTTATTTCGGATTTCCAGCATCTGCAGTATTTTGCTATCACTATATATGTTGTCCAATTGTTATTCTGGACTCAGTGGTTGCATAATGAAGCCTTTCTATCAGCTCTACCAGCGATTCAGTGGATAATTGAACTATACTGGCCATGAAGGTTTTGATCTCATATTTGTGCTGAGTTTCCTGGTCTCAAGCAGGTGGGATTGGGGATGCGTGTTATCCTAGTATTGGTGATGGGACAAATCACGATTACTTCCTCTCAGGTAGGTAGTGGGGGATCAGGTTTCTATTCCTGATTATTATCCAGTGTCCCCTGCTGGAAAGTGCCCATGGATGACAGATGAAGACATGACCAGGCTCAACTGGAATCCCCTGCTAGACTTGCATTTCTATAGCACCTTTCACAACCTCAGGACGTCCCAAAGCTCTTTACAGCCAATGAAGTACTTTTGAAGTGGAATAAAAACAGAAAATGCTGGAAATACTCAGCAGGTCAGGCAGCCTCTATGGAGAGAGAGAGAAACAGAGTTAACATTTCAGGCTGATGACCCTTCGTGTGATGAAGTGGTGGAGTCACTGTTGTAATGTAGGAAACATGGCAGCCAATTTGCACAAAGCAAGCTTCCACAAACAGCAACGTGTTAATGAGCAGATAATCTGTTTTAGTGATATTGATTGAGCGATAAATATTAGCCAGGACACCGGGGATAACTCCCATGCTCCTCTTCAAAATAGTGCCACGGGATCTTTTACGTCCACCTGAGAGAGCAGACAGGGCCTCGGTTTAACGTCTCATCGAAAGACGGCACCTCTGACAGTGCAGCACTCCTTCAGTACTGCACTGGAGTGTCAGCCTAGATTTTTGTGCTCAAGTCTCTGGAGTGGGACTTGAACCCACAACCTTCTGACTCAGAGGCAAGAGTGCTTCCCACTGAGCCACAGCTGACACTGGGGGCGCGATCTTGCCAGCCCTGGGGAGGCGGGTATGGAGGCGGGACTGGCGGTAAATTGGCAGAATCTGGGGGCGGGTGCCCATCCCGCCCCCAACCTGCCTCCGTGCCATCTTGCCAGGAGGCGGGTAGCCGACCCGCGCCGGGTCCCGTCTCCTTGGAGGCGTGAAGGGATTAGTGCCACTTATCTGCCTGTTAACAGGCTTCCCGAAGGCTGTGAACCCCACAAACAGTGGGTCTGCAGGGGTCGGAGGGGTGCAAAAGTGCGCTGTGAAGGTAAGTGATGGGTGCAAGTGTGGAGAGATGAGTATCTGAGGTAAGTGGAAAGTGTTAGTAAAAGTTTACTTACCTTTGTTTCTTCCTGCAGGCTTCAATCGTTGGGGATGCGGAGAGTCTCGCATCTCTGTGGCAGAGATGACAGATGGCTGCTGCATTCTCCAATGCAACAACCATCTAATTTCTGCTAAAGAAAGAGGTTTGATGAGTCTTGAATTCAAGAACTCATCAAACTACAGAGAATGTCAGTGTTTGACAGCTTCACAGAGCTGTCAAACGATAACAATTCATCTGTCAAAAATTTTTGACAGATGAAACGTCATACGCTGACGTTCTCTGTAACCGGCTTTCCCTTAATTGGCCTGCTAAGCCCGCTGGGCGGGCTTAACAAGGTTAATCAAGGGAAAATAGCGTGGGTTGGCCAGAAAATGATGGAGGCGGGACTGAAACCCGACAAGTGGGAGTCCCGCCTCCAAAAGCTCCCCATTGGCAAAATCTAGAGTCAAATAAGCATCATTACTGTAACTTTAATGGATTTTTGGAAGACAAGCTAAAATCTTAGAAATAATTGCCTGGCCCAGGGAGAGGACAGACCTTCCTAGAGCTGCTGGCAATTTAAGTTCTTTCACAAAGTATGCATTGGAGTGTTTCTGAAACTCAATAAATGACATAAATATTTTATACATTGTTAAAAGGGGTGTCATTTCAGTTCTCTCCATATGTGTTTGACAAAAATAAGGCTGTAAAGATACTGGTGTCCATCACCTATTATAAAATATAATTAACTTTCGATAGTACTGTGGAGACATACCATTTTGGGTTCTGTTTCCTCGTTGGTTATTCTGATGATGTCAGTTACGAAGAGGAGTTTCATCCAGAGCAGTTTCATTCATTTCAATGGGAAGTAACATTATAGAGCAGCCTGGAAGCCAATGTAGAGTTGCGCCCGACCAGAAAGCTTTCGAGTATCAGCCTTGGCTCATGGGTAGTGCTTTCACCTCTGGGTTAGACAGTCTGGGGTTCAAGCCCCATCCCAGAGATTTAAGCACATAATCAAGGCCGACATGTCAGTGCTGCAATGACTTTTGATGAGATGGTTATCCAAGGCCCCATCTGCCCCCTTAGGTACATATCAAAGATTCAAAGAAAATCAGCAGAGTTCTCCCAGTGTCCTGGCAAACATTTATCTCTCATCCGATACCACTAAAACAGATTATCTGATCATTTATCTCCTTGCTGTTTGTGGGGCCTTGCTGTATGAAAATTGTCTGCCACCTTTTCCTGCATTACAAGAGTGACTACACTTCAAAAGTAATTAAATGGCAGTGAAACACTTTGGGATATCCTGAGGGTATGAAAGGTGCTATATAAATGCAAGTCTTCTTCTCTGTGGCTGTGTATGCAGAAGAGCCCCGCCAGTATTGTGTATTGCTATATCTTTTGCAAATACAGCTGAGGAAATTACATTGGGCAAAAAGTATTCATCTAGACTTCCTTCCCCTCCAAATAAGTGCTGGAGACCAATAGTAGAGATAAGAAATCGTTTTACGAATTTGCACTTCCGACATAGGAACAGGAGTAGACCATTCAGCCCTTCGAGCCTCTTCCACCATTCAATGAGATCATGGCTGATCTGTATCTTAACTCCATTCACCCGCCTTGGCTCCATATCCCTTTATACCCTCGGCTAGCAAAAATCTATCGATCTCAGATTTAAAATTATTAATTGAGCTAGCAACAGCTGCTTTATGCGGGAGAGAGTTCCACACTTCTAAAACCCTTTGCGTGTTTTTAAAAATTTGTTCATGGGATGTGGGCGTCGCTGGCAAGGCCAGCATTTATTGCCCATCCCTAATTGCCCTTGAGAAGGTGGTGGTGAGCCGCCTTCTTGAACCGCTGCAGTCCGTGTGGTGATGGTGCTCCCACAGTGCTGTTAGGGAGGGAGTTCCAGGATTTTGACCCAGCGACGATGAAGGATCGGCGATATATTTCCAAATCAGGATGGTGTGTGACTTGGAGGGGAACTTGGAGGTGGTGGTGTTTCCATGCGCCTGCCACCCTTGCCCTTCTAGGTGGTAGAGGTCGCGGGTTTGGGAGGTGCTGCCGAAGAAGCCTTGGTGAGTTGCTGCAGTGCATCTTGTAGATGGTACACAATGCAGCCACGGTGCGCTGGTGGTGGAGGGAGTGAATGTTTAAGGTGGTGGATGAGGTGCCAATCAAGCGGGCTGCCTTGTATTGGATGGTGTCAAGCTTCTTGAGTGTTGTTGGAGCTGCACTCATCCAGGCAAGTGAAGAGTGTTCCATCACACTCCTTACATGTGCCTTGTAGATGGTGGAAAGGCTTTGGGGAGTCAGGAGGTGAGACACTCGCCACAGAATACACAGCCTCTGACCTGCTCGTGTAGCCACAGTATTTATGTGGCTGGTCCAGTTAAGTTTCTGGTCAATGGTGACCCCCAGGATGTTGATGTTGGGGGATTCGACGATGGTAATGCTGTTGAGTGTCAGGGGGCGGTGTTTAGATGCTCGCTTGTTGGAGATAGTCATTGCCTGCCACTTGTGTGGCGCAAATGTTACCTGCCACTTATCATTCCAAGCCTGAATGTCGGCCAGGTCTTGCTGCATGAGGAGTTGCAAATGGAACTGAACACTGTCCAATCATCAGCGAACATCCCCACTTCTGACCTTATGATGGAGGCAAGGTCATTGATGAAGCAGCTGAAGATGGTTGGGCCTAGGACACTGCCCTGAGGAACTCCTGCAGCGATGTCCTGAGGCTGGGATGATTGACTTCCAACAACCACAACTATCATCCTTTGTGCTCGGTATGACTCCAGCCAGTGGAGAGTTTTTCCCCTGATTCCCATTGACTTCAATTTTACTCGGGCTCCTTGATGCCACACTCGGTCAAATGCTGCCATGACGTCAAGGGCAGTCACTCTCACCTCACCTCTGGAATTCAGCTCCTTTGTCCATGTTTGTACCAAGGCTGTAATGAGGTCTGGAGCCGAGTGGTCTTGGCGAAACCCAAACTGAGCATCAGTGAGCAGGTTATTGGTGAGTAAGTACTGCTTGATAGCACTGTCGACAACACCCTGCATCATTTTACATATCAGGAATTTGGGTGTGGAGGTCAGGTCCCATAGGATTTTCTCTGCATTCATTTTAATGGAAGGGAAATCAAGAAGGGTCCACTCACCTCTGTGTGGAGAGCACACATTTGTAAAATTGCCCTATGGTCTTAAATAACAACTGCAGACAGGAACTTCCTCTATCTGCATATACAGTGGCCCTGAAATTCGCCTCTCCGGCTTGCCACGGGGGTAAGGATCGCGCGCGCACTTACCTACCGCGCCTGCCGTTGACCTCTGGGCCCACGGGAACTTCAGCTCCTGGGCCTGCTCCAAGTGCCGGCGCGCAGTGCTTGCGTGTCCCAGGGGCGTAGTTAGTGCGATGCGTCCCCTGGGATCACGTGGGCCATGGAGAGCCAATGGCAGCAGGTCATCTTTCATTCAGAGATTTGACAGGAGACCTGTCAAATCTATGAATTGAAATCGGCCCCAAAAGAACAGCTAAACTTAAAAATAAATTTTTAAAAAACCATCACATTTATAAAATAACTATAAATTAAATAAATTTTAAACTACTTTAAACAAAAATTTAAATTTTTGAAAAAATTAAAATACTTTTTAAGAGTGCTAAAAATAAACTTACCTTTCTTTAAAGTATCTAAAAAAGATAAACCTGTTGAAAATTTTTTTAAATTATAATTAATTAACCACTTACCTTGTTGAAAACGGGTCTTGCGCCTCCTTTTTAAAAGCGCAGGTTCGTCAATACTTACCCTCCCGGAGAAACCTGAAAAAAAACCTAAGTTTGCTGCGTGCGCGCAGCCTCTACCGCGCACACGGTTCACCTCTGAACCGCCCCCTTCACCAGACCGGAAGTTCCGGTTTCCCGCGCATGCACAGTGCATGCAGGAAACCGGCACTTCAGGAGGCCTTACAGGTGAGTACACAGTGCGTACTCACCCGGCAAGGGCCGAATTTTTGGCCCAGTATTACTAGCAGTTGCTAGAGACACAGAAAGGGTTAGCAATAGTGCTCTCTGTGTTGAATTCACAGCACTCCACGGAGGTATAATAATTTTATCAATCAGAAATTTCTGGCTTGATCACAATGTCTCTAAAACACTTCTTAAGACTCACTTGAGTCGATCTTTCTGTTTGGTAACTTCAGCAGCAGTCGTTGATTCCAAACTTGGAGGGTCGATGTTTAAATCCTGGTGACTTCAAATGGCTGCATATAGTGCCTATTCCTGGCCAGAGTGGAGATGATTGGGTAATTCCACCCCTTCAATCTTGCCTGGAGACGGCACTGCTGTCAGTGACTGGGATTGATTTTATGCACATAATTTGTATGTAACTATTCGTCATTCACTGCGATTTGCTGGAGAAATCACCCAGTTTTTATGGGGCAAAGTTGCTGAGTTATGTTTGCTGCAGTCTTTTATTCTGACCTCTTGCACATCCCTGATTTCCTTCGCTCCATCATTGGCGGCCGTGCATTCAGCTGCCTAGGCCCTAAACTCTGGAATTCCCTCCCTGAACCTCTCCACCTCTCTCTCCTCCTTTAAGACGCTCCTTAAAGCCTACCTCTTTGATCAAGCTTTTGGTCACCTGTCCTAATATCTCCTTATGTGACTCATATAGTGACTCCACTATTCCCGTCCAGAATGAAGATGATTGGGTAATTCCCCTGTCAATCACACACGGCTGGAAGTGACTGGGATGGGTTTTATGCACTGGGGTGGCTTGTGTTTGACTATAAACTTGAACTGACACTGGAGCTCAGCTGTACCTATGGATGAATTAAACATAAGGTCTAGAATAGATGGCACTCCTTGGGAGATTCACCTCACCCCCTGAAGCAGTGTCAGCCTGCCTAAGGCTATGCAACTCATCAGCTGAAACATTCCACAGCAGAGCGTGAAGACAGAGGAAGAAGATAAATAACAGATGAAGTGATCTGGAGACACAAATTCAAATCCCACCACGGCAGCTGTGGAATTTGAATTCAATTAATTAAATAAATCTGGAATTAAAAAGCTAGTATCAGTAATGGTGACCATGCAACTACCAGATGTTGTAAAAACCCATCTGGTTCACTAATGTTCTTGAGGGAAGGAAATCTGCCGACCTTACCAGGTCCGACGGGCCACAGCGAAAAACCGCATAGACCTCCTCAGAAGGCGAACACGGGACACAACCAACAGAGTACCCTACGTCGTCCAGTACTTCCCCGGAGCGGAGAAACTACGCCATGTTCTTCGCAGCCTTCAACATGTCATCGATGACGACGAACACCTTGCTAAGGCCATCCCCACGCCTCCACTACTCGCCTTCAAGCAACCGCCTAACCTCAAAAGTACCATCGTTCGCAGCAAATTACCCAGCTGTCAGGAGAACAGCGACCACGACACCACACAACCCTGCCACGGCAACCTCTGCAATACATGCCAGATCATGAACACAGATACCATCATCACACGCGAGGACACTACCCACCAGGTACATGGTACATACTCATGTGACTCGGCCAACGTTGTCTACCTGATACGTTGCAGGAAAGGATGCCCCAGAGCATGGTACATCGGCGAGACCATGCAGACACTGAGACAACGTATGAACGGACACCGCGCAACAATCGCCAGGCAGGATGGTTGCCTCCCAGTCGGGGAACACTTCAGCAGTCAAGGGCATTCAGCCTCAGATCTGCGGGTTAGCGTTCTCCAAGGCAGCCTTCGAGACACACGACAACGCAAAATCATCGAGCAGAAACTGATAGCCAAGTTCCGCACTCATGAGGACGGCCTCAATAGGGATATCGGGTTCATGTCACGCTACAGAACGTGACTTGACATCGTTGTCTGTCTTTCCAGTTTTTAAAAAACAAACACAAAAAACAAACCCCAAAAAAGACGGAGAGAGAGGAAGGGATATGGAGAGAGATCTGCTGCAGACAGCAGGATTTGACACGTTGGACCCCCTGGGACACATCTCATTGTCTTGGCTGTGCTCTTGGTGTGTCTTTGATGTAAGGAAAGATTGTGGGGGGAAAATTCAGTTGGTTGCGCCTCCCGTTAGCGCCTTAAGAGGGCGCTAATGGGGCGCAAAGCATCTAGCGCCCAGGCGCGGCGAAGTTTGCGCCACTCGCGAAATTAACTAGACATTTTGCGGCGGCGCTAAACACTACCGCCACGATCTCCTGCGCCGGCAGATCATGACGTCAGTCGAGTGTGCAACGCCCCGGTATCGCCCCGGAGCGGATATTGAGTGGCGCCCCATGCCTTACCGCCTGACGCTAGCAACGACAGGTTGAGGGGAGCGTTCTGCAGTCATGAAGGGAAAGGGGGAGCGCTATTTAAAGGTGACCGCTTCCTGCCTTTTATTGTTGGTGCCATTTTTGAACTATGCATTCTGAGAGAGAGAGGGAGAGACTTCTGGAGAGATTCAACGTTGTGTGAAGGAGTTTTGGGTACTGAGCAGCACTTTGCAGGTTCATTTTGATTTGCCATTCCTTGTATCGATTTAGCAGAGACTGTGGGGGCTGCACTCTGAGCTCTTTGCCTGGTACTCTCCATTGTTCTTTCCAGCACATTTGATGTGCAAGTCTCTCCAGGCCGAGATTCAAGGCTGCAATGAACAGGATGTGGATGGAAAGCAAGATTAACCATCCCCTTTAAGAACTGGCCCGTGCCATTGTGTGTGTGTTCCATTGCTGACTGACATTACATGAGCTTCGCCAGCGCTCTGAGTTAGCGCCTCACTCCTCGGCCTTTGCGCCTTAAAACAGGTGTGCAGCGCCTGATTTAGCGCTCCAATCACCTCCCGGGGCGTTAAAAGTGAAGTTTCCAGTCAGTGGCGATAATTAGCGCCAGGCGCTAATTTTTGCGCCCGGACGATATTTGCGCCCCAAACGGGGCACGACTGAATTTTTCCCCCTGTATCTCTGCATTTTCTGTGTTTATATTCTGTGAACTTTTGTAGATTCATTCATTGTAACTGTACCTGAAGAAGGGGCGATAGCTCCGAAAGTTTGTAATTATAAATAAATCTGTTGGACTATAACCTGGTGTTGTGCGACTTCTCAATTTTTGGCCTAGGCAGACGACGCTTGCGTCTGCGCACACTCGGAGGTCGAACTCCAACCCATCGTCAACACCTTCACCGAAGCGCACGAGAGCATGGGCCTTACACTAAACATCCGTAAGACAAAGGTCCTCTACCAACCTGCCCCCGCCACACAGTACTGCCCCCCGATTATCAAAATCCATGACGAGGCCTTGGACAACGTGGACCACTTTCCACACTTCGGGAGCCTACTGTCAACAAGGGCAGATGTCGATGACGAAGTCCAACACTGCTTTCAGTGTGCCAGTGCAGCCTTCGGACGCCTGAGGAAGATCGTGTTTGTAGACCAGGACCTCAAACCCGGCACTAAGCTCATGGTCTACAGAGCAGCAGTGATACCCGCCCTGCTGTATGCCTCAGAGACATGCACCATGTACAGCAGGCACTTCAAAGCACTAGAGAGGTACCACCAATGCTGCCTCCGCAAGATCCTGCAAATCCATTGGCAGGATAGGCACACCAACGTCAGTGTTCTCGCTCAGGCCAACATCCCCAGCATTGAAGCTTTGACCACGCTCGATCAGTTCCAATGGACGGGTCACATCGTCCGCATGCCCGATATGAGACTCCCAAAACAAGCGCTCTACTCGGAGCTCCGACACGGCAAGAGAGCCCCAGGTGGGCAAGGAAACGCTTCAAGGACACCCTCAAAGCCTCCTTGAAAAAGTGCAACATCCCCACCAACACCTGGGAATCCCTGGCCCAAGACCGCACAAAGTGGAGGAGAAGCATCCGGGAAGGCGCCGAACACCTCGAGTCTGTTCGCCGGGAGCAAGCGGAAGTGAAGCGCAAGCAGCGCAAGGAGCGCATGTCAACCCAAGCACCCCACCCATCCGCCCCTTCAACCACCGTCTGCCCCACCTGTGACAGAGACTGTAGGTCCCGCATTGGACTCATCAGTCACCTGAGAACTCATTTTTAATGTGGAAGCAAGTCATCCTCGAGCCTGCTCTGCCATTTAATGAGATCATGGCTGATCATCCAAATTCAGTACCCTGTCCCTGCTTTCTCCCCATATCCCTTGATTCCTTTAGCCTTAAGAAATATATCTATCTCCTTCTTGAATATATTTAATGAATTGGCCTCAACTGCCTTCTGTGGTAGAGAATTCCACAGGTTCACCACTCTCTGGGTGAAGAAATTCCTCCTCATCTCAGTTCTAAATGGCTTACCCCTTATCCTTAGACTGTGACCTCTGGTTCTGGACTCACCCGCCATCGGGAACATCCTTCCTGCATCTAGTCTGTCTAGTACTGTTAGAATTTTATAAGTTTCAATGAGATCCCCTCTCATTCTTCTAAACTCTATAGAATTTTGAAAGATGACCAGCAATGCATCTACTATTTCTAGGGCCACTTCCTTAAGTACCCTAGGATGTAGATTATCAGACCCTGGGGATTTATCGGCCTTCAATCCCGTCAATTTCCCTAACACCATTTCCCTACAAATACTGATTTCATTCAATTCCTCCCTCTCATTAGACTCTATGGGGTAAAAATTAGGTCGCGCCCCATTTGGGGCGCAAATATCGTCTGGACGCAAATATTAGCGCCTGGCGCTAATTATCGGCACTGACTGGAAACTTCACTTTTACCGCCCCGGGAGGTGAGTGGAGCGCTAAATCAGGCGCTGCACACCTGTCTTAAGGCGCAAAGGCCAAGGAGTGAGGCGCTAACTCAGAGCGCTGGCGAAGCTCATGTAATGTCAGTCAGCAATGGAACACACACACAATGGCACGGGCCAGTTCTTAAAGGGGATGGTTAATCTTGCTTTCCATCCACATCCTGTTCATTGCAGCCTTGAATCTCGGCCTGGAGAGACTTGCACATCAAATGTGCTGGAAAGAACAATGGAGAGTACCAGGCAAAGAGCTCAGAGTGCAGCTCCCACAGTCTCTGCTAAATCGATACAAGGAATGGCAAATCAAAATGAACCTGCAAAGTGCTGCTCAGTACCCAAAACTCCTTCACACAACGTTGAATCTCTCCAGAAGTCTCTCCCTCTCTCTCTCAGAATGCGTAGTTCAAAAATGTCACCAACAATAAAAGACAGGAAGAGGCCCCCTTTAAATAGCGCCCCCCCCAGCCCCACAGCGATTGATAGCGTTCCAGTCTTCTGGTCGTTGGATGCGCCAGGCGGTAAGGCAGGGGGCGCCACTCAATTTCCGCTCCGGGGCGCCACAAGGGCGTTGCACCATGGAATGACGTCACAATCTGCGCGCGCAGGTGGTCGCAGCGGTAAAGTTTAGCGCCGCCGCACAATGTCAAGTTAAGTTCCCGAGCGACGCAAACATCGCTGCGCCCGGGCGTTAGCGGCTTTGCGCCCCATTAGCGCCCTCTTAAGGCGCTAACGGGAGGCGCAACCAACTGAATTTTTACCCCTATGTTCCCCAACATCTCTGGGAGCTTATTTGTGTCCTCCTTTGTGAAGACAGAACCAAAGTATGTATTTAATTGGTCTGCCATTTCTTTGTTCCCCATTATAAATTCCCCTGATTCTGACTGCAAGGGACCTACGCTTGACTCCACCAATCTTTTTCTCTTCACATATCTATAGAAGCTTTTACAGTCAGTTTTTATGTTCCCTACAAGCTTACTCTCATAATCTATTTTCCCCCTCTTAATTAATCCCTTTGTCCTCCTTTGCTGAATCCTAAACTGCTCCCAATCCTCAGGTTTGCTGCTTTTTCTGGCCAATTTATATGTCCTCTCCTTGGATCTTATGCTATCCCTAATTTCCCTTGTTAGCCACGGTTGAGTCACCTTTTTTGTTTTATTTTTATGCCAAACAGGGATGAACAAATTCTGCAGTTCATCCATGCGATCTTTAAATGTTTGCTATTGCCTATTCACCATCAACCCTTTAAGTAACGCTCCCCAATCCATCCTAGCCAATTCGCACCTCATACCATCGTAGTTTCCTTTATTTAAATTCAGGACCCTAGTCTCTGAGTCAACTACTTCACTCTCCATCTTAATGAAGAATTCTATCATATTATGATCGCTCCTCCCCAAGGGGCCTCGCACAACAAGATTGCTAATTAATCCTTTCTCATTACATAATACCCAGTCTAAGATGGCCTGATCTCTAGTTGGTTCCTCGACATATTGGTCCAGGAAACCATCCCGTATACACTCTAGGAATTCCTCCTCCACAGTATTGTTACTAATTTGGTTAGTCCAATCTATATGTAGATTAAAGTTGGGATTTTGAAAGCACAGTTGCAAGTGAATTGGGAGAGAGTTTCTTTCCAGGGGCGGACACAGAAGGAAGTAGGGTTGGGAGGTGGAAGGGGGATGTGGGTGGACAGCCTACTGGTCACAGGGCGGGGGGAGCGGGAAGAAGAAACATCTGTACAGATTTCACTGTTTCGGGTCTATTTTCACAATCATTCATTCCCTGGATGATTGTGAGAATATATCCAAAACAGTGAGCTATAAGTAAGTGCATGATGTGATACTGAGCCATAGAAAACAGAAAGGGCGCAGGCTCGATCTCATGTCTACCTAAGGCGTCGGCAATTGTACTGACCCTATAGTTGAATCAGCAGATTGCCTGGGCTCATACCCAAAGAATGGCCACTTCACTGAGGCACTGGAGGGTTGCCAGCATCTGTGGAACTGTGGCCCTGCAAGATGGGAGGAAACTGGGGAAACAAAAATTCCTGTGAAATGAACATAAGAACATAAGAACATAAGAAATAGGAGCAGGAGTAGGCCAATCGGCCCCTCGAGCCTGCTCCGCCATTCAATAAGATCATGGCTGATCTGATCCTAACCGCCAATCTACTATCTATCACAGAACCATCTCCTGCATCTAACAGAATTGCACACACGAAATAGGAGCAGAATCAGGCTACACAGTCCCTGGGCCCGCTCCACTACCCACAGGGCCATGACCGATCCGAACCTAGACTCATGTCCAAATTCCTGCCCGCTCCCCGTAACCCTTAATGCCCTTTACTTCTAGGAAACTGTCTATTTCTGTTTTAAATTTAATTAATGTTGTAGCTTCTACAGCTTTTTGTGGCAGCATATTCCATGGACCTACCACCCTCTGAGTGAAGTAGTTCCTCCTCATCTCAGTTTTGAAAGAGCAGCCCCTTATTCTAAGACTATGTCCCCTAGTTCTCGTCTCACCCGTCATCGGGAACATCCTCCCCGCATCCACCCGATCCAACCCCTTCACAATCTTATATGTTTCAATAAGATCGCCTCTCATTCTTCTGAACTCCAATGAGTAGAGTCCCAATCTACCCAACCTCTCCTCATATGACCACCCCCTCATCCCCGGGATTAACCGAGTGAACCTTTTTTGCACTGCCTCGAGAGCAAGGATGTCTTTCCTTAAGTAATGTTCATGGTAATGCCCCCCTGAATAAAACTGGTTATATTCTTATGTTGATAGCCAAAATTCTCTTATAGCCCTGAAAGGATTCAGGACCCACAGTCATATGACAAAGGTTATTTTATTTTCACTTGGATCCCTGCTGTTGGCCCATATACACATAACAAAGGCTGTTCTATTTCCATGGGAGAAGCCCCGCTAATGGCCTATATTCACATAACAATGGTCATTTTGTTTCCACTCGGAAGCTTATTAATGAGCCATAATCACATAACAAAAGGCTGTTGATGTGTTAGTTGCTATTTAAAAGGTGAGATGGTTAGGGGCCAGCAGTAAGTTTCAACACCATCACGCCATGTCACAGAGTGATACACAGTGATAGGCCGCATCTCCCTGTAGAGAGTTCGAGATCTCAGCAATACCAGCAGAGATAGTGCTGAGTGAAATTCAGGTGTTTCCCCAAAGATAGGGAAGGAAAGTCAAGGGAGGAGTCACTCCAGGTTCTTCCTGGGTCCTCCAGTGACGAGAACAGGTGTTGGTCAAGGTCTGTCAGGAGGTTGCCTGCTTGTCTTCTCAGGCTACGAACAGCATCCGTTACAGGAGAAGAGTTGAAAGAGACTATTAGAAAATGAGGACGCGGATTGTCCGATGGCACAGCATGTTTATTCTGTGAGCAGTTGTTGTGAGTTTGGTAGCCAAATGCTATCATAGCTCTCAAAGTGGTAATGACCCATAGTCACGTAACAAAGTTTATGTTATTTTCACTAGGAGTCCAGCTGTTGACTGAAAAGCTCCCAGCTTTGATTTCTGGCCTGCCCTAATTTAACTGATGCCAGCAGTAGAAGTCTTAGTAATTCTACCAATGACCTCAATGCCCTGGAGTAGGCAGAGAAAAATTGGCCATGTTTCTTATTCCTGATTACTGTCCAGCAACCCCTCCTGGGATTGCATTGCCTGAATGTTGATGAGCTTGGATGTAGTGTAGCTCGTGGTCAAATAGCCTCCTGACACTCAGGTTCATGCATGAGTAATGGCCAACTGGTTGAGTCATTAGAGGGTGATTGGCATCCATGCAACTGCAGCCAGCGAGGAGTCAATGCCTTCAGGAGATGGAAGGAGAAAATTGCTGGAAAAACAGAGAAGAAAAATAGGTACGGGAATAATCAAGTAAGATGGTATGATTTCTTCTTTCTGTCATGGTATACATGGAGTTAAAAACAAAGTTAACCCATAAAAGGCCTAGCTTATTTTGATAGACAACCAGATGTTATTGTCTGGGTCCGACATGGGGTGAGCGGGGGGACAAGCCACTGAATTCAAATGCAAGCATCAGCAGGTCCTGTTTGTATACAATTTTGATTGGCAGCTCTTTCTAAGTTTAGAAGCCATATGCTTAGATTTGCTATGTCGCAGTCCTTTTTGAAAAGTATTTCTCAGCCTTTCTGATAAGATTGAAGAGGCTGTGTGAAGCTATTAGAGAGAGACGGAAAGGGCAGAGAGACTCTGTGGAAGGTCAGCGAAAGAACTGCCATCTAAGGTGAACATTTATGGTGCAGTTTAGCGTAGCAGATGTGACTGTTATTTCCAAAGCTTATAACCACTATAAAATCTACAATGTGTCACTGCTACTTCTTCACTTATCCATTTACTGTTTAAAAATTACATTTGGTAGTCAGAGCCTCAGTCGCAGTCTCATGAAATGCTTATTTTACCGCCTACCAAATTTGAGGAAAATCACGCGATGGCGTGTGTTATAACCGGTAAATTGAAATACAATAACAAGGATTTTCCATTCAATCCCTGGATATGCTACAAATTAGCCAGGTATTAGGTAGGTAAAGGGATGGTCTGTGGGAGTGGTCTGAAACCGCAGACCAAAGAAAAGTATCTAGAGTAAAAACCCTAAAATGTAGCAGTGAGGACACAAAAAAGTTAATAACTGGTTCGTCCAAGGCTTTCTGCCAAGGATTGCCGCATGAGTGGTCTCGCTATCAGCTGTCAATTAGCTTATCTCAATATTCTGGTAAATCTTGTGAATTAGTACCTGCATTAAAAATAATTCATTAAAAGAGCAATTTAAATCTGGTACTCATCATTCGGATCAGTTAACATAACGGGAAACCATTGGTGCCTCACCGTCTCTAATGTTTCTTGGAGAATCCTCCAGGATGTTTTGATGTCCTGATTCGCGGGAATCTGAAACTGAAGATAATGAAAATATCGGCATAGAAATTTGGCCACGCAGCACCTGTTTTTCGGATTATTTAAATGGAAAATAAATGATGTAATTTAAGGTCCTGAGCTTCTTGCACGAACCGTTTCCAATATTCGAATGCCGCGGCGCTTCGCTTGCCACGTGCTGACCTCGCTCAGCACAACATGGCGCTAACTGGCAGGAAGGTCCCCTCACCAGTGCTGTCTAAAGAGCATGCTGCAAAAACTCTGCGATTATGAGGGATGAGCCTTCACGACCACCTGGGTAGCAACATGCAGGAGGAGAAGCAAGGGGGGAATGAGGAGCAGGAAGAGGAGGAGGAGGAGGAAGAGAGCCAGAAACTACCAGTGTCCTTCCCTACCAGAGCTATCAGGGAGCAGCTCATTGAGGTGTGCCTCACCTAAATCAGCTCTCCCAATACACCAATGAAAGAAAAGAAAGAAAGACTTGCATTTATATAGCGCTTTTCACCACCGTCGGACATCTCAAAGTGCTTTACGGCCAATTAAGTATTTTGGAGTGTAGTCACTGTTGCAATGTGGGAAACGCGGCAGCCAATTTGCACACAGCAAGCTCCCACAAACACCAATGTGATGATGCCCAGATAATCTGTTTTGCTATGTTGATTGAGGGATAAATATTGGCCAGGACACCGGGGATAACTCCCCTGCTCTTCTTCGAAATAGTGCCATGGGATCTTTTACGTCCACCTGAGAGAGCAGACGGGGCCTCAGTTTAACGTCTCATCCAAAAGACGGCACCTCCAACAGTGCAGCACTCCTTCAGCACTGCACTGGAGTGTCAGCCTGGATTTATGTGCTCAAGTCCCTGGAGTGAACTCACAACCTTCTGACTCAGAGGCAAGTGTGCTACCAATGGTGCAACAATCCTTACCACTTTCCTTATAACCACCATCCAATTGCCTTTCTTCAGTTATGGGTCTTGCCCACACTTCACCACAAAGATAATCATCAACACAAAATTCAGAACAAAAAACAAATTTATCAATTAACTCAATTACACCTCTATGCGATAGTTAACAGAAATAATTAAGAATCATCCTTGTGCCAGTCCTTAGTGCCTATCATATGTGCTTGTTAACTATCCTAGTGCTCCTACGAGGTGTTTCCCCAGTGGCTACAGCTTGGGAGGTGGAAGGCTGCTGAGCTGCAGAT
Organism: Squalus acanthias; assembly: GCA_030390025.1. Classification (NCBI taxonomy): domain Eukaryota; kingdom Metazoa; phylum Chordata; class Chondrichthyes; order Squaliformes; family Squalidae; genus Squalus; species Squalus acanthias. The sequence goes on from CM059428.1 coordinate 16,754,480, forward strand.
GGCCTTGGAGGACAACTTTGAGCAGCTGAGAGCCTTGAGGGTTCAACTCCAGACTGCAGCGTCTTGGCATGGGCAAGAACAATTTGGCCCGACAGTCTGTCGGGCATTAACAAGGGCACTGGCAGAGTGGCTGGCAGGGGAGCAGGCATGCTGTCAACCCTGAGAGAGGACAGCAGGAGCCTCTGCCAGAGCCAAGAGGGTCCAGAGCTGTCTGTGCTGCCATGGAAGTTGTCAGAGCTGTCAGCAAGAGGCTACATCATGGTGGGTGCCACTGTGTTGTTAATGGAGCTGACCACTCGGTCCATGTTGGACAGCGTGGTTTCCAAGCACTGGGCAAATCCTTGAGACAAGTTGGAGCTGTACTCCTCCATATTCCGTGACATTGTGCGCAAGCTCTCTGGCAGGCTGCCCAGTGCACCTGGTAGATGCCCATCAGCCTGGCCACTCAAGGTCAGCATCTGAGTCCTCTGAGACCTCTGGCGAGCTGACACTGTGTGACGTCTCCTCCAGCATTGCCAATTGCCACGGCCTTGACTCTGCCCCTCCCATGATGGCAAGCTTTCTTTGAGGGGGGGAGAGGGTGTTCAGGCAGGCTCTTCCTCCTCCAGCGCCAGCCTGCCATCTCAAGTTGTGTCTCCCAGAAAGAAGGGAGAATGTCAGTGAGAGCGTTTGGAGAATGTGTCTGTCATAGAAACATAGAAACATAGAAGATAGGAGCAGGAGTAGGCCATTCGGCCCCTCGAGCCTGCTCCGCCATTCAATGCGATCATGGCTGATCATCCAAATTCAGTACCCTGTCCCTGCTTTCTCCCCATATCCATTGGTCCCTTTAGCCTTAAGAAATATATCTAACTCCTTCTTGAATATATTTAATGAATTGGCCTCAACTGCCTTCTGTGGTAGAGAATTCCACAGGTTCACCACTCTCTGGGTGAAGAAATTCCTCCTCATCTCAGTCCTAAATGGCTTACCCCTTATCCATGGAGGAACAGCTGATAGTATGTGTATAAGATGTGAGTTGTGGGCAAGTGAGGGTTGTAATAGTGGTGATTGTGTGAGTATGAGGAGAAGGAAGTGTGGTGCAGTGATTGTAGGAGTATGAAGGGAATGAGGGAGGGGATTCCAGGATTTCTAAGACATCAATATATTCTCTCCTTCAATATATGAATGTGTATGACCATGCGAGGACACGACACAGAAGTACAGGAGGGATGAAAAGAAAAATTATGAATGTTACACAACATTAATCTATCTTCCTCTTTCAAATATTGAGTAACTGGCTGCATATTTCCAGCATTTTCTGTTTTGATAATTGTTTTTCAACCAGTTGAGACTATCTTTTTCTTTATAATGAATCTTTGTTCAAGAACATCTTGTTTTCTCAAGGAATGTCCCTGGGACCACTGTTGTTCACCATTTACAAAAAAGATTTGGACTTGGGAATCAGAAGTACAATTTCAAAATTTGCGGATGACACCAAATTGAGGGTGAGGGGTAGTTAATACAGAGGAGGAATGCACAAATACAGGAAGATATTAATAAACTTACAGAATGTGCGTGCAATTGGAAAATGAACTTCAGTATAGATAAGTGTGGGGTAGTACATTTTGGTAGGAAGAACAAGGAGGCCACATACTCCTTGGAAAATAAGGGGGGGAAATTGGGTTGCACCCCTTTGGGGTGCTAACTTCGCCGGGGCGCTACTTTTAGCGCCCCGAAAAAATTAGTGCCCCAGTGGCCGAAATTCACCGGTAGCGCCCCAAGAGGGAGGCGGGGCGCTACTGGAAGCGCCCCACCTCCCTCTTGGGGCGTTGTGAGTGAATATCGCGATGCTATGTGCCACAGTGCTGCAGTACTGCAGGCCTTCCTCCCCTTATTAAAGGAGAGGGGCCTAGCGCAGCGCGACCCGGGGCCCAGCTGGGCCACCAGAGATCGGAGTGCCGGCAAAAGAGCCCGGCACTCAAGAGAAGTGCTGGGCTCACGGAGCACAGCCGGCACTCTGCGTGGGGGCTGCTCATAAGGCCGGAGACGGCAACGGGGGCAGGTGCTGGCAGGCGGCCAGCAACAAAAATGGCTGCCCGGCACCTCCCCTTTAATTTGCACCGCCCTGGCCACAGGTAGGCCCCCCCTGATCCTGTCGGACATAGCGTTCGGCGGTAAGTCAGGGGGCGCTACTGAAGATCGCGGCCGGGGCGCAAGCGTGGCGCTGCATACGGCGATGATGTCATCACTGGCGGCGCAGCGCCGCGGGCGCTAACGGTTACCGCCACCGCTAACCTCCTGCTGAATTTCGCGGGAGGCAATGGCGGTGTCGCGCCCAGGCACTAGTTGCTTTGCGCCCCGTTAGTGTCCTCTTAGGGCGCTAATGGGAGGCACAAAGCAACCGAATTTTTAGGCCTAAGTATCTAAATGGGATAGAGGAGCCGAGGGATCTGGGGGTACAGATACACAAATCACTAAAAGTAATGATGCAGGTTAATAAGGCCACAACAAAAACAAACAAAGTACTGGGGATTAGTTCTAGAGGGATAGCATTGAAAAGCAGAGAAGTTATGTTAAACTTGTATAGAACCTTGGTTAGGCCACACTTGGACTCCATATTATAAAAAAAGGTTATAGAGGCACTGGAGAAGATGCAAAAAGATTTACTAGAATGATACCAGAACTGAGAGGTTATACCTATCAGGAAAGATTGAACAGGCTGGGGCACATTTCTCTAGGAAAGAGAAGACTGAAGGGATGACCTGATAAAGGTCTTTAAGATTATGAAAGGGTTTGATCGGGTAGACGTAGGGAAGATGTTTCCACTTGTGGGCAAGACCAGGTCTAGGAGCCATAAATATAAGTTGGGTAATAATAAATCCAATAAGGAATTTAGGAGAAACTTCTTTACCCAGAGAGTGGTGAGAATGTGGAGCTCGCTACCACGTGCAGTGGTTGAGGCGAATAGCATAGATACATTTAAGGGGAAGCTAGGTAAGTACATGAGGGAGAAGGGAATAGAAGGATATGTTGATAGGATGAGATGAAGAGGGGTGGGAGGAGGCTCGTGTGGAGCATAAACACCGGCATGGACCTGTTGGGCCGAATGACCTGTTTCTGTGCTGTGAGTACTATGTACTGTGTAATACTATGTAATGTTTTTATCACAAGGCTGTGATTATATAAAGGTTATCTCCAACTCTGTAATAAACTGCGGGGAGGTGTCACAGGAGTCTGAGTGACTCAGTCTCTGATATTTTTTCCCACTGTGTGGGGAAGTTACCAGGTTCTTTCAGTGCCTCACACTGCCAAGTGACCAGACTCATGGCTCAAGGGAGGCAGGGAGAACCCCGCCTCCGAGTAGTGGTCCTTGAATGTGCCTCTTACTTTGGCAGCAGAAAGCAATGCAAACACATTAAGGAGGGTGGGCTGAGAGGCACATTGGAAGGGAGCATTAGAGGCCTGGGATACCAGAGGCACAATATCAGCAAGGGAATCTGGGGCAAGTGGGGGAGGAAAGAAATAAATCAGTGACATATTAGGGAATGATGTGGAGATGCCGGTGTTGGACTGGGGTGGATAAATGTGAGAAGTCGCACAACACCAGGTTATAGTCCAACAGCTTTATTTGAAATCACAAGCTTTCGGAGCGCTGCTCCTTCGTCAGGTGAAGACTTCACCTGACGAAGGAGCAGCGCTCCGAAAGCTTGTGATTTCAAATAAAGCTGTTGGACTATAACCTGGTGTTGTGCGACTTCTCATATTAGGGAATGGCAGAGGGATCGCAGAGGCAGATGGAGTAGATGGAAAGGGGCATCAGAGGTATGAATAGAGGCATCTGAGGGGCATCAGAAGTGTACAGTGTTATGTAAAGATTACTTCACTTGGAATTAAGAGATGGATTTTATGGGATTCAATTGACTGCAATGGAACTGACTATCAGGCGCTGCGTATAAAGGGCGGCAGATCCCATACCGCCCGTTTAGCGCCACAGGCCAAGACGAATTTCAAGCCCGCAGGGATTTTCTTACTCTAGAAAAGTGTAGACTTCGGTGCGATTTAATTGAAGTTTTAAAAATGTTGAATGGACTAGATTGTGTCTGTGTGGATAAACTTTATGAGCTAGTTGCGGATAATGAGATGTTATGCCTATAAGCCTCGCAAGCATAGGACTAGGTTAGATGCCAGGAGGGTTTTTCTTTACACAGCGAGTCGTCAAAGCCTGGAACAAGTTGCCAGATCAAGTGGCGAGGGCAGATTCACTGCGACAGTTCAAAAAGGAACTGGAGGAATTACTTGCGGCGGCTAATTTCACTGCGTAAAGAAAATAGGTGGGATTTGGGTTTGTACCTCATGGTCACTGTGATCTCCAGGAACTCATTTTCATCGCCTTATGTGGTGAGAAAGTAATTTTCCAGATTTTTTCCCCCCCTGAATTGGCCCAGGGTTTTAAAATCTGCTTGTTTTCCTCTCTCAGGAGATTGCATGACTACTAGTGGGAGAGAGCACTGGAAGTCACAATGCCTTGTTGCGTCGTTGCTGGGACAGGTTCAATGGAGCCCGCTCTTTTCCTGTCCGTCTACTCACGAGAGGCTTTTTGACAGCAAAGGAGGAAAGTAGCAAGGCTGACCGATTTTGAAAGAGAGCTCCAGAGCCCAAGGACACAGTGGTTGAATGATCAGCCTCCAGAAGTGAAATGGATGGGGGCAAGAAACAGACAGTCACCTGGAATCAGAGCAGCAGAGGGCACGGGTAAGACATATGGCCGCAGGAGATTGCTCAGGTAGAGCGGGGGAGGTCTGTGAAGGGTTATGAGGACGAGGACAAAGATCTGAAAATGGAATCACTGGAGCACAGGAAGGCAGTGGAGCTTGACAAGGACGTGAGTGATGGAGTGCGGGACTTTACGTGGGAGAGGACGTGGACCACGGAATTAAAGGTTCATTGCAACTTATGAAGGGCAAGGGCTGGCTAAGAGAATATTTGAAAAGTCAAACTTCGATGTGATAAAGATGCGGATGAGAAAATCCCTCAGTATCTGTTCTTCTGTGCCTATTGTTTTCCCAATAAACCTCAGTCCTAATCAAATATTTATCCACTTCTATTTTGAAGGGACTAACTAACACAGCGGCCTAAAAATTTGATCGCGCCGGGAAACGCACGCGCCTGTTTACGTGGTCCCAGACAGCAGATTAAATTCGCGGTGGGACCTCATTAAAATGATTCAGGCGTGCAGCCAGCGCTACCCAGGCTATTCATCGGCAGCACGCCTGTTTGGGGAGGGGGGGCAGCCGGAAGTTTCAGACGCCACTTAAAGGCAACTAGCACCTCTTAAAGGGGGCGGGGGGGGGGGGGGGTGCGCGCTGGCTGCAGACGGGAGGAAATGATTGTAAGGAGAGAAATGCCTGCAAGAGCCGCAGACCACTCCTCCATTTTCTCCAATGCTGCTTTGGAGGCCCTGGTCGAGGACAGTGGACAGGAGGAGGGAGGGGCGGGAGATCCTGTCCTCCCACCCCACCAGGGGCAGGACGCCCTCCAGTCAACACCTCCACCTCCAGTGGGATGCGATCACTCAGGAGGTCACTGGAAAGTGAGCCTGGGCACTGCGCGACTCACGAAGAATTGCGCGTGGGAAAAAAAAGTGGCCACTTGGACGAGGAGAAAAAAAACAGCAGTCAGAACCCGTGGAACCGCACCCTAGTATGGGTCAGTGACTTCAGGACAGGAGGAGAAAATTAGAAGTGAAAACATAATCCTATGAGGAACTGACCAAAGGAAATGATCCACCCTTGAAAGGAATAAATATAGTTACAGGAAAACCCCTTTAATGTTGAATCAAACCACGCTTAAAAAGTAGCAAAAAAAAAGCAATTACAGATAGTAAAAGTTATATCACGCAGGGCTAGCCTTCGATTAGAGACCACACAGGATCTTGTCTGAATTGGGGATACCAACCCGGTACCCCCCTCCCCCGCTGCGGGTTAAGACAAAAAGCATTCTGAGACCCGCAATGGCCTCCACTTTAACACCTCCTGACCTGGGGATGATATCTACCGGCACACGACATTGAAGTGCTTTTATTTAATTAAAAAAAGGAGTCCAATTTGGTAAATGCACGGCCTGGCGTGGAACCGCGCTGTACAAATCAAGGAGGTCCCATCATTTTCTGTGTTGAGTTACCCGATTTCAGCTCAAGGGACAGACCGCGTGTCACAGTTGGCCGTAGCATTACTGGGCTAGCCAGGGTCCTGCCCCTAATCACTGCCCGCTGTCTCTGGTTGGAAAGCGTGTCGGCGTCAAGTGAGGATAGGGCTGACGCCGCCTGTGTGGTCAAATAGCCGGCCAGCAGTCAATCACTTGAGTGATCCCGGCGCCAGGGAACCACACCTCAATATGAATCAGTACCTTCAGGAAAGGAGGGAAGGCAACTGGAAATAAATCCATTGCTTTAAATAAGGAGAAAACGAGATGTTACTGGCGAACTCAGCCTGTCGAGGATGATGTGCACCTATAGGATTCATTTACACAACAGGGCCTTTTCCAGCACTCTGCCAACATAATTTACATTTTTATCACAATATGTGTGGAATGTAAAAACATAAGCTTGATTTAGTAAACATGCTGCAAGGATTGAACTAGCTGAGTCCAGCCAGACAGCATATTTCATACCCCAGTACTTTGAGGTCAGGCATTGTCCACTCAGGGCCCAGATTTCAGACCTGCAGTAAAACAAACAATACATCTCCAGGCATCATTTCTCAGCTGAAAGGCCTCTTCAGTGCTGTTCTTGATCTGATTGTTGGACGGTACGTGACAACAGCCGAGAATGAACCACACTTCTAAATTTCCCTTCCTCCTTCTGGGAAAGCATCTTGCCTCTGATCAATACCTTCCCACAATAGCACAGTGAAAGTGTAAGCACATCCTGTGAGAAATTGACACCATGAAGCCTCTTGGTGCAGTGTGCTGGAATCAGAGGAGTCATTTTCTACTTCAAGCCGAAGCCAGCAGCATATATCGGCAAGCTGGGCCCACCCTGTGTGCCATCTTCCAACCATTTACATAGAATGTACAGCACAGAAACAGGCCATTCAGCCCAACTGGTCTATGTCAGTGTTTATACTCGACACGAGCCCCCTCCCACCCCTCTTCATCTAACCCTAACCTTCTATTCCTTTCACCCTCATGTGCTTATCTAGCTTCTCTTAAATGCATCATTGCTATTTGCCTCAACTACTCCCTGTGGGAGCGAGTTCCACATTCTAACCACTCTCTGGGTAAAGAAGTTTCTCCTGAATTCCCTATTGGATTTATTAGTTACTACCTTATACTTATGACCTCTAACTTTGGACTCCCCCACATTTTCTCTACATCTACCCCATCAAACCCTTTCATAACTTAAAGTCCTCTATTGGGTCACCCCTCAGCCTTCTCTTTTCTAGAGAAAAGAGCCCCAGCCTGTTCAGCCTTTCCTGATAATATATCCTCTCAATTCTGGCATTATCCTTGTGAATTCTCCTGTGCCTCTATATCCTTTTCATAATATGGCGACCAGAACTGTTCACAGTACTCCAAGTGTGGTCTAACCAAGGTTCTATACAAGTTTAACATAGCTTCTCTGCTTTTCAATTCTAACCCTCTAGAAATGAACCCCAGTGCTTGGTTGGCTTTTTTTATGGCCTTATTAACCTGTGTCATTAAAGTTAGTGATTTATGTATCTGTACCCTGAGATCCCTTTGCTGTTCTACCCCACTTAGACTCTTAGGGCTAGAAATTCATTATAGCCATGGAATGGGCGGTGTCAGCAGAAAAGTTGGAGGATTAGCGCCAGGCGCAATAGGTGTTACACTTAAAGGGTGGACCAATATCGGGTGCAGTCTAATTACAACTCATCATTGCCACAGGCTTTTTTCATTACATAAAGAGGAGGTTCATTGATGCTGCAGGCAGAAGCAGAACAAGGAGAAGGAGCCGGAGGACTGAACCAGGTGTGTTCATGGCAGGTCCATGCCCCAGGGAGAGAGCCCAAAGTTTAGCTGATGAAGCATTGGAGGCATTGGTTTTCGCTGTGGAGAGACGGAGGGCGGTGCTCTACCCGACAAGTGGCAGGAGGCCCTCGCCACAAGTCTTCCACACCATGTGGAGGGAGGTAGCGCAGCACGTCTCGGGCAGCAATGTGGTCCCCAGGACCCACACACAGTGCAGGAAGAAATTTAACGACCTCACTCAGGTGGTCAGGGTGATTGAATGCTTCAACAAATGCTGCATACCACCATCTGTACCACAAGCTTCACACACTGCCCAAAGCACCACACCCCCAGCACTCATCCACCAACAATCTCTACCTACCAACACTCACATCCACATCTCACACCTTGCTCACAATGATAGCTATTCAATTATGACAGGCACATCACCCAAACACATTGCTCCACAATCACTCACACACTTTCCTTTCTCTTGCAGGCCAAGGTGGCGCACAACAGGAGGGAGCAGGAGCGCACAGGCGGGGGACAAGCCGACACCCAACCACTGTCTGTGCTGGAGAATTGAGTGCTGGAGATTATTGGGCACCAGGTGGTGGGCGCCGTGGCCACTGGTGACATTGACCCCCTTGGGGACAACAACGGTATGTTCATCCCTACTCCTTCTTCTCACATCTCACTTCCCCCCTCACCCCACAAGCATTTCATACTTTCCAGCTAATCACGCAGTGTGCATGCATTTCTCTCTTCCTGCCCCCTTCCCCTCACCTTAACCCAACTCTTGTGCCTTTATGCTTTCAGATAATCAGCAAGCACCTGAGCAGCCTGTCCCTGAGGGCATGGTAGAGAGCGAGGCGGGAGAAGAGGAGGAGGAAGAACACACCGTGTCACTGCATCTCTCACCCGCAGACACCAGCTCAGGTACTGGCACTACGCATTCTTTAGAGGCTAGTATAGTAGTGGGATCTGCACAGGGTGAGGCACCGGGGATGAGTGGGCTGCAGCAAGGCCAGCTTGGGGTCCAGCTCCCCAGAGGGTGAGTTCGCACGAGTTCTGCTGCACAGGACTCAGATGAGGACCTCGATGGGGAGGCCTTTAGAAGAAGGGTGATGGGCATGCACATGGAGATGATAGGTGCAATGGCAAGAGTGCCCGAGAGCCTCTCGTCAATGGTAAGGAGCGTGGAGGAGTCCACCTCCAACATTGCACAAGGCTCTGCGCACACCATGGAGCCCATCATTTCCAGGCTGCAAAGGATGGTAGACTCCCAGAGAGACGGTGGCGACCCAGACCTGATGCCGTGTGTGATGGGCGATCTGGCAGTTTCTATTGCAGCACAGACGGAAGCGATGCAACATCTTAGTGCTGTAATGCAGTCTATGCTCGGTGGCATTCAATCTCAGACTGCTCACATGCAGTCTCAGCTTGATGCCACGCAAGCTCCGACTGCTGCCTTCATGGCTGGGTCTACCACCATCAACCGAGGCTTTCACGGTGTCGCAGCTGGCCAGCATTCTGTGCTCCAACAGATTACTAGGGATGCTGAGGTGCTGCCCCGGGGGAGTGGCAGTGGGTCAGTGGAGCAAGAAGCTGCTGTCATCTCTCAGGATGACAGCATTCCTGCCCTCACCACTGCCACTCCACCATTGCCCTTGTCGCTGCCTGTCATCCAGCCAGCCCAGACTGCTGCCGCCCATGCTGAGTTGGTGCAGTCTACAGCCGGGCTTTCCAGGTCCAAAGCTGGTCGAGGACGTCCTGCAAGGCCATCTAAAGTCTTCCGCACAGACACTCAGCAGCCTTCGACCAGCCGTGCTGCGCCACTGGGCCAACACTTCGTAGAAGCACTAGAGTAGGCAAAGGCACAGTAACAACAGGCACTAAGAGATTGCACAAGGGTGAAAAGTAAATATTTTTGGTGTAAATATGTGTCCACTACTTTTTGATAAATTTATTACTTCACTTACCATTCTTTTGTGGTGTCTCTCATTTCAGCTTTGCGCTGTGATATGACCTGCGAGAGGGATGGAATGATGGGGTGTAGTGAGCAAAGGGGATCTGGGGTTTAAGATATTCTGGTGTGAGGCTGGAGGTCTGTTTGGAGGAGGTGGCAGAGTTCTGCCGTCACCTCCTTGGTGAAGCGGAGCCGTCTAATACACTGCTCCTCGCTTAATTGAAGGTAGGATAAGTGCTCTCGGAATACCCTCGGAGGGTAAGGCCTCTTGGTGAGAGCCCTGATGTCCCTCCTCATCTCTCTGCACACATGTTACCGTATTTCTCTCCGCCTCCGCCGTAGATCCTGGAGGTTGAGGTCGACTGCTAGTACAGCCACCATTAATGTTACCAAGTGTAGCAGTTTGAATCTTTGAAGAATAAATGTAGCTATTTTTTAGTTGCCAGAAGACTCCTGATACAAAAGAACCTTAAAATTACTGAATGAAACTGTTGCAGTGGGTGAAACTAACAAAAAACCACTGAAACTGTACTAGCCTGACAGCTGTGAGTGATTACTGATGATCCCTTTAAATATCGTCCCTGGAGCCGGCTTCCTGGTGCTGCATACCAGCTCTCCCTGTCGGTGTTTACTCCAGGTGGTGAGGTAAGTGGCGAGAATCAATTTTGTAAATCGGGCGGTCAGTGAGTGTTGCACACTCACTGACGTCACGATCTATTTGGCGTTGACGTTCCCGGCGATACCATTTACCGACAGCGCTACGGGGGGGGGGGGGCAGATTTGGCGTGCAGCGCTGGATTTGCCTCGCCCCGGTGATACTGGTCTAGCACCCCATTAACGCCATCTACTGGCACTAAAGGGAGGCGGTAAGGGGACGAATTTTTCCCCCTTGTTGTCCAAGCAGTATGTGATCTCTTTATTCTTCCTACCAAAATGCACCACCTCACACTTATCATTTAAAGGATTGGTCGGGAAACCAAGTGTGGAGAAAATCCGAATTTCTAATACACACTTCTGATAAGCAAGGCTCCTCGCCAAAAGTACAAAGACCTCAGAGCCCTTTTTTCCCAAATTTTTCTTTTCCTCCCCTGAAGGCACTGTTTCATACTGGGATGGTGCCAGCAATCCTTCAGTTCCTCATCCAATTACCCATTCTTCACATGTCAGCATTGGTGGTGAGTGTCGGCAGGCTGTTACTGTGGGAGGCATTCCAGCTGGGCCCAAACCTGTTCTGACTTAACACAAAAACATAAGATATAGGAGCAGGAGTAGACCATATGACCCCTCGAGCCTGTTCTGCCATTCAATCTTTTACCTCAACTACATTTTCCCGCCCGATCCCCATATCCCTTGATTCCCTAAAATCGATCTCAATCTTGAATATACTCAATGAGTGAGCATCCGCAGCCCTCTGGGGTGGAGAATTCCAAAGATTCACAACTCTCTGAGTGAAGAAATTTCTCCTCATCTTAGTCCTAAATGGCCGACCCCTTATCCTGAGACTATGCCCCCTAGTTCTAGACTCTCCAGCCAGGGGAAACAGGCTCTCAGCATCTAACCTGTCAAGCCCTCTAAGCATGAGAGCACACATGCACACACGCACATACCGTGTCCAGCAGCCATTGAATAGCGATTATGAGTAGAGACTGATTTATTACTCTCCTAGTTCAGGGACACTGAGCCCTATTGCTGTCCTCAATACATAAAACGAATAAGAAAAAGGTGCTTTCATCTCTGAGTGCCCCACTGATTGGAAGCACCATTTTGTATACTTGAACTTATCACTGTAAAATTGATTAATGGTTATTTAATTAAATACTTTAGTTGTTCAGCTTCCTACATTACAACAGTGACTACACTTCAAAAAAAAAAGTACTTCATTGGGTGTAAAGTGCTTTGGGACGTCCGTTGGTCGTGAAAGGCGCTATATAAATGCAAGTCTTTCTTTCTTTTTTTTCTGATTCTCACACTGCTACTGTAAATTATTTTTTTTGAAAAACAACCAGAGCAATTCTCCATCTAGGTAATTCCTTCAATATTACCCCTAGATGTCAATAGGAATACTTCACTGTCTGTCCGATCTGGCACTCATATATTGTATTTCCGAAAATATCTTCTGTGTATTCAATAGTACAACAACAGGGCTTAGCCAAAGACAGCTGTAACAAGGGCAGAAATTACTGACTGATGGTGAGATACAAGGGTGCTGATAGGTCTCGTCTTGTACGGCAAGAGTCACAGCCAAACATGATCACGTTCCCATCCGACATCCAGATATACACACACTTCCCAACAGGAGTTACTGGAGTGGGAATTCTGGCCCATTTTCCTCCTTTGCTAGCCCAGCGGCACTGAGGCCAAGAACAGATAGCAAACCTCTGGAGCAAGGGACCATCTGGAAAATAGTTCCGCAATGCTGTAGGAACTTCTGCCACCGTACTCGGTTCAGGCATTTTGGATTGACGGAGAATGTTGAAGGACAGCAGCAGCTGCTATTGTGTTCCTCAGAAAACCATGGAGATCTGGCTTAAGCCCCAGTAGCGCGTCTGCTGTTATTGCAGTCACCATCACAATCGCAGAGGACCCGACACCTGAACCACATGTCCAACAGTGTTGGAAAAGGTAGAACATTGGAGGAACGCAAATGACAAGCTTTGCATACAGATTGAAGATAGCTACAGCTGATGTTGATATCAAGGAGGTAATACAATATTGGCCCGGAAAATCCATGGACTGTGATCCGGGCGATTATGTCGGGCACCCACCAGTGCCTTCCAGCGCTGGTCTTTCAGAGTTTGCAGGGATCTGTGGGATGGCATCTAATTTGCCTGGGGGTGGTGGGCACCCATGCCACTGAATATTTGATACCTGGACGCCTTGGGTGGGGTTTTGTAACCCAGACAACCCCCCCACCCCCAACACCCCCCAGTGTTCCCTAGGTGCCCTGTGTAAAGGGGCCAATTTCAGTTTTTTTTTTTTTAACACTTCTGCAGCCATCGAAGGTCCAGGCATCTGCTCTGACCTGGACACACTTGGTGGGGCCCACGTCTGTCTATCTGAGGACTGGTAGGCCTCATCTTACTCAGCGTACTGGCCTCAAGATCAATGCTGGGGGCTCAGCTGAACCAGGGAGTGTGGACAACTTCCATTGTAGGGAGCCCCGGCCCCAGCCCCAGCCTCACTCACCCCGCCCTCTGACATCATTGGCTTCGCAAAAGGGTGGGTAGAGATTCCACCCCTTATAAGGTTGCTCGGGAAAATCCTGGAAAGTACCGAGACCTGACAAAACTGGGTCCCTGCTGTTTTCCAGTGAGTTCTGCCAGACTCCTGCTGGGTTTATGGCGGGACCCAGCGGGACCCCTGAGGAAAGTTGGGGTCTCAAACCATCAAGTTGTCGAAATTTTAAAAAAAGATGCTGGAAATGATGAACCGTCCCAGCTGAAAAGCCAACCTACCTTTTCCTTTCAAATGCTGTTGTGCATTTCCAGCATTTTCATATTTTTATTTCATTCTATTACATTTTTGTTTTTTTCCTTTTCTATCTTCAAATTACTGAATTTCCTCTGAACTTGGAGAAGACACACAATCTCCTTATCATCACCAAATATGCAAGAAAGCTATTTAAAGATATTGGGGGCTATTTTGGCCAAAGGGTGAAAACAGGCACTAAATGGGCGTTGTGCTAATAAGACATGCCTGTCTGAAAGTCTGGTTTTAGGTCCTAATTGCTGATTACCATAATTTGAACTTGCCTGTAGGTGCTAAACAGACACCGCAGGTTTAGCACTCAAGTGCTGATTAGACGCAATTTTCATGGAGTAGTGTATGTGGGCTCCTCTCACCCACTTCCAACTGAAGGGCCGCGGTTTTCTCATTTGATGCGGCTTGGGAGCGGGTCAGCTGGTTTTCCGGGTTCCAGTCCCGCTCCCAACTGCATCCGGCTCACGGAGGCGATTTTGCGTCAATTGGCCTTGTTAAGCCCGCCCTGTGGGCTTGCCGGCCAATTAAGAGGAAGCCGGTGTCAGATGATGTCATTTGATGACGCGTCATCTGCCGGTTTTCTGAAAGGGACCACGCACAATTTTTTTTGACAGCTGATTTCTCAGTGTTTGACAGCATTGAGGTGCTGCAAACACTAACAATCACTGTACAAAGGTGAGCTCTTGCACCCAGGCTCTCCCATGACTCCCTCCTCAGGCTAGAACAGATGGCAGCTGCAGATGAGCTTACAGAAGCAATCTGTCACTAGTGAGAGAGGTTCTCCCAATGAGGTGGGACTAGACATACAATTCAAAACTTGTTACCTCCAGAAAAGTGTAAATGCATTAAAAATGATTTCCCCAACATTTTCTTACCTCTGAAACTCACCAGTGCACCATTGGATCCTTCACACCACTTCTGCAGCTGTCATCAATCCAGAAACATTACAGCAGACCCACAGCATGCCACACTTACCTGGCGTTGTGTCCGGACATCGGGAAGCCCGAAGTAGAAGTGGCAAAATTGAAAAAGAGCCTGTTAACTGCCTGTTAACAGCAAAATTCCAGCCTTGGTATGGAGTGCACTGGCTGGCACGTTGCAGGATGGCTCAGGGACTGAGGGAGAGAGGCGCACAGGCTCTCGGACGCCACCTCGCCCTCTCTCCTGCAGCAGCTGGTGCTGCTCTGCCTGGCCTTATGTCTTCTTCCCATTCCTTGTCCAGACCAAGGGAGACCCCGAGCAAGATTCTCCGTTTCTCCTAGTGACTCCTATTAGGTGTCCAATAAGGTGGAGTAGCACAGCACTTACTAAGTGAAGTTCTCGGAGAATTTCCGGAATAAATGTTACTCGAGTGTTGGCGAACTCTTGGCAAAATGTCCCAGAAAGTCTCCCGATGTGTTTCAGAGGTCCTCTTCACAGCTCCAGCAGCAATGACCATGAAATGGTGAGTATCCCTTTAAGTAGCGCTTGAAATCGACGTCAACACCGTGTTTACTCTCAAACAGCTGATCGCTGTCCGGACAGGGCTTTAGTTGATGCATTAGCCACCAAAATGCCGTGCAGCCTCTTTAATGAGCGCTAACAGGCATTTTAAGTGGCAATCAGCTGCTTAACGGTCCTCCGGGCGGCCGTTCCTAGCGCAGGTTTCAACTCCTTTACCAAGATGGCGTCTTGCGCTAAACGCGGGCTAAGCTGGCGCATCAGCTCAAGACCCCATCTTGGCCACCTCGGAGGATCGTTAGCGCCTGAACGCGCTGCCGAAAATAGCCCCCATTGAATACTTTCATAACAGAATGGAGCCAAAGCACAAACCGCAAAGCGTCCCCGGAAAACAATATAAACTGTGTTATATTTATTATGTGAATATTGCGATGGCTGAGGAAAAACATAAGCGATAATAAAATGAACATAAGACCATGTCCTAATTGCAATGATAACATCAAAGGCCCCCCCCCATACATTGAATGTTGCTTATATGAAAGAAAAGTGGCTGGCCTCATAATTGCGGCAATAAAAAGGAGTCTGTACAGCCTGGAAACTGAAGTTTCTTATGGATAAAGGGATGGGGTGGGTGGAGGGGGGGCAGACTGAATACATTGGCTTATTTGATGGCAGAAATTAGGAGTAGAAGATGTGATCCAGCTGAGAAGCAGAATCAACAAAAACATGCAAATAAGTTATTGCTCCTATTCAAACCTGTCGTGCTTAGAACATGAAAACACCTTTTTTTTCTGTTTGTTGCTATGGTGAAAGCTTTTATGCAAATAAACATAGGGATTGATTGATGCTTATTACGGCTTGAAGAGATTAGCATAGCTCTTCAAGGAGAACGGCCTTTAACGCTTAGAAAAAAAGGCATTGGTACAAAATCTGGGAACATCGGAAAAGATACAGCATGGTTTGGAAAGGATACCGAACGAGCTGTATGTCTCCGCATCATGTTCTCTATGTGAGTCAGAGGAAACCATGTACCTGCAGAATATCAGACCTGTGACAGTGAGCTGCAAGGCTGCATTCATAGCTTAAAAGCTACATTCTTGACAAAGCAAACAACTGATCTGAAGTTAGGAATTTTGGATGCAAATTTGGGCTGGATTTTGTCTTGGGATCGGGTTGGGGTCGTGTAATCCGCATTTCGTGTTTCCCCCCCGACTCCAGATTAATGTGGATGAATGATGCAATTTTCACTTCATTGGGCAATTGAGTTCCAGCATGTGGGAACCCATGAACCAATTAGTGGTTTCAGTCTGAAAGTCGCCTCTGATGATGTCATCATTGCTGACTGCCTAGCCTCAGAGACTGTTGGTGAGAGAGGACCTGCCTGGCTTGCTTTTGATGTGAGTGGACCTGGATGCACAATATGGGGGGGGGGGGGGGAAGAAGGAGAGAGAGAGAGAGAGAGAGAGAGAGAGAATTTTTTTTGCATCCAAGTCCTCTCACAGCAAAGGCCAGGCAGTCTCTGAACACATTCAATGCAGCAGCGGCGACTTTCAGACCTAATACTACTACTACCTTCATCACATCTCCGTTGTAATAGTGGACCTGCAGCTGATAGTCAGCTGTCCACTTGTGCTCCCGTCAGGTTTCACTGGAGTGTTTCACACCAGGCGTACTTCACGTCAGAAAAGGGTTAAACTAGCTAAAACGTTTCAAAATGGCATTACAGAGCCAACTTAGAGCTTGTTAAGGGCTTTAATGGCCTCTCCCGCCTCTTGGAGGCGGGACGGAGTCGGGAACCCCGCGACTGATTTTGTCAAAATTGCGTGGAGGCGGGATGGAGTCGGGATGGGGTCGGAAACCCCGACCCCGCAAATTTAACCCCCCACACGCCTTCAAATCCGACTCCATGGGTCATTCAAAATCCAGCCCGAAGTCTTTGCTGCAATTCCAAAGAAACTTATGGCTCTGGTTTTTATATTTTTGTTTTTTTTGTTACATTGCATTAAGCATTACTTTTGTTCCTGCAATCTCAAATTAATCAACATTTGGGTTTGTGACTTACTCCCAGGTATTTGTTTTGTACAACATACAACATTAAACAAAGATGCGCAACCACCTCATTGGGCAAATGCTCTACATGATGAGGTAGTGGGCAATACAGACCAGCAAGGTCCCGAACAGGGGCTGAACTTGGCTGTTGTCAACAAGGACAGGTTTGCCATAATTCTCTTCAGTATCTCTTCAGCTAGGGTGGTCATAAAATCAACCAAGGCTCCCACTCCAGTGACTACTGGGAGAGGACAAGATTAGACTTGGCTGCGTCACCCTGTATCATTGAATCATCTGATAATTCTCACTGCCTAGGCTCACACATGAATCATGACCATTTGGCAAGGCATCAGAGGGCCATCAGCAGTTGCGGAATCATACTCCATTACAAGTTACTGGCTTCAGGAAAAAGGGGGAAAAACACAAAATAGTTCACATCGAACTTTATTGAACTTGTGTGAAGATATACAACAACAACTTGTATTTATATAGTGCCTTTAACATTGTAAAACATCCCAAGGTGCTTCACAGGAGCATTATAAAACAAAATTTGACATCGAGTTACATAAGGAGAAATTCGGGCAGATGACCAAAAGCTTGATCAAAGAGGTAGGTTTTATGGAGAGTCTAAGGGAGGAGAGAGCGGTGGAGAGGCGCAGACGTTTATAGGGAGGGAATTCCAGAGCTTAGGGCCTAGGCAACAGAAGGCACGGCCACCAATGCTGTAGCGATTAAAATTGGGGGTGTCCAAGAGGCCAGAATTAGAGGAGCGCAGAGATCTCAGAGGGTTGTGGGGCTGGTGGAGATTACAGAGATAGGGAGGGGCGAGGCCATGGAGCAACAAGGATGAGAATTTTAAAATCGAGGCGTTGGCTTAACCAGGAGCCAATGTAGGTTAGCAAGCATAGGGGTGAATGGGACTTGGTGCGAGTTAGGGCATGGGCAGCAGAGTGAAGATATGCATGTTTTGGGGTGAAATCACAATGACAAAATAGCATCACAGAGTTGTTTCAGTTGACTTGAGCTACCAAAATGCTCTATTGAAAACATACTGGTATAAAGATGGGTCTAAATTCGGCAATTCTAGCTGAAAGGGTGCCAGCGCTACATTATTCCCACAAGCCTCTGTACTACTGGATTGGGGAGTTGACCCTGTCAAATTCAACAAGTTCAGCTCATGAATATAATTTGAATATGCTTTCTTCATATTTTTCATGAGCGCAGGGAGCTCTATGATTGGCAGCGGGCAGGATATCTGGAATGCAGCAGCTCTTAAAGGGCTGCTGCTCCCACTTCCAGCCAGCTGGATTTTTCACTCTCGGAAATTGTCCAGGTCAGCAATAAAAAGTGTACAAGGAAATGTGGCCAAAACTGAACGCCTTGATGACAGAAAGTTTGAGTGTTCTGCGGGAAGAAGTGCAGCAGAGGAGGGTAGCCATATGTGGGGCTGAGGGGAACACTCGACTGCACCGCAATGTGTAGGAAGCATTGCACGAGTCAATGCTGTCCCTTATGTCCCTAAAACATGGGAGAAAATAAGTAAATCATTCTCTGGAAGGGTGCCATGGTAAGTCTAGCCACAGTTTTATCAATTTGAATAAAGTCTCTGGCAATAACATGCGTACTACAAGTACTGTGCTCCAAGCATAGAGAAACACCAATGACGGAGTATGGAAAGCACTGAGACAATTGTCGCACTGACACATCTATATCCCTAGTGCTACAAGTTGAACTTTGTAGCTGTCAGCTTTATAACATTTGCAAGTTGTGGCATCAATTCAAACTGGTACATACAAGTAGCTACTTGTATTCCGCTCCGTCGTGCATTCATAGGGAGAGAGGAGGACCTAAAACTGGGATGGCACTGTCTGCTCACAGCTGCATCTTATCCCTGGCTTTAAACAAAAGGCTGCCCACAAATGTAAGGAGACAATGAGGCCCGGCAGTAGCCGCGTCAACCAAAGAGACTCACTGCAATGGCAGATAGCTGTCTACCTTTCAGCTGGAGATAATACATAGAAAGAAAGAAAGACTTGCATTTATATCGCGCCTTTCACCGGACCTCTCAAAAGCACTTTACAGCCAATGAAGTACTTTTTGAAGTGGAGTCACTGTTGTAATGTGGGAAACGCGGCAGCCAATTTGCGCACAGCAAGGTCCCACAAACAGCAATGTGATAATGACCAGATAATCTGTTTCAGTGATTGACATGAATCTTGTCATTCATGTGGAAATGACTTATGAAATAATACTGGGCGGCCTGCTGCTGGCGCTGTCCAGGGAGAGTATAAATACTCGGGCATGGGCCCAGCTTGCTCAGGACATTCTTTAACAGGAACTAGTGAAGGACACAACTAGACCTCCATGTTGAAAAACAGTTGGTTAAAGCTTTGTTTAACGCTTAGACCAAGTGCCTCGTAGTTTTCTTACGTCAGTGGTGTTGATTGAGGGATAAATATTGACCAGGACACTGGGGAGAACTCCCCTGGTCTTCTTTGAAATAGTGCCATGGGATCTTTTACGTTCATCTGAGAGAGCAGACAGGGCCCCGATTTAACGTCTCAAGACGAAAGGTCATAAGATAGGATACATTTCATTGTGAAATGTTTCCCTCCTCAGCGACACTGCCAAACATCATGGCAGACTTTTGTCAAAAGCTGTTCCCGGCTTTCCATAGAACTAGTCTTACCATATAATCAGACTAACAGGAAAACTCATACATTTGAACTTAGGCCAATACTGACTTCATGGAAGCTGGGAGCTACTGAGTATTATTTACCAGAACTGGATTGAAATTCGCATTCATTTATGACGTATAGATTGCAGAAAACTAAGGGGCAGAAATTAGGTCGCGCCCCATTTGGGGCGCAAATATCGTCTGGACGCAAATATTAGCGCCTGGCGCTAATTATCGGCACTGACTGGAAACTTCACTTTTACCGCCCCGGGAGGTGAGTGGAGCGCTAAAGCAGGCGCTGCACACCTGTCTTAAGGAGCAAAGGCCAAGGAGTGAGGCGCTAACTCAGAGCGCTGGCGAAGCTCATGTAATGTCAGTCAGCAATGGAACACACACACAATGGCACGGGCCAGCTCTTAAAGGGGATGGTTAATCTTGCTTTCCATCCACATCCTGTTCATTGCAGCCTTGAATCTCGGCCTGGAGAGACTTGCACATCAAATGTGCTGGAAAGAACAATGGAGAGTACCAGGCAAAGAGCTCAGAGTGCAGCTCCCACAGTCTCTGCTAAATCGATACAAGGAATGGCAAATCAAAATGAACCTGCAAAGTGCTGCTCAGTACCCAAAACTCCTTCACACAACGTTGAATCTCTCCAGAAGTCTCTCCCTCTCGCTCTCAGAATGCGTAGTTCAAAAATGCCACCAACAATAAAAGACAGGAAGAGGCCCCCTTTAAATAGCGCCCCCCCCAGCCCCACAGCGATTGATAGCGTTCCAGTCTTCTGGTCGTTGGAAGCGCCAGGCGGTAAGGCAGGGGGCGCCACTCAATTTCCGCTCCGGGGCGCCACAAGGGCGTTGCACCATGGAATGACGTCACAATCTGCGCGCGCAGGTGGTCGCAGCGGTAAGTTTTAGCGCCGCCGCACAATGTCAAGTTAAGTTCCCGAGCGGCGCAAACATCGCTGCGCCCGGGCGTTAGCGGCTTTGCGCCCCATTAGCGCCCTCTTAAGGCGCTAACGGGAGGCGCAACCAACTGAATTTTTACCCCTAAGTCTTTAATAACACCTGTCTGCATAATATTTAAATTATCTGGATTGTTTAAATGTTGTCATTGATCAGTATCTTGCAATCAGTACCTTTTAAGTAACAGTAGTGGTGATCTAAGCAAATTACCATTGGCACAAATTTTGACGGGCTTCGGTCTGTTCCTATAGTACTAGGCTAAACCTCCAAACTAATGCAGGGCAGCAACTTTTAAGAAAAAAGATTTGTCTCATGCTGTATCAGAACTCTCAGAAACATCTCAAAACACTAGACATACAATGAGTTACTGTGAAGTACAATGACTTTTTCACACAGCAAAATTCCACATAAAACAATGAGATGAATGACCAGTTAATCCAGTTTTGGTAGAATTGGCCAGAACATTGGGAGAACTCCAAGTTCTTCTCGAAATAGTACCATGGGATCTACCCAAACCACTGGAATAGCTGGACTGTGTCTCAGTTTAACATCTCATCCAAAGGATGGCATCTTCAACAATGCACCACTCAAAGTTGCACAGGAGAATCAGCCTAGTTTACATACAAGCCCTGGTGTGGGGCTTAAAGCCACAACCTTCTAATTCATATACAAGAATGCTACCAACTGAACCAAGCTGACAATTTAAAGTCTACCCAGCAAGCAACCCAACCATCTGGACCATATGTAATACGAGGCCTCCTTGATTACTGATGATCGACTATTGACTGAGATGGGGCAGATGATGGAACATGGCACAAAAACTAGTGTTGTAGCAGGTTGCACAGATGAATAAGCTAATTTTTTTATGTTCTTGTCCAATTTTGCTGTGACCAGATTCTCGGAAGTCTGAATCAAACTTGTCAGTAAGCGCTGGAGTAGTTCAGTAAACTTGTCAGAATATAAGAGTGATAGCACCCTGATGACTTAGTGGGTAAAATGCAAGGTGTGGTGTATTTCAGAGCCATACAGATCAGAAAGGACCCAGGTTTGATCCCCAATTTGTCCTGTTAGAATTGCTGGGAGCATTAAAATCAACCTCAAAGCTCCTGGAGCAATACAGATTGTTATTCAGCTGTGAGTGTCAGACAGGGCTCAGTTAGTAGCGCTCTCACCTCTGAGTCAGAAGGTTGTGGGTTCAAGACCCACTCCAGAGACTTGAGCACAAAAATCTAGGCTGATACTCCAGTGTCGTGCTGAGGGAGTGCTGCACTGTCGGAGGTGCGGTCTTTCAGATGAGACGTTAAATGTCTGTTTTCTCAGGGTGGACATAAAAGATCCCATGGCACTAGTTCAAAGAAGAGTAGGGGAGTTATCCCCGGTGTCTAGGCCAATATTTATCCTTAAATCAACATCACTAAAAACAGATTATCTGGTCATTATCACATTGCTGTTTGTGGGAGCTTGCTGTGCACAAATTGGCTGCCGCGTTTCCTACATTACAACAGTGACTACACTTCAAAAGTACTTCATTGGCTGTAAAGTGCTTTGGGATGTCCGGCGGTCGTGAAAGGCGCTATATAAATGCAAGTCTTTCTTTTTTCAGTGACCCTGCCAGACGTATAGACATTGGATGAGGATGAAATCAGATTCATCTCTTATATCTTCCATGATCATATAATCTGTCAACCCTCCTGGGGTGGGGTGAGTAATGTTCTGCATACATATTAGCTGCGGGAAGCTTTGCCCACTCCTCGCACATTTCAGTAAACTGACCCAGCATCTAGATTCACACAGAAAAAATGACTACGTGGGTGAGATATTGGAAGGCTGCCAGAACCATGAGTCAGCACCTTCAGGGGAATTAGAGTAGTAAGAATAAATTCAGTTCATGAAGCTCAAACAATTTGGTAGGCTGGTGCTGTAGTCAACCCTTATCTGTTGTTGCTAAATGGGACTTTTTAAAAAAAGAGAAAAACAATTGTTATATAGCCCCTCCGCCCCCCCCCCCCCCCCATCATCTAACCATGTGGATAGTAGAATTCATGGATTAACAGTGTTCTTCAATCACTGAACACTTTGACTAGAAATAATGTTACACATTCTCTTCTCACTTCAGTTATGTTCACTTGAATGTTCATTACCTCCTCCCCCCCACCCCCCCCACCCCCACCACGCGTACACACAAATGGCAATAACAGAATAAAGGAGAAGAAATACAATGGGCCAAATCTTGCTGGAGCAGGGCATCGCGCGCGCGCGGTTAGTTAGACTTTTTCCTGCACCCTTCAGCTCGAATATAATTTGCGTCGTAACTTGCTGGAAGTGCGAGCTGATAACGGCAGAGCGAGGACAACGGGCTATCTGGGACCTTGGTGAACGACAGGGTCAACAGTCTATCTCCTTAGCCAATGAGATTCAAGGATTGAGGGGAAGGGTGAATTAGAGTGGGTGAATTATTAACCGGCGTGTTAAAGTAGCTTTATTGCTTCTAATTGTTCCTACTCAAATCCAGTGACAATTACGTAGGAAAATGCAACTATTACTATGATTGGGCATTATATTTTTATAGTTATGATAGAATTTGAATACTTGGTGAGTTCCTGCAACACCATCAGCGGCCCACTCATACAGTGATCATCATAACTCAGTCATGAGTTATTTGTGAGTCATGAGGCCTTGGGATAAAATGGTAATATTATTATTAGACTTCACTTGTAATACTGAAACCACACTGGCAATAGTTGAAATCTGTTCCGAAGAATTAAGTAACACAGCTCTGATGCTGCCCTGCACACCTCGGCCCAGCACAAAACCAGCTACTCCCAGGTAATCATTTAATATCGTGCTGATGTTGATGTGTTGGTTGTTAAGACAACTACCAGCTAGTATAGCACCCCTGACACTTACCGGCAAGGTACAAAAGAAATATAACTGATGGGCAAAAATAAACGAATTAAAAGATTCATTTTTAATTCCTCTAATGTTCTTGTTTCCTCTCGTGAAGGTTCTGATTTACGCTGGAGTCCGTGTCCATGTGTCCTCGGATGCCTTGCTCAAATGGCCATTCTTTCTCTTAGAACTTCTTTTGCATATGAATGTTTGTGCTCATCAAGACAAGGGATGTTAATGCTGGGAAACGGAATGCTTCAGCATCAAGCACTTCCAGGTCAGGTAATACCATGGATAGATGCAGGGGAAAGCTCCTTTTACTCGAACCAATGTACCTCAGAGCCAAACTGAGTTGAGTATCCCGTCCTGCGGCAGTGTGACATTTTCTTTCACTTCCTACAGGGCATTCTGTGGCCCATGAATGAAATTGTCAATTTAGTGCTAAATAATGTTGAATTCAGTACACAGTGGTACCAGTGAAACAGCCGTTCAGGTGGGTCCAGTTTATACCAACACTGAATCAGCACCTGTAATTCAGGTAGGTTACATATTGCATCAGGAACCCGCCTGCAACCAATTTCAAGGTTTTTCTGATCTTGGATGCCCAATTTAAGCAGAGTATTCAACTAGAGCTCATACGTTTAGTGTGAAGTAACAGATACATAACAGAGAAAAACCCCCCCACAAATTATCATATGGATAAGCAATAAATATTAATGGCTGATCGTAGAATCAGAAAAGGATCAGCATATACTGAGGCTGTTCGGCCCATCGTGCCTTTGCTAGCTCCACTTTGCAGGTGACTATTCTAATCCCATTTCCCTGCTCCTTCTCCTTAATACCTTTCTTCAAGTGTTTATCAAGTTTCCTCTTAAATGTTGTGATTGATTCTGCTTGTGATAATGCATTCCACATTCAAATAACCCATTTTATGGCAATTGTTTTTTCCAACTTGTTTTATGTTTCTAGTACTGATCCTACATTTATTTATGGGAAGCAGACCCTCCGAGTATAACACTGTCGTGGTGATTCTGCCTGGCACCTGTAGGGAAGAAATCTTGGGAAACTGGTGATACACAAGCCATGATTTTAAATTCACTAACATTAATGGACAGAATATTACAGGCTTGCTACAGTATTTCCCGAGATGTGCTTTCTGTGGGCACAGCACCCCACTGGGAAAACCAGATCGTGGAATCACCCCTTTTATCTCCAGCAACTATTCCCAAGCCCCTACATAACACAGTTTAGATAATGCAGAGATTGCTCGATATCCAGGTTGCTTTCAAACCAAATTCCAGTGGCCAAGTATACAGTAGATGTCACAAAACTATGTTGTACTATTCACCATTGTATTGTGGGACTATCTACTTGTAAGTCAATGACAGATATGCATTGGAAATAAGCAGCTATCAATTTCTTCTCCAGGATCAACAAGCTAATGTTTAATTACAAGTAATGCTAGATGGGTTCGCCTCATGCTACAGGACATCAGAAAAGACTTTTACATACATTGGTGCTGAAAACCTGAATCTAAACTCTTTCAAAAAAAGACACTTTTGGAAATCATAAAACTCACATAACACCAGCCTTAAAGCAATGGGATCAGGAAGCAACTTAATGCCACATTTCAGGATCTGATGCATACAGGTATAAAGAAAAAACTGGGACACATACTCGTCGAGATATGAAAGTTTATGCTTTGAATGCCCACCAGACAATGGCCCGGATTTTTCTGTAATAATAACGGTGAGGCTGTCAGCGCTCGCCGTTACTCCAGGGTAAAACTGACAGCAACTTCTGCTGTCCGCACACGCGCAGTTAAAACAACAGAAATCTGGAAGTTGCTGTCAGAGATACCCTGCTCCTCCACAGGGTGCGCTGTTGCAGTCCTCACCAATGGACTCGGCATTGAAAACACTGTAATAGCGTGAACTTGCTGTACTTGTCCATTAGTTCCGCACTAAAGACGGCTGAAAAAGTTAAGGCTAGTGCATTCAGGAGTAAGTGAGTTTTTAACGGCGTAATAAGTGATAATTACTGCTGAACTTCTTCTCCGGCCCTGAAAAATTAATTTTACAAGTGTGAAGTCTTATTCCCTCAGAAGAAAATTAATGTTGCAAATTTAAAAAAAATTAAAATAACTTTTTTTTTAACTTTTTCTCTTTGTCTCTTACCTCTCTCCCTTAATTCCATCTGTATTTCCCAATCTTGATTTTGCTTTCTCTACATCATTTAAATCTAATTTATATTTCATGCTTTATACTTCCTGGTTTGGACTCTGCGGGCTGGATTTTGATTCGGGGCGGGCTGGGGTCGTGTAATCCGCATTTCGTGTTAGCCACCCGAATCTAAATCGATGTGGGAGATTGATGCGATTTTAACATAATTGGCCAATTGAGTTCCAACGTGTGGGAACCCATGGCCAGTGAGTTTTTCCAGTCTGAAAGTCGCTTCCGATGACATCATCATTGCTGCAGCATTTAAGGTCTGCAACAAGCTTTGCTTCCTCTGCAGACTGCCAAGCTTCTGCCTTTGCATGTTAGAGGCACCTGCAGGAAGAATGGCCAGCCAGAGACCTAGGTCTGCACCTCGATTTGATGACGTCGCCCTGCAAGCTTTAATTGAGGGAGCCAGAGCTAATAAGGAGGTGCTCTTCCCTTCTTCAGGGAGGAAGAAGCCTTCCCATCAAGCCAAGGCTGTGTGGATCCAGGGGGCAGAGGAGGTCAACTCGTTGTCCATAACCTGCAGAACCTGGCTTCAGTGCAGGAAGAGGTTTCATGACCTGCTGCGCACTGGAAAAGTGAGTATGAATTTCCCATCACCCTCATTCTGATCCCCATTGCCTCTCCTCACCAGCACTCAGCTTTGACAACCTCTTCCTCCACATCCCACTTGACACTGACATCCCTGCACCCTTACCCATTCCCTCTCTCTGTATGGTCACATTCACCTAACTATTCGACTATGCAGCCCTCACACTCCCTATTGCTGTGATGCTATGAAAACAACTTACAACACACAGGGAGGGCCCATGGTCTTGCCACCTCACTCCGATTTTGTCTCCTTCTAACCATCAATGATATAGATTCTCTACACTCACTCCTTCATTCTCACTCAAACTCCACTTGTCTCCCTCATTGCAGGAAAAGAGAGCTCACAATAAGAGGGAAAGAGCAAGGACAGGAGGAGGGCCACCCTCAGTAGCCCAGCTCACCACCTGGGAGGAGGCGGTCCTGGAGATCATGGGAGTGGAGGAGGATGCGCAAGTGGGGGACGGACAGACGGGTGCATCAGAGCAAGCTGGTGACAGAATAGTTCATCATCTCTCTCATTGACGTTGCATGAGTCACTGATAATGATTCTGATGCTCCAGCAGACTAACTTATGATCATCTGCAATATGCAATGTGCATGTAACCTTGGACTCACATCTCTGACTCTTTCCTTTACTCCCCCCCAGGACCATCACGAGCAGCCGTCCCCACCGTCCAGGAGGAAGAGCATGAGCCTCACTACTTCTCAGAGGAAGCTGCAACCTCTGAGGTCGCCGCGTCAGCAGAATTCAGCACACCCAGCACCAGCGCAGACACTCACACCTCGGAGGGAACATCGCGAGATAGAGTAGTGTTGTCACCTGGTGTATCACCGCTCACAAGTGAGCATCAGCAGATAGTGGAGACAGGGACAACAGTGGAGAGTCCTAGTCGGAGGGTGCAGGACTCTCCTAGCTCGGCTCAGCTGCATGTCGACCCTCTGCCTCTAGGTCCATCCATAAGATCAGCGGTGCTGGAACTCCAGGAACAGATGCAGGAGTCTCTGGCAGGTTTTGTCTCCAGGGTCGCTACGAGTGTGGAGCGAATGGAGGAGTCCATAGCGAACATGAGCAGAGCCTTTGTGGAGTCATTGGTGCATGAACGCATCACCACGGAAAGGATGGCAACCTCCGTGGAAAGGATGGCTACAGTAGAGGAGAGGATGGCTACGGCTATGGAGGAGATAAGTCGCCAGAGTGTAGAAAACATGGTCATTGTTCAGAATAGACTGGCATATCTTGAGGAGCGATGGTCATCTATTGAACACAGAAACCAAACCTTCATGGAAGTCCTTCTGAGTAGGACTTCCAGTGCAGATACGGGTCCCCATGGCCCCCCTGATGTGCAGCAAGGTGCTCTCAATCCACTTGCAAGCGCTGAGGTGGGGCTGACCCATGAGAGGGATGTTGGTGGCAGACAACAAGGAAGTGGGGGCTCCTCTCCAAGCGTTCACGCGGCCAAGCCACTGCAAAGCCCTCGGTCAGAGCCCCACCAGAGTCCTCACCCAACTGAGATCGGCGTCTCAACCCCTGCACAGCCACAGGAGCAGCAGACTGTTGCCGAGCCCTCACAGGCTCGCAACCCCAGAGGACGCCCGCCAAAGGTGTCGAGGCAGGAGCAGCAAGAAAGTGAGCAAGGGGCCTCCACATCTGCTGAAGCCACAGGGGAAGCACCACGTAGGAGCACGCGTAAAAGAAAAATAATGCACAAGTAGTCACAAGGGTAGTCACTTGGGTGTAATGTTGTGTTTAATCTTGAAATGCCAGCACTTGCTTGGTGTGATGAAAAATTCTGCTGGCAAACTGCTGAAGTTGTGGCGTCTGTCATTTCGCAAATGGGACTTCCACATTGAGGGCTTAGGATGACTTGCAATTGTCAGTATGGTGGTCAGAGTGATAGGAATCCGCAGGTTCCTGGCCATTGTCGATGGTCTGATAAGAAGGTGCGAGGCAAAAGTGTTTGATTGTGCAGGCTAAGCAAATCTGGTCAAGTGCGTCCCTTGCATCTCGGGCAGCAATGTGGTCGCGCGCTGGCGCCTTCTGGCCTGTGCAGCTTCAGGTGGGTGAGGAGCAGCTTGGCACTCCTGTTGATGCTGCTGCTGCTGGTGGTGCTGTTGTTCATGGTTCTGCTGCTGCCACGGCTGGTCTTCGTCCGAATCTGATGTCCAGGAGGAAAGGAAATAAATGGTTCCCATGCTTCTGGTATATGCCTCAGCTGAGGAAGCGCTCAATCAAGGTGGCGAGAGGGGTTTCCCAGGAGGTCACACTGGAGATGGGTGTCAGGCTCCAAACTTCCACAGCTGTGGTTATGCCATATAAAAGTTCCCCCAGACCTCAGACAACAAAGTCCTGCCAACTGCAAATGATGGCTGATCACATCTCCTATTTCATGGTTGAGCTGCAGCTGATAGTCAGCAATCCAAATGTGCTACCGCCAGGTTTCACATTCGTGGTTCAGAACAGGCGTGCTTCACGTGGAAAAAGGGTTAAAATCACAAAGGCCTTTCAAAATGGCATTATAGAGGCAATTTAGTGCTTGTTAAGGGCCTTAACGGCCTATCCCGCCTCTTGGAGGCGGGACGGAGTCGGGACCAGCAGACACGATTTAATGAAAATTGCGTGGAGGCGGGATGGAGGCGGGCTTGTGCCCGCCCGCCAGTTTTCGCAATTTTAACCCCCCACACGCCTCCAAACCCGCCTCCACGGGTCAATGAAAATTCTGCCCTGTGTGTCTCAGTGAGGACTCTTCAATCTGATTGGTTGAAGAGCCTCACTATTGCTTGTCCTGTCCACAGATCCCCTGTAGAGGGCGCCGCGTGGGAACAGACGCCTGATGACTGGAAGTCCGCGCTCTAAAGCCGGTCAAATCTTTGCGGGCAGCTGTCAGCGAGGTGATTGCCAAGCGCCGTTCCTTCGCCGCTGACCGTAAAACCCGAGCCAATGTTGACAGAATCTAATTCAGAATAGACATAGATATCCACATAAAAGTCCAAAACTTCTAAATAGGGTTACCAACCCTCCCGCATTGAGCGGGACGCTCTCGGAGTTGAGGATTGATCTCCAGGAATACGGCCAAGGAGAGTTGGCAACCCTCTGAAAGGAGCAGGCAGTAAACACCAGCCCTTAGATTACCCATTGCTGTTCGGTAATTTGCTTTTGTCTTTAGAAACGAAATAAAACACTGTATATAAAAAGTCAGTACTCCCAGGGATGTGGACTCAACCCACCAGTGTTCAGTGTCTGGAGCAGCAGCCTCTCAATAATGGGTGAAACTGAGAGAAAACCAAAATTGGACACCAGGCACCTATTGCCAGTCACACTTTACATCAGACCTGTGTTATTTTACCCTTGATCCCAAACGCCGTCCCCTCCAAGTCATCAATGTTTTAAAAATATGCCTAAATGAGATATAATTATTATATTTAAGGGTTTAAAAAAAATCATTATTCAGTGACATCAAATTACTAGCCGAATCTATTCCCAGGGGCTCTTAAAGCTGCAACTCTAAATGATCGGACTTATTTTCGATTGTACAACGCAAATTGCCCAACGAGCATTTTTTTTTTGCAGGAAGCTTTTAACTGTAGCCACGAAGGAGGGAGAAATGATCGTTTTATAAGGTGCCGGAAAGTTGCCGAAAGCCGGGGTTGAAGTGAGGGGTGGGGGGGGGGGAGAGAGAGAAAGCGACAGTGCAGCTTTAAGAGGGTTTCGGTGTGATTCACGGCCAGGTATTGGTGGAGGCTGACTCGCCCTGATTGAGAGCAGTGAGAGGGGTGGGTGAGGGGAAGAGAATCCAATCTCTTTTTTAAAAAAAAGAAACACAATATTATTTTGGGAAAAGAAAAAAAAGTGCTCTTTCTTGATTCTGCTGGGGTGAGAGTGAGTGAGTGAGCTGCAAGGGGGACATGTTGCACACAAGGTGTGGTACCTGTAGCCAGGTAGTGAAGTCATGAGGAGGGCAGGTCTGGGAGCTGATTCTTCTGGGAACGCTGTGCAGACCGCTTTCATTCCCTGTCTCTGTCTGATCCTCCTGTCATTTGTAAAGACGGTGTGACTGGGGCAGTCTGGGCTTGCTGACTGACTGAAGCTCACTCTTTTTGTGCCTGGATCCCTCGGTTCTCTCTCTCTCTCTCTCTCCTCTTTTAAGAAACATTTACAGCTAGAAGTGTGAGAGGAGGAGGGGGAAAGAAACTGCTTTGGAGCAACAAAAAAAAGGAAGGGTATCTGATGGAATAATTCGCAAGTGCTGGAATAATTGGCTGGTTGAAAGCCCGCTTGCCCCAGAAGGAACTTAATTTATTTAGATCATTAGAGGGTGGGAATTTATTTATTTATTTTTTTAAAAAAAGGGTTATTAAATCAATGGCTGTGGAAAGGGACGATCCACATCAAGCCAGCACCACCACCGCCGCCGCCGCCGCCAGATCTCCGGAGCGAGCCTCCCGGGGCTTTGACGGGACGGTTTTGCCTCTCCTGGGAGGATTGGGCAGCTACCAGAAGAAGCTCATCCTCTTGACCTGGCTGCCCGCCATCCTGATCGGGCTGAGCCGCGGCTCCGACTGCTTCTTCAGCGCCGAGCCGCAGCTCTTCTGCCGGAGCAACGCCACACGGCTGCCCCCCATCGCTCAGGCCAGGGTCAGTGGCAACGTTAGCAGCAACATTAGCAGCAGCGGCAGCAGCAGCAGCAACCAGAGCGGTCAGTGGGAGAGCACCAGCCCGCAAGGGGCCAAAGGCCGCGCCGCCGCCACCACCACCACCAACACCAGCCGCGACTGCCGGTGCAACGAGTGGGACTACAAGATCCACGCCGCCCTCACTGAAAACATAGTCACCAAGGTAAGGGGGCTGCAAGTTGCACCCGGCACTTGGGATCCACATCATAACCTGTAATTTGGGGGGAAATGTCAGCCGTGCCTCAGTGGGTAGCATTACTCTCTCTATCTCTCTCGCCTCTGAGTCAGAAGTTTGTGGGTTCACAGTCCCCACTCCCAGAGACTTGAGCACAAAAATCTAGCGCCGGCGGAGCGCCGCACCGTCGGAGGTGTGCCGTCTTTCGGACGAGACGTTAAACCGAGGCGCCCCCCCCCACCCCAACTCCTACCCCTGTCCGCGCTCTCAGGTGGCCGTAAAAGATCCCAGGGCACTATTTCCAAGAGTCCTGGCCAATATTTATCCCTCATATCAACGTCAGATTATCCGGTCGTCATCGCGTGGCTGTTTGCGGGAGCTTGCTGTGCGCAAATTGGCTGCCGCGTTTCCTACATTACAACAGTGACTGCACTTCAAAAGTACTTCATTGGCTGTAAAGTGCTTTGGGACGTCCGGTGGCCGTGAAAGGGGCTATATAAATGCAAGTCTTTCTTTTTTATGGGATGTGCGTGCAACCGGTCTTGTTACGCGCTTACACATGGATTTAGGTATCCTTCAAAATATTCCTCCAATTTTGCACTATGGAAACGATCTGCAGTGGTTAGCTAACCTTTTCTATTTCTCTAAAGTGGCATTTTACTGTAATAAAAATAATGGATAAAAGGTAACACTCTCAAACTATAGAACATTAAAGACAGATCTTCACTTTGAGAGTGACATTTGTGACGCCCACTCGGCATACTGATCAACAAATTTAATAAAGTGATAACTGCTTTGGTCCACCATCGGATAGTTTAAGGTGGTGCTACAGTAATCTCTTTACTTTTTTAATAATTGTCATTTTCTGTTCCCTTCCCCCCCCCCCCCTAAAGTTTCTTGCATTCGCTGGTGCAGGAGCTGGGTCATGTCGACATACAGTTCCGCAGGTGGTGGAATCCATGCAACTTTAACAAGTAGCCAATTCCTCGTCTGTTCGGTTGGACAGTGAGGGTTAGGTAGGATGATAGGCCAGTTATCCTGTATTGCTGCAGACTACTTTGGCTTCACAGCAATGCAAAAACGTGCAGCACAACTGAAACCAAACCAGTGAGTTCAGATTTTGGGTATGAAACCACCTTGAGGGGGTAATCTCCAACTGTTTGGGCTTCACAACTTCTGTAGTACGCTTATAACTGCTGCAAAATAGATTTCAAAACAAGTTCCAGGCAGTTCACTGGTACCCTTTTTAACTTTGATAAAGAGCTGGCTGTTTTAGCAGCTCTTGACTAAACATTAAGAACATCATCATTCAGACAGTGATCGGTGGGGCTTTGCACATCTATTTTTTTTTCCTCTGCCAATTTACTCCTGGCACCTGTTCCGACTTCAGCAATCAGTGGGCACTGCAGGATGTAAACTGCATAATTGACTACAACAAGATCCCGATTTCGGCTTTATGCTAAGCTTCTTTTAGTTTAGTTGGTCCTTGTGTTCGATCGAGGGGGCACTCATGCTGCTGATTTCAGTCCTGTGTCACCCTTATTGGTCCCACTAAAATAGACCAGTTCTGAAGGAGTTGCCTCTCCACTGGGATAGATCTACACAGGCACCAGCCCCGTCCAATACTTTATTCATGTATGAATATTGATGGGGCTTATAGCCAAGCTCTCTGTCAGAGGGGCCATCACAGCTGCGCCCGATCGCGACCTCATCCACATCCACCTACACACACTTCCAGCAGGGGGTTACCAGATACCGATCAGGAGTAGAACTGCTGGCTGATTTGCCTCCCCTCAACCAGGGCACTGAGGCCAGTTATAATATCCTTAAAGCTGCCTTACCAGAGATCAGCTAACTCAGCACAGTCTGGGGATTGAACTTGGAATTTTACCTGTCCGCATCAGCTATCCACTTGGTAAACTCAGTCATTGAGTACGTTAGCATGGAGGACTACTACTTCACCCTTCTCCCTCCATTCTGAGAGTAGCGCAGGGTTGGCAGTATAACTCGATCCTGCTCCAGAAGCCGTTGCTGCTCTTAAATGGCACCTACAGTATAACAACTTGAAGGGCACATCCGACTGCAAATAATCCATATCATACCTACCCTACCAAATAAGCACAAAATTCCTTATTGTATTTGCACGAAGCCCGACCCTCTAATTTTGCGAGGGGGTGGGGGGGGAAACTAGAAAAGAGAAGGCAACTTTGTGAGAGTGTCTCTTTATTATTTTGGTTATTCCCACATCCTGTAAATCATCATCTTCTTAGGCAGTCCCTCGGAACCGAGAATGACTTGCTTCCACATTAAAAATGAGTTCTCAGGTGACTGAAGAGTCCAATGCGGGACCTCCAGTCTCTGTCACAGGTGGGGCAGGGGAGTACGGCGTTCCGGTCTGTCGCTGTTGGGGTTGTCCATGAGTTGCCCTGACGTTCCAGGTCCCGAACTTCATTTTAAAGGGTGGAAAGATGCCTGTGCGTGAATTCTTTTAACGTGGGGTGGCCGTTGCACACCAGCTACCACCCGGGCTTGACAGAGCAAGGTCTTGGTCCAATGGCAAGGGGATCCAAGACGATTGGAGAGCAGGCTCTGCTACAACGGCCTAGCACACAAACACACACAAACATACTCGTACAATGTCCAGATCACAGTATAGGCGTACGGGAGTAGGTGGGTAAAATGTGGCTATGGTTTAGAATCAGTATGTTTAGACAAAGCACTTGTTCTTCTCTGACAATCACTGATCCAGGTAGTTTTAAAAATATTCTTTGGGATGTGCACGACACTGGTAAGGCAATATTCAGTGCCCATCCTCGGTTGCCCAGGGCGCATTGAGTCAACCACATGTCTGTGACAGGAGTCACAGACGGAGATGGGTTCCTTTCCCCAAAGGACATTAGTGAACCAATTGGGTTTTATCACAATTTTGTTTATGGCTATCAATAACATTCTCAAATTTATTTGCCATGTTTTGCTTTATTCCATATTTTAATGTTGCTTTTTTTTTTCAATTCCTGCTTAACTTCCTATTTTTTTTTCCTAATCCACCTACTTAGATTTGACATTTTATTGGAAAACAAACATTTTTCACCTGAAAAATTTTCCTCCTTCTGATCAGTCAGCCCATCTTCCTATGTTTTTTTGAATCCTGTAGGATAATAAATCAGATCATTTATGTCTCGTTTTTAAGCATGAAGAAAATGTCTGAGGTATTCTGCCATGGAGTGAAAAGGGAAGGGAACAATGTATAATGTCCAGGTGCCCTCTTCCCTCATTACACAGCATAACATGGACACCGAAAACCACACACAAACTGGTGTAACCACAACTAAAAACTAAGATGTTGGGCAAGACTCTTGTTTTGAATAGGCTTTTTTCTCTTCTTTCCACATGAATCTTTTTCTCTATTTCCGCATTAATCTTTTTTTCTATTTCCACATGAATCTTTTCTCTAAGTTAGTGACGTCAGGATAAGCTGGTGTGGCAACAAGAACTGGAGGATGGTTCTGTTGTAGCCGGGAAACACCATTTCTCTTTCAGTGGTTGTATCAGACTACCCACAAGTGCGTCACACTCCTCGTGGTCCGGCATTCTGCATCTTGGGTTGCGTAGCCCAGGGCTACCAGTAACCCTCAGCGGAGGAATTCACATAATATTCTTGCTACATTGCTGCCCACTTCTTTTTAGGCAGTCCCTCGGAACCGAGGATGACTTGCTTCCACACTAAAAATGAGTTCTCAGGTGACTGATGCGCCCAATGCAGTCTCTGTCAACAAATTAAATCAGTGACTCCACTTCAAAAAGTACTTCATTGGCTGTAAAGCGCTTTGAGACGTCCGGTGGTCGTGAAAGGCGCTATATAAATGCAAGGCTTTCATTTTTTCCTCAAAAGACAGAAAGTAGCACTTCCAGGACCTGAATGTTACCGAGCTACTAAATCATTTATTAATCCTCCTCGGCAAATACTATCCAACGCAGTGCATGTTCATGAAAGATGTAGGAAGTGTCTGCAAGCGGTTAATTTACTCTTTTCAAATTTTAGACCTCCTTCAGTTAAAGTAGAAAGTCCAATAAGCTGCGTTGCCTTGTAGTTCTGTGAAGCCTCCCTTCATGAGAATAATGTGACATAAGCTCTTGTTACGGAGTTTCTTTCTCCTGACATGTTCAGAATGAGAAAGAACAGCAGCAGACTGGGCCCTCTGTTTTTTTTTCTTGATGGTAGGGTTGCTCAAAGCAGTGTTTTTTTCCAGATGCAATAATGCAGACTCTAATAATATTTCCTTCAGAATAAAATCCAACATTACAGAGACCAATTGCTGCAGATGATTAAAGGAACCATTAAAAGTACAATATTACAATTTACAGTGGAATTGTCAACGTTACTGACTGCTCCCTTACAATCTTTCATTTGGATTTTAAACATGCCGTCCCAGTTGAAGTGAGCCTTTATCTTAACCAATTCCTAATTTTTTTAAAAATACACACATTATCACAGACAGCCCATCTCTGTTATATCCTTTTAAAGTTAGAGAAAGAATAGCTGCCATTTTAGCCTGTTGTTACCATTGCCGTTTAAATCTATTAAGACGAAAAATCCTATTTTTGTCAAGGGTTCCATCAAAGATGACAGACCCTGGAGATAAGCTTTTTTTAAAAAAAAAATCCGGCAATTCTGTTAACCGAATGCAATCATTTTTTATATATACAAAAAAATAATTGAAACAACATTCAGCTTCCTTATTGCCCAAAGCAAAGTTGTTTAACTTTTCCATCTGGAATTTGTGTTCAAGTATAAGGCTACGTTTTGCAAATAACTTTGCTTGCTTAGGGGGTGTATATTAGTAATTCGAGTGTCGAGGTCAGTGGGTTCCACTGAGTTTGCTAGATCTTCAGGTGAGACGTTGCACATGGACAAGGGAATTATATATATATTTGAAACGGAAAAAATTGCAGGGCTGCGGGGAAAGAGCAGGGGAGTGGGACTAATTGATAGCTATTTCAACAACAACAACAACACTTGTATTTATATAGCGCCTTTAACGTAGTAAAACGTCCCAAGGTGCTGCACAGGAGTATTTTAAGACAACAAATTTGACACCGATCCACATAAGGATAAATCAGGGTAGGTGACCAAAAGCTTGGTCAAAGAGGGAGCGTCTTAAAGGAGGAAAGAGAGGTAGCGAGGCGGAGAGGTTTAGGGAGGGAATGCCAGAGCTTAGGGCCTTGGCAACAGAAGGCACGGCCACCAAAGGTTGAGCGATTATAATCAGGGATGTTCAAGAGGGCAGAATTAGAGGAGCGCAGGTATCTCGGGGGGGAGGGGGCGTTGTGGGGCTGAAGGAGATTACAGAGATAGGAAGGGGCGAGGCCATGGAGGGATTTGAAAACAAGGGTGAGAATTTTGAAATCGAGGCGCTGCTTAACCGAGAGCTGATACAGGCACAGTGGGCCGAACGGCCGCCTTCTGGCTGTATGACTCTTGACAATACAAGATGCAGTCCACTCACAGAGCCCGGATGCTACTGTCGGGACTAAAGTTTAGCAGCCAGGGCTGCCATATATAGGAAATAAAAACCGAATGTGCGGAAACTACAAAGCAGGTCTGTCGACATCTGTAAAAGAGAAAAAGCTGAGTTAATGTTCTGGGTATAAACCTTTTGCCGGGGCCACAGTGATGTATGCCATGGGGTGTCCTTCATGTTGTATTAGTTGAGAGTGAGGTGTTTAAGGTCTGGTTTTTCTCCATGTGATGGATTCTCCTTATAGCTCAGTATTCAGATAGAAAAGAATAATCTACATACTGCTTCTCAACCCACATATATTAACATTTAAATTAAGGTTTTCCGGTCACTAAAGTAACTTTGACTTAATTGGTTTCTGAACAAAGACTTTCCCATAGATTGATGCCTTTAATCTTCTATTTTGAATCCTGGGGTGGGAGGCCAGTTTTCATTTTAACTGCAGCTGTTATAAAAACTGTATGAAATCAAGACTGAAATTTTCTTATTTGTCTCAAGTAAGCCAATACATTTCACACCCAAAAATAAATTGTACAGAGTTAATATTAAATGTCTAGTTCCCTGTAAAGCACTTTTATCATTGACCATTTGATCTCTTTTTTTTAAATTGAGTTAGCGTTCTCGTTTAATTTGAGTGTATTTGCCTGCAATGTTTCCCCCAGGTCACACACCACCTGCAAGGACGGAGCCAGCTACCATGATTCTGCTAACGTTTCTTGAACCATTTGTAGGAGGTGTGCACGAAGGACCCCAGTGATAACTCTTCCTTTTGAGTTTATTTATTTTCTCTCTAAGCTGACACTTCAGTGCAGCACTGAGGGAGTGTCTTTCAGATGAGACATTAAACCAAGGCCCTATCTGCCCTCACGGGTGGACGTAAAAGATCCCATGGCATTATTTGAAGGCAAGTTCTCCATAGTGAGAGGTGTCCTGGCCAATACTTAGCCCTCAACCAACATCACTAAAAAAAAAACCCAGATAAACAGGTCATGATCTCATTAGTGTTTGTGAGACCTTGCTGTGTGCAATTTGGCTTCTGCATTTTCCTATATTAGAACAGTGAATACACTTCAACAAAGTACTTCATTGGCTGTAAAGCGCATTGGCATTTACTGAGGTCGTGAAAGGCGCTATGTAAATACAAGTTCTTTCTCGTTCGTTCTTTTTCTTATTTTCTTTTTCATTCTCTTTCTCTCATTCTCTCTTTCTCTTACTCTCACTTTCTCTTTTTCTTTTTCGCTCTCTCTTGCTCTCGCTTTC